>JARJCQ010000045.1:0-600000 GCA_029281465.1 Mycena epipterygia | reverse complement strand
AAGGTGGCGAAGCAGAATCCATTCAGCACGAAACAAGAAGGTTTGATTTCGCTCCGATTAGAACCGCCATAAATTAAAAATTGTAGAAGTCGAATGTGAAGATGGTGGGTTGAAACAGTCACGGTTGCCTGAGCCCGGTTGTGCCTGACAATAGATAGAAATGGAATGGAAATCAATTGCATTCAACACACAAAGCCCAATCAGCCAAAATCAAGATGAACGCACAACACAGTGTAAACTGAAAAGACAGCCTATAACCTGATTAGGCTGCAAGGACTGAGCAGTCAGGCAGTGAGTCCGTAATTCGATGATGGATTAGGCACCTGGTCGCCAATAAAGCGGGTAGGGCCGACGAGCAGTAGAGCCCCGTAACTTACTCCCTCGGTATAACATATCAGTGCTACATTAACATATTTCTTCCGTTTCTAGTTTGTTTGTGTAATGGTTTCCATGAAAGGTTGTATGTCCAGGTGATCTCAGCACCGGAGGTTGTATTAAGTTAAGGTGTGAATTCCACATTTCAACACAATTTCTCAATGCCATGGTATGTTTCTTGTTTCCTGCAGCAGCTACTGTCGCAGAATGAATAGTCGGATCATGTCAAATTCATGTTCTGGACCAGGCCTCTCCACTTATTCTACATGGTCGATGTTTTCTCCTGATGTTTATTCGGCCTGGGAAGCAACTCACCGCAGGCCACGTTATCTCGCTTGCTTTATACATGCACCGGAAATGGGTGTGGCTTGAAACCGGTGTTTATGCTCGGTCAAAAGCAGAGTCTATTGCACAGGCCTTACTGTTTTTAAATACTTACTTAACTTAGTATCTTCTGTGGAGCTTGCCAGAGTTGGCTTATTGAATGATTGGTGTACCTAACACCGGGGCAGAAGCCGACCCATGTCGAAACCACATGTGTTTAACGCATGTGGTGTGCACCTGGTGGGAGAGGCGGCAAAGGCCAACACAGCCAACAAAGCCTGACAAAGGGCAGACAAAGGGCAGGTGAAATTCCCTGAGGTGGGAGAATCTCGCCTGCCCTTTGTCGGCCTTTGTCAGCCTTGTTGGCCTTTGCCGCCTGTTCCACCAGGTGCACACCACATGTGTCGGCTTTTGCCCCTGGTGTAATCTCAAAGGCAAATGGAATCCTTGTCTACTGCAACCTAATGTGACCACCTTGCAAGCTCAAAGTTTCCATGCAAATACATCCTTGAATGTTGGATCACGGCCAAGTAGTATAAAGAGATTCTCCAGGAATTCATGCGGGAAATATTTTGACCTTGCTTCGAAAACATGGGACTATGATCACAGAGACTAAGTGGCAGCACGATCCCATATTTTCATTCCTGTGCAAAGTCATATTTGTCAGTTCACTCTGTATCTCTGCGAAAATTGCAGAAAAGAAGGTCTAAGATCTTCTTACAGCTGAACCCACTTAATGCAACCTCGGACATGGGATCACCTTTGAGAGCCGGATGTGACAGTACCCAGGTCTACATATTGCAACCATCGAGATTTTTCTTTCTTTTTCTTTTATTATAAAAAGTTTAAAACCACATACTGAAAGTCCAATCGCTACCGGTATTGAAGATGGGTCTGAATCAATTGTGAAATGTTGGCAATATCATATAACCCAGGATGTGCGGGTTGCAGGACATCATAGAGCAGTTTATTTCTCCAGCGAAGATTTGAGTTTAAACTGTGCAGCAAGCCATTAGGTTTGTGATGTTGTAGAGGAGAGCAGATGAGGGCCCAACATTACGAGTACTTATGTAATAAGGAATTGTCTATTTAAACACACTTCATATGAGAATTTTGACAACCTAAATTTTTCATTTGATCACCATAACTTAGTTACTCATTTAGTGGCTGTGTTTGTAGTCTTTTTTATTCAGTTCAATACAATTTTTGTGATAAATTAGTGGCTGTTCTATTTTTAGGTAATCGTGCAGTCACCCGTTCGAACCCCCATCCAATACCTTTTTATTTCTCCTCCTTTTCTATTTTGCTCAACACCATCCCTTGGGCGACATTAAACCCACTGTTTGTTTGCTTACCAAAGGATGTATAAATGCCGAACCGGATATCACCGATCCCATGGTCAGCTCTTGTGCGACAGGTTGTCATTGTTGATGTGTATTACAGCTTTCCGCCTGCTCCCTGCAGCCATCTTCGTAGGTTCGGATCAAGCTGCTGTTCATTGTTTGTTGATATGCGATCACATTTGGCTCAAACAAAGGGGCTTGTGCCAAGATTGATAAAATGAGGAGGATGTTTGTCGCGCTCTGGCCGTCTCAAAAGCGTGCCAGTGACTTGGGGCAAAGGTAAATATTTTTCTCTTGTAAGCAAACTTAAACAACCGCCGACTCGGATTGGTGTAAAATAATGTACAGCGAAGTCAGTGGGCCGGACAAGACAGCGGTCGGGAACCCCTGGCCTCAATTCTTTTGGTGTTCGCCTACATGCATTTTTACACCGGAAGCCCACTGTAAGTTACCCGACCTATTTACTAGTTTGTTGAACAGATCTCCATGCCCAGATGTGTAAATATAGGGCGGGAAACAGGGAAACGAGTTGAACAATGCTCCTATGTGGAATTTATGTTTTGGGAAGGATCGGTAGCCTCGCATAAATTATCCTCTGGCTTGTCTTTCGCCTCCATGTCGACTAAGGAGCCACAGACTCTGCGCATGCCGCACTCGCTCTCCGGGAACACCCCGCCACAGAAACTCCAAAAGTGTGACCCGGCTGCAAGACACCACACCCGCGAAACTCACTTACACCGAAATCTCTGCGCGGCTGATTACTTTGCTGGCCTTGACCTTCATTCCGGCCCTCTGGCAGGTCTACTTGATTAGCAGAATTCTCCGAGGCTTTGATAGCATTTTTCTGGCGGGCACCGGCTACGGAAGGAGCTTGATCTTCGAGGGCATGACCATCTTGGGTGGGAAGAAGAAAGTTGTCATAGTGGTCTGCCCACTGAAGGTGCGAACGAGACCAGGTATGGAGTTTATGTACTTACCTACTATTAAATGCTCTGGACCACTGAAACTCGTGAACCAGGTCAACCAGGCTCGCAAAAAGGCCGTAGACGCGATCCTCATCAATGAGGATAACACCAAAAGTGCGCACCTCTGGAAGCAGGCATGAACGAGTGCCCAGCTCGTCTACATTTTGCCAGAGATGGCGACTTCAGACAGCTTCTTCAGGCTGTGGAAGGATTCTAAATTTTGCACGCAGATTACCGCCCTTTTCATTGATGAAGCTCATCAAGGTAGATTACAAGTGAGAGGATGAGATGCAGTTTGGCCTCAGAAGCTAGGCTTTTGATCCCAGGTAGATGAGTGTCCCAGTAGTCAGAGCCAAACTGAATTGTGGCAATCGTGGCACGAACGAGATCGATCGCGTCGAGTCACAGTGTGACACCTTGTGACACTAATTAGCGAAGCTTCAATTTTTATTATGACGCCTCAAGAGACTCATTCAATTATTCTGAAGAGACAGAACTGTTTAAATCACCACAAGATTCAATCGAGGTTATAAAAGTAATTATCGGTGGTGGTGAAGAGGACACACCGCAGGGCCGGCTGATCGGACTATTGATCCGGTTGGACTTAATCGGCGGGACAGTGCATTGGGGTGGATTGGGTACTTAGTAAAAGGAAATAAGTACAAAGTTTCCGCTGGGCCCTGCCACGGCCCCACACCCCAAGTGAAATGTGTGGTGATGGTTGTCTTGTATGCGGAATGGTACTTTTGCTTGGCTCGGGGCAGCGAAGAGGTGCCTGCATGTTTGGGATAGTACTGTACATTGAATAAGGTCTGAATAGTGTTGCCGCGGCTCAGCTAAATTCGGCTAGCCGGCGCTGAGCCGTTCAATTTGTGTGTCCAATTTTGAGATCCTCCCGACGGACTTGTTGTTTTAGAGGCACCATTAGTAGGTCCTCCTTTGAGAATGTCTAGATTTTCATCTAGAGTGGCCATTTCCCAACAGCTTGAACCGGCTAGCCAACTTAGCTGAGCCGCGGCAACACTAAGTCTGAACACTCAATCAACTTACCAACTTATCACTCCACGACAGAACAATGGCAATAAACATGCTGATCTCCACCCATGGTAGCTTTAGCAAGGCTGTGATTACAGTCTACTACAGGTCCTTGAGATGGTCAAATCAAGTACAGTCGTAAACTAGGAAGCGAAATGCAATGCAGAAGGGAAACGATGCGCCGCTTGGTATCTGTTGGGTTGCCAATGGACCCAGAATTTTGAGAGATGAAGGTGTGGCATCTGCCGCCTCTGTCCACAAAAGGAATTGTGTCAAAAGCTTGTGTGGCTGTCGCATAATCCCATTTTGTTTCTTACATAATAATTGTCCATTTATTTGACATGTAACATATTGAATGCAGGGGACATAAGATTCAGCTGGTGGCGTCAACAGAGTGTTTCGAGGTCTAGGATTGCGAATATGGACATTCCGAAGCTTTAGAGTGTAAGGGTGCGGCAAATTCGATTGTTTTTGAATGTTTCGCTTCTATGTTATTTGGCCAAACTTGAGTCTCAAGAAAGAACACCCTCACTCTCCACCAGACCACCCTGGAGTCTCATAATTACTTCTCCTACCATGTAGCCAGGAAGGCGTAGCACAAATATATCAGAAAATATTACATGCCTGTGTCATTATTCAGCCTGTAATTGCGGGCGCGGCTTGTGCGTTTCGCTTCCTAGTTTCCGATTGTGATTCACTTTTAAATACCCCATTACTCAAATCCCTCGATCTTTGGATCTCAGATATTAATAACATGTTGTATCTTACTTTTGGCCTATTCGGAATTGCGAGAATAGCTGTGTGACCAATGATACAAAGAAAAAGAGTGTGTGTCAAGGAGTGATCTGATGAAATACGGCCAAACACGGGCGAAACAACTTTGATTTTCACCTATTTCAGAGGGTACCAGAGATACAACTTTGGGTGGGAATCACTTGGAGGATGTATTACACTGGTTGAACATTTCAAGTTTTTCAGTTAAAAAACTGGTGAAAAATGTTTTGAATTTTACAGTAGTTTTTCAGCAAAGAATTGGGTGCAAAATTTGAAACCTTTTCCTGAATCTTTTGAATGTTGTGAAAATGTGGTGAAAAAAGTGCTAAAATAGTTTTGAAGTTCAAAAAATTCATGAAGAAGTTTCAATTTTTTCACTAATAGGGGAAGTCAGAGTGGACGATTCTACGTCGATTCTGGCTCGATTCGGACTTCGATTCTGAGCCGATTCTGAGACCAGAATCGGCCGAGAATCGACATCGCCAGAATCGAAATAGAATCGCTGTTCCTCCTCGGGAGGAGGAACACACAGAATCGACCCAGAATCGATCTGAGAATCGATCTGTTGATATGTGTGTCCCATTTGATCTAATGATGAAAGAGAATCAACTTGTTGAATCGGCGCTGAATCGAAATCAGAATCGAAGCGGTCAAAGTTATACGCGATTCTCGACGGATTCTGGTCTCTGAATCGGCCCAGAATCGAAAGCCGAATCGACCCAGAATCGACCGTGAATCGTTCACTCTGACTTCCCCTAATGTTTTTGGTAAAAAACTTGTGTAAAATCCAAAACATTTTTCACCAATTTTTTCACCGAAAAACTTGAAATGTTCAACCAGTGTTAGAAGGTTATGAATGGCATAGGAACAACTGAAAATTTGAAGGAAAACAGAGGTGTCTCAAGGACCCGTTGTATCTCAGAGACTGATAATAGACTGTAAGTAATAGGGTTAATTCCAAGCATCCCACCTTGCTTGTATCTCTGTGGTTCATCGGACAACTCGCACGGGTAAAGATTTCCGGTTTGTCTGGACTCTGATTTCTGCACCAACCATTCACCAACCCCAGAGTTGATCTTCTTTGACCCTGAGTTGACCCTCAATAGGCCTCACTCACATGTACATGCATCCATTTTTGTAGTGTCTGTTTAAGAGACCAAGTAAGTAGGTCTCACCGTGAACCAGTAAGAAACGGCATGTGATGTCAGTGGAATTAGGAAACTCAAAAGGCTGCTTCGGCATGTACCTCGGCCCGAAGCATTTTGGCGGGCACAGAAGTGTTTACGCAAAAACAAATGGCGAAAGTATGATCGTCTGCGAGTCCTGAAAATCAGGTGCTATAAGACCCAGTAAGTTACGTTACCGAAAATATTGTTTCACGGCAGCACGACTGTGATCATCAATGCTGATCATTCTAGCTCCTGCTGTACCCTGACCTCAAGTAATAGAGATTGCAGCAGCAGCAAATCGGATAACTAGTCCAGCAGCAGATTTGGAAATAAAAACAAACCAACATAACGAAATTTGATCTGTGAGATTCCAACGTGAATGTGACCCTTTCAGATATCCAAAACCCAAAAGTTAATTCCATCCCACTAAACCAGGAAAATCCGGAATACTCGAAGACCTTGAAAGCGGCCAGCATGATTAGCTGTTGGGGGTTCCATGGTGAAATCAGTGGCAACATCTGAAAAAAAATTGCCATGGCCGGCAGCTACATCAAAGCCCCAAAATGTGAACTGGTTCTTAACTTTACACCTTATTATTTACCACCTTGTAGATACATGCCACTAGATCCATCTGATCTCTTAGAATCAATTCTTCACTGCCAAGTATATGCATTTTATTTGTAGGCTGTCTGATCATCGTCCAGTGAAAGAATCACATTTGGAAAGACATGGTGGCACAGCAACCTTGCTTCTGTTTTTGAAGAGTTTCTAGCCCATCTGGCTGCTCACTATCCACAATTTTTTTCCCCGGTGGAGGGATGATCAGAAGTCATGAGGTAGCATCCATAGGATGTTCTAATGGGTTGAACCAAACCAAATCTGATCATGAAATATCTTTTGGAGTCTGCGCTGCACCTCATCAATGGTGACCTACCATGTCCTATTGATATGACCACACTAAAATCAGGACAGCCCACACAATAATGAGGATTCAGATACAACCAAATCTTGACAGTCCATTCACAATGATTTCTCAGCTCAAAGCTTGATCCTTAAAGCATCAGTAGATTTGAGAATGTATAAGTGTTGTTGTTGCACAATTTTGATGGTGTTCAGAGCCAGGAAAAAATATATAACTTACCTGCATACTGTATTTTTTTCATTCAATTCAACAGTCACGCATCACAGGGGGGGTTGTCGAATACGAACTTTGGTTCATTGTCACGTGTTACAGCAGCGGTTGTTGAATTGGTCGGATGGTTCAGAAAATTGTACAAAGTGTGCTTGGAGGGCCAAAAATCCCCATTGAGTCTCTTGTGTGTCGCTGCATCAATACTGGCCACATTTATTGTTCTGTCTCATTTCTAGCTGCATATCAGGCAAATTCAGGCTGAACTCAATAAAGTCACTGGTCAAAACAATTAATTTAAATGTGAATCTGCCTGGCTCTCCATGCTTCTGGAAAAAAGCCCCAGTTGACTGTATGATACCCTACATCCTTTTAGGATGGTGTCAAAATTTTGGCGGGTGTCATGGTCCAACCTGGGCTGTGTCGAAATGTTGAATATGTTCCAGATGTCACATGTCACACCCCCTGTTGAATTGAATGAAAAAATACAGTAACAGTCTAAACCACAGGATCCTGAAATAATGTTCTGTGTCGGAACAGTGTTGTGACACATAGTATCAGTGGTTCAAACATTTTAAGGAACTGCGTGGATATCACAGCAGTTCACAACCAGCATAAAACATGGAAGGACTACATTGTACAGGATAAAGCACCAAATCAGTGCCCATGTAGTGGGAGAGTGCGAGTGGCAGCATGACACAATACATCCAAGGACACAGCACGGGTAGGATGCAAACACCCCAAGCACATGGGAATGACAGCATAACCTGCAGGCAGATAAGTGTGTGCCAAAGAAATGAGCACCAATGGTACAGAGTCACAACTCCAGAGAATAAATGATGCACACAGACAGGGGCAGAGTAAGGAGGAATGCAGTGTGGCAGCCAAAAGAGATGTGCCCAAAGGGACACAAGGATAAGCAGCTGCCTGTGGAAGAAACCACTATAAGATGCATTAGGGCCTGATCGAGCAGGAGCAGATGCGGATGGATACACTGAAACACTGGATTTGGGAGCAGGAGCGGAAATGTGATGGTAAGGTGGAGATCTGAAGGGCAGTTGAGCACTAAACCCCTAAAACCAACCAACCACCACTACAACACCCTCTATTAGGCTACTCTCAATATCCTAGCATGCAAGTTTGGGGATTCCAACCAAGTATAGGCTGTGGCAATCTAAACTAAGCTGCACAAGTTGTGGAACAAACAAAGCTTGCTGATCAAGCAAAATTGTTTAATGGCCTTCTAAGCACTCTATGTAGTGTGAAGAGATGATTGAAACAATGTTTTATTCAATGTGTTTATGGGTATGCAGTCAAACAATTTTACTGTAGCTCAACCCAATGGTATTCCAAGTAGATTCCAACACTTGCAGGACTGGCACACTATTAAGGTGTGTGTACCAGGCAGGAAAGGGAAGGGTCCACAACAGACTGTTTACTAAGCCAAAAGCAATGCATTTGCACTTGTATCCACACATCACTCATCCAGATATAACCACAAGTGAGGTAACAATTGCAATATATTTCTTTAGCTAATGCGGACAACCAATGTATTGAAGTGAAGACCAAAGCCACCAGTCAACAAGGACTTGTGTCAGAGGTCTCACACTCAGATAAAGGGCTCCTTAAGCACTAATATCCTGTGGCCAATTGTGATTCAAGGAAACAACGATCCAATAACCAACAAAATCAATTGACTCCACTGTGAGCCCAACAACCAGACAAAGAAACTACCCAAAAAATGGCCAGTAAATTACTGACTGCTGGAGGGGCAGGATCCAGTGCTCTACTACGAAACTAGCTACCCTATTTATACTGTGAGCTTATCTATAGGTTTCTAATATGGTTGCATGAAGTAAAATAGCAAAACAACAAAATAATAGATAATGTACAGAGACTTGGTCCAAAGTAGCAGTAATGCTGCACCAAAATTGTGTTCCATGTGCTCTTGATTGTGTTACATGTGCTCCCTGAACAGTGTTCCATGCACTCCTGCGCAGATTCCATGCGCTCCCTGCATAGCCTCGACTGCCAAGAATCTATTTTAGGAAATTCCCATCAATCCTGGATTATCCTGAGCCCGTCGCAGAATGTTCTAGAGCCAGTGCTTTGATCCGAATATCTCCGATATTTAGAGCCTTCCAGAAGCATTTGGAGATGAGTGGCTATCCCCCCAGTGACAGAACATGTCACAAATGAACCAACATACCTGCAATGCACACAACAACTCTGCCAATGCAATTCAACTTGCAACTGGTGTACCCTTGGATCACCCATAGTCTAGATGGATAGTATTTGATACCCTTGTTCAGAACAAGATATGCTGTCGCTTTGCTCTGGCGGGAGGCACGATCTAGCTGTCCCATTGCTCCGCTCTGTGCAGGCATATAAAACTTCTGATGTCAAAAATTAAATTCCTCACGTTATGGATTGAAGGTATTGATTATTATGCCTACATGATGTGTCTACATCACTCCCAGAAGCGTGAATGCATACACTACGATGACTGGTTTTAGAATCAAACATTTTTTATCTATAGGGTTGCGCCGCTACGCAGATTACCTATCAATTTATTGTCGGCCACCAGAAAGTTGGGTAAGGTGACCGCGGGGACATTTTGGAAATTGATAGATAGTCTATGTTGCCATGAACTTACAGCTAATTGCAGTACCGAAGGCGCGAATTAAAATTTTCTGTTTTGGGATATTTTCAAAGAATTCCCAATATCTCAGTCAGTTCTTCACTGATTCACATAAGAACTAGATAGATCTACTCGGCTAATTCACGCGCAATTAGTGATAGAAAAGAATTTGTGAAAATATTATGTATTAAGTATTTTCTGGTTCCAGGCTGTTTTCGCGTTGAAGGCTGTCTAGCATGCTGAGAACATGTCCCAGCATCCTAATATTTTAGGATGGACAACATTTATAGCTGAGAAAACATGTGATAGTAGTTTCTATGTGAATCAGTGAAGAACTGACTGAGATATCGGGAATTCTTTGAAAATATCCCAAAACAGAAAGTTTTAATTCGTGCCTTTGGTACTGCAATTAGCTGTAAATAAAGATGAGCACTGACTGAATGTGGAACCCGTACCAGCCGATTCCCGAGCTAAGTAGAATGAAAACTGTGAAAACCGGTGGGAAGCAGCATATGTGAAGGGACATTCACCGAAGTGCCTGACACAGCGTTGGAATGTCTACCTGCTTGATGTGCTGGCTGGCGCCCGCCGGCGTGATGACCTGGATGCGAGCGCAGGTGAGTGAGCAGTGTGGAAGTGCGGAATTACCCACCCGGGTTGCCTTCCTCCAGTCGGAGGCGTGCAGCGGGACCCACTGTGTCGGGTCGTACCTATGCAGCGTAGAAAAAGGGATCAATGTGTGGAGAGCGAGTCAAGAACCGAAGAAAGTGGTCCGTAGATACGCACCTGATTCAGTTGGTCCGCCCTCATGACACTGCTCCGCAGACGTTGACGAATAAGTATGCATCTGGGATGGAGCTACGAATACAGGTCCGGTTAGCAACAGCCGAGAAGAAAGATGCGGTCACGACTTACCTGTCGCTTGTCGGGCCGTCAGCAGTATGGCAAGCAGGGGCGCAACGAAATAGAAGGTGGAGATTCGGTAAATGATGTACGAGGGAGGGCAAAGTTGAAGGGAAATTGTTTCAACATGGAAGTCTTGGGGCGCAGTGAACGACTTGGAAGCACTTGATTGATTTTGCGATTCAACGTGCAGCTTGATATCTTGAAGTGTCATTCTTGACACTAGCCAGGGAGTGGGGTTGAACTGTGGATCGGAGGTGGGATAGGCCACTGCGTATTCGTCGGTCTTGATGCACCGAATGAAGGTCTTGCGGAGGATTTGATCAGACGGGATTTGAGCCTTGCATTGAAGCGGGAAGAATAAGAAATGCTGTTGGATTGCGGGATGATGGGGAAGAGGTGTAGCCAAGTCACCGAAGTTGGGATTGAGCATGTTGTTGTCGGTCTTGATGCTCAGTGGGCCTATGAAAGGGTTGATCCGATCACCGCTGCGAGTGAGTACCCAATGTTGATGAAGACGAGCGACGCCAGATGCCAGGATTGATGTGGTGCAGAAACGTCGAGTGGAGCATCAATTGAGAGGTGCGCTGTCCTTGGTCTTGCAGCAGAGATCTTGCAGACAGCTTGATGTGTGCCAAAGAAGCCGGTAGCCACTAAATTGACGAGCGAAGGGAAGCTGCTGGATGGCAGGAGGATGGCGGGGGAAAGGAACGAAGGCAAATCAGCCAGGCGTTCCTTTTGAGCTGGTTTTGAGCATGCAAACCTGGGTCGTGTGATGCTCTGGGATGGATCAGCACGGAATGTGCCGGGGTTTATCAAAGCGCTAGCCAAATGCAGTGGCATTGTCATTTCAGGGGAAAGGTGGACCAAATCCACGACGGGGGGATCCATGGCACTGGAGCAGGGAAAAATGTCAAATCTAGGTGATGGTAAACAGGTGCATACTGATTCGAGGCAGCTGCTTAATATACGAGTAATATTTAAGCACGTTAGGGAGAAGAGGGAGATTTGGGGAAATTGTGCCCTGGCCTTTTCAGTGGGTATTGTGCGGGTTGAGAATTAAACATGTGGTGGATTTCGACGTCATAATTTACGCACTTGGATATAATTAGCGGTGCCACGGTCAAATGGTATCGCCTGGAGGCACAGCGAGATCTAAACGGGGCATTATTGGACCAGAGCAAACACGGACAATCTGATTCGAGGCATCTGCTTAAGATATGAGTAATACTGTACATACCTGTAGGGGAGCAACGCCCCGAGGACCGTGACAACTTCGTTGGCTTTTTTTAAGGCAACGGCCAGCGGCGTGATCGTGACCGTTGCTTAAGGAGGCAACGACATCAATATTTATTTTGCCATTATCGGCCTTCTGTGGGGATACGAGCAGATATTTCTGCTGTACACCCTGTATCAGAGGGTTCCCAGGTATTTAGAGCAGTTTACAAGCCAAGAGATCTTTTTTGGGATTTTTGTGGGGTATGTCACGCTTTTTTTGAAGCAACGGCACCCATCGTGACAGTGACCTGACGGAAAAAAGGCAACGCAACCCACCTACCGTGACCGTGACCGTTGCTCCCCTACAGGTATGTACAGTACATGCAGATGAACCCCAATTTGATCATAGAATGGTTGAGTAAATCATTAGCTAAAGAATAAGTGCTTTCTCAGAATCTGATCCATAGTGGTATCATCATCAAAGTAAAGCTCCGCAACTGTAGCACATGTGTGGCTTCCTAGCTAGCTGCTTGGGTCTCGAACTAGCCCTCATTTGGTGATGATATGCATATAGCAGTTTCTTTAACTAAAGGTATACAGCACTAGTAAAATTGGACAATTTCATGGCTGGCCATTTAGCCTGCTTATCAACACTATGTCCCTCCCTAGTACCTACCCCTACATGCTTGCACTCCACAGATATCCGGGACTAAGAGAGTGGTAACATTGTCATTGATGTTGAGCAGATAAGTGGAGGTGTCATTCATTGTGAGTGGGTGTGTTGGTATCGTGGTATGGTTTATGAATATGGTTATGTCTTGTGAGGGAGAGTAAGATGTGTTGGAATATTACCAAGCCAACATGTTTCCAACACGTTGTGCACTTGTGTACCTATGTGGCTGTTGGGACACTGGCACGGTAATACACTGCATGGTTGTGATGCTGGCATGGAGATACACAGCAATGTTGCGAGACACGTCTCAGCTGGTCTGAAACCTAGTATGCTCCATTCTTCAACATCTCTATTTATGTTTGTATATTACATTGTTCTCTAGGGTATAAAAAGCCCTCGTATTTCTTGGAATAAATAATCTTGCTTTCCCTACTTTCCTTACTCTTCCCCTCTCTTTGGATACCCCATTCTCACAAGATGCCGATTAGATGGATAACTAGTGATGTTCTGGTTTGGCTTGGCTTTAATACCCTGGCTTTGGCTTCAGATTTGCAAAACCAAAGCCAAAGCCACGGCACAGGGTTTGGTGCTGTGGCTTTGGCTCAAACCCTGGCATTCAGGACAAAAACTTTCAATTCTGTGCTGCTATGCCCCCGACACTGGATGTTTCCAACTGAGAGATGGGTAGGTAGGTATATTCCAGCATGGTCCCATTAGAGATTATTTAACTCGTATCACAGAAGCTAATTTCAGCCAGAGAAATAAAAACTCTACTTTAGGAGTCCATGTCGTAGTCCTCATCGTTGTTCTGGGGAGCAGAGTGCTGGAAGAGCAACTCACACTTTATCATACACTGGAGTACTTGCAACATCTCAACAATGTCCCCTTTCAGGCAATTGCAGCATTTACTGATTGTGATACCGGCAGAGGAAAATGCGCGCTCACTTGATACAAATGATGACATGATAGCCAGGAAATGTTATGAGTTCACCGCTGGCTAATTTCCATCCACCTTGCAAGTACTGTGTGGCGACATAAGGTACCCATGCTCGGGGCCTGATGCATATAAGTGAAGACAAAGAGGATAAAATGTCCCCAAGTGGCTGATCAAAAGTAGCTAAATTTATGCTCCGCGCCAACTCTGCACGGTCAACTCTAAGGTTCCCCAGGGGTAGAGGTAAACCTCCAGAGGTTAGAGGTAGGGTAGCTAGAGGTAGAGAGGTATTGGGGGGTATTACCCCACCAAACCTCAACTTTTATGGCTGTGTGGTCTAGTGGTAGAGCTCCACATATATAATTGCACAAAGTGGTCTCTGGTTCAATCCTCATCAGGAGTAACTTTTATTTTGCGCCCATTTTAGCGATGACACACAGCTAAAAAGAGTGAATCCGTCTTTTTAGCCGGCTAGTGCATCATTGTCACGTGACTTTATTTGGTGTTGAACGTGTTTTCTCTAAAAGCCGGCAACTCTTACATTTCACACGCAATTGGCTGTCTGCGAAGTCTGTTTGCATTTTTCTTTGTCTTGGGTCATGGAGTCAACATGACCTCATCAGTGACAAGGAGTTTCAGTCGGCAGTTAGGCAGAACATGGAAAAGGAAAGGAGAAAGCATCAAAGAAGTAGTTATAAAGTATTTGCAAACCTCGCAATATATCAATTGTGTTTGTATATGCACGGCTGGACTGCCAACATGAGAAACAATTGAGAATCTTTCGGAGGTTTACCTCCAAAAGTAGAGGTAGAGGTTTGAGGGGTCTACCTTCGAGGTTTTAGAGGTAAGGTAGAGGTATACCTCTGACAGGTAGGGGTTTTTGGAGGTAGAGGTAGAGGTAGGGCCTAAAATACCTCTACCTCTACCCCTGGGCAACCTTAGTCAAAGCCAGGGTTTGCAGCCATGGTTTTGGTTTCACAGACCTCAAACCAAGCCAAAGCCATGTGCAAAGCCAAGCCAGAACATCACTATGGATAACAATAGCAAGAAGAGTCAAAAGGAAATGTAATGAAATGTGTGTGTTTCTGGTTCTTGTGAATGGAGTCTGAATACAATACAAAGAAAGAGCAACCAGAGTCGAGAGAAGATAAGTGTGATTGCGGTGGGCGGAGGCAGGATCCACCGTGCCCAATGGGGAACTGGATGCACAGCCTCTGAAAGCCTTTTCCTCACCACCACACTATCTTTAGACTGGTAACCAGTCTGTTTATGGGAAAGTGTCGGTAGACAGACTGGTCGATCTGGGTTTAAATTCCTAGCTAGTAGCACGCGCCATCAATGCATCAAGATCTGACCGGAAGCCACGTTTGATGCCCCGGAGGTTGCCGAAGGCACATGAAATGCTGCATTGTGAAGTCTCCGGTGTCCTTGAAGTCTTCGCAAATATTTGTGGGTGCTAGAATGACTCAGGAATCATTCCACCAATCCAACTATAATTTTCTGGTCAGACTAGAGGCACACTGGTTGAGCATTTCAAATTTTTCAGTGAAGGAATTGGTGAAAAATGTTTGAAAAATAAACAACATTTTTCACCAATTCCTTCACTGAAAAATTTGAAATTCTCAACCAGTGGCATGAATGATGAAAGGAGGTGAGATAAATGCCCAAACAGCGTCAAAAGGTACAATAAGACATCCCAAAAAAAATTGGGCTGCATTTATTATTGTCTATTCTGTGAGGGCTAAACCAAGGTTTAAATACCCCAGAACGCCGTGCGTGGATGGATTTTGAGTGCCAAAAACATGGTTTGTCTGCGGCCGACATATGTTATTTGAACGCTTATACACAGCACGATAGGTTCGACGTGCGGATCCCAGCCAGAATTGGTTTAGGGTGAGTGCTCGTACGCGACGATGGGTGTGGGTACCGCTCATCAATTCTGACAGAACATTACGGGCATGCAATAATAATCTTGTCACCGTTTTCAATGTAATCATCATGTCGCATACCTTCTCGGTTTCAGGTAAAGGGGCTATTGTCGGTTTCGCTCCCGCCCTCTACGTTGTTTTCAAGATGTCCGATCAGTCCGTGTTTTCAGTCTTGCTCGAATCACACGCACGGCTGCGAATTCTGTCCAAGTCTCGATACCTGCTGGGTGACTTGTTGAACTTTACGGACGCAGCGATTTGTTTTCCAGTGGACGAGCACTGCGGTCCATCCCTGCGGCTGCGTCGGAATATATTTTCCATCTTCGGGGAGCCACTAGTACAACGCACATTTCACCGTCAGGCTCGCAATATCTCAAACGCCGGTGTCAGCTCCACCGCTCCCCAACCGCCTCCTCTCCGGCGTTCAATCTACGCCATCTTCTGTCCTAACTTCGAACGCATTCATTCGCGACCCGAACCGCAATATGTCTGGGGCTTACAGCTACGGGATAAAAACCCGCGAAATACAAGATATGCACCACCCGACAAAGATAAGTACCCGCGGCATGAAAAAATTGCGCATGCCGGCGAATTTAGAGCTGCATGATCGCCGCCCAAAAGGATTGCGCCCACGCAGTGGCAGAGTGCGTGTATGTAGAGGAGCGGCAGCGCTACACGGGGCATTTCAATGCAAATGCAAAGCGCGTGTAGCACGCCAGCATCGAGAACCACCGAGCGCGCGCAAAAGACGCGGGCGGAGATACGTTTGGAGATACGCCCGCCAAAAGAGATAAGCGCCCACGCAAGCAAGTTGCGACAGTACCAGCTGCGAGCAGCTCGGGTAGCACGCACGAGGACGCACGACCCATCGAGCGTAGGCGGAAAAAGACGCTGGAAGATATAAACGCCAGCGAAAAATAAGCCCCGCGAAAGAGGTTAAGCGCCGACACAGAGCCACTCGAATGCACGAAAGAAAATCGACGCGGGCAGCCTGAAAATGGGCCGCGATGCGGAAGCGCGCAGGGTCGACGACGGGGCGCTGAAGGAAAAAGTGCAGCATATGCAGCCAAGGATTGATAAAAGCATACCAAAGAGACGGTCGGATGCATTCCCCGTTAGTGGCGCGTGAGGTACATCACCGCTTGATCGCGCCCGGCGCGACATCCACGCGCTCCGCCGTAAGCATAGCTAAGGAAAGCCGGACAAACGCGACGAGGGAGCGAGAACATCAGGAAAAAAGCACTTGAATATATAACACAACATAGCTGGGATAGCTGGGATAGCAAAATAGCTATGTCCCTGGTTTGTAGTTCAAGGCACCTGCTACAGATTGCTACAAAGTCGCCTGTAGCAATCCATGTAGCTAAAATAGCCACGTAGATCTGTAGCGTTGTTGCGCTCTATAGCAGTGCATAGCGGTTAAAGCTCAATGTATTGATGTGGAAGTCTACACAAGAAAGAAAACAGATATGCATTGAAAAACAACTACGACATGCAAATGAAAAAGTGTTGGCTGCCTGCCCGATATCCCTCGAGGGAGTCAAGTATGAAGGCCGCTGATTGCAGCGCGCAACAGCAGATGACTAGGGGAAGATTCAGAGGGAATGAGGAGATGGGGTGGGTCACGATGACTCACTCACCATAAGTAAGGTACGTACGGGTGCCCGGTGAGCGGCACACTTGATCTGGAACGGGGAGTGTAAGTAACGAACAGCGGGGAAATATGGGAATTCAGGACTGACCTAGGAGTACACATATTCAACGAGGAATTCTAAAAGGAGGCAGGACAAATCAGCAGCAGTGTATAGAAAAGACGATGCTCACCGGTTGCGGGACTTTTGACGAGTTGATCAACCTTGAAGAGAGACGAAGCTAAAATAGGAAGGGAAGTCCGTGTAAGACAGAGGGCCACAGGCGGCAGCAGTGCGAGACAAGCACAGATGCCACATATGGCGCATGCGACGCAGCGCAGATAGGGAATGACCACAGAAGGCCGAGAATGCGGCACAGCGCAGATGTGAAAGGGCCACAGACGGCCGGGAAAGCGACACAGCGCAGAGGGGCACAGAAGAGGTCGGTAAGAGAATCATTGGGGAACAGGAGAGAGGCGGATGGTGGGGGAAAGAGAGAGAGATAGTGTGTATGCGAGTTGTCAACCAACCACCTGATGCCATCAAATCACGTCATTTGTGTGCGCGGCATCGCATCAGGCGGAGTTTGAATGACTTGGGGTGGAAGTCATCGACGCTCCGTCGGTCCCACTCAGGCCAAGACTCAGGCTTTCTCCATCACTGTTCCTCCACTTGGAAATTGAGGTATACATGATCCTGTTCAGCCGGCCCAGGTCCGGAGTTGCGGAGTTTCGTAAATCCCGCTGGCGTCTGTTTAAGCGCGCGAGTCCTCGACTCGGACTCCGAATGCGTCCAGCTTTTATGGCATACTATATATTAGTGACGAAATTTCTGCGAACTTTGTCTGTTTGGATATGTCTTTGACCGGGAAGATTCACTTGGTAGCAACCCAACTAAATCTTCGAGTTCGAGTAGAACTATCTACAGACCGGCGACGACTATCAAGTACAACATAGTACCATTGCAAGTGCATATAGCTCACAGTAGCTCACATTGGGTGGTATGGTGTTCTTTATAGTCTTTCCCTATGGCTATTTGGGGGCTGTAGAGCAATATATCGGTGGGCCAGAGCTACCACAGCTACAAACCGCTATTTGTATACCCAGAGCTAACCGGCGAGCTATTTCCCACAGAGTTTTTCCTGATGAAGCTCGCCAGAAAAGAGGGAGTGAATAAGACGCCAATACGCATCGTCGTCGTGCACGAACCGCCCGGACAGCGTGGCCCACGCCCATTAACGATGCAGCGCACCGAAGACGCGTACGGCCGTTCCAGTCGCCATGTTCGTCGACGCCCAGACACACATGCAAAACCTCGAGCGCAAAACAAGAACAAAGCCTGGACGACACAGAAGCAAAAAGGGATGAGGAGGAACGCACCTGTCCGCTTTGTCCCAGCGCGTCCCACTGGCATTAGCCCGCATATTCACTCTATTCCCACATGTCCCCGCATCCCGTCCCGCCCATCTCCTTCTCGCGGCGCTCGGAATCCCCTTCAACGTGCCGGACGACGAGAGCGCTGGCAAGACCCGATTAGGTTTTGTCGCGCATCCCACTGGCAGTAGCCCATCTATCCCCACATGTCCCCGCATCCCGTCCCGCCCATCTCCTTCTCGCGGTGCCCGGAACTCCCATTCGACGTGCCGGACGACGAGAGCGCTGGCAAGACCCGATTAGGTTTTGTCGCGCACCCATGGAATAAATATCCTGATTGGATGTGGGAATGTCAAGCTTACTGGATGTGGGATATGCTGATTGGATGATTGGATGTGAGATATCGAGCTGACTTGACGGTAAATCCATCTCGCTGCCGATGCGCGTCGCATATGATAATGCTCTCGCGGTAGGATGCAGGATATCGAGCGGGCGGAGTGCACGGCGGAGGGACTGTACTGGCGTCAGTGGTGTGCTCAAACTGTAAGGTGGAAAAAGGATATAACGGCGAGGAGGATAAAAACGGAGGGACAAGTAAGAGAAGAGAGCCGTGGAAGCGATGATGGGAAGAGCGGTGGAAGACGCAGGTGGATCATATGAGTTGGGGTACGACGGATGGATAAAAAGCACAATGGATGAATAAATGAACAATACAGAGCAGAGGCGCACGCGAGCCGAGGAGCGGAAAAGCGAGTCGATGGAGGGAGGACTACGCAGACGGCCAGCAATCACAGCAGCAGCGCCGGAGACGATCGGAGCAGCAACGCCGGACACCGGGGCGAGAATGACGTGCGGATGGAAGAAAAAGCAATGCGGGTGCGGGGGCAGGCGCGGAGGATAAGAGACCGAAATGATGGAACGAGGGCAGGGGAGAAGTCCGCGAGAGGGCAGGATGGCGGCAGAATATGTCGGTGCAAGGGAAGGGGACCACAGGAAAAGGAAAGCAAGGACACAAACAGGGCAGATACCAACGGATGTTGACGATGCTTGTCGAGGAAAGACGTACGAGTTCTTGTGACGATGGACATGTTGGTGCATGGCGGAAAGACAGCCGTACTTACGTATACAAGACGTCTGTCAGGATCTGCCAACGGATGGACATAATCTCGCAGGCTTTCGATGGAGTTCCCGGACGTAGATTTAGTGCGATTCACAGACAGCGAGGAAGCGCTGACTTCGGAGAGAAATTGAAAAACCAAGTTCAGAGTGCGTCTTGATGCTGGGATCAGTCCGCGAAGGCTCCGCGTCCTGCGAATGAGATTGCGATGAAGTCGCACGCAGGGAATGCCGATGCGTTGCGACAGTTACTGTCACTCGGGGAGTGGACTGCATCAAGAGGAAGTGACTGCAGTAAGAGGAAGCGAAATGTTTGACACGCAGACAAGGCTAAAAGCTCGACACCGGCCGGTGTGTGGGGTGATGCGAGCAGCTGTGGTAGACCGTGCATAGTTCTATCAGCAGTGATATTTCCTCGATGGAGCAATACATGCCAAACGCAGACGCAGGGCGATACTCGGAGCGTTCGCCCATGTCGAGGTTTCGGACTGGCGTCAAAATGATGACCTGGCGGGCTCAGAGACCTGGCTTGCAGATAGATTTCGCAGCCGTGCGTGTGTGACTGAAGTTGACGGTGTGGAAAAAGGCCTCGAACCCTGCACAAGAATGCGGAAGAAAAATAGACTAGTCTCTCTTGATAGACGCTTTACCAAAAGAACCGTTGAAACAAGCCAAGAATTGATTAATGCGCGGTCTGCCACACGTGCATTCTGTGCTTAGAGCCCTAGGATGCCTGCACAGAACCGCGTCGAGGAAAGAAGAAAAGACAAAGAGGAGGCCGCATGTGTGATGTCATTTCGGATCAAATAAACATTTGCCGCAGTTCGCCCCATTGGGCGTGGTGGATCCTGCTTCTGGCTCCCTTACGAACTCATCGCCATCTCGAATCACAAAACAAGACATCCCCCCCCTCCCCATCGACGATTCTTCGACTGCGCAGTGACACGCACGTCCCCGCGTCCTTTCTGTATCTGCGTCACCTTGCTCCGTCTTCGGCCCTGCGCACGAGCGTCCCCGCCTTCCCGAGAACCCCTTTTGCGCGTGTAAAGCCGTGGCACTCCATATGATGCGCTAGCACGAAGCGGAAGACCACCGGCACACCTCGCCGAGCGCCCCCGTCGCTCTCAGACGAGGAGAGGGAACGTGTTGCCCGTCCTCGTGAATTAGGCTTCTCGACAAAAGAGCCGCTGCTTGGCGTCGGGAACCGATTTCGACACATCGACTTCGACTACTCAAGGAACAAGAACAAAACCATTCATTCCATTTCTTCTCACTATTGTTTTCCATCCCAATCGGCACCTCACTCCGACTTGTGGGCGAGACATCCATAACTCATACCGTGATACCCAACACACCTACTCACAACGAACGATAACTTGACCTATACGCACTACACCAACGACAACAGCGACTTGCCACTCACCTCGGCGGCCCGGATGCGCCCGCACAAGTCGCTCCCCTCCCCGCCCACGAGCCCTCCGGCTTCCACGGGCGGTGCCCCGCTGAGGAGTTCGGAAGCGGCATAAGCCGTCCCGTCTGTCTCGCTACTGATCCACCGGACGCAGCGGGAGCTGCGGTGAGAGGAGCGCGACCGCGGGAGGGAACGGGAGCGGAAGGCACAGCGCGAGAAGGCAGGCGGGAGCGGGAGCGGAAACGCACAGCCAAGGAGGGTGGCGAGGTGTGTTATTCGTATTTTTTTTCTTTGAATTTCAATTCTTGTTTTGCGGAGCCTTACGCCGCTTCGAGACTGGACGCGCAGCGACTGGGCAATGGCGCTCTCGGGGAAAGCGTCTTGTGGGCCTGCGCTGCACTGCGTTGTCCGGGCGCGCACCTGTGGTCCGTGCACGATGACGCCGCTCTATTTTCGTGCATTCATTCCCCATTTTCGACAGCGGGTTTTGTTTGTGGCATCCCGCGTTTCGCCACCTTGGGAGGTCGGCGTGCTGGGGCGTGGTTACGCCCGCGCTCTCCCGCTGTGTGGGCGCTGATCTCGCGCCTATTTTATGGGTCGGCGCTTATGCCCGCTGGTGGCTTCAAATTTGCTAGCCTGCGGACTTGTATCGCGCTTCTCTTTCTATGTCGCGGACTTACTTATCTTTGACGGCATGTGTCGCCGTCAAGTCGCCGTAAACCTTTTATTTATGTATTAGGCGGGCGTTTATCTCTGGTGATTCTTACGCGCACCGTGTGTCCCTCCTGGCATCTTAAATAGTGCTATGCTGTTCCCGTTGGACAATGACTAATAATTGCCTTTGCCGAATCATACTGTTTGTGAAAGAAGAAACAAAAAAATGCTCGGGCCACGAGGCAAGGAATCTTGAGTTTTTAAAATTTTAACCCGGGCTGCATCGATTTGCTTCATGCCGGACGAAAACCGAGGCGAAGAACAGTCATCAGTGAGGCAAACTGGGTATTCTGGCGTGCGTTACCGAGCGGTTTAAACGCTAGAATATTATCCGTCGAGGCCGCATGTGTATACAGTGAGGGTGCAAAAGAAGGTCGTCGTTGCAAGAGAGAGGTGACGGATCACGGAACACAGCTTCCGGGTAAATCCGACTGGCTTATCCTTGCTTCCTCTTTCCTCCTCGCATTCAACTCGCATTACAGGGAACGTTAACCCTCATATGGATTTCTTTCCGAAAGATTCCTTTTCGCTGCAGCGATGGTATATGTTCACTCGGTCTTGCATTGCGAGGGCATAACCATGCCTCTCCCGACATCCACGAACCCAGACTCTCCAGCGCTTTTCTTTTTCAGATTTTTCCACGTCCACGGTATTTAACTATTTTCCGGGGCGCTTATCTATTTTGGCGGGCACTCATCTCCGAGTTCTTGCGTGCTTGCAATACACCACCTCGTGCTGGTCTCTCCGCTCGCGAACTCTTTTCCTTGAGATCGAATGTATAAAAGCCCTTTAGATCTTCGGTCACTATATCCTCTCGCATTAGCAATCGTCCTCGGATACGCCGCCATCGCCGACGCTCATTTATCCATCCAGATTCCCGCACAGGGTATATCCTCAGCTAGCAACATGCAGCAGACTCTGAGATCCGGCGTTTTACTTTTATTGCGATTTTTTGTTGTAGTTTTGGACGTTGTGGGACCGAGGATGTGCGTTGTATATAAGTCCATTAGCTCCCATATTGAATTTCTAATTGACTCCGCTTTCGTGTCCACAGACTTTATGCGCATCGTCAACTCTTCACTCGATCCCGCGCGACTTTCACCCTCTGGCTATCGCCCACCGTGAGTCCCCCCTGCCTCCTCCTGACTCCAGTCTTGATGACAAACTCTGCGGCCGGGCATAGTATGTGCTTTCAGTTTTCCCCGATGATTTGGATTACAGTGTACTTGAAAGTGAATTCCTTTGTTTTGATCCGGAAGTCAAACGTTCAGGTTCCGCCGAGATCAACGACCAGCTTCGTGTGCCACTCTGCTATTCAGCTTAACCAATTGAAACCGAATGCCGTATCCCGAAACTGGTGGATTACGGCTCAGTTCCGAGTAATGGCGGTTTAACGAATGCTCCATTGCTAAAGCATGATTTCAGTCTCACTCCGATTTGTATCTTGAAAGCTTCAGCAATAATAGATTTTAGCCAGCTCTCTTTCAACGCCGTGTTCCTGTCATCTCAAATTGAGATTGTGATTCTATCCCGGAACTCCACTGATAAATCATCACTTACGTAGACTCAGGAAACCACCGAAACGAAGACAAAGTGCATTTAATTCTGCGTGACTGCGTTGACACAGACATAAAGTACTGTATTTTCCAACCATTTTCAGACTTGCTTCTGAATACTGATTCTGCTTCCAGAATTTGTTGAAGTATCATTCAGCAGATTTACAGTCGAAGGAGTCCGGTTGCATGAATAGGCGGGAATTCCATAACAGCTTCGGACACGCATGAATGAGACTAAGTAACACCTGGTTCCGATCCGACAAAACAGCGGCGAATTTCAACCGGAATACTTGTTATGGTTTCGGTAAAGATCCCACAGTAAGTGTCATCCTACTGAACGACAATGAAATTCAAGTTACTCAACAGACCTGTCGACTTGAATGGGCGTCAGCGTACCTGAGCGTGTCTGCACTGGGAATCGCCATCAACGGAACCCACATCTTACGTGTAGTTTCGACTTTGGTGCGGCGCTTTCTTCTCGTCTGCGGACACGAACGTAAAAGTAAACTTCTCGGAAGGCACCGCCACCTGGACGTGTCCTCCCCAAATTTCGAGACGAAAAGACCGAAACGTCGCAAGTTGCCGCGGCTCACTTCCGCCAGTAAGCGGATCAGCCTGTGAGAGTCCTCCCAACGTCCTGTCCCATCACCCACGACAGGAAGAAAAAAATGTTCTCGACCACAAAGCAATGACAATTTACCCAGCGACTACGACTACAAAAACATGAAAGAACTCTTCATAACTCCCTGGCTTTCTGTTCATTGTGCACAGTACTGTTTGATCAGTTCTTTCACCTTCTCCTCCGCTTTATTTAACTGGAGAATCTGCGCAAACGTCACTTTATTCGCATACTTGCGAATCTCACGGTGGACCTTGGCCGCGTATGAGGCCTTGTAACTCTCCAACGCCATGTCAATGTCCACCTGGGTCAGCGGCCGGGGTCGCTTGAAGGCAAGGGCCACGAGGAAGAACTGGTCCATGACGAGTGTCAGGTCGACGACGTATCCCATGAAGAATCGGAGGGCTTTGGGGCTAGGGAAGTGTGAGCGGAGGATATATGGGAGGGAAGGGGATACATACGTCCTTTTGTATACGTTTGCGATCCACTTGATGAACACGGCCGACAACCCGATGCCTGCGATGGCGGGACCGGCGGCGGCAGCGATGGTGGTTCCCAAACCGACGAGGGTCTGGATCTGTTCCAAATTTTCGCTAGAAGAGAATTAGCTTGTGCATGGATGGATTCGGCGGCGATAAGGATTACGCACAACCAAGACTTCGCTTCTTCATCGTCCGGGGTCACCACCTGAGCCAGGATTTCAATCTGCGCCTTGAATTCCGGTGTATTCAAGAGCTGATACCTGTGTTACGACAAGGGTTCAATAAGGCCAACGATGAACTGCGTACATCGTCAGCATCATTGAAGTTCCAGCCCCGTGTGATTTCTTCGTGAACGGCGACGAGACAATCCTCGAGCGTCGATCCGAGGAACCTCGTGCCAGACGCGAGACCGTGCCAGTATCCTGAGGATTGAATGTGAGCGACATTTTAAGGGAGGAAAACAGAATAACTACGCTTCATGCCAACTCTATCGCACCCGGTTATCAGCAACGGAGCTATCAGAAAAGTGGAAACCTACTCGATAGAAGCATTGATTTTAACCTGGGCACTAGCACGTTGCGCCATTGCCGTAACAATCCACACCTCTCCTTCTACTTCTCTCTGAACAACATCTTGCGTAATGTGGATCAGGTTGGCCAAGGCTGCTTGGGCTTTGCTTGAAATTGCATCCTTTGCTAGACCTAGGTAGGTCGGAAAGACGAATGCCATTAGCCAGCGTGAAGCTGCTGTCAGGTAAATTATCAGACCGAATGATCGTGCATGAGCGAGTATAGGTTTGATTTGTTCGAGAGGGCCAACACACGCTTTCTGAAACTCAGCATCGGCCCTCTCAAGGCAGAGCAGGTCAATCTCAGGATCAGGCAGGTCTTTCTCTTCATGGGTCAGATCTTGTTTCATGCGATTTACCAGCACATCGAATTGGGTGAACACCACAACGACAGGAACTGTTTGATATATTAGCCAACTCAAAGGTTTACTTGACATCAATACCTTGCGTGGTAACAGCAAGTTTGAGGAATTCCTCATCTCCCGTCTCAAAAGCTCGCCCGCCAGCAAATGGAACTTGGATACAAAGCCTGATGTGCTCCATGATTTAATTAAAATCCCACGTGAAGAAACACACCAGATAGCATGCACTCTATCCTTGAGAGCTACGGCCTTACCACTGCGCGACAGGAGAAACTTGGTTGCATCCTCAAAATTCCGCGATTGCCCTGGCTCGAAACCCATGGAATCATGAAGCACAAAGAGCGGATTCTGTGTGGAGGTGATTTCAACTTTGATATCACACTCTCCGCGCACTTGATGTGATACTGACTGATTGAAGTTGTGAGGATATTACATTATGGATACGAAAAACTTGAAACACTTACATCCTTATTGATACCAAATGCCCGGTTGATGAGGGAGGATTTCCCCACTCCTGACTGCAGTGTGCTCTTGAGCGACTGAATTGATATAACCTGCCAACTCACTGACCTTGCCGACTACCAAGATACGGAATCTACATACCCAGAATAAGCACCCACCGATCTCAACATCAAGGGGAACGGGAGAAATTGCACCGTGGACATTGAGCGAGTATTTCTTTCGTTAGAAGTGGTAGAATCTGAGCCGGCATCGCAATAATCTGGACACTCTTGCAAGGGGAGAGTGGATGGCAATCGAGGGTGGGGAATCGCCTTCTAAGTTTGCTTGACGTGTCGAATGAAGTGGTGCAGCGTGTCCAGTTGGTATTGATAAACTCTCAGATCCACATCACCTTCTGTGATATAGCGAAACCGTCTATCCTGCCAGCTTTCGTTATTGTCGGCGGGAAAGCTTCGTTGGACGTGCTAGTCCGTTTGAATAACCTATCGTGTGGCTCGGGCCATGCCTGCGGCCGTTTAGCCGGAGTACGGGAGAGTGGATGGGAGTCGAGGGTTGTGAATCGCCTTCTCTGGAGCATGCGGTCCACGACCCAAGTTTGCTTGACGTGTCAAATGAAGTAGTGCAGCGTGTCCAGTTGGTATTAAATTAACTCAGATTCATATCACCTTCTGAAGTTCATGAACCGTCTATCCGGCCCTCTTTCGTTATTGTCGGCAGGAAAGCTTCGTTGGACGCGCTGGTCTGTTTAATTAACCCCATCGTGTGGCTCGGGCCACGCCTGCGGCCGTTTAGCCGGAGTACGGTCGCCGGAGCGTGATCGGTGCCAAATCTGCCCAGTGTTCACATGGTGTGCTCAACGCTAATTTGGAACATCCCCATCAGGTTCGCGTTTCTTTCCGCAGTGACGCCGCTCTTGGCGCCGCTGGCGAATCAAGAGAACCCGGGTACTGGAGCCGCACTGTCACCGTGACCAGCTCAGCCAGCGTTGTTCACACATTTCCCACTCGTCTCACTCTCGTCACCTGCTGTCTCCACCCCGTTTACCCACTAGTACCCTTGTCTCTTCCACAAGCCCACTCATGTCCCTCAACCTGGACGAAGCCATCGATCTCCGCAGCAAATGCCCACACTTCCGCGTTCTTATCATCGGGAGGGCGAACGCTGGCAAGACAACACTTTTGAAGAAAGTGTGCAATTCTATCCAAGATCCTGAGATCTTTGGTCCTGATGGCAAAAAGGTAAGCCCGCCATTGTGCTTCTCCTAAATCTAGGCTGATTTTGGGCAGATCGATGCCATAGTTGTTGAGGGATCGGTTGCTGTTCGCTCCCAATACCCTAACCTTCTCATTCGCTGATCGGCAATATAGCGTGGATTGCACGACATCGAGAACCAGTTGGTATTCAAGAGTAACCCCCAGTTCATCTTCCACGACTCGCGCGGATTTGAAAGTGGTTCCATCGAGGAAACAGAAAAAGTGAAGACTTTCATTGCAAAGCGGGCAGCAAGCAACACGTTAGCCAGGCAGCTGCATGCTATTTGGTAAGTTAGCCTCTGTAACGTGGTGGAGGCATTTACAATAACTCAATGGCAGGTATTGTCTTCCGACAGACACAAACAGGCCCTTGTTAGCAGCCGATGAGCAGTTCTTCAAGACGGATGTTGCGAGCAAAGGTCAGTCCACATTCCTTCCGCACAACTAATCAAACTCATTGAGAATGAAGTCCCAATCTCTGGAAAAGGTGAGCTCCCCGGCCTATTTCTGCACAACTAATCAAACTCATCGACAATCAAGTCCCTGTCATTGCAATATTCACGAAATTTGATGGCCTCATCACTAAAGCGTTCACCCAGCTTAAAGCAGAAGGACTTGACAGAAAAGAAGCGAAGCAGAGGCAGACCGAGCGAGCTCATGAAATGCTATCCACTGACTTTATAAAGCCGCTCATGTCGACGACGTTTCGCCCCTCTGAGTACGTGCAAATGAATGGTGATTGACCTGTTCATTTGATCAAAACGGTCATTGAAAACTTAATTGCTAGATATGCAAGCAAAAGACAGCAACTGTGACGAGCTGATTGGGAAGACGGCTAAGGCGCTCAGCAACGACACCCTCAAACTGTTGTTCGTGTCGGTGCAGCAAAATAACATTGATCTTTGCATCGAGTATGCGGCGCTCAAGTGGGTAGCTGTGTTCTTTGGTAGTGACATGGCTGATTATTCAATTCAACAGTGCATTGGATAAACACAGTATCGAAGGTACGGATAGGTCAAATCTCGTGTACATGACCAGCTGAACCCAGTACATGAACTAGATATCATCCAATATACTCTAGCATTTTTCCCCCATGTCTGGGTAAATTGTTCATTCCTGAGATGGTGTTGCTGTTGCTGACTGTCATCCAGGAGGTTAGAGCCAATCCACTGACTTGTGCACAGATTACTCATATGGAATAATGGCAATTTTGCAGAAGGCAGTGAGTTTCAGTGGCCACATGAATGTCAAGCTCATTTTAATGGACTGTTATGTCTGTAGGAGGTGAGTGTTGGCCTTGTGAGGTTGCATATTGCTGAACAGGGGAGAAGTATGTCAGTGTCTGTCTCTTTGCTGTTATTCCTTCTGTCGCTGATGACATTGGTGATCTCCACAGGATGTGAGTGCCGATTTCCTCGCCCTTGAGCATGGTTCATGTCGCTGACTGCAGCGGCGATCTCCACAGGATGTGAGTGCTGATTTCCTCGCCCTCGAGCATGGTTCATGTTGCTGACCATGGTGGCGATCTCCACAGGATGTGAGTGCTGATTTCCTCACCCTCGAGCGTGGTTCACGTCCTGACCACAACGGCGATCTCCACAGCATGTGAGTGCCGATTTCCTCGCCCTCAAGCATAGTTCACGTCGCTGATTCGTGGCGGCGATCTCCACAGTGGGTGAGTGTCAATTTCCTCGCCCTCAAGTGTGGTCCATGTTGCTGACCCGTGGCGGCGATCTCCACAGTGGGTGAGTGCCGATTTCCTCGCCCTCGAGTGTGGTCCATGTCACTGACCACGGTGGCAATTTCCGCAGGATGTGAGTGCCGATTTCCTTGCCCTTGAGCGTGGTTCACATCGCTGACCGTGGCGGTGATCTCCACAGGATGTGAGTGCCGATTCCCTTGCCCTCGAGCATGGTTCACGTCGCTGACCATGGTGGTGATCTCCACAGGATGTGAGTGCCGATTTCCTCGCCCACGAGCGTGGTTCACGTCGCTGACCGTGGCGGTGATCTCCACAGTATGTGAGTGCCGATTTCCTTGCCCTCGAGCGTGGTTCATGTCGCTGACCGTGGTGGTGATCTCCACAGTATGTGAGTGCCAATTTCCCTTGAGTGTGGTTCACCTCGCTGACTGCAGCGGCGATTTCCACAGGGTGTGAGTGCCGATTTCCTCGCCCTCGAGCGTGGTTCACGTCGCTGACCGCGGCGGCGATCTCCACAGGATGTGAGTGTCGATTTTCTTGCCCTCGAGCATGGTTCACGTCGCTGACTGCGGTGGCGATCTTCACAGTTTGTGAGTGCCGATTTCCTCGCCCTCGAGTGTGGTTCACGTCGCTGACTGTAGCGGCGATCTCCACAGGAAGTGAGTGCTGATTTCCTCGCCCTCGAGCGTGGTTCATGTCGCTGACCATGGCGGTGATCTCCACAGGAAGTGAGTGCCGATTTCCTCGCCCTTGAGCGTGGTTCATGTCGCTGATCATGGCGGTGATCTCCACAGGCTGTGAGTGCCGATTTCCTCGCCCTCGAGCATGGTTCACGTCGCTGACCACGGCGGCAATCTCCACAGGATGTGAGTGCCGATTCCCTTGCCCTCAAGCATGGTTCACGTCGCTGACCACGGTGGCGAGCTCCACAGCCTGTGGGTGCCGATTTCCTCACCCTTGAGCTGAACACATGGACCCTTGCACTCTAGTTTGTGAGCACTCAATAACCCACATCCCCCTTCCCAACCAAACCCATAAACACACACAGAAACTCGCGGTTGCTACTTGCACGACCATGCTTGAGGCACAGTATCTGTCTCCGGTATACCAATGTTATGTGATAATTCCTCCCGTTTGACATCAAACCAGGAATCCTTGCAGACTGCCTCGGGACATGCGGAGATAATTGCTGGTACGACGCTACTGATATTTCTGCCAACTCTTACGCTTCGTAGCTATTTGCATTTGTGTCGAGCAGACCTTTTCCGAAGCCTCCGCGAAAAGCGAGGCTTTCCCTGCCGCATTATCGGCAGCTCTCAATGCCTACGTCGCGTCCACTGTTCGCGATGAGGTGAACGGCAAAATTGCAGAATTGCCTTGGCAGGATTACATAGCGAAGAGAGTCGCTCTGGTCGAAATCATCAAGGCACACCGTCTTCGTATGTGCCTTCCGTTTCAATGTCAATACTTTTTATTCATACGCCGTTTAGGCATCCACCCTAAAGCAGCTTGAAGTTGTGAAATCATTGAGTTTCTTGGCGATTCACGGAGTGTTTTGAATTTCTGTAATTCAATCAAGTGCTACTAGTAGGGAATCCGAAATAAGCGGAAAGATAATGCATAGACTCTCCATGAGACTCAGTGCGAGAATAGACGCCAGCGGATATTGCGCCCGGTGGCCGTTTCTCATCCAGGCCGCGTGAGTTTTTGGTCAAAGACAGGATAAAACTGGACAGGCGCACTTCAAGCCAAACTGCACCGTCGGTACGCCGCCCTGTCTCACGCCGGAGAAGCCGGTCCAGCCGAATTCAAACTCCGATATAGCGGCAAGTCGTTTTGGCACGCTCATAGGAACCCAGGAAGCACATAAACTCAACCAAAAGAAAGAGCGTAGCCAGGATACGCACCCGCACCGACCCTCGAGGGGATTGTTCTCGCCGGACCTGATCATGATATAGGTAGAGCTCGGCTGCTCGAAAAAAATGGGAGCCGTGGAACAGTTCGTTCCAAACAGAGAGCGCATAGGTGCTAAATCCAGGATTTAGCTGGAGGATTCAAGAAAGCGCGATGATGGAGCTGACAGTGCGTCAAATTAATCGGGAAGAATTTCCGATCTGAGGATACGAAACGGTTGCTGTCTGAGCATATGAGGCGCTTTCTGCTGAAGGTTGCCCTGATCCCAACTGCAAATTCAACCCGAGCCCGGAATTTGGGGAAGCCCGAAGGTAATCTGCCTCAGATTGGGCGGCGCACACAAATATATGTATCGACGGTAGAATCCGCCTCAGATTCTTGTCTGTGGAGCGCTGTGTTGTCCGCTGAGCCGGATATATTCGGCAGACTGGAGGCCATTGAGTTCACCCTCGAACAAAAAGCGCGACGTCGAGTTCAACTTGCTCAAAAGGCGCAAAGGCAATCTGCAGGCTGGGCGAGAAACGCGGAGGACTTGGGATTTAGGGCCGGGAGAGAACTTGATGCCTTCGAGTCCTGCACTGTGGACGTTACGCGCGGGCAGCAGCCGGGTTTGGCAACGGTGTCGGTTACAACGCATTCTCGAGGAGTTTGATTTCTCCGGACCTGCTCGAGTTCCTCCTAGCGTAGAGATTTCGCCCTTATTTCCGAGCCCATCTTTGAGGAAAATATGGAGCCGTTGAACTTGAACGTTAGAGAGTAAGTGTACAGTTCTTCTAGTACAAACTCGGAAACGGGAGTAACTGGGTACTGAAGAGACGGATTGAACTGGTCACTGCAGAGACGACTGGACTGAAAACATTCAGCACTGATTAAACAAAAGGAAGGAGTGCAATCATACTTAATCATATACGAAACTCCGCCGCCTGTGGGGGATTACTCTCGCCGGACCTGATAGAATCCGCATCGGTTTTTCCTCTTATCGCAGACATTTTGACTTTGGCTATACTCCGTGCATGGTGCATTTCTGTCGAGGAACGCAGTGCCGGTTAACACTCGCCAGTAACTGCGGAGTCGCACAAATAAATGTCCAGGACGTTGGATTTGCGCGATGCGGAACCTCAGGCTAAGAGCTTGGAATTCAGCGGTGCGATATGTAGTGGAGGTGAAATATATACAAATGAATCGGAGTCTGGAATATTAATATTCTTACAGAATTCTTGTGTGCGGGGTTGACGCAGGGCCTACGAGGCAGGCGTTAGCCCCGACGGTCCTGGTCCGATGATAGGTATACGAGCCTCATTGTCGAGGGCAGACGTGTTCGACGAGACGCGTGCAGGACGTATGTAGACTGTCAGGATCTGCCAAATTTGGCAGCTGATCGTGTATTAATGTATTCTTGCTGTCCCCGGACGGAGCGTGAGATTTTGGGTGAAATCAGTGGGTGAGACGAGAGCGAAGAGGAAGCTGGGAAAGGAGCGAAGACCACAGAAATGCTAAGTGAGACGAAAAGGTTAAAGGTTGTCCGGCTAGAGCTCCCTTCGTAAAGGGAACTATCGAGACATTTTGGTGGGGGGATAGCGGAGCTATGGCGCGGAGATTATATATGGTGTGCACCCGAGATTGTGGTGTGCATCCGAGATACAAATCGGGACTCATACCAGCGGGAGACGAGGGGAAGGAGGGTATACTCAGTCACAGGAAGCGAAGACCAGCTTGGGACGAAAAGCATAAACGTCATAGCGCGCAGGAAGGAACGGGCATTTAGGGCGAGTGTGCGCGGTGCGAGTAGCAGTGATGATGAAGAAATCCATCCCAAACGCAGCCAGACGTTGGGCGATAGCAGTGTTCAAGTCCTTGCCGCGCTTCGGACTCGCGTTCGTTAAATCCAAGAGTAACCCAACCGGCGCAGAGATTTGAATAGAGTCAGAGGATGTGTGAAGAAACCTGTAGAAGAACGAACCCCTGAAACGAGACCAAGTTCCCGAGAATAGAATAATTCACGGCCTGCTTCAATCCTCAGGCTGCCAGCGGAGGACCGCGTTTAAGCCGCGTTGGAAAGAGCCGCACCTGTGACGTCATCTCCCACGTGTTCATTTGGATTTCGGCTGCCTCTACCCACCACAATATTCACTTGGCAACATATCTCTTGACTCTTACTCTCTTCTAAAGTAGTACTTTGCATTGCATTCGAACGACATTTGGCAAGAACAAAGAACACCCTTCGACCCCGACTATTGTGCCTGGCATCTCAGCTTGCTTTCCTACCTACGAGGCTACGACATCCCCGAACGAAAGACGAACTGCACCCATAACTGTAACGACAATGCGCGCAAAACGAGCCCCCTGTCACCAGTGCGCGGGCAACAAAGCGCCAGTGCCGGCAGGCGTTGCGCGCATAGCAGGCATGTGTGGCTGTTTTCTGTCTGCGTCGCCTGTGTCTAACTATCGCTGCGCCGGCTCAATCGCCGCGCCCTGAAAAACAAACCTGCAGACGTGCACCAAGAAAGGACGTGCGCCTCACTGGTAACCGCTTACCGAATTCGACAACGCGACGACCCGTTGACGCAGCCGCTTATGGAGGAAGGGAGCGAGAGGCACAGCGGGCAGAAAGATAGAGAGGTTACACTAGCAGTCGCAAGTCCGCGCGCCCGGTGCGTATCTATTCTTCCGTCCTCCTCCCCGCGCTCCTTTCCTGCTGCATCCCCCATTTCATTTCCTTCTCACGCGCTTCCCCGCTCCAATCCGCCCGGGTTTACGGCCTTGCTTCTCTTTCGTTCTAGTCTTCCTGCTGCTGCTACCTCGTCGCTCTCGCCCCCCCACCCCCACCCCCTTCGCTGCCGCATCCTTTTGTTTCCGTTTCTCGTCCCATCCCGTGCGCTCCGCGCTTATATCGGCGCTTATCGTATTTCCCTCCCTTCATCCACATCCTATCCTCCTGTGCCTTCGCCCTCGCCCTGTCATCGTTCCTCCCAATCCTTCCCGTTCACTCCCTTTCCCGTCTCCATACAGCCACTGTAAATGGTGCGTATATCGCGCCATTCCAACTATACATCGCACGTCCATCCATGATCATTCATTACACTCCCCTCCTTCCCTTCCCATATCTCTCTCAACCCTTCCCTTGCTCTGTCTCCTATCACTCTCGAACTCCCTTCGTCGCCTTATAATTATTTCCCCTGCCATCTCTTTTACCATCCATTCTCGTTCTTTCCTGTCTTTTTTCTCCTCGTCTTCTCGTCTTATATCTTTAACCCTCGTTCCCCCAGCGCCAACCCCGCACGCTTCGCCCTGGATGCGAACACGCCCCGCTCTCACCTGCTCCGCGAGTATCTGCTCCCTGCCCTCACCAGCGCCGCAGGAACGCCCTCACTAACGACGCGCTACCCGTGCTGCGAGTTCGCGTCCACTCCGCCCTCGACATACCGCGCAAAGGCGACGTCGATATTCGAATACGACGCGGATATCCAGTCGACGAGTCATGGTAAGACGATGCGGATGGATGCACGTCGGATCCGCAGTAGGGGATATCGGAACGCCGTGGAACGAGGTCGTCAGCAGGGCAGAAAGGCGCGTTGTCTTGTTATAATCCTCATTCATCTTTTTATGTCTGCTGGATTTTTGTTTCTTGTCATGTCATTTCGAGACGAGACGCGCGGGGAGTAGGCGACAGCGCTGCCAACGAGCGTCTTGTGCGCATGGGTAATCCGTGCACGGCGATTACGTGCCCCGCTCTTTTCTCGTGTCTGGCCCAAGTGGAGCCTTTTGTTCCCTCGTCGCAGTGTGCTCTGCATTGTAGTGGCTTTTGCCGGCTGTACCCTGCGGAGGCGACTTTTTCCCTTTTTGTTGGAGGAGATTCTTCCTTTCTCGGTAGCGATTTTTGTTCTGGTATTGCGCGTTTCGCCATGTTCGGAGGCGTTCCGGGGCGGACTATTGGGACTTCGGCGACAGTGCCCTCGTCTTAAATCGCGGCGCCTCCTGCCCCGATCGTGCACCTTTCCCTCCCGCGGCGCGCGCTCGCCTTTCCCTCCGCCCGCGTCTTGTTTCGCATCGTCTTTGACTCCTGCGCTGGGTTACTCGTGCATATCTGCCCTCGTCCACTCGCGCCTGCCCGGGCCTTCGGAATCGAAGGCGCGTCTTCCGCGGGTGGGCGCTTATCTCTGTCGGCGGGCGCTTATACTGATGTTCCGTCCGGGCGCTGATCTCTTTTGGCTGGCGCGCTTCCTCCTTTGTTCTTCTTTTTTTTGCATCCCTCGCTCGTCTGCGCGCACCGTTGATTATCCGAAGACGCGTCTCTGCGCAATCGGCGCTAATCTCTTTTAGCGCGCGCTTATATCTGCGTCTCTGTTACGTCAAAGATATGGCTCTGTCCTCGCGCTTGTAGTTGGATGTGCTGCCTTGCGCAGCCTTCGTCTTCTCCCGCGGACAAGTACTATCGTAGCTCCTACGCGGATCCTCATATCTTCCAGCCCGCGCCCATTCCTTCCCACGGGTGTCTCTGCTGGGGCGGCGCTCGGCTTGTTGCTATGTTGCATGGGACTTGTATTTGTATGCATGCACCCCGCTCTTTGCATGGGCGCTTATCCCGGCCCGCGTGCGCTTACCTCTTTTGGCGGACGCTCATCCTGTCATCGTGCTTATCTATTTTTGCACCACAGGTCGTTCCACGCGGTTCTTATATTGGAGTCGTGTATGTCCGTCCGCGCTTGACCTTCCGTCTGCATGGCATATTTATTTATCTTATTCCAGTTGAACAATGGATAGTCGTAGTCGCCCAAGCTGAACTCGTCGATCTCGCTGAGAATATTAAGCTTTGCGTGCCGGCTCTTGTGCTTCCCGATTGTTCTCGACATACATTGCTTATACTGCTCCGCTCACCAAGCCAGCAATCTTTTTTGTGCATGAGCATCGGAATTACGGGACTAAGAAATTACGGAGCGAGACCAGCGACCACTCTGTGACAGAAAGTGTGGAGGAGTGGATATTTCTGCGTTGAGAATGATGCGGTTAGAAAGAATTCGGCATTTTGTACAAACGAACCCTCATAACTTCGGCTCGAACAATCATTTGCCTAATCGACCTCCATTGGCCTGCAGCTGCGACAGCAATCTCATCGGCCTCTGCTTTAGGGACATCGGTATGCCAGTTGGTGTACTAGCACTGTAATTTGGGTTTATTTTATACGTTTTTGTTATTTAGTCTTTCACGCGAGGAGGACTTTACGCACGCGGGGAAACTTCCTTCGTGGCGCGGGGTTTATTATTTGTACAAACGAACCCTCATATCTCAGAGGGAACTAGCACCTGGACGTGGCCTCCCCACATGTCGAGGTGAAAAGACCGAAACGTCACCGGAGGCAAGAAGTTGCTTTGGAGCGGATCAGCCTGTGAGAGTCCTCCCGGCGCCCAACTCGAAAGAAGAAAAAATGTTCTCGAGCACAAAGCAATCACAGTTTACCCAGCAACTCCGGCTACAAAAACATGACGGGAACTCTTTGAAACTCCCAGGCTTTCTGTTCATTACGCACAGTACTGCTTGATCAGTTCTTTCACCTTTTCCTCCGCCTTGTTTGACTGCAAAATCTGCGCAAACGTCGTTTTATTCGCATACTTGCGAATCTCACGGTGGACCTTGGCCGCGTATGAGGCCTTGTAACTCTCCAATGCTATGTCAATGTCCGCCTGGGTCAGCGACCGGGGTCGCTTGAAGGCGAGGGCCACGAGGAAGAGCTGGTCCATGACGAGTGTCAGGTCGACAATATACCCCATGAAGAATCGGAGGGCTTCAGGGCTGGGGAAGTGTGAGCGGAGGATATATTGGAGGAAAGGGGATACATACGTCTTTTTGTATACGTTTGCGATCCACTTGATGAACACGGCCGACAGTCCGATGCCTGCAATGGCGGGACCAGCGGCGGCAGCGATGGTGGTCCCCAAACCGACGAGGGTCTGGATCTGTTCCAAATTGTCGCTAGAAGAGAATTAGCTTGGACTCGGCGGCGATATGGATTACGCACAACCACGACTTCGCTTCTTCATCGTCCGGGGTCACCAGCTGAGCCAGGATTTCAATCTGTGCCTTGAATTCCGGTGTATTCAAGAGCTGATGCCGACGTTACCACAAGGGTTCAACAAGTCGAACGATGAAATGCGTACATCGTCAGCATCATTGAAATTCCAGCCCCGCGTGATTTCTTCGTGAACGGTGGCGAGACAATCCTCGAGCGTCGATCCGAAAAACCTCGTGCTGGACGCGAGACCCTCCCAGTATCCTGGGGGTCGAATTTCAAACAAGTCATGAGTAAACCCAAAGGAGATAACTACGATTCATGCCAACTCTATCGCACACGAGCATCAGAGATGGAGAAGCTATGAGAAAAGCGAAGACATACTCGATAGAGGCATTTATTTTCACCTGTGCACTTGCCCGCTGAGCCATCGCAGTGACGATCCACACTTCTCCTTCAACATCTCTCTGAACAACATCTCGCGTAATGTGGATTAGGTTGGCTAGGGCTGCTTGGGCTTCGGCCGAAATCGAATCCGTTGCTAAACCTAGGTGGGTTGGAAAGACAAATGGCATCATCCAACGCGAAGCTACTTTCGGGCAAATCATCAGACCGAATGATCGCGTATGAGCGCGTAGAGGTTTGATTTTTTCGAGAGGACCAACACACACTTCCTTGAATTCAGCGTTGGCCCTCCTAAGGCAGAGGAGGTCAATCTCAGGCTCAGGTAGGTCGCTCTCTTCGTCGGTCAGAGCTTGTTCCATGCGATCTACCAGCATGTCGAATTGGGTGAACACCACAACGACAGGTACTGTTTGATATATCAGCCAACTCGAAGATTTACTCGACATCAATACCTTTCGTGGTCGCAGCAACTTTGAGGAATTCCTCATCTCCTGTCTCAAAGGCTCGCCCGCCAGCAAAGGGAACTTGGATACAAAGCCTGATGTACTCCATGATTTAATGAGAATCCTGCGTTGAAGCAACGCACCAGATAGCATGCACTCGATCCTTGAGAGCTATGTCATCACCGCTGCGTGACACGAGAAACTTGGTTGCTTCTTCGAAATTCCGCGATTGCCCCGGCTCGAAACCCATGGAATCGTGGAGCACAAACAGCGGATTCTGTGGGGAGGTGATTTCAACTTTTATATCGCACACTCCGCGCACTTGATGCGATACTGACTGATCTAAGTTGTGAGGATATTACATTATGGATGAACAACCCGAAACGCTTGCATTCTTATCGATACCGAATGCCCGGTTGATGAGCGAGGATTTTCCCACTCCGGACTGCAGTGTGCTCGTCAGCGACTGGATCGATATAACATGCCAATTCACTGACCTTGCCGACTACCAAGATACGGAATCTACATACCCAGAATAAGCACCCACCGATCCTAACATCAAAGGGGAACGGGAAAAATCGCACCGTGGACATTGAGCCAGTATTTCTTTCGTTAGAAGTGGTAGAGTCTGAGCCGGCATCGCAATAATCTGGACGCTCTTGCAAGGGGAGAGTGGATGGGAATCGAGGGTGGGGAAGAGCGTGCGGTCCACGGCCTAAGTTTACTTGACATGTCAAATGAAGTGGTGCAGCGTGTCCAGTTGGTATTAATGGACTCTCAGATTCATATTACCTTCTTTGGCATAGCGGAGCCGTCCATTCTGCCCTCTTTCGTTATTGTCGGCGGGAAAGCTTCGTTAGAGGCGCTGGTCGGTTTAATTAACCCCATCGTTTAGCCGGAGTAAGGGAGAGTGGATGGGAATCGAGGATGGGTAATCGCCGTCCGGAGCGTGCGGTCCAAGGCCTAAGTTTGCTTGACGTGTCAAACGAAGTGGTGCAGCGTGTCCAGTTGGTATTAATAAACTCTCAGATTCATGTCACCTTCTGTGGCATAGCGGAGGCGTCTATCCTGCCCTCTTTCACTCTCGGCGGGAAAGCTTCGTTGGACGCGCTGGTCCGTTTAATTTACCCCATCGTGTGGCTCGGGCCCCGCCGTTTAGCCGGAGTACGGTCGCCAGAGCGTGATCGGTGCCAAATCTGTCCACATGCTGTACCGACAACGCTCAACGCTAATTTGGGTCACCCCGATCAGGTTCGCGTTTCCTTCCGCAGTGGCGCCGCTCTTGGCGCCGCTGGCGACTCAAGAGAACCCGGGTATTGGAGCCGCACTCTCGTCGTGACCAGGTTCACGTTTCTTACCTCGGGTCTGGTAAAAATGGCGCGGCAGGCGGGGCGTGACGCGCGATTGACGCGGCAATCGGCGCATCAGCTCTCACGCAACACAGAATGGTTTATTAACCCTATAAAGGATTCGCGCAAGGCTTTCTCATGTAAATGCAGAGTTTAACATCAATAAACCCTGGTCAGAAGTCTGGGTCAGTTCAACCTGGCGTGTCGTTCTACCTCACTTCATTCCTCAGATTCAGTTGAATCTAATTGCAGACTAGTAGTCCTACGTTTCGTTAGACAAGTCTGTACAGTCAATGTCATGAAAACGGTCTGGTACAAGTGACACAGAGAGCGGTGCACTGCTTCTAACATTTCAACAGCTGTTAATACACCGTAATTGAACTCAATACATGATAATTAGTTTAAATTTGTGCCGAATTGGCCACAAGTTAAATCGGCGGTCTGATACGTATGGCATACCATTCTGCTTCCAACCGAATTTCCCAACCAAATTTAATGCTACATTTTCTACAGCTCCTTGAACCGGAATAAATGAGTGAGTACAGACTCAAATCCAACATGGCGTCTTGCGGAGGACCAGGTCTGTTCAACGCCAAATCGAAATACACGGTTCAAATTGAAACATCAGAAGAAAATTGGTACCTTGCGAGGGAAGCAGATCAATTTTCTCGTACACGGAGGAGGGAAGCCCTTGAATTTGGGGAAATAAAACAGATCTACTGTATGGGGCCTGCCTTGGTACATAAAGCGGGAAATGAACATATGCTATCTTCAGTGGAGAATCCAATCAGATAAGTGTTGACCATCTTTAATCCGAAAGATAATGTCCTTTGGGATCAAATGGTTTGTCCCGCTCTGGATGACTGCTAAAGCTATGATTCAGGCTGAATGTTGAAATGAATCAAAATTTTGGCTAAGTCAAGAATTGATCGACTGTCGTCAAAATCATCCTTGGCGAGAAACGTGACTGGTATCGAGTCTACAGACATTTCGAGTTTGGCTATGCATGGTGCATTTCCGTCGAGGAAGGCAGTGCCGATCAACGCTCGCAAACTCCGGTGCCGGTCAACACTCGCCAGTAACTGCGGAGTGCGCCATCCGGAACCTCAGTCTAAGAGCTGAAATTCAGCGGTGCGATACGTAATGGAGTTGAAATACATACCAAGCAATCGGAGTCTGGCAGAATTTCTGTATGCGGGTCTACGAAGCTGACGTTCTCTGAGGATGGTCCGACGATAGAGATACGAGCCTCGTTGTCGAGGGCAGGTGTCCGATACATGCGAGACGTCTGTCAGGATCTGCTAAATATGCGGCAACGGATCGTTTATCAAATCTGTCCTCGGATGGATGAGTGTCGGAGTGCGAGATTAGGGGTAGAATCAGTGTGCGAGAGACTGTGTGTGAATTCAGTGGGCGAGGTGAAGAGGACGCAGGACAAGCGAAGACCACGAAAATGCTAAATTAGACGAAAAAAAATCCTCAGTGAGACGAAAAGGCTAAAGGTTGTCCGGCTGGGACTCCATTCGTAAAGGCAACTATCGAGACATTTTGGTGGGGGGATACCGTAGCTGTAGCGGGGAGATTATATATATATGGTGTGCCCCAGAATATTGTGTGTATCCGAGATACAGATCGGGACTCATACCAGCGGGAGACGAGGGGAAGGAGGCTACACTCAGTAAGAGGAAGCGAAGACCAGTTTGAGACGAAAAGCATGACACCTCATAGCGCGCAGGAAGGAACGGATTTAGGGTGAGCTAAGAGGAACGTGCGCGGTGCGAGTAGCAGTGATGATGAAGAAATCCATCCCGAACGCAGACAGACGTTGGGTAATAGCGGCGTCCAGCCCTTATCCGCGTTTTGGACTCGCGTCCGTTAAAGACAAGAATAACCCAACCGGCGCAGAAACTTGAATAGAGTCCGATGATATATGAAGAAGCCTGCAGAAGAACGCAGAAGAACCGCTGAAACGAGACCAAGTCCCCGAGAGTAGATTAATTCGCGGCCTGGAATGCGTGCATTCTGTGCTTCGATCCTCAGGCGGTCGGCGGAGGACCGCGTTTATGCGGCAGACAGCCGCGTTGAGGCTGCAGGAGAACGACGTTGAGGGTTAAAAAGATAGAGAGGCGCACCTGTGATGACATCCACGTGTCCAATTTCGGCAAGATTTCGGATCAAGGAACTAACCTCGTCTCTGTCCACCACCATCGCACATCGTCTCAACTCAAGACTCTGGTTGCTCTTTCGACTCTTTGTATTGCAACCATTTCATAAGAACAAGAAAGACACAATTCATTACATTTCGACTACTGTCTAATCGGCATCTCACTCTGACTCGGTCTTGCATTGCACAAGCCGCTGCTTGAGCGAGGAATCGCTTATCCGAATTGAAGTCATCAATTTCGACCGCGCGACAACTCGTGAACCCAGGGCCGGGTATCGAGAGAGGGAGCGGAGAGGCGCAGCGGACAGAGAGCAGCGAGGCCGCGCCAGCAGTCGCACCGCACGCCGGAGCCTCTACGGTGCGTTTCTGTCGATTCGATTCCTTCCGTCCTCGTCCCTGCTGCTTCCTGTTCTCATTTCCTCTCCGCTGTAGAAGCTGTAGGGAGCCGGTCGGTAGGTTCTTGGAATGGGTCGGTAGTCCGGAGGTTGTAGAGTGGTTTTTGGAATGGAAATATTGGGGACGGCCCCGAGCCGTCGCGTACGAAAACGAGGTGTGAGGAGAGTGTCAACAGAGTGGCGTGAGACCGTAAAAAGAAGGCGCATGTGTGGGGCCTGATTTGTGGTTGTGGGTGGCTAGAATGCCCACTGGCGGCGTTTGGTAGTCGAAGGGGCGAGGTGCTCCGCTGCAACCTCTGGGTGCTTGCCCTGCACTGGCCGCTGAGATGGTGGTACGAAGGTGAAATTGATTGTCAGTCCGTATTTACGTAGTAAATACGTGATATAAGCGAAACTAGCTAAAATTAGAAAGTAGATCCAGCTGGAGGATGTGGAAGGGTTTCCACGTCCCGGCCATCTGACCCTACCACACCGCGCGCGCCGATTCAATTCCATTCTACTTTTCGTATCCTCCCGTATTTTACAACTACTTCTGCCGCCTATTGTTCCCGTCGCTCTCGTACGCATCCGTTCCCGCCCCTGAGTCAGATCCACGCGCCGTACGCCGCAAATCTTCCCGCACCCGGCGCCTATTCGGGCGCTTATTGTCTTCCCCCCATCAATATCCTCCTCCTCCACATTACATCCTGTTTCCTTTACTGTATTCCCGCCCCTTCCATTAACTCCCTCCCTTATCTCTATCCATATATCCGTACCGCGTTCATCCATCACGCTTATCGTCCCGTCCTCAGCATCCCTCCATCCCTCTCATTCTCGTCTACCCATGTTGCCGCACGCTTTATCGCCCGCATGCTTCCTGTATCGCCCATCCGCCCTCTTCCCTGGCATTCTTGTCTCTCATTTATCTTTCATAATCTTTCTCATCCTTCCTAGTTCCTTAATCCACACGCATCGTAACTGAGCTTTCCTCAGCGCCCCTACTCCCCGCCCTCCGATGACACTACGAGTTCCGCTGCTCGACATGCCACCACGCGCTCCACCTGCTAGCCGGCGTTAACAGCTCCGCCCTCGACTCAGGCGCGGCGACGCGCTCTCAGTGCCGCGAGCTCGACATCATGTGCGCGAGCGACGTACCGTTTCGGACACCGCTCGTATCCTACACCCGACGCTGCGCACGGTGTTCTACATCTGACGCCGCGCCCGGTATCCCGCCTCCGACGCCGCCCTCGGCCCACCCGGCGCAGGAGCGGGTGTTCGAGCGGGCGTAGGAACCGAGGGTTGTGATGCGTGTGGAGTACGCTGATGCGCGCGCGGGAGGATGAAAGGAAAGAGTTTGGGAGAGGGAGGGGCTCGTCGTCAGCCAGAAGGTGCGTTCTTTCTCTCTTTCTTTGCATTTCCTTTTCTTCTATTTTCTGGGATCCTCTCATTGGGATATCTTCTTTTCGTTGGGATGGACGACGGCGTTCCTTTGGCAGTGTGCGGTGCTCGAGATGCGACCGCGTGCGAAGGAGCATCTCGTCAGTGTAGTGCTAATATTCAGCCCGGGTGGTCCTGCACGGCAATGACGCGCGACACCTCGTGCCACCCCGTCTCGTTCGTTTCCTTGCGGCGTTTCGTGTCCGGCTTCCTTTGGCTAGACTGATGCGCGATCGAGCGGTTATGTGCATCGACGAGGAAGGTAACACCTCCCTTCGTGCGGCGTGGCAATTATGAAATCCTCCGAGGCAGTGCTGGGCTACTTCCTTCCGCCCTCCTCCGTCATCGTTGCGACCTTCCGCCCACCCTCATCGTCGCGACCTTCTGCCCGCGTCGAATCTGTCTCGCCGGGCGTGTTTTTCGTTTGTCCGTCCACATTTTCCTTGCACTGGGTTCGTACTGCCCTATTCCCTGTGTCCGCTCCATCTCCACGCCGTGCACTTGGAGTCGCTTTTTCGTTGGCGCTTATGATCATTATCTGCCCCCCGGCGCGTATCTTCACTGTCGCATAACGCTCTATCCGTGCGCATGGATTTGAAATTTGGAGACACCGCGTCCTTCGAGCCAGCGTCGCGTATCTTCTATGGGGGCTGTCGCATCTTTCTCGCATGGGCCGTCCCACACTTCACACCCTTGCCTTTTTCTTTTCGGGAATTTACGTGCACGTGTTGGCGCCTCTACTTGTTTGTGCACGGCCCGCGCTCTCTTGCATTTGGATGCACCGCGTATCTTCCACGCTCAGGCTGCGATGCGTCTACTGGCGGGGACGTGTATTCCGTCTCGCTGGGCGTCCTCAGATACAGCGTTAGTGCGTCCCGGGTCGTGTGGCTCCTTGTGCGCTGCGTCTCATTCTCACCTTGTGAGTCGCATCTCTTGAAGATTCTCTTCTGTATTCTCGGCACGCCCACTTTGTCTTGCGCGTTTTTTTTTGTGCGGAGTGTGTCATACCGTCTTCCCCGGCGGTGCTGGCTTTGTCTTTATCCACCTCCCGCCGTTCTTGCGCCTCCTAGTAGCCGCGTATTCTCGGCGCACGCTGTGGGCGCTTGCTTATCCTCCCGCCCACGTGTCTTTACGCGGGGAGCGGGCAGGATGCTGCGGGCGAGGTGGCGGACGTAAACAGCGATGGGCGTCGCGATGGCGCGCTGTACTGCAAGCAGGATGCACGAGTCGTGTCCCCCTTCGGCCCGCGCGCACTTACGCCCCGGCGCCTTTGCTACCCTGCGGACTTCAGTCGGGCGGCGACAGGACTGATCATGCCACGTCTCGTGCTCTCCTTGCATTTGGATCCACTTCTTTTCACAAACACTTCTCCTCGCGCGGGCTCACCTTTTTTGGCCGGCGTTTATCTCTCTCGGCGGGCGCTCATCCTGTGATTTTTATATTGGAGTGGTCCGCGCCGCGCGTCTCTTCCGGCGCGCGTCCTTCGATCATGCATGACTTACTTACTTGGCTTGTGCATTACTCTAGTTGAACAATGGATAAATCTTTGTCAAGTCGTATTGCCTGAATCGATCTCGTAAATCCCGATAAAATTACCCCCCATACATCGTCCTAGTCGGCTCACCCAGCATGCTTTTTCCCCTGCAAGATCATCACTTCATCTTCGCCGGAACAGGGAGACTCGTACTTGGTCCGAAATTACGGCGCCACGTCTCTGCTGCGGAAGAGTGGAGGGACGCAGAAGTTCGACATGCGCGGATTTCATTGTTTACGACAGAGTTCTAGACTCCGGGAGTGGATGCTCTGCGCTCAATTAGCCGCCAATTTTCAATTTCTTTCTAAAAGAAGCAGTCTCATCCTGCTCCGCGACAGCTGTACACGATGCGCAGTTACGGCGCCGCGGTAAATATTTTCGGTCTACAGCGGCCTTCTACAGCCCTCAACCGACCGTTATTTTAGACCGCCTTGAAAGCGGTGCTTGGGCGCTTAACATCTCCCTTCATCAGAATTTGCTGATGATGGTGGCCATCACGTGTAGAACTGGAGGCGGTGCCAGCGTGTAACAGCCCATTGTCCACTTCTCTTTCCTCCTCCACCATGTCGTCCACCACTCTCAATCCAGCACCACCCAGCCCTTCGCAGAAACCAGGAACATCATTTAGGACTTCAAAATCGTTCCCAGAGGAGTCAAACTGGATTGCAATGGCACTCGTGACTGCGAGGACAATTACTGCAGCAGCAGTGAAAGGTAAGAAATGCGTACGTAGTTGAAAATAGATATTTTCAACCAACAACACACAAATCGAAATCTTTATAGTTTGTTCGGGGGTTCGCGTGGTAGTATGCCACGAATGCGAATTTGGGTGAAGTCGAAGGATGGTGTGTGTGTTGTGGAGTTGTATAACTTGTACGTACAAAACCTATAGTCAAGATCCAAATCGCGAGTTCCCTTTATGTTCCCGTAATGTTCCCGTAATATTCCCGTAAATTCCTGGCGAGTTCCCTGAAGCGAAAGCAAGTAGCGAAGAGTGTGAGATGTGCCCGGGGGCGTAAGATTGACCTCTACTACAATTTCGTCGCCCTTATATACCCCCAATGTTTGTACGGAACAAATACTTGTCCCCTCATACAAACTTGAGGCTATGGAGGCAACCGTTGACTTGCCTCCATCTTCCTACGCGTTTGAGGTGCATGAAACCCATCCCACCTCGGTTGAAACTTGCAACCGTCCTGCTGAAACCGCCCATTTCCTGCTTCTCGCCCTCTTCCATTGTTCTAACCCTCTGCCCAGGCTCTCAGAAGCTTTCCGAGGCTTCTTACACCCTCACACTAGCAACCGTCACGTAGAAACGCGTTGTTATATGCTGCGGTGCTCCTCTGAAACGCGTTCAAACGTCGAAACGCGTTTCATCACGTGACCCACGTGACCCCGCACAGCCTGTTGCTGTGGGCGACAAACGACCACCTCTCCGCACCTCCCATTGTGCTTACATAACAATGGGGAAATGAATATTCATTCATTTCCCCTCCCCTCTTGTCCTTCTTCCTGCACGACACGCGACAGGTGCGAGTAATTTAATTACTCCTGCCTGTCCGCCTGTCTCGTTCTCCTCTCCTTCAAATCCCAGGAAATCCCCGTTAAACAGGAATTTCTGGCCGCAAAATTCGGCCCACCCTTCATCTCCCTCTTTCACAGCTCTGGACTGTCCCCAGTCCAGCAGGTCTTCATCGTCTCGCAAATTCGTATGTTGCCGCCGCGTGCCTTCGGAACTTCCCGCGGATCAAACCTCCGCATCGGAGTTTGATCCCCGTGTTTTTCCCAGCATTGTGGGCGCAAACTCCACTCTTCCACCTCCTGCTCTTTACCACCACATTCCTCCATACTGTCGTCTTTTTCTGCCTCCGTATGCACCCATCTTCGCCCCTGCTTGCGTCTTACGCAGACAGCGGCTTTTCCACTTGTGTTTTCCAACCCTCCGCGGGTTCTTGGCTGTTTTACGTCTTCCTCGGCTCCCTTGCGTGCACCCTCTTCTTGCAACGGGGTTCGGGTTCTAATGCGAGTCCTCATTCCGCACGTTCGTCTATTTCGCCCTTCTGGAAAGGCCCCGCTTCGCGCCCCATCGTTTAAAACTTTGGCTGCGGGGGGAATTTTTCGATATTCCCCTCATCTTTCTCCTCTTCTCCGGCGTGTCTTGCCTGGTGGTGCGTTCGCCGTTGTGGCTCGTTTCCTGCCTCGTTCAAGACTAACCCATCGCCCTTTTTCACGCAGCCTCCACGTCCGCCTTTCTTCTCGTGCATAAAAGCCGCACCGCCGCCGCCACCGTCCCCTTAGCTTTTCGCCACACTTCCCCGCTTTCCCCGCACGCCTTTTTCCATCCTGTCTTCCGCGCCACCTCCGCCTTTCCGATTATCTTTCCTGATGGATCCTCCCTCGCCGTCTTCTCCGTCATCCTTTCCTTCGTGGTCCCATTTTAGCCCGTCTTGCTCGGTGCCGCCGGTGCCTTCGCCTCCGACACCCTCCGCGTCCACCCGCTCGACCCCCGAGGGCTTCGTGTTGCCTCGTATTCCGCCTAACCCCGATCCGCTCCACGTCACCGTCGATACCAACGGTCGCTACCGGATCCCCGTTCTTTCCCACAAGCCGCTACCCGTCCACGATCGCCGCGTTACAGCGATCATTCGTCACTTCGGCCCGGTTCGTTTCCTTTCTTCCCCCTTTTGATTCCGTGCTAATATCCCTCCGGCAGTACTCGCCGAAGTGCTCGAACTGCCTCGAGCTTTGCGTCGCATGCGAGCCCAGCGAACACGGCATTCCCTGCGCGTCCTGTATCCTCCTCGGCATCCCCGACTGCGAGCATGCAGATTTCTCCCACTTTTTCGACTCCGTCCGGCGGGACCGCGACGCCAGTTTTGTCGAGGATCGTGACGCCCTTGTTCGTCGCGTCGAGTCTAATCAGCTCCCCCACTCGCGCTTTGGTACGCCCACTTCTTTTTCTGTCCTCGTTCCATGTTCTGATTCGTCTTTTGCAGAGCGCGAGTTTGCCAAAGCCGCGGCATGGTTCTACTCCGCCGCCCAGGGCGCCCTCGACCGCTTCCTTGTAAGTCGGCGTTATTCCTCCCCCTTTTCCTGCTTGCTGATGCCGATTCCCATCAGCTGAATGTCCGCGCCACGCGCGACATCGCCATCAACGGGTATCGTGCCCTTGCGGCTTCTTCCAACCATCCTGCAACCCTCCTTCGCTTCATCCTCCTTGGACTTGAGACGCGCGTCCACCCCGCAGTCCTCCATGTCGTAGGTAGTCGCGCCCAGGACCTGATTGCGGCGATGTTGTAGCCCCGGTGGCTCGTCCTTCTTCTGTACCATGCTACCCTTTTCTTGTTGCCCTTGTTGTACTTCTTGTTTTTAGTAGTGTTGTAGCGTTGGTTCCCTAGCTTCTTGTGAATGAATACTCGTCTGGAACGAGTTTGTTGGGCCAAAATTGCGAGACTTCAGCGAAATTTTCTTGTGTGTGCTGCTGCCGTAGTCCGAGACTTCCCGGATTGATCCGGCACGTGGTGTTTCAACCAACTCGCCTCGTGTTTGGTGCGTGCTTTCTCCTTCATTGTTCTAGGCTGAATGTTGACAACAGCGACGTGTCCTTGGGGTTGTGACACGTTGAGGACACGTCGCTACCATTGTTCTTTTGGATTTTGCGACTACGTGTCGCGAAAATTCAACCTTTGCTGTCGCGAAAATTCCACCATTGTTGGTACGTGTCGCGTTCGTGTCCCCTCCCTCTTTCACGGCTTTCAACTGTCCCAGTTGAGGCTATAAAAGGCACCGCGACTTCTGTCGTCTTTATTCCTTTCTTCATCTCCAGCTCCTCGACTGCCGGTCCAGTCCATCCCCCATTATGAACTCCAATCTTCCTGGTTCCCTTTCCGCTGCCGATGAAGCCATCGTGCGCAGGCTCTTCAAAGTCCTCCGCGCCACGAAGTTTGAGGACCCCGAGGACCAAGCTGCCTTTCTTTCTGACTCTGCTACCACCTTGGTGCGTAGTTCTTAGTGCGTGCTTGTCCACCTTGCTAATCTCTTCTTCAGCTCCGTTATCGTTGGCGCCCTCATTCCTTCGTCATCGTCCCCGAGTTTGGTGATGGAGTCTTTGCGCTACGATCCATGATGCACGCCAACCGCGCGCATCTCGGAGCATCTCCCTCCGCACTTTTCCAATCCGTTCAAGATTTCGCGGGCGAAATCGTGCGCAAGCGCCAGCTTTTTGAAGACCGCCAGCGTGCCAACGCCGAGCGCGAGCAAGCTGCCTCTGCCACCGCCGCGCGTATAGCTCGCAAGCTCGCTCTTGAGCCCGCTTCTAATGACGCCGTTGCGGTACGTTCTCCGTTTCACAACCTCCTTCTTGGTTGACTTTCAACTCTAGTCTCCTTCGGGAGACACCGTTTCTATCCCTTCCTCGAGCTGTGACGAGTCCGGTATGCCCGATCTTGTTTCCTGCTCTTCGGTGCGTAGTTCTTCATCGTCTTTTATTCCGCGCTTATCTCACATTAGAGTCCCATTGCGAGTTCCCTCAAGACCGAGCCGGATCTCGTTCAACCCAGTTCCCGTGGTAAGCTCCTTCCTTGAACTTCTCTTCCTCCTCTTGATGGCTTATAGTCTCGCTCAGCCGTTCCCCTCTCTCCCCTCTTCGATCTTCAAACGCGCCTGAGCCGGCTGTCGCTCTCGACTCCGCTTCAAGTCCCCGTTCGTTTATCCCTTCCTTAATTTCAACGACCTTCCTGACTAGCTTCTAGCCAAGCTCTCCGTTGTCGTCCGTCCAATCCCAACCGGACCTCGTGCCGGACTTCGTCCTCAGTCGGCACCGGTACCCCGTAAAAGGAGACGAGTGGAAAAGAGGTCGGACCCCAGTCCGCATCCCCCAGTCTCAGCCCGTATGTCCTTTATTTCACCGTGCCCAACTCCCCATTTACTCTGCTTTCACAGCGAGCACCCCCTATGCGCGCCCCTCCCGTGCAGTGCAATATGCTTCGGGTAGTGCCGCGCTCGTCCGCCCCGCGTCCGAATCTCAACTTCGTCAGCGACTGGTTGCAGTCCAAGCCGAGATTCGCCGGTATTCCTCGGCCCAGAAAGAGCTCTTCTGGCAGCTTCAGACCCTTCGCCAGCTCGAGTCGGCCGATTCATCGGCAACCTCGCAAGTACGTCCCGCGTCTTGCGATCGCCCTCGTCCATTAATCTCCCCGCCCGCAGGAAGAACAAGACTAAGCGGTGCTATTATTGCTCCGCTGCCGACCACTTGGTGGCCCTCTGCCCTCTCCGCGAGCCTATTGATTAGACCTCTGCGAATTTCTTGGAGCCGTTTCCGTGGTCCGATGCCGTTCTTGTTGCCCGAATAATTTGTCGTAGATACCCAATATTTATAACAAGCGCTGAGCGCCTTGTCTTTGGTGTATTTTTGAGCAAGTTTATTCATCCTCAGCCTCGATTCCTGAGTCCTCTTCATCGTCTTGGTGTCGCAGCGATATCCCATCGAACTGCAAGTCCTTTCCTCGATAATCTTCTTCCTCGGCCTCCAACTCGTCCAAAGTTTCAGTCGAAACATCCAAGAGTTCCTCGATTCGTGGTCCGAGAGTGAGTTTCCTCCTCTGCTCAAACGGAATCACTCTGAATTTCCCGATTTTCTTCTGCCAGACAGCGCCATTGAACTCGCAAACAATGTACGTGCCTCCCTTTGTTCTCCGCACCACCACTAATGGTCCCCACCAGCGGTCTCGGTTCCTTCCGCTCAAAGACCCTTCACCAACGGTGTTCCGCACCAGTACAATATCTCCAGGACCGAATGTATAATCCTTGATGACGTGCTTATACTTTTCAGCATAATCTTCAGCACTCTTGATTTTAATGGTGTTCATCCGTGCGCGCATTTCCTCCACATGCGTTGTGTGTTTAGCTAACGCCCGGGCTCGTAGTCCGATTAATTCGTCAGTGGATACCAGTCGGTCGGGGTATTCGGCAATCCAAGTTGCTTCCGCAACGTCGAGTGGCAGAACTGGGTGAGCTCCGCAAACCGCAAAATACGGTGAGCATCCCATCCCCCTCCGAGTGGTAACTCGGTGTGCCCAAAGGACTTGGTGCAGGAAATAATACCATTGGTGGAGGTTACCACCCGTCGCTTTGTACAGTGATTGCCGTAGGTCCCAATGACCCCGCTCAACAACCCCGTTCGATTGTGAATGGTAAGGTGATACCCTTATCCCTTTTATCCCGTATTTATCCTTCAGCCACTTTAGTGCTGCCAGGAATGGGGTTCCATTATCGGTAACAATCCATGTCGGGCATCCCCACCGACAGATTATATCCTCCAACAAGAATAACCCGATGTTCTTTGCCGTTTGATCACGTAGCCCACGCGCCTCGGGGAACCTGGATAAAGCGCACCGAGCGTCCACGATGTAAGTGCACTCGTTGGACCGCTCAGGCATATGCATCACGTCGGTGTGTATTTTCTTGAAAATACTTGGCGTGTCTGAGATGACCGGTGGTGTCTTCAGGATCGCCAACTGCCGCTTCTGGCATAATCGGCAAGTCTTGATGTACCACCGTACATCTCCCTCCAAGTCCGGCCACCAAAACCTACGCTCCAAGAGCGCGGTCGTTGCAAAGCCTCCCCGGTGTCCTAGTGCATCATGCGCCGCGCGCATCATGTACATCCGGTGTTCTTTCAAGACCACCAACCGACTTGGTGCGCCTTTTTCCCTTCGATACAACTTGTCTTCCTCTGACAAGTGAAACCTCGAGGCATAGCGTACAAATTGCTTATACTTCTGTCCCTCGGCAATTCCTTCCGGCCTCGTCATCGGGTCTCTTAACCACTCAATGACGGCCCCCAAATTTCTGTCTTGATTCTGCGCACCCTTGCTGCGCCGCTCTTCGTTGTACGGTTCCCGCGCATCCTCCTCATTGCGTAATTCTTCATCCGGGAGCAATTTAGACTCCGTGTCCGCCATTTGGACGTATGCCGGGAGAACCAAGTTCTCAACCGTGTGGCTGTGTTTGACATGTCCTGTCACCAGCTTTTGATCCGCTCGGGCTTGTCCCAATTCCCAGCAGAAGTCCAGTATACTGGCCGCGGGATTCCCAACTGCCTGTATGTATCCTCCCCTCGTGTCAATTTCGTGCTTGAATTCTTCCAGGTCCAGCGGCTGTTCCCCGGAATAATCCCAATCCCTGTGTCGACTTGGTGGACCATTTGGTTCCACGTCTTCATCATCCCTCCGAGGCCATTCCTCATCTCCTGGCTGAAACTCGCGCCGCGACAATCCATCGGGCGGAAAGTTGAGTCCCTTGGTATGTTTCAGCTTGAAGCTGAACATAAGGATCTGCTCAATCCAGCGATTAATGGTCGCGTTGGGGCCCATCCCTGGATTATTCAACATCCCTTGGATGTACTTCGCGTCCATCTCTACCACAAGCCGCCGGCAACCTAGCAGCCAATACTGCATAGATTCCAGAGCGCGCTTCAACCCGTACAACTCCCGCTTCGGTTGCGAGAATTCCGCTTCGCGCCGATTTAGTGTTATCGAGGCGAACTTAGCGTAGTAGCGCTTCGTGGGATCATTGGGATCAGTCTGGTAGAGTTGCATACCAACTGCCATCCAAGACGTGTCCACAGCGAGCACGATGTCAGAGTCCCAGTCGTAGTTGAGGGGTTTTAAGCAAGGTGCGAATGATAAAGCCTCTTTCAGCTTCATCATCGCTGACTCCTGCTCTTCTCCCCACTCGAATTCGACATCCTTTCGCGTCAATTTCTGGATTGGCCGGCAGATCAAGGCATAGTTCTTGATGAACATGCGCATAACCCCCACGGTTCCAAGAAATTGGCGGACTTCCGAGGCATCTTTTAGTGCTGGCCATCTCAAGACCACGCCGATCCTATCTGTATCCGGCCTTCGTCCCTCGAATGAGCATAGGTGCCCCACCACGAAGAATTCCTCCGCGCAGAGTACTGATTTCGCGCCCGAAAAGGTACCTCCGCAATATTTGACGCGTTGAATAACTCGATTCAAGTCCGCGAAATATTCCCAGATAAACCTGCGGATTCCGTTATTCTCTGCAATCGTCTCGTACCCTCCCTCGGGTAGTTCGTAGCGAGAGCCAGGCCCCCGGATGGGAACATCGTCGATGTACGGCATGGTGATATGTGGGATTTCGTCTTGTAGGATGTATGTAACATCGTCGTGAAATATAGGGACACTGTTCGTCCACCCTTGCGGCAACTTGACAAGCCGTAAAGCTCCGAAAGGTGTTTGGAAAGTGGTGAAGTCCCTAGATCCCTCTGCGATGTCGCGATGATCATATCCTGAAAACAGATCCAAGCATCCGCCGCATGCTCTCCCAGCGAAATGGTTCGCTAACTCCTCCGTAGCAGGTGGCACTCCTGAATGCGCGATGGTCACCGCATTCAATGGCTCCAAGGCATGCACCAAGCGTATACTTTTGCCATCCTTCTTCAAGACCCCGAAAAACTTGCTGCGGTAAGAAGCATTTGATGGTTCGTAAACTCCTGCGTCCAGGCGCCTCTTGATAATTTTGCAGAATTCCTCCAGTTGACCACGAGGAATGGGGATACTCCGCTCTACCCAAGCTTCGTGTTCAACTAAAGGAAACTCCACGGGCGGGAAGAAATCATGGCGAAAGCTTCCGCGCTCGCTATCGTCCCAGGCGAAGGCCTGTTCGTGATTACTGATAATCTCGTGCAACGCCTTCATCTCCTCTGGCCACAAAAATCCCGAATGCCGCCCCTCCAACTCCTCTTTCCTCTCCAGAGTGTATCGTCCTATTGGTACAAACTCTGAGGGATGCGGGTCCAACGCTGGAAGTCCTTCCAGTGGATCTCCCTTTATTTCCCGCCGAATGCGGTACTGATCCGGTAGTTCCGTGTACACGGGCCGGACTTTCAACCCAACCGGTTTGTATTTCTTGCCAGCAAAGACCGAGACCGCCTCTCCGCCATCTTCATTGACTTCCAAGGATGGTGGACAGGCAAAATCTATCGCCTGTGCACAGTTACAAGGTGTGTCCTCCCCATTGGAGTGCCAAGTCCGGCCACCCTGCTCTGAGTTCCTGATATCTCGGTACCGCTTTGCAGGTTTTATCAGAATGTTCGCGAAAACCTTGTGCGGTACGCCCTTTATTTCCTCAACCACCTGGGTGCGATATCCATCGAATAGGTTCGTGGCAACTTCATCATCCCGTGGTCCCTCATCTTGGTCTGAAGCCGCCACATAGGCTTCAACCAGCTTCTCCGCCGTCATCAACCCCCCTCTCGGTTGGTAAATCTTCTCGATCCTCCCCTGCTTCCGCTCATCAAAGCCCAAGATAAACGCCAACTCCTCTCCTTGACCCGGCAGAGTCATATCCTCGAGGTTCAGCGAAAAGCCGACTGAGCTGCTACTTGCGCTATATCGGTTGCTTCTTGAGTCGACTTCTTGGAGTCCTCTTTGATTCTATCGTAGGTGGGTACCGTCCACGATCTTCCGGTATTGGGATCTGTCAGAGTCAGCAGCTGACTCCCCCATTCGTGATCCGTCCGACTCTTTGTTAACACATCAAATGGCCTTCCCAGCAAAACTTTGTATGCTGGGTCCCGAATAACGTGGACTTGGAGGTAAACCTTGAACTCGCCCCATCGGAATGGTACGTTGCGTGCCAATCCCATGGATTTTTCGAGCTGACCGTTGGCACTCTGCATGAAAATGTTGATGTTCGGGTCCCAAACTAATCCACACGCCTGTGCCTGCGCGAGCGAAGTGGATACAATTTGTGATCCCGAATCAAGAACACATTCAACAGGACCTTGGCTGTTGATGTACGGGAAGGTGACCCGCAGAGGTACGGAATCGCGGGCGACGTAGATCTGTTTAGGATTTTCGCCACCACTCAACCCTTCCAGGTATTGCAGATATGGATCCTGTGCTACCATCGACCCCGCAGGCAATCCTCCTGCCTTCTTCGTCGTGACGAAGACCTCCTGAACTTGAGGTAAGTCCCCAACCTCGATCGCGTCGCACATTAACTGGCTGTCTGCGCCCGCCAAGTGCACTGCTTTCGGTGGATCGGGAATTACTGGAGGAAGTTCACTTGTCTTCTCCTTCAAGACCTCCTTCACCGGCTGTCGTGTTCTTGTAAGTTGGAGTTTTTCCCCTTCTCTGAGATCTCGGCTCATTCCAAAGAGGTCCCCCAACTTCACGGTGACCTCGGTATTGTTGATCCGCTCCAATAATTCGTCAGCTAACCCATCTCGTTGAACTGGCGCTTTGAGTTCATATGATTTGCGGGATTCCTCGAGGTACCGCCGCTCCGTCCCGCTCTCCGATGCCGGCAGAGTTCGGTCCTCGACACGTACTGGCCGAACGAGGCGGTAAGGTAACCCCTTCTCCCTTTGCTTTTCTTCTTCTTCGGATCTGATGCCCTCTGGAGGTTTCGAGAAACTTGGTCTCGTCCGGACCTTCGTCCTCGGGCTCTCTAAAAATCCTGCTCAGGCTCCGCGAAACCCACGGTGCGTGCCTTGCTTCTGGTTTGAACATTCTGGTCAACCTGTACTCCGCCCATTTTCATCATGTTGAGAAAGGTGCGTCCCAACTCCTCGAGGTTTACTGTGGCTGCCGGAGCTGCTCGATTTGTGCAGGGCTGAACCTGCGCTTGCATTTGCATGACAGGAGTGGCGGGAGCAAATGCAGGAGAGGTGGTGCGATCCTGGACTTGGTTGAGTTTGACGCGCAAGGTGCGTACTTCATCGCGAAGGGAGTCGAACTCATCGTCTGGGCTTGCGCCATAGTACGACTCGTTGTAGTGCTGGGCAGACGCTCCTTTTCGCTGCCAATGCTCCTCTACTCGATTCGCAGCCGAACCCTTGCCACGCGGAATGTATCCACCATCCGCCAACCGCTGCTGTCCATCCTCTACTGTTATCCATCCTTTGTGGATATGCGCAGCCTTTACGGTACACTCCTTTGAGAAGTGGTCCTGGCCATCGCAATAATAACACCCTCCCCTCTGCATTTGTGCGCCGTACCCTCTGTTGTACTGCCTATCCTGGCCGTAAACAGCGGGCGGGCCACTCCTGCCTCCTGGATCACGCTGCTCCGTCTCCTCCTGTGTACCTGCGCTCTTTGCATTTTGGAATGCTTTTAACAATTCCTCGTGGGCAGCCTTGGACTGTTTCTGCGCAATGAGCAGGGCGTCCTTTAATCCAGATAACTCCCCTCCGAGCTCATCAAGTCGGGCATCTCGGCGCTCGATTTTGACAGTCGGGAATCGGTCTGAGCGCTTGTACTCGGGCTCTTCTTCTTCTCCCCACGTCGTCTCCGAGCTGCCTGTATTGGCGAGGCGCTCCGCCATTTTGATCAACTCCTCGTAGAGGATGGGGTCCTCTTTGCGGTGGTCAATGGCATTGGCAGCAGCCTGCGCGGGCGCATTGCCTCCCAACACAAGCAAATCCTCTTTGATGAGGTTGCGGGTGTTAATCGCCATCCTGAGTGACTCCGCGAATCCGCGCTCGAGTGCGTCAAGGTAACGACGGCAAGCCTCCTTGTTCAAAATGATAGCGGGTGCCACGCTGAGCTTCTTTACCAATGCTCTGAATCGCATTCCGAAGCGCTTCAGGCGACCCTCCTCGCTCCTTTTGATCATCTTGTTCTCCGCACAGAGCTTCATTAATTCCTCTAGCGTTCCATCCAAGTCCTCCTTGACTTCTGGATACGCCTTCAAGATGGCCTTCTTGAATTCCGCGTACGTGGATCCCGCAGCGTACTCTGAAAGGGCACGCCAAATCTCCCTCTTCTTTGCTGGAAGATAGCTGGTGAGAAGCCTCTTCATCTCATCTTCATCGGTGACCTGAGCCAACGTGATAATGTCGTCAACTTGTTCAATAAAATCTTGTAAATCTTCCTTGTCCTCAGTGGTGAATTTCGGGACATTGGATTCCCATGGGCGGGGAATCCGGAAGCTAGCTACACCGGTGCCAGCCGGTGCCTGCTGTTGTTGTTGTGCCATGATAGTTGGTGTAGTTGGTGTAGTTGGTGTCACTGGTGTGACTGGTCGAAGGATAAATCCTAAGTCGAGTGAGTCGTCCTCGTCGTATGAATTTTCTTCGCCGAAATTGGGTTCAACGTCAAATAGCGATTCGTCGCCGAAAGGTAACTGGTCGCTGGATGTGTCGATGTCAAAGGTGGTTTGGGCGTCGCCGGCGATGCCTAAATCTCCCTCCGTTCTTCTCCTGGTTGCGTACGCTAGGTAGCGTGCGCGGGTTTGTTGTCGGATTTGTTGTCTACCGTGGTCGGTAGGTGTCGGTTTCGAATTTCTGCCAGCAGAAATGGTGATGTCGAAACTAGATGGATGGGGGGGTTATAGATCGTGACCAGCACAATCAAGTCGAAATTCCAAATGAACCCCCTCGCGGTGGGCTCCAGATGAAAGGTAAGAAATGTGTACGTAGTTGAAAATAGATATTTTCAACCAACAACACACAAATCGAAATCTTTATAGTTTGTTCGGGGGTTCGCGTGGTAGTATGCCACGAATGCGAATTTGGGTGAAGTCAAAGGATGGTGTGTGTGGTGTGGAGTTGTATAACTTGTACGTGCAAAACCTATAGTCAAGATCCAAAATCGCGAGTTCCCGTTATGTTCCCGTAATGTTCCCGTAATGTTCCCGTAAATTCCTGGCGAGTTCCCTGAAGCGAAAGCAAGTAGCGAAGAGTGTGAGATGTGCCCGGGGGCGTAAGATTGACCTCTACTACAATTTCGTCGCCCTTATATACCCCCAATGTTTGTACGGAACAAATACTTGTCCCCTCATACAAACTTGAGGCTATGGAGGCAACCGTTGACTTGCCTCCATCTTCCTACGCGTTTGAGGTGCATGAAACCCATCCCACCTCGGTTGAAACTTGCAACCGTCCTGCTGAAACCGCCCATTTCCTGCTTCTCGCCCTCTTCCATTGTTCTAACCCTCTGCCCAGGCTCTCAGAAGCTTTCCGAGGCTTCTTACACCCTCACACTAGCAACCGTCACGTAGAAACGCGTTGTTATATGCTGCGGTGCTCCTCTGAAACGCGTTCAAACGTCGAAACGCGTTTCATCACGTGACCCACGTGACCCCGCACAGCCTGTTGCTGTGGGCGACAAACGACCACCTCTCCGCACCTCTCATTGTGCTTACATAACAATGGGGAAATGAATATTCATTCATTTCCCCTCCCCTCTTGTCCTTCTTCCTGCACGACACGCGACAGGTGCGAGTAATTTAATTACTCCTGCCTGTCCGCCTGTCTCGTTCTCCTCTCCTTCAAATCCCAGGAAATCCCCGTTAAACAGGGATTTCTGGCCGCAAAATTCGGCCCACCCTTCAGTGAGCCCTGTCATTTCAAAACCTATTGGTTGGCCCCAATTCTTTCGCAGATGACCACTTAGCATCCTATGGTGCCCTGGACATCTGCGCCGGCCATTCGCCTCGTCGTCGGGGCCCGCGACGACGCCAACTTCCATATCTGGCCAAAGTGGACTCGGGCGAGTCCTGTCATTCAAACCCTATCGGCTGGCCTCAATTCCTTGCCATGAGACTGCATAGTATCCTATGGTGCTCTCGACGTCCGCGCAGGTCATTCGCCTCGTCGCTGTTGCCCGCAACGACACCAACTTCCGGCCATATCTGGCTGGAACTGCAAGGATTCTAGACTAGCCAATACCTCAAATAAAAATATGAAAATAATTGTGGGTGCTTGTGGACTCTATATCTATCCAGTATTATCGTAGCGAGCCCATAGCAATTTGATTCTCCTTGGAATATATAAATTTGACGTGGTTATAGCAATTTTATTCTCTTTGCAAGGCAGAAACTCGGCGTGGCGCTGCGCGTGGTTGAGAGGATGTCGAGGGGAATGGTACAGAGAGTACTGCAGAGGTGAGCCGTGAGCCGGATGCCAGCAACTCCGAAGGCACGGGGTCTCCGGCCTTTCTAGCCTTCAACTCTTTTGCCGCACTCTGGTGCACAACAGTATCAAAATCCAACGCCTCGGAGTGGACACGGAATCTCTGCATGTGCACGGCGTCTCGCATCTGTGCAGTATTCAGAACAATGTCGTGAGGATTTCGGCTGTGAACGATTTCCGAGCGCATTAGAGTTGTTTTCGCCCGCTCTTGGAATACAGGCCTGGTGCCGGTAGGTCCGCACTTATTGTCGATGCAGTTGTGCTGGACATTCACGGTGCAGAGTAGGTCCTGATATATGATGTCACTATCTTCAGTTGCCAGAGATGAAAGCGGCAAACCTTTGGTGTATGCATGGACCATTGGTTCAAGAGTTGGATTGAAGGCATACCGTACCGTGTGCGTGTAGGGTTAATAAATGCACGTTGAAGTAGAATCCCATCAGGTCCAGAAGAGAAGGCAGCCACGGACCCAGTCTGTTGGATGATCTCCTCTGCTCGGGCCACAAATGTTTCCCCTAGCGCCTGAGGGTTTCGGACAATGACAAAATTACCGGGCAAACAGATGTCACCATTATGAAGGGAAAGTGATTTACTGGTTTGAAAGAGCCCAGGCTTTGTTGACCAGGCTGGTATATGCGCACCGCTAAGCGTGTCCTGAATTCTTCTAGGACCGCGCTTATCTAAAACACAAACACCTGCGGAAGAAAGATTAGATTCAATTAGAATCTATAACATTGAACTTACCGCAAGCGGTTATTTTCTTTTGTTCCAGCCCGAGATAGGTTGTTACAGTGGAGTGAGACGCTATAAGACTTTGAGGTTCAGCACCGACACTCGTCCAGTCAGACTGCCTGGATTCCTGTATACGAATACTTGAGACCATTATAGGGGCTGGAGTCACCTGAGTGACATCAGCAGACAGTGTCTGGGTCAAGACAGGCGTCCGAGTCGAAGGGTTCCGAGTTAAACAAGGTGTTTGAGTCGAAGAGGTCGAAGAAGGTATCTGAGTTGAGGGAGTCTCGGAAGCTGGGATTGAGACAGGTGTCCGAGTTGAAGGGTTCCGAGTCAAAGAAGGTGGAAGAGTCGAAGGGGTCGAAGAAGGTATCTGAGCTGAGGGAGTCTCGGAAGCTGGGATCTGGGTCTTCAGCATAAATAGACCTCCGCTAAGAAGATGACGGATTCTGTTGCCCTGTGCAAAAGCGTATGCTATATCGCGGGAGGGGGCATGTCGATTGGAGTGAACACTCTTGGCTCGAATAATAGCGTTGAACGATTCGAATGCCTCTGTCGCGAAGAGAATAGCTGGTCCGAACCTCCGAATGTGGTCGGGAAGGTGGACAAATATATGAAATTTGGGCTTATTGAACCAACGGTTCGTCCACCTGGCTGCGCACAGCAGAAAGTGTTCGATCTCGTCAGTCAAGAGTGTCTAGAATAATTTTAGAAACACCTGTGAGACAAAATCAATTTACTTACGGCATGGGAGTCGATATTTTCGATTTCGGGCTGCCAAATCAACGGTATAATTTTGGACAAGGCTTCCCAAGTTTTGAGGCAGTCTGCGGAGACTAGATCATGAACGACGAACGGAGCAACCTGCGCAATGGACCGAAAGTCCCGTCCCGTTAACGAGCCGGAATATTGGACCAGTGTCCTCCCTGCAAGGGGAGATATACCCAGGCCCGAAACGTCGAAAGAGGAGAGTCGGGTAGCCAGAAGATCTTTCTTGGCATGCTTGGTCTTGAGCTGCAATTGAACCAAGTCGCGCCAGAGGTATTTCACAAAGCCGAGGAGAATAACATGTAAGATTTCAACTGGAGTGTCTTGATGCGGATCGAGGCCTGGCAGTGATCAGCCGTTTAGCAATTCAGTGTAAATCACAAACACTGATACCTTTAATTCGCCAGACTGGACTAATTGTGATGGGAGGCATGTTAGATTTTTTGGCATTGAGTGCTGCCTGCTTTGCCTGTACTCCTCTCTTGCCTTTATAAGATGTAAAAAGTTGCTCGATGAAGTGGGTTTGGTATTTATCTTTGATGCCGTTCTCGGTTTGAAGATTTTTGACTTTGGTTTTGGTATTCAAGGTGGAAGCTTCGGTGAAATAGGAGCGAAGCTTCTCGGTGGTCTCGCCCTTATGACGCAGACGTCCAACCTTAAGTAGGAGGGAAATAAAGTCAGTCCGAGCCGTTACTGAAAGATGAGATTGGCCTGCCTTCATAAAAGATTTGACTCGCTCAACCATTTGTGACATAGACTCCCGAATCTTTTTCCCTTTGCTCTTCTTCGGCTGCTCATCACCGACATCACTCCCCGCATCGGAGAGGTCGGAGCCCGGCGCACTGCCAGCCTCACTACCTGCATGCTCACTATTAGCCGCGTCATCTCCGGGACTGTCACGGTCATCGTCGTCCTTGTCCATTGCGTCTGTTCCCTTCACCCAGCATGCACGACAAAAAAACTTGCCTCGAAGCCCAATGTGGCAGGCAAACTCGCTTTGCATTGGGTTGTCCCCGAGTAGAGCGAGGACCTCGGGTATGACAAGAACAGGCTCCTCTTCAAGCATATCCCAAGCCCAGATCCCTTCGTCTTGTGCCTCCCTGGGCACATAGTTCACAACAATTTTTCAAAGGATGCAGGAGAGACGTACTCGAGTTGTTCAACAATACCATCGAGCATTTCCAAGGGTCTGGCAAGATTGGAAGTGCACAGAAAATGAATATTGAATTCTTTGTGAGACTCTTCACGTGGTAGGCCTGCAGGCGTCATGAGGAAGCTGTTGTGTTCGTTCCATTTTTTTGATACATTTCCGGAAGTGTCGTCACAGTACATCCAGAGCGGAAATGCGACCACACGATGGCCTTCCGCCTTCGCTCTCCAGCGGTTACCGAGAACAGGATTGGTATATTTCCAGGGTTTGCTGGTCATTGTAGCCAAGTCGACAACGTCTACCACATAAATTGAGAGCTAATTTTAGCGCTGATGCTCTGCACTCACCGACGATCCAAGAAGGGTGGGGAAGACCATAGCGAACAGCATCGTTTTGAAGTGTGATAAAGTCCTTGAGAAAATCGCTCGCAGGAACGGTGTAATCCTGAGACTGCAGCACTCGCCAGCCCGTCGAGTCCGGCTTTGTTACCACTTGCATTTTCCAGCATTTGGCGTATAATTGGCTGTCTTTGGTAAACCACCGAGTAGGAACAACACATTCCCCACTCGCCAGCATTGCAGGTTCATGAATATAATAATCCTTGCCGGACATTCGAACCATTGGCGTTGTTCGATCATCCGGCAGCTCCTTGAGCCATCTCTGGCCCTGGCGAGCCTCAGACAGCTTTGGACCGCTGTCCTCTGGGTAAAAGTGAAGGTGAGGTCGGACTTTGGGATTCGCCATTTCCTGTATCAAAATTTAGCAAATAAATTATGCTCAAGATCGAACAGTACCTGAGCAATGAGTTGTGCCAAACTGTTAACATAGTACTTATGGCCAAGTGCACCATCATACGCAATACTTTCTATCCCGCAAATTTTTTGTAGCGCCAAGTTGAGAGTCTGCATGGACTTGACAGATGGAACATCATCAACATTGTTCACTTTGAGGAGCCAAAGAAATAGATCGAGTTGCCGGTGTGAGAATACCGAGCGGGGTAAATGCATGAGTATGTCCAGAGTGCATGTCTGGAAAGAGCTCAGGAAACAGGCTTCAAGAAATTGAGGTACACTTACGATACTATCTGGCCATGGGTACCAGAAACGAGAAGTGGCTGTGGGGTCTGCGGTACGTGCGCGTTTGCGAGAATGTGATGCTTCGGACTTATCCTCAGACTCATCCAACCCTAAAAGTTCAATTATTATATTGCAGCAATTCAGAAATGTGAATTGAATACCTGCAACCTCGGGTTCATTTGCGGGAGGCTCTTCATCGTCTGATCGTTCCTCTAACTCGTCATCCGACATGGGAAGATCACTGAATCTCTCAAGCATCGCCTCAGCAATAGAAGCAACCGCTTGCTGATCTGCAGACAAGGAAAGATTTCCTTCGTCGTTTGCTTCCATTAAATGCCAGTTTATGCCAATGTCAGGTGGCGGAGAGTCGTTGCGGGCTGCCTCCGGATAAGGTGCTACGGTCCCACCGGTCAATGCAGAGAGGAGATGACGAAGGGCATCATCAGTAATTTGTTTGTCTTGAGGTTGAGCAGGTTCAGGCTCTACAGTGGTGGCCTGTGTCGAAAGGAAATGTTTCAAATTGGCTTCATGAGTCCCGGTCCGCTCATGGCGAATACGATGATATAGAGAGTGCGTGCGGCCATCATGGCAGAGGGTGCATACAAACATTTGCTCTCCATCTATCATGACAGGGAGCCATACTATAGCAGAACAGATTCAATATTTTTGGATTCGCGGCCAAAGCGAGCGCGGATCTGGATGACGTACTCGGCTGTTCGGCACTGGCTTCCATCACCCGATTCTGGCAGAGGACGTGATGGATGGCTTTTGGATTGAGGCGTGATGGTGGATTTATGCTGAAGTTGAGTGTAGAACTTGGGTATAACCCCAGAGGCTCTGAGCTTTAAGTTTGCGTTCACTCCTGATTTGAGTTTTTTCTATTTCCAATATTTTGGCTTTAGTTTAAAACAAAGCTAAACTACATCTGTGATCCGGATTAAGTGCCGCATGATGATCTGCCGATGCAGTCTCGTCCATCCGAAGCTCTGGCAGTGTAGGTAGGATTACACGGCCGGTCCCGCTTAGGAACGCCGGGAACTCGACCGGTATCCCGGCAGGCCCCTCGTGGCGAGTATCGACGAGAAGAATATTCACACCGGAAAAGGTAAAAATTAAGCGTGCCTGCAAACGCACCTTAATCTGTCACATTCATCGGCATTTGCGGCGCAGCTGAAAACGCACCTGAAACCACAAGTTTCGGACGTGCCGATTATGCTCCCGAATTTCTTGGAATAAGTTGCAAAATCAGCGCAATTTGAATGTACAGTTTAAGATGTATTTGCAGCGAGGTCGATTGTGTACCTGAAATTCGAAGCTTCAGCCGCAACATCGGCGCGTCTGAAACCTCTAGTTTCAGCTGCACCGAAACCGGCACTGAAAACAATAGCTTCGCCGGCAGCTTCGGCGTGACTGAAACCACGAGTTTCAGCTGCAGTTTCAGCACGTGCCGAAATCGCAGTGGAAACCACGAGTTTCAGACGCGCTGAAATTGATCCTCAGATGATCCTAGGATGAGCTGAGGACGAGCCGAGGATGATCTCAAGATCATCCGGTCGAGGCCGAGAAAATTTTGTCGCTGGTCCAGAATACATGAATCTGTCTGATTTTTTTTATAGGTACAGAACAACTGAAATACGAAGTCCCGCGCAATGTTGGCGAGTGATGTTTCCAAGTGCGCTTGCGTCGACGCAGCAACCATTAATAGATGAATGTATGTATAACTGAACGTGAAGCGAAAGTGCGCCTCCAGGTTTCACACCTTCGCCTTTGCGCCCGTAGACTCGCTCATCGTCGGCGCCGTCGCATCGGCCTATAAGAAGATAATAGATAAACAGTCATGTGGTGTGGTTTATACAAGAGCCGTGTTCACAACTCGATGCGCTGGAGTCCTCGCCGAGCGTGTTGCTGTCTATGGACAGCAGCTTTTCCTCGCGCTCCAGGAGCTAGCCCAGGTCGAGGACGGTGTAATGAGTAATGTGAACGCAATTCAAATCGAGCGCACCACATGGTCCTGAACCCACGACGTTAGAATGCGAACGGCAAACAAGTGGCTGGGTCCGCACCTGACACTGCTCGCAAAGTTTGCTCTAGCACGATAAGACCGCCGCATTGAAGAGCTCCTTCTCTACAAGGCCCATGCACGCCCACAGCGCATGCGACGGGGACTCTTTGATGAACTCGACTCCCCGGCGGTGAATTCAGTCGATCCAGTCCTACCGCGCATCGATCTGCGCCATGTCCCATGCCTGCTTGAGATGGATCTGGTTCACCATGAGTTTCGCCGCCTCCACAGGCGCAAACTCCGCCAACTTTGGGTCGCTCCCAATCGCCTTGCTCCGCAACGCCACGCTCCCGTAGTTCGACTTGGCCCTGCGCATGATGAATGGGATGAGATACTCTTCGACGTTCGCGACAAACTTCTGGAACGCGTCGAATATCTTCATCTACGTGCCCATGCCCTTCTCGCTCAGCTCGCCCTCGACGGAAAACACCAGCAGCAGCGGGAGGATGCTCCGCAGGAACCGCTGCGCGCCCCGATAGGTTCGACGAGCGCGACGCTCGGCGCCTACAGCAGCACATTGTCCGCGGCGAATCGAAGTATCTCGGACGCATGGTTTCGCCGATGTTGCCGGATGATCCCGACGAGGATCGCCAGGGGCCGCAGGTAGAACTCCTACCTGCGCAGCGGCGCCGCAATAAACGGCGACAAAATCTACCGTGCACAACGCGATGGGAGGTTCCCAACACACTGGAGCCCTGCGTCTTGAAAATGGACATGACCACTGTGCCCGCTCGACGCGGGGGCCTTGAGCACGCGCAGCAGCGCCGACACCGCCACTGTCTGGAAATAACCACCCGTCATCACAAGCGCGGACAATGTAAGTATGAGCAGCACCTGGTTAATCGACACTGTCGACGTCTCGCTCCCCATCTCATCTTCCGGCTCGTCTACACCTACACGATCCAAGCGTCAGTTCCCATCCTTTCTTCCTGTATTTTTTGATGGAGAACAATAACGAACCTTCTGCCGATACGGATCCATCGGCTTCAGCACGCCCATAACCTTCAGCAACACCACCGCCCCTGCTCAGCCGCCGCCCCAGCCGCAGGAGCAGTCCGAGGTAATCTACATGCGGCGCAATCACCTCCTCCGTGCTGCACACGCGGCGCCGCGCCCGCGAAGCACGCTACGAGCACGGGAATGAGCTGGGGGAGGTACGGGCGCGTGTCCTCGCCGCTCGCGAGCGTCACGAGGCACGTAAGCATGCTCGTGGAGAGGGCGCGCGCTTCGTTTTTTGGAGGAAGAGGTGGACATGGTTTGATGAGGCGCCGTTGTGCACAAGGAACGTGAGGAGGCGCGTTGACTCTTCGATCGCGGTTCAGTCTGTACCATGTCAATATCCTAAAGAACGAGGGAAGGGAGCTCGCTTACGCGACAATAGAGCACTGGAGCTCCGGCGTGAAGAGCTACACCCACGGATTCGGGACAAGGTCCTCAGGCCATCAGGAGAATGATCTCAGACAACAGTTGCGGGATGTTGGCGGGATGCTTTGAATCATCCAAGAAGGTCGTCGCTCCGTTTGCACCGCTGCAGCGTCCAGACAAATGGTCTTTCCGAAGCGAGGGCATCACGTACACGGAGTTGCGTCGTGCTATGCGCTGCAGAGCATCGATACCCATGACTAGATTAAACAATATGCACACACCAAAATTAAACTCGCCGCTGTCCCCAATTCTCGAACACCTGATCATTAAGCGCAACACGACAGCGCCGCCGCGCGGGTGCCTCATGCTAGATGCACTCTGCCACTCGCCTGCGTGAATTCAGAGGTCCCAAATAAAAAGAAAACAAACGCACCGTGAAAGCTCCCCAGGGTACCCAACGCAAGAATCAAAATTAAGGCACTTGCGGAGCGCTAGATCCTTGGCGCACAAGCGGCGGGTACACAAATGTGTTGATAAAGACAGCGAGATTGACGAATCCAGACAGCAGGAGATGCAGCACGGGGCCCAGAGGTTGGGGCCCAGCGTTCAGGACCTGCTCTTCACGACGATATCGTCGAGGAAGAGAAAGAAAGCTAAGAAAAGTCATCCGATGACCGGATGATCGCCGATGGTGGCGGTGCATTCGGCTACGTAATCCAATGACTTTGCGAACGGTTATTGCTCATGGATGCGATATTTTTGCATTTATTTTGTTCTGAGAATTGGGATAAGGTTCATTTCTTCTACATGAAGGAATTTATAATCCGAGGTCAGTCCGATGACCGGGAGCGATCACAAAGTCCGAGGATATGGCCGACCATACTGGTGACCGCGAGGTGAGTGTACGACGCGCGCCGCTCGAGCCAGTACTTTTCAGCTGCAGGATTTTGTATTTGTCCTGTCCCGTCGCCTCCATTGCGTACGAAGACTTCTCGTAATCCGGTGGCAGCTAAAAAATATTTACATAAACACCACGAACGACGAATATCACACAACGCTCACCTGGAGCATCAGTCGTTACTCGATGTTGAGAGAGGAGCTTGATGGAGTGTCGGTAGTCCTAGACCAGCTCGTCTAACGTACCACACTTGTATGATACCGATCAGACCAACCCTGGGTGCCAAGAGAATAACGGGATATCGCTGGATATGTAACTGAAGCTTCTGTTCGTGACAACGGAAAGTAGTGTGTTCACAAGGCTGAACAGCTGCATCACCCGTTCATCTTGACGAAGATCCTCGTGGCCTATCTATTTTTCAGCATCGCGATAATGAACCCATAGTGACGTTACCTTTGAGAAGGTAGCGGTAATCCAGCCCATCGCTTCCCTTCAACACCACGCGCCGCTTTGCCGAGATGACAGTCAACCACAGAGCGAAATTCGCGATATAGATGACCTGGCGGCCGCTTTGATATGTGCCTACAGCGAACCGTCAGACGAAGAACGCAAACATGACGGAAGCAATATTACCTGGAACCGTAAAGTCGAGACTTCGGAGATGAGTTGAGGAGGTTCTGCGAGACATTGCAGATCTAGCGCCGTAAGCTGCAGTAGCTGCTTTGCGATTTTCTGAAAAACCTGGAAACAGATGTAAAATCAGTAAAAGAAACCATCGTCGTGGCAATAACGTACCGCGAAGCATATGCCCCACTCGTTATCCAGTTCTTGAATCTCCCCAAACTGACGATACGGCCTGCAAGCCTCCCCAGCTCTGTCCCGAATACCGAGGTTTCTCGGACGGTTTGTGGGCCCTACCATGGTCACTGAATCCAGCAGGGTTGTGCACGGTGTACTATAGTCGCGACGCTCCTCCAGGCCTTGATGCCGTAACCCATGCCCCAGAATTGCCACTCGAGTCCAGTCGCGACTAAACACGACATGAGGGAACTGGATTTCACCTTCCCCGCCCGCAAACCCCGCGAGCTTCGCGTCGCTCATTCTGCGGTTCGAATCAGCGCCCATCACCTCAGAAAATAGATGAATGCGCACAGGAGCGCATGGGGTTCGAACGTAAGGAGCTCGCCGTCGAGGAGCGTCGTCACCACGCGAAAAAGACACTGACACTGCACTTCATCAACCTATTATCCTCCACAACACAAAAAAAACCGCACCTGCTGCATGCTGATAGTCGGGACAAAAATACCCAAGTCCGACCGACCTGCAAGATGAGCGCACAGCGCATCCATGCGCAGCTCGTGCACGCCGCGCTCGAGAATGCGCATGAGCGGCCGCATGATGTACGACGCGTGGTCAGAAATTCAGAACATAGAGGAGTAAGCGTCGTGAGGAACATGAGCATGCTCGCGGGGACGTCGGGCGCGTCATCCTAGATGTACGTGGCCACTCGTCTGCGTGAATTCGGTCGGAAGAGGTCCTGAAAATTAGAAAACAACGCTCCCTGAAAAGCTCCTCAGGGTACTATACTCAGCGCAAGATCAGAACTCATTTCCCGGCTGAGCCTCCCTCTGGCCTTCCTTTTCCTCCACTGAACGCAGATGCCTTGTGGAGCGCTAGATCTTCAGTGCACAAGGGGCGGGTACACAAACGCTCTGGTGGAGGAAGCGAGATTTACAAGTCTGGACAGCACAGCACAGAAGAGGAACAGCTGAGCTCAGCGCTCCGGACCTGCTCTTCGACGATTTCGTCGAGGAAGATGACAAGATTGAAGAAGAGTCGCATCAATCCGACTCGGATTTGAGCCGATGATCGGATGATCACCGAAGGTGGCGGTGCATTCGGCTGCCTCGGAACCAACAAGAATCCGCTGCTCAGCGCTCAGCCTCTAGCTCTGATAACTTTGTAAACGATTACCGCCCATGTAGATATCTTTAGCGATTGCAGTTGCCACCTCGCGTGTTATGAAATCTGGAATAATATTATGGTTGTCGAACTAAGTCTATAAGACCATTTTCCATGCCCTGAGCCTATAAATCGGATTTATACAGATTTCGGACGATGGTGTTTAGCATAGTCGAGAACATCAACCATGGGAATTACCGCATCAATTTTGCTTTCAACGGCCGGAAGTGGTGATTGATTTAAACTCCAGAAGAAAGAGAATGAAAAAAATGTGAGTGCAATGATTCCTAGAGGGAAATTGAGTCAGGATAGAAACAGGAGTAGGGGAACGGCTAATTATCTAATCCGATATGAGAAGCGCTGTGAATGCCGAGGCATAAAAAGACTAACCGTGGGGTGAATTCAACCAAACGCAACGGAATACAAAATAAGGCTCGTCTCAGTACGCAATTCGACTTGTTGTGGCGGTAGCTTACCAGGGTGCGTCTACCGCTCAGAGATCTCAAAAGCCTGGGCAGCAACGCAGCAGTGCAGCAAAACCTGGAAATGCCCGAGATCGCCGAAACGTGGTTCAAAATTCTGAAATAAGCTTGCGGGCATACGCAATTTACCTTCCATAATTGAGGCTAACATTCCGAAGTGGAATTGAGATAGCCTGCACCGCAGGGAATGCTCAGTGAACCATTAGAACAAATCACAACTCAACTTGCAAAAGGTCGAATAAATCCAACGAAAATCGACGACAATTGGGAGGCTGGACTCAGGGAAAAGTGAGACGCCTGAGATGTACAGCATGACAGCTGGACATGTCCCCGGTCTCGTACATGGACACTAAACAGGACTAGTTATGCGATAGATAATTAGCTATGAAAGCGACATACCGAGGACGTTGAACCCCCTTCAAAATTTACGGGCAGAGTAACGGCCTGTGTATGCGGTCATCGTCGAGCCGGTGTTATTTACGTGAAATATTCGAGGACTAAATCGGAGTGAACCTCGAGTGTGCTAAAGAAATTGGCGCGCCGCATTGTATATCCCTCCATCGGTGGAGGCGACGCCATGGGTAAGCGGAATGAGTCCATACACATTCAACATTGTGAGTGCTAATAGCCCGAAGAAGAAAATCCCGCGGCGTAGAGGTGAAAAGAGGCCGGAGAGTTTAAGCAAAAATACGGAATTTAAGCAAAACAAAGCCAGAATAATGAAAGCGAGCGCAGAATGAAATCTGGGCTGCATGTAAAGTATGGGAGGGTGTGCACCAATGGATCGGGCTGACGACGCCAAGAGGTATTGCATCCGTGCCCATGGTCGAATGGTACAAGAGAAAAGTTGAGTATACCAGCAACCAGGCGCGATGAATCTGCGAAAGCTGTGGTCTCTCGCCAAACCTTCGCGAACAGCTGGAGAGTGGGCAAGGTAAAATCTGACGCATTGAACCAAGAAGGAGTGCATCCTGAATAACATCTATGCCGAAAAGAGAGCTCGAGAAAATGCTGCAAGAAAAATGGCTAAAATAAAATATGAAATAGAGACAAAGCCCGCGGAAGCAGGGGAAGAAGTACCTATGTTCTCCTTTGGAATCAACAACACGAAAATCGACTGCCTGCATGTGCACAAGATGAAATAGCCGGACGAGTGGGGGACGAAGAAGACGTCTCCAATTGTGAAGACCAGTGCTCGGTCAGTGAATGACCGACGACGTTCGAAATAAACTCTGGAATCGTCCACTACAAAAGACGTCCTGCTTTTTTCCGTCGCCCGTATCCGTTCACCAAAAAAAAACCGAGGAGAGGCCCGTGCTGGTCCAGGCACTATCGATAATTGCGTAACATTGTCCGCGGCGCGGCCGCCGGAAAGCTCGTCCCATTCCGACCGCAGATGATCCGTGCAGAAAAATTGAAATAAATAAGAGAAAAATGTCCCGAAGGCGAGTAGGGACAACCAACAGCACGAATCGCAAGTGAGAGGTTTTCGCGGTTCGCGCATTATCTGAGAACCGACGGCCGGAACCGGATAGTTGGGAAGGTAAAAAGCAGAGAGGAGCGCGCAACGGGTGGAATGAGCTCGCAGCACGTCGTGTCAAGCAAAAAAGAAAAAGGCCATAACACGGGTATCAGAAAAGCCAGATCATCCGGCCAATCCAATGAACGGATTCGGAATCACCGCTCTTTAGTCGTGTCTTCTACCAACTGCTCAGCGCGTTCTTGAAAATAGATTCTGCGTAGCCTACCTGGGAACATGTACGCAACGCGATTCAACTTGTTTTCAAATCTTACTGCAAGAGACGCACGATCCATCGAAAGAACACACAGAACTGACTCAAGACATAAACCATGAAAATCAACGCACACACCTCGACCTCACGCTGCATATCTTTTTATGGTCTTGACTGCACAGAATATGAATTGACACGCTTTTGTGATTTCTGGTGCGAAATTCAGTTTCATATAATCCATTTTGGGAGTGAGCGCACCGGATCCAGCGATCGCTGCGGCATATAGACCTGGGGGAATGAATGATGCTCAAAGTTAGTAACGCAGACCAAGGAGTAATATACACACACCATCGAGAACGACTGAACAATTCGGCGACGCCGCGCTGAGACCAGAGCGACAGAGCCGGATGACTCTGAGTTTAGGATAATCCGATAACCATGGAGCCTGAGCCTCGAAACGATGAATGGGTACTCTTCAGGACGATATCGTCGAGGAAGAGGTATGGGGTAGCTCAAGGGAGTCCGGCTGGCTTGAAAAGAGAATCAGTTTATTGTCGGCAGAAAGGAAGCCCCGATGATCCGATATCGGATCGCATCAGGTGGCAGTGCCCTGCGGCATTTCTGCTTTTGTTTTCCTCTCCCGCCTTGCGCCCGCCCGAGGACTTTATTGTTCCTTCAGCCACTTAGCTATGTCCTCGTGTTTATTCTTGCAAATTGATCAGCCCCGAGTTCGCTCTGATCCACGAATCCGGGATGTGTTCTGACGTCTGTCCTATTTTTTCAATTTGCCTTCTCTTACTTATCCTCCTGAGTACTCGGAGATCGAGTGCAATTAATGGATAGCTTGAATGTCATGCACTCTCCCCGCTTCCGACATGATTCGCTACGCTGCTTGGACTGGCTCTTCTGGCTCGGGTCGGCGACGCTCCACTATGGTTTCCTCGCTGCCGATCGCTCCGTACCCCAGCAAACTCTGCACTTTCGCTATGTACTTCCGACTATGTTCCACGAGCGCCCGCTGTCTTTTACGCGTCATCGCATCAAGTACAATACCCCTCTGCGCATCACTCCCGGTCGTACTCTAAACCAGTTCGCAGTCTCGTGCGGGCAGTCGCATATACATGGCGCCAACACCTTGCTCTGCGCTTGTTCCCGCGTGCTCACTCCTTCCACCCTACATCTAGCTGAGCTTCATTGAAGAGCCTGCCGGAGCAATACAGGGCCTCAAACTCGTCCAGTTCGCTCTAGGCTGTATTTGTCGGTGTCACATCCACTTAATTGAGATTGCATGACATCCCAGTATGTACTTATGTGCTGTGTTTGTCAGCAAACTCTGCACTTTCGCTATGTACTTCCGACTATGTTCCACGAGCGCCCGCTGTCTTTTACGCGTCATCGCATCAAGTACAATACCCCTCTGCGCATCACTCCCGGTCGTACTCTAAACCAGTTCGCAGTCTCGTGCGGGCAGTCGCATATACATGGCGCCAACACCTTGCTCTGCGCTTGTTCCCGCGTGCTCACTCCTTCCACCCTACATCTAGCTGAGCTTCATTGAAGAGCCTGCCGGAGCAATACAGGGCCTCAAACTCGTCCAGTTCGCTCTAGGCTGTATTTGTCGGTGTCACATCCACTTAATTGAGATTGCATGACATCCCAGTATGTACTTATGTGCTGTGTTTGTCTGCTCGAGCTGAGATTGTTTATGTCGGAGTCTATGCACTCAGTATGTCGTCCTCCCGTAATGTTTGCGATGTGCCATGCTTACGCCCGCGCAGCATTGCTCGCCGTTTGGCTAGGCACCGACGCCGCTCCCATCCATCTCCTTATTTGGGAGCTCTTCACAAGCTCCCCATATCCGATTGAAGGCTCCCAATGCGGCGGCACTTTTCCGATATCACGGTAAACTTCAACGACCACGACCCGCGAGCGCGATCCCAACCCTTTGCATGCTTGTGTTTTTCCCTTTCCCCCTTCTTACTTTCTCGTCTCTTGATTCATTTCCATCAGCGTTACTGTCTTCCTCACACATTACTCACCTGCTCTTCGCAGAATCATTCGCCATCTTCTCACCCCAGATAGAGTGATAGCTATGTGCAAACGACGGCGGCGGGAGCTCTCATGTGTCGATCTTCATCTCGGCGGCGCTCCTCGATGGCGGGGACGGGCACGAGGGGCTTGAGGTATGTCTATCACAATATGCGCGACCCGCGAGCGATTACTGAGGCGCTGTTCATGGCAAGAGGGCGAAGACCAGCTCGAGCGCAAGCTCAGCACGTTTACGCTCCCACGGTGCAATTTGTATCCGATTCCCTCCCCGCAGAGACCTTCGAGGTGCACAGGCGCAGAATATGGGTAATGTGGCGGATGAGGGCCAAGTTCGCACAAAAATCATCCTGATCGCGAAGAAGCGCTTCGACCGCGCCATTGTACGTATAGCTATTTTCATCTTTTTATCCACAACTCTGACCGTACGCATACTAGAACCTTGCGTGGGTTATCAACGAGCAGATCCACGTCCCGCAGTTTGGGCTGCGGACCGCGCTGCAGATCATCGCCAAGAACTTGTTGCGCCGAAGGGGTTATGCGACCCCAGGATCAAAGTACCAGACCGCGCTGCTGCAATTCATCAAGAGTACGAGTGGACCGATTTCGGATTCTCCGACGAGGAGAATTTAGCCGATATCCGATGCGGTCCGACGCTCGGCTTAGGAAGGAGATGGCCTTCTCCGCTACCTTATTGTCGCACGCACGAGCCAACCAGAGAAGCTCTTATTGTTTTTTGTTAAGAAGCCAGAGTCCGAGGCTCTGAGCTTGGTCCGGACTTGACGAGGATGACGATGGCCCACTGTCATACATCTTGACGCATACATATCTTGTACAGGCATCCAATACGAGGAAAATGCTTGATCGACAGCAGCGCAGATTTTGTTCCCGATGCTGATGACGAGCAAATGCAGTTCCGACTGCTCCTGGTCCTGCAACGACGAATAAGCCAGGCGAGAAGGCTGCGCCGCCACGCACGGTGACGCACCCGTACACCTCTCGATCTTTGTCTACCTAGCGCTACATGCCTCGATCTCCTTTTCCTGATTCTCAATCTGTGCATCGGGACATCAGCTAGCTATCGCTCACAAAGAATGCTTACATCCGCCTTGTACTTCTCGTTTCACGCCACCGGTGGCATTCGTATTCCTTTCCAGATTCGCCCGCTACGTTCTAGATCTAGAACTCCATCGATCGCAGGAACAACATAATCAAGTTTTTTCCCACCTCTTCCAAAAAAAAAAAAACTCATTTGATTTATGGTCTGACTAGGGAGACTAGGAACAACGCGCTCGTTTCCTCCTTGAGCTTCAGAGACTCCTCCTCGACGGCGCCATCTCGTCAGCCTACAGACCCACCACTACGAAAAGACAGCACGGCGTACTCTTGTCAAATTCCAGCAGTGCTGTCTGGTACTTCGCATCCTTGCGGTCGCACAGCTCCTTCAGCGCGGCCTTCTTGCCGATCTGCAAATTCCGCAGCTCAGTACGATCCGATTGTTGAGGTCCTAGGTTGCGTACGGTCAGAGTTGCAGATAGGCAAACCGAGCTCGCGTGAAAGCGTCGTCATCTGCCACATTAGCCTTCCTCTGCACCTGCACCAGCGACCGCTGGGCGTTTCTGCGGGGGTGGAAATCAAGGACCGATCGCACACTCGGACGGAGCGTATAACCCGAGCTTACCCTTCGCCGCATCCTTGTATGGCTTCCGGAGCGCGCTCCTGTATACAAACGGGTTAGCTGCCGCTCGCGGCATTGGATACACGATGCACCACAACGCCTTGTGGGCATTATGGAGCTCACCTAGCTATTTCTCCCCCACGTCGAGGACGTGCTCAACCTCCTGGATCAGATCTGCTTCCCGCCTGTAGTTTTCCCAGATCCGATCGATGTGTTCGCTGGTCCGCGGAATTCACTGTCGGTACATTGGCATTAGCGAATGCACAAAAGAGTGACTGCGCACGACTCGCATCTTTTGCCGTCAGGATGCTGCAGTGCCCCAAAATCCGGACTCGGGTCTGCCTGCGGTGCCCAGGGGTTCGCCTAGGCTATATGGGCGGAGAGACAGGAGGGAAGGACATACCGTGAAAAGCATGTCGATCTTGTGCTTGAGGTACCGAGTCCGACGGGGCAGTCGACGTAGTCAATCACGTAGCCGTCGAAGCGCTGGGCGAGCTCCCCAGGCTTCACTGGGGGGGTTCTTGCTCGTTCCCGATGGCAGCACCACGTCGGGATGCGCACCTTGCGCCCTAGAGCCTGGTCGTCGGCGATGTGGTGGCTGAGGGTATGCACTGGCAGACAAGGCAACAAAAAGAGGTGGGATTTGCGATCCGATGATCGGCCGAAGGTGGCAGTGCTTGCGGTTCCTCGGAATTTCGAACTACATAGGCGACGAATTGGAGTTTTCTGCTTTGTCCCTTTTGTCAACGAGAGTACTTCTGGGGTTCCGAATAGAAATTGATAAGTCGATTGTGGGCAAGGCTTCATTCATGAGATACTAGATGCGCATGAAGAAGCGTCGATAAGCCTGGAAGTTCCCCTCTGAATGAATAGTACGGGATTAACCCAACTACTCACTGTCTCATTCGGGACCTGAATTAGGGGACGGGTTCAATTGTCGGGACCGTGAGAGGACTCAGAGTATATCGAGCCGTTTCAAAAGCCCCGCGGCGGATGAGGCCGGCAGATACCATTGGACAGAGAAGGCTCTTGCGGCCGATCGTCGAGTGAATACGGAGGAAAAATTTTTGAGTCGGTGGTAGGACTCATTGTAGGGCTTAGTCAACACCGAAGGGCTCAATGTCGTGGACTTGGGCGACTGACTCGGACTGAGCGGGGTACCGGGAATGTCGCGCCCACAGGATCCCATTGTAGGCGGGACTTCGGGCAGAGGTGGCCAATGCGAGATGCAGCAGGCTGACGCTGTGAGTAAGGCTTGCTGGGCGACGCGCGCAGCCAACAACTTGCAAAAAGCAAAAGTCATTACACTGCCACTGGGATCTACTGATCCACCTTGTGTTCCTGAGCCAGATCTGAAGAATTCTTGAATGCGAATAGAAAAAAACGGTAACCAGGACCCCAGGCTTACCGCAACTTAGCGGACCAAATTTCTGACGAAACCGAGAATCTTTAAGTTTGTGCGGACGAGATAACCAACGAGACTCACGTAGTTCGTCCAGCCCCCTTAAAAGAGCAGGATTAGCAAGGGAAAACGACACAATTTTGGATACACTGAGTTCTCGCACTGCATCTCGTGTGCTGGTCTGGATGTCCTGAGACTCAAAGCGTCGAGGCTGTATGACAGGGAGCTATACACTCGTAAAATGCGAATCAATGATGATGAGACTCATCTACCTTTTTTTTTGAAAAAAAACAACCTAAAAAAAACAATTAGGATGTCCGCTTACTAGGTGAGAGGAACACACTCGACAATGGGCCTCCAGAAGACAAAAAACGCCGAGCATCGTGAAGCCGACGAGTTTTCTGAAGCAGGAGAATTATAGGCTGATATTCTCCTGTTCCCTTGAGTCGTTCGTGAAGGGCACATGATGATCAGTCGCGTAACTCGTCTGAACTGAATGTCATTGGAGCGCGACAAACAAAGTCGCGGGGAAGTTTGAGCGCTAGTCGCCCGTCCCAAATTTACGTCTCCCAGCTGGTGCGGATGGTATTGGCGAGTGCGCGCGTCGGCCATGGATAAGGAGAAAGACACAGACAAGGTGACCATGCTTCGATCCGACTGGAGATTTTGATCTGGTGCCGAACTGCGCGAGCTCTTCAGGACGAGATCGTCGAGGACGAGTCAAGGAAGAGAGGTGGTTTTGCTTGGGTTATGCCGAGCAAGATCCGATCAGACCAGCAGCCGAAGGAGGCGTAGTTCTCAAGTGGTTCTGGTAAGTGACTAGGCCAGAGAGCTGCCAGGACGATATCATTCAAGAAGAGAGAACGAAAGAGAGACGTTGACGTGAGACAAACGTGAGAGCAACGTGAGAGACGGCGAAAAAGAGCCGTGATTCGCGATCGGATGAGCTTCGGCAGGTGGCGGTGCCTGCCAGTGCCGCATTTCTGCTTTTGTTTTACGTTGTGTTTACGTGGGGATCTGTCCCCGCGCAGGCTTATTGTACTTGGTCAACTCTTCGTCCACTGTCCAGAAAGGTCTGCATTGATAACCTACATCTGTGCTCTAACCATCCCTCATATCTGGTTGTTAAATCGAGCTTGTTCCGTTCAACCAACCTTCAACCATTCCACGTCGAGAGCTCTCCCCGGATCCGAAGGTAATCCGAATCCGACGGAAGTCCACTATTGCCGGACCTTGGTAATCGAGCGAACAATAAGCCGAACAAAAACAATAAACAGGGGCTTGCAACGCGGCCACGTTCGGCTACTCAAATAATCGGATGGTCAACAGCTCCTTCCTTGTCTTTTCCTTCACCTCTCTCTTCCTCGATGATATCGTCGTGAAGAGTTCTCTCCCAATTGCACGATCTACAACTCAACCAGGGCCAACCTCTCACGAGTCACTATCCTGGAGTCTCTGCGCCGAACTTGGATGGCCTCGTAGTTCTCTAGTGGGTACGTCGTCATCTCCCAGTCGTCATTTTCATACCAGTTCAACCCTGCTAGGCCAGTCTTGCCTCTTTTTTACATGGAATTGCCCTCTCCGTCTCGCAGGGTTAGGCTCCCTTGCTCCCGCTTATCTCCAGTGCAAGCATGAGGAACGCCTCGCCGGTCAGTTTGTCGTAATGTCAACCGAACCAGTGCCTGGCCGCTGACCACCAAAAATCAAGGATCGCAGGCCCGACAAGTCCACTGATTTCTCGCTTGAGATCGATTAACCTTGACAGGGACTTGGTACAGGTGCGACATAGCTTCTTCTATTGCCGGTTCCACAGGCTCTTTTTCATCCTTTATTCTCTCATTTTTTCTGCGTGCTTTCCCCGCTTTTCGGCACAGATGCTATTTGCGATGCACTCTTTCTTTGGTGTAATCATGCATATATCGATCCCGCCCAGATTTTGCGTTGTACACTCTCCACCTTAGACTGTGCGCGATTCCCTCCACGCAATCAGAGGTAATCACAGAATCTATAGCTGGGTTCGCTGGTATTATCTACTTTGACCGTTCACCGACCTCATTTCTGTCCATGGATGTACGCCCTTTGGCATCATTCGGTCTCCCCGTTTAGTATCCTGATCCGTTTGTGCTCGCGATGCAACATTCATGTGCTTGACGGATTTCATTGACATTTTATTGCCGCTTCTGTCGATTTACAATTTTTCTCACTCCGCTTTCGTTTCTGTGGAAATTCATCATTACTTTGGCAAAGAGAAATGTTTGAGACGGAAGTCAGAATATCCGATGTGAACTGATGATCAACAGTCTGCCAATCGAAAGCTGCTTTGTTTATCCAGCCGTACAAGTCATGTCAACACTTTGAACCACCTTTCGTCGGACGATTTCTAATCCCTAGTCCAGTGTCGCGTTGCTGCTTGGATTCCGAGTGGTAGACTCTTCCGGTAAGTCATGGCCATGAGAGATCTACTGCGTACTGATACTTCGCCATATTTCAGTCTTTTAAGTTCCGTTGCGGTTTACCAAACAAACCCCACATTTGTGTTATGTCCTCCCGGCATTCCCGCTTCTTCTCACATCGCTTTGGGTGATTAAACGTGCCTCTACTTCGGTCCTGCTATCAATCAATTTGTCTCCAGGAATTCTTCTGTACTTCCATTTCCCTTCTTCTGAAGAAGTTCTCGCGGTAGGATCACCGCCCTCCCGCTGCGGTAATTTAATGTTCGCAGCTGAGGTTCTCAACCTTTTGCGTAGGCTCAGGGCACCGAAGATTGCCTTTGAGCTTCCGATACTTGGACGATGGCAGTATTATTCGGGGTTTCACAGCCAAGCGGAACTGTCGTTTGATGTGGACTCTTATGTTCATTAGAACGGATATGCCCTACTCGGTAGCGGCATACCCGCTGAGTTCCACGGACAGAGGCCGTACATGCTAAAGGTGTGCTTGAGCCTTCACGCTCAATTATCATACTGGTAAATTGTTTGGCTCCCGGGATCCGGTGCACTTACTCGCAAAATATGTTAGATCGAATTGTATCCACGTCGATTCACTACGTATTCTAATACCTCTCAGGCCACAAGCCGTTCACGATCGATGTGCGGCGCGGAATCTATTTTAATCAGGAACGCGCTGACGAGCTGGTAGGATACGCGACCGAAGGGTGAACCGTTCTTCTGCCCAATCTTGACTCTTGGAGCGTTCTGACGTCAGACGTGTTATAGCGCTCGTACTGCAGACCTGTTCCACCTGTTCGCGCCCGCCCTCTCACCTTTTCTTCCTCGCCGTCAGTGTTAATAAACTTTTTTTTTAAATCTGTCTACACAGAACAGCCCCAGCGTTTCGGCGGCACCATGCCCGCTTCAAGTTCGCAGCCGTCGGCTAAACTCATTGCCCTTATTTCCTTCTTGGAATTTTTATTCATCGCTCCCAACTGCGTGTAGGCTCATTTGCCATACCCATGGCGGTATACAACCTGAAACGACAGCAGGATATGACACTGCGCCGTGTTCTTCTGACTCTTGAATTCATATAGGCGCCACATTTCTCCTGGTGAATATTTTTTCAGAGACAAGCAAGTATGTTCTCCCTTCGAAGTTCATTCCGGAAGTTTTTTGATTTTCCGCATGTGCTTCCTGTAGATTCCTTGACTGTTGCGGGGAGTGGACCGACATGTAGGATCATGTCTCACCGCACCAGCGTATCAAGGATTTTCCGGCTTCTCGCAAGCGGGAGTGCGGGTTCGCGTAAGTATGTATATTCAGGAGTCGAATCGTGGCCACTATTGACGATGCAGAGTCGACGTAGCACCATCAATGTGAACGGTTTGGTCTCAGGGCGAGTCATTTCTCGAATTCCGCTGATCGAGTTCTGATGCCATTACTTAGTCGGCTTGCGCGCTCTAAACATAGATTTTGAACCGCTCGGACTTCTCGGGTAAGCACTTTTTTCGCTCAATATCGACTTTCCACTGATATCTTTGGCGTTGAGCCTGCACATCGGGGCCAACACTAAAGGTTAGCTTTATTAATAAGTAGTTGAACCGGTATGACTTTTTTTCACATTGCTCCTTTCTGAATCCTGGATCAGCAATTTGGATATTACAGCCAATTTCCAGTGTATCTCAACCAGCCCATAACTCCCGCGGCGTTCCTCTTCATCCTCGTCGCGCACCTACTTTGCGGGCTCGGGATTGGAAACAAGCTGATGAAGATCTTACACACGGCTTAGTTGAAAAAATCTCCAGCCACCGCCGGAAGAACCTGCCCCTACCGCTATCGGATGATATTATCTATATTGTCAGTGGCGGTGTGGCCTCTCATCTGCCTCCGTCCGCGATCTCGCGCGCTGAGGATTTGTGCACGAGCCCCTCTCGCGCCCTACATCGTTCATTATGTTCCCATCGCCGCCAAGGCTACTGTACTCTTGTGCGCCGCATGCGCACCTTTCCGAGCCACTTCTCTGTCGTGACGGTCCTGACGGACTTTCGGACACTGTCCTCTCTACAGCCACCACTCGCGTCTGACGAGATCTGTTCTGCAGCGCATGGGAGAAGCACGTGCGCTCGCAAGGCTTTACGGGATGCTCTCGAGGCGCGAGCCAAGTATAATTGTACAGAGATGCCAGGGAACGAAGGAATGAAAAACCATTGAGTGACCCCTTCCCTGATCCGTCATTGATATCTCTCGAGATCGCCTCCCTCCCCGCGTCCTAAATCGTAAATTTGGGTTACAGTGGCCGTGTGCGCGTGTCCAAAGAAAGTTGAATTCGACTATCTCTGGCAATAAGGTCACCTTCCGCATTCTCCACAAGAAGCAACCCATCCGTGACGGACCCACCTAGCCTGAGCAAGCCCGCCCGACGACATCAGCGGAGCCCAGCGAGTTGTTGGTAGTGTTGCATGCAACGACATGCCTCCGCTGCTCCCAATTTTCATCTTCGACCACTCGCTCCTCTCGTTCCTCCAATCCGCGCATCTCTCCGCTTCCCGAGAGACTTCGCTCGGTGCATTCGCCTCAGCACCTCCGCCACCGGCCTTTCGTCCCGCCTTCACGACCCGCGTCCACCGATCCCTTGACACGTGTGCTCAGGCCTTTCGAGCGCGATGCGGGGTCCGTCCGCCGCCGCTGCGTCGCCACAGCGGATCAAACCTAGCTCTCGCAACTGAGCCATCCTCCCTCGCTCATTTCTTATCCCATTTTCCCACCTTGCTTTCGCGCATAAACGGTGGCCTGGTTTGTCAAGCCGACTCAAGCCCTACAATAGGAAAAAGGGTCCAACGCCACGGTTAGCTGTTCAAGTACTCGCGGACTTGAAAGCCCCTTGCTTGTCTTCCTCGACGAGCTGTCTTCCCAAATGCGCCACACTCAGCTGCGACTTAACCCTCTCACAATCCTCGAGTCTCTCCGTCTTGCAGGCTATACTCCCTGAATAGCATGCTTCGCCCGTCAGTTTGCCGTCAGTCTCAGCCGAAGTGCTTAGCTGACCACCACGATCTAGGATCGCAACCGTGATTAGCTTGGTCTTCGTTATTTTCATGGTTGTCTATTCCCGATTCCAGAGCCTCTCTTTCTTTTCTGATTGAGTCATTTTTTTCACTGTCTGCTTTTCTTTGTTAGGCACAGATGCTATTTTACGATGCGCTCCTTCCTTGGTGTCATCGCTCAGTGGGTTGGTCGAATGATCCCGCACTCCAAATCCTAGCCTTGCATCTCTAAGCTTACTTCTTCGGCGATATCGTCCTGAAGAGCTGCCAACGTGCCGTTTCCAAATTGCCGGCAATCCGCTGTGCAGCTTCAACCAAGGCTTCAACCCTCGCGCCGTCCTGGACTCGTGCTGTAACCTGTTGCAACTTGGTCTGAACGCCTTTCGGCCATAATCTGCGTGAGGTGCGTCATTATTCGCCTAGTTCGCCACCGATTTTCTACAGAAATTCGTCGCTCATCATTTCCATCCATTATGATGCAGGGTACTCGTTGCGGGTGGAATGCCTGCCCTGAGGGCCTCAAGTGATGGTCTCAAGTGATAGCTCAAACGCGAGCTTGACATTCATCGCACAGTATGTTCTTCCCTCCCCTTTACCTGTGCTTAAAACCTTGATGATCCCTCGGACGCCGCAGGCACTCCTTGCGAGGACCTGGCGAGCCGATTAATTCTCTCGGGTGCTGCAGTCGCTTCCTTCCTCGCCATCTATCATCCTATCCAAAATCACACTAATCTCTCGCTGCGGGGGATCAAAGATGCGTCGAGGAAGCGGTGGGGTGCCGTCACTTTTTCGGGTTCTGCTAACTTCCCAACTGTGAACTCTGGGCCAAGCAGCGCATCGATGGGATCTTGGAAACCGTGCGGATGATAACCAGGAGGTCGAAAGCGCGGATGAACAACGGTTCACTGGGCTGCACAATGCCCACAAGACCATTGTGGTGCGTCGTGCGCTCAACGCTGCGAGCGGCAGCTAACGCTTTTCCAGAAGCGATTCAACACAATCAAGGACGCGGCAACCAAGAAAGGCAAGCTCGACCACAAGCTCAGTGCATTTATGCTTCGTCCGCCTGTGTGATTAGTCCCTACCCCTCGAAACCGCCGAGCCCAGGTGCAAAAGAAGCCTGATGAGGAAGAGCGCTAAGCTTCGCGTGAAGATTGCGAGGAAACGAGTCGACCACGTCACGGCGGTCGTCGTATGGATAGCTCTCTTCATCTGTGTATCTGCAACTCTGACCATTGCATGAGAGGTCCTCAACATCGTGCGACCGTACCAGACCGCGCTGCTGGAATTCAATAATAGTACGCCCGTCTTTCATTTGTAGCGGAGCTGTAAGCTAATTCGGCGCAAGCGGAGTTTCTGAAGTATATGGGCCGCATATTATTCTTGTCCATTTATTGTCGCACTGCATTTTTATCTTACACTCAAGTCCGAGGTGTGACTGGGAGAAGAACAAAAAGCAAAAAAAGCTGGAGCAAGATCCTATCAGAACTATGCTCGACCGAAGGTGGCAGTGCCAGCAGGACTTCTGCTTTGTCCTTTCCTCTTCGCGATGACTGGCTTATTGTCGATCGGTGGAAGAGGGCTTTACTGTTAAATTGGATAATCGGCGCAGTACAATTCACCTCAAGGCGAACTTGGCTACTCGGAAGATCGTGACACGCTCAAAAATCCTTTCATCATCATTTCTTAATGGACCGTGCCGGAATATACCGAGCTGTCGGTCCCTATTGTACCCAAGTCAACCCTCTCAACGTCTTCTAGCCTCCGCTGTTAGAGTTTCACCCGTACGATTATGACTTCCATGAGGTGTGTCGTTATTTCCCATTCTTCATTTCTGCCATCTGTATTCACCTCTTATTGAAGATCCAGAATGCATGCGCCCCGCCCGTCGAGTTCTTCACGTTGGGTGGTTCACGAGAAGAAGAACAGCTTGGGCGAGGTACAGGACAGTTTTCCCGTGGTGGTACATTTCTAACTTACCCTTCTTCCGCCTACCGCCCGGGGCCGCTTCTGCAAATTGTCTTCCATCCCGCACCGCCTTGGCGGAGAGTAACGCTACAACAGTGAGCTCGTGGGTGGGTTTGTTTCGCCGAAACTGTACGCGTCAGCCTTGGCCCGACTGGTATTTACTTCCGCTAATCAATGTCGCTTTTCAAAGAAAATTAGATTTGGCGTCGCTTCAACTTGCTTCAAGTTGTTCATCGACTCATCAGTCACTCTACTCAGTTCCCTACAAATCCGATCACACATCGCCTGTAAGTCGTCTCGATTATGATTACTAGGCTTCTCTTGCTTATGCCAATCTTCCAGCCACTCAGTCTAATCCTTGGGTATGTAATGCTCCCACTTTTTTTTTTGCGCAGACGAATTTCATATATGCGCTGTAACTTGAGCATCTCGATGCGGGGGACTCCTGCCGCTGCACGTCTACGACCCTGAATCAAGGCAGAGTGCACGCAGCACCTCGCTTTACGTGTATGCTGCGATCTTGGGAACGTTTGCGGTCACACCCGCACTTGAGCTAGAGAGAGCGGCATGGCTGGAGGGTGAAGGATATATGCAGACGGGAGCAGCGGATATTCACCGGCGAGGGCAAGTCAATCTAGTCGCGGGACGCTTGAATGAACCGCTGCCTGCTGTATCAACATTTTTTGAGAAGATCCAAAAAATGATTATTTTATTCTGATTGCTCCGGACTTCAGATGAGTGTCAGCTCAGCCTGAGCTCATCCTCGGCTCATCCTAGGACCATCCGAGGACGAATTTCAGCGCGTCTGAAACCATCGGTTTCCACTGCGATTTCGGCACGTGCTGAAACTGCAGCTGAAACTCGTGGTTTCAGTCACGCCGAAGCTGCCGGCGAAGCTATTGTTTTCAGTGCCGGTTTCGGCGCAGCTGAAACTAGAGGTTTCAGACGCGCCGATGTTGCGGCTGAAGCTTCGAATTTCAGGTACACAATCGACCTCGCTGCAAATACATCTTAAACTGTACATTTAAATTGCGCTGATTTTGCAACTTATTCCAAGAAATTCGGGAGCATAATCGGCACGTCCGAAACTTGTGGTTTCAGGTGCGTTTTCAGCTGCGCCGCAAATGCCGATGAATATGACAGATTAAGGTGCGTTTGCAGGCACGCTTAATTTTTACTTTTTCCGGTGTGAATGGGACTCGCGACGATGGGACTCGGCTAATATCTCGCTTAACGTCGCTTATCTCGCTTAACATCGCTTAATGATCAAGAATGGGACTCGGGTAGCAACACATCAATAGACTCCCTCGTGGCCTCATGTACAATTTTATTGTGACTTCTGTGCGATGCCATTGCGATCAGGGAACGACAAATTTGTTCTCGTTGTACCCTTGATTGGAAAAAAACATGCTGGAAAACTGACTAATAACCAGAGCTTTCATCGTCTTACCTTCCTATTGTTTACTCCAGGTCTACGGTGTGCTTGTAGCAATATTTCTTCCTTCAGCCTACCTTCATCTTATTTTCCAGGCTCATTGCAGTATCCACAACATTTTATTGTAAAATTTGCACCCACCCCAAGACATTCAGCCGATAGAATTGAAAATAAGTTAGCAATTTAGTTCCATGGTAGTGTCAAATATCAGCCTTCATCTTTTTGCTCATCCCAAGTCGGCAGGTGGCTCACATAAATTGTGTGTCCCTGCTGTTAGAATAGTCCTGGTTTTCTGCCACGATCGCTTGACTTCCTCACCATCCGCGAGGCGGTTCCATTCTCATATTCTGCGTCTATCCAACCCCAGAAAACTTCCGTCACAATCAACATGAATTTTCGTTCGCGTACACGTGCATCCAAACCAAATCCAGCCTCTAGAGTCACCTGAGACAACGCAGGCAGATACTGACTTGTTAAAACAATTCAGCCTCGAGTCGGTCCTCAAATGCTGGTGTCTTCATTCCCCGTGTGTCTGCCTCTCCACAGGGAGCCCTTCTCCTTCGAGCAAGGATTACTCGTACCAGTCCAGCGCTTATTTACGTGTCCTGGTACGCCCATGCAACCATGGCGATTTGTTCAGCGATTTCTACTGTCGAGAATGATAGCGAATCTTGAAGCGCTGGTCTCCGAATGAGCGAACATTCCCGAATATTAAGGCGCTAGCGGTCGGTATCCGCGACGCAAGCTTAGGTGGGGAGAACAACTGCGGATTGATGATCAATTGGAACGTAGTGTTTGGTAAACAGGTTTTTACAGACAAATGTAGGGATTGATGAACGATGGGGTGGGAATTGGAAAGAATGGGGATGGGATGGGTCGGGTGTAATGGCTGGCGTCGAGACTAGCAGGTGCGTGCCTCGTCCGACACAGAAGGGGCTGTTCGTGGATGAAACCCGCAAGGGCGGAGACGAACAGCACCTGAAGCGCACGGGTTGGTTAACGAGTGCTCTCCGGACACGCGCTGGGAGACGCACGCGACGCAGTCCCAACTCCGCGGCCATTAGGGTGGGTGCAAAGAGTATACGCGTAGATGACGCGCACGGGAATGGAGACTAGAGGCAGGTAGAGTGCGCGAGGCTGACACGGTTGCGTTTCCGGGGAAGCGAACATGTACGCAGGGCAGATTCCATCCTTCTCGCACGACCCGGGGCGGGAGCGGAGGGTCACGAGCATGAGCGGAGGCACGAGGCGGGGATGGAGAGCGGCTTATATTTTTTATATTGTGGCTTTCCTCCGCACTCCTGTGAACAGCAGTCGAAGATACTACAATTTTGTATCAGGTTCATTTTAAAAAAATATTAGTACTGTAATTTCAGAAATTAAAAAACCTCTTTATATTTATGAAAATTTTAAGCTAAATAAACTAAATATATATAAAGACAAACGGCTCCGCTTTAATCAAAAGCTAGCACAAGCGACGCCGACAGTGTTTTAACCGTTTCCGGCAGAATGGCTCTGGTGCGAATGCATGCCTCGCGTCGAGGGCTTGCTCGTAGTAGACGACGCACTCCGGCCCTGCGGACGCGAGAGACGCGTAAACGGAGTCCCGGCACATGGCACGGTCAGCACGCACAAGCAAGGAAAGAGAAACACGCAGTAGCATGCACTGCGTATGGTTGACGCGGGTCAGAGCGGACGCGGATACGACAGACGAGGTCAGTTGGCGTGGACGACGCACGGCATGTGTCAGCAATCAAAACACAAAAGGAGAGTAACAAGGGCGCACTCGCGTCCCATGCACTGGCTCACGCGATTGAGAATGGCGTCAGCGTCTGGGAAGAGCACAGCATGGAGCAAGACGCACCGGGCAGACAGGGCGTCCATCGTACATCCTCGTGTTAGCCAAGCGCGCGCCGCGATACACGTACGCCGTATACGAGTCGGAGTCGCGATAGGCAGAGGTGGATGGACTGGCGGGTGGCACGTGGTAGGATCGTTAGCTGGCATTCCTCGACGGGGTAACGCTGGGTGCAGCGCAAACATGACGGGCAAATGGCGGGAAGCAAAGAGGTGGGTCACACAGTCGCACATGTGACCCGCTATCTCTGCTACCACCACGTCCTGACTCTGACGCTCGGAGTGGTCCCAACGTATAATAACTTAGAGGTACGAGCTCAGTATGTTGAAGCGTCTGTCACCGAGAGACTAATAATAACTTCTCTAACAGCTAAGGCTGCAACTATATTTTTCTTCCTCGTTATGCGCAGTCTCAGCCGAGCAGGATTCTTGCTCCATTTCCGTCGCCCCGATGGCTCGGACTGCGACTTGACTCACTGCGTTCCCACCCCATGTAGACAGAGGGTCCGTCTACCCCCCGTAGACGAATGGTAGATGGAACCCTGTGTCTACCTGTGTCTACACCATGTAGACGCAGTAAGTCTACATCGGTCTACATAGCTCTACATTCATTCACTCACCTACACCGACGTAGACACACATAGACCGACGTAGCCGCATGTAGGCGGATGTAGACACATGTACATGCACCTGAGTCAATTTGGGGATCCAGAATGAATGAGCTGAGGAAACTCAAAGAGAATAAAGTTGAAGTGTGGCATTTCCCAAGATTTCACGAGATTTCGCAGCGGTTGATCATCATTGATGGCTGTGCTTGGCAAGCGTTCAATGATGTCGGCTCGGACTGATGGGCTGATGGAAGCTTAAATTGCGGAGCTATTAATTTGAGTTTGGCGTTTACCGATGCACTATGAAGCAGCGGGATGCCCAAAGAATGGTCATTTGAACTTACTTATTTGGTAGAACAGCAAGATGGGGGTAAATCTGTGTCATGAAGTTGAGCGAGGTGAGTCTACATATGTCTACCGCGTAGACTTACGTAGCCGACGGGTAGCCGACGGGTAGACGGACCGTGTCTACGGCATGTAGACGAACGGTAGCCGGATGTAGATCAAGCTCGCCACAGGTCCGGTGTACACATAGGTAGCTGGATGTAGCTGAAGATCGCCGCATGTCGCCGCATGTAGAACTACGTAGACAGAGGTCGGTCTACGGGGGGTGGGAACGCAGTGACTGGAACGGAATGTGATACCACCACTTTAAGTTTTCTGTTCCACGAAGAAGCAGAGTGAACGGGGTGGGTAGGTGATTTTCAGCCCATTTCGCGTTCCTGTATGCACACTCATTTACAGATGGTCCAATGCAGGCCACTGTCGGCTCGATGGCGATCGGACCGCACCTGCTTCAACTGGAAAGTTCAGTTGTCCGTCAACAGGATTGCCCGTTCGACTCGGGATCGAGCCCTATTCTGCTCATCTTTTTCGTTGTTTTACATGGCGGATGCAAAAATCTCACCCCATCCTTGGTCTAAAAATTATTTTATCCACGATTCGTGGGCCCACTCAATATCTCTGGCTCAAGGTACATCATATCTCAGCTGCTCACGCAGATTCTGACCGGGATCAAGCCAAGGATCGAGCTCCATCAATATCGGCTCGATGGCGGTGGGACCGCACTTGCATCAAGTGCCAGACTTCCTCGTGCATAAATGCAGGCAACGCCCGTTCGACTCGGGATCGAGCCATGGCGACGACCCAACACTGCCAGCCGACTCGAATATGGACCGCTGTGTTCTGGCGCGTCTATCTCTTTCTCCTGCGTGTGCTCATATCAGTGCGCATTCCCCGAAAACTCTGATGATTCGAATTGACGATCCTCCCGTGGTGGTAATTGCTGTAAGCAGGTAGAATTTCCGGTTCGACTCGGTTTCATTTTCTCGGGGACATTACTAGACAAATATCAGCTCGATGGCGGTGGGACCGCACCTGCTCACATTGTAACGGGCTCCAAGTGGAATGCAGGTCACCCGTTTGACTCGGGATCGAGCCATTCCCCTGTGCTCCGCTCTTTTAGTACGTCGTTTCTGTTTCTTTTATTTCTTTTATTTCAATTTGTTTTAGCAGAGAGACTGAAAGGCTCAGGTTCATCCTCGTATCGTGTTGCTCATGTATTTACGCCAAATCCTCAGTAACCTCACCTCACCTCGTTCTCCAAATCGTTGAATGTATTGTACTATACATGCGAGATATAAGATCCAAGGTAGGCCAATATCGGCTCGATAGCGGTGGGACCGCACCTGCTATGGATAGAGTGTTTTAAATGATGCAGGCCGCCCGTTCGACTCGGGATCGAGACATCGACCATTGCGTTGAGTATATTTTGTATGACGCCGTATCGTTTCATACCATACTCCTCTCTCCCTTGTCTCTCTTTCGCGTGGTCTATTTATTCCGTGTTTATATCGTGCTCTCGCTCGAATGTATGCATGCAGATGATATCCCGAAACTCGGTTTACTGTCTGATCGTCATCTCGTACTTAGCAGATTTAATGAACCTCCAACACCTCAGTGACTAACAATCGTTCCAGATACAATATAGATAAAATCTATTTGGGGTGTGTATGAGGACGTACGACAGGGTGATAAGTGGTAAAGATGTTTTGGTTAGTAATCGAACGCAAAGGATAAATCAACACACACGCCAGCGCGAGCGCAAGGCGGGACAAACGTCCCTGCGCGCAAGGCGGGAGGAATACAGCCGCGGGCATCGGCGAGAACTACGCAGACGCACGTGCATCCCATCCCCGCGCTCCGCCTTCAATACGCGCAGGGTGGCAGATGGGTGGAACCGCAGTGTCAGTAGGCAGAACATGGGCCACGACGGCACGCAAGGGAGAAGGACACGCATCGGCAAAGGAACACGGAGATGCGGATTCGTCCCCGCACGTCATCCCACACGCACTGAATTCACGCAGGGCTGAGTGTGCGTAGATGAGCGGGAAGCGGAGGACCCCGTGAGCGGGCAGGGGCGTGCAGAAAGCGCAGGGCGTCAGGTAGCAATTACAGCGGAGCCAAAGGGCGTGAGCAGGACGCAATGCCATCAAATCCAATACGCGCAGAGTTATAGATATGGGCAAGGAAAGGACTTGCGCATAGGTCAAGCCCGCGCGAGAACACGGAGCGTGCAGCACCGGGCGTGGCTCGGTTACGCGCACGAGAGAAGGGAATCCGCACGCACGCGCGTCCGCGCGCTGAGACGAGATGCGAACGCCGGGAGTGCATGGGTTCGGTTAGTAAGCGCACTCGTATATGTATGCCCGCGCTCCATAAAACGCAGCGGCGGAGACGCTAATCCGGGACTGGGTTCCGGAAAGAGAAACGCGCAGAGGCATCCCTATCCCTAGCCACGCGCTCCATCCGGATTAGATGTGCGCAAAAGGTGTCGTCCTTGACACCACAACGTAACCATGGTTTGGCCGCGGAGACGCGAAGCGAGCACTGGGGACGCCGACAGGCTACCAATCAAACGCAACGCGTTGAAGAGACACGCACTCCGCTCGAGAGGGACGACGCCGTCAATAACTGGTAAAATTTCGACGCACCGAGCGGTCATCCTCGGAAGTCCACCGAGCGGGATGCGAGCGCGCCGGGCGAATCTGCGGCGGGCCGAGTCGTAGTCAAGTCTCGCGGCGGGCACGTGCGGACGGGGCGCGCGGGAGGGCGGGAGGTACGTGGGAACAGCGTCAGGGGGCATGCGCGGAGGGGTGAGCGCGCGGACACGCGCTGGATGTAGCGCAAAAAGTGGCGGGTACGTGGCGGGAAGGAAGAGGTGCATCACGCAATCACATATGTGACTCGCCATCTCTGTTGCATCTCTGCTTTGTCTCTGCTGTACCACCACTTCGTTTTTTCTGGCCTGGCTCTGACGCTTACTGTGGTTCGACTGTGTTGAAGTCGGGATAACCACTGGGTGCAGGTACCGCACTTTGGACGAACCGTCCTTGGGCACCGGAATGATTGCCTGGGCAGCCTGGCCGTCTCCCTGAGGGGTGTTGATCCACTGCGTAAACAGCGATTAATTCTATTGGAGGTTTTAAAAAAGTTCCTAATGACGTACATATTGTACACCGGTTTCCTCCTCGCTGCCTGAGTGAGATGTATGTTGAGTTCAGGGTATAGAAGCCGGGACGGAAGGAGCTTACCCCCGATCAGGGGAATGGAATCATCCGGGAGGGTGAAATCGGGTCGAACATCGAGCAAGGTCCCAGTGTAGCGGTTGCTAAATCTTTAAAGCCGGCCTTGGGGGAACCCACGCCAAAATTGGGCTTGATTTTCCGATGATGATATAAGAATATAATGCCCATGATCACACCGAAGCTCAGTAAGAATGAGATAACGTAGACGAATATCACAGTAAACAGACAAAGAAATGGAACGAAGTCAAACAGTATGTGAAATGCGAAGACCCCAGTCTCTTATAAACAGACGCTACAAACGTTGATGCTCGTACCTCGCATGTTTGAAAGACCCTGACACTGTAGTTTCCAGCGTACATAATCGTCTCCTACTTGACAATCTATCAAGAAGGAAATTTGAAAGGAATTAGCAAGAGCGACATTTGATAATATTACGCATACCACTATTAATCCTCTAGGACGTTGATTTTTCCCTTGCCCAAGGCACCAGAGGGAATGCTAAAGTCATCGAAGGAGATGTCATAACCCGACATCACGTTGCGTTTCTCAAGTATATTATTGCCGAACAAGGGGTTGTTCCAATAGATTTCTGCAATCGTTTCGCCGCTTTCCTCTAGGCGCACTTCGAAGGAGCCTTCAGTGCCACTGGTAGAGCCTACTCGGCGACAGTGACCCCATTCGTATTCGCCCTTGCTTAGGATCCTAGTCCCTTGGATGCTCGAGACTTCAAGTTCGTGCTCTCGATTGTCTGAGGGAGATATTTGTCAATGGAGCGAGCGATGTAAAATTGATGCAGATACTCGCTGAGATCGTAGAATTTTCCGTGTTCGATGGAGAAATTCGCCAGGATGATGACTTTCGACAGCCCGTTCATGACAGTTGGTTGAAACCATTGATCTTTTTGCATGATGTAGAAGGCGTTCGAACTTCGAAGAGATGAGGTTAGAGTAGGCTGGTGTCTTCAGAATAACTTGTGCGCAAGGGTTGGTGCTCAAAGCGCCCACCAGTTGGCAGTCGTTATACGGAACCCTTCAAGTCATGTCACACACACGACTGTCTCTGCGTGGAGATAACAAGGTAATTCCCTCGGCGCTCCTTTTATCCAAGACAGTCGCGTATGTTTAGTAGCCATTGTTCATTGGGCAGCGCAGATAACAAGGTGGCTCAGACGCGGAGAAATCACAAAGATACCTCCCGCGTTACTGACTTTAGGTCTAAACATACACAACTGTCTCGGACAAAAGGAACGCCGAGGGAACTCACCTTGTTATCTCTACTCAGAGACAGTCGTGTATGTGACATAACTTGAAGGGTACATTCACGATGCTGTTGGGTTTGGTAATTATTCTTATGCAATGTCGGACCGTTTAAGTAACACAGTCATGCTTCGTTTTTCTCCATGTCAAGGAGCACCGGTGAGGGCATAATTAATTTGGATGGTACATCTAGAAGACATAACGGCGTATCGGGCGTTCTTCCCCCCCCTCCTCGTGTTCTACCCATGATTCTCATCCAGACGTGTGTTGTCCTCCCGGTTCGCTAGCGGAACGTTCCCTCTTCCGGGTGTGGCCCACGAGCTGCAGCTTCAATGGATGATTCAGGAATGCGTTCAGGTGCAGCAGCACCAGCGAGGGCATGGTTAATTTGGTCGGTACATCTGGAAGGATTACGGCTGAAATTCGTGCACAGATCACGTCAGGGAATTCATTTCCCCATTTTCGATTCCTGGTTCTCGTCGATCCTAGATTAAAAGAATCCCTTCCTGCTGTCAATCTCACTTAAATTGCCTGTAAGACTCTTTGTACTGTTCGCTCGACGTTCTTCTTATCCGAGACAGTTGTGTATGTTTAGACCCAAAGTTAGTAACGCGGGAGGTATCTTTGTGATTTCTCCGCGTCTGAGCCACCTTGTTATCCGCACTACCCGATGAACAATGGCTGCTAAACATACACGACTGTCTCGGACAAAAGGAACGCCGACGAAAGTCACCTTGTCGACGCGATGTGAATAATATTGCGCCACTCGAATGCAACCGTTGTAGTACAGTTCGTGGATGTCAAAGAATCGTAAGGAAATCGTCAGTGATATGGAAGGTAGTACAGGAAAATCGTGAGTGAGGTGAGCATACCGCTAAAACAGTGGATGAGAGGGAGTTCAAGATCTCGAACAGATGCGGGATGGAAAGGTGTGAGTACATACAACATGCGAGCCGATGAAGGAATCCCAGAAGAAAGCGGGTTCGAAATAATTTGACCACTCGGAGCATGCAGAAAACAAACGAATGAGGTAATGATGGGCCGAGGGCGGGGAGATTTGTTGATGGTCATACAGGGCCGGACGCAGACATCAAACGCACGCAGCTACGTCCATCGCCCACTCCCAGTAAGCACAGCAACGACAACCATCCACCCCGGGATGCATAACATGCGCACGGTTGCGGCCCGTGCGCCCAGCACGCTGCTAAATGGGTGAGGCGAGTGGCGTCGAGTTTGGAGCGCCCGAGTGCGGCGGAGGGCAGGCAAAGGTAATCGGTGCTGTCTTTTTCCGATTGGGATGTAGCAGAGTTGAGAGAGGAAAAGGGAGAGGGAGAGGCGGGGTATGAGGCGTACGACCCCGCCGACGAAGAAGAGGAGCAAGAGGACGAGGGCGACACTGAGCCGCGCGGCGGCGGCGTGCGCGGGACCAGTTGAAGGAGGGCGGGGTTGCCGAGGGCGAGTAACCCTTTCCCCGTTTCAAATTGTGTGTCCTCCCCGAAAACGAATTAACAGGCACCCGACACGCAGAACACTGCTCGTCCGCAGCGGGCCCGAGGAGCCACTGCGCGATGTGCTCTGCGCAGAAGAGGTGCACGCAGCAGCGGGTGATGATGGGGAAGGTGGCTGGTTCGAAGCTGTTACCATTCAGCGTAAATTAAATAAAATGCACTAGGAGGGTATACCAAATTCCGCAATCACGCTCGGCCTCCCTTTCCTTCTCTCTCTGCGGTGGGCACCTCAAATTCGACTGGGCGCTTGATATACGACGCCATAGGCGTCGGGTATGCCGGCTCATGCGAGGCCTGAGCCGAGGTCGAGAGTGTATTCACACTCGTAGTACCCCGTGCCATCGTAATCAATCTGGCGCCGACTCGGACTCTTCAAGCTCTGGGATCGCGGCTAGGAGACGGGATGAGTACGGTATCGATGGGCGTACTGTACTATTTCGACCAAGTCTTCAGTCACAGGTCACAGCGCCGACTGAACTGAAGACTTTTTTTAAAGATCACAGGTCACCAGAGTTGTTGAAGACTTGACCGTTTTATCATTTTGGGGGCCGAAAAATCGAAAATTTCCAGAGCCCATGTCAAGCCCACGTAGCCTGTTTGCCGCCAAATCGCGGCGAATTCAACATGAATTTTGGTTGAAATTCATGCCAGTGGGCCGTTTTAGTGATGCTCCCAGTAAAATCCCAGTTGAAGACTTGAACAAATGAAGGCTTGAAATAGAGGTCACAGGTCCCAGCCGAGAATGAAGACTTCAAAAATGAAGACTTATGGTCACAGGTCACAAGGCCTGAAGACTTGATCGAAATAGTACAGTAGTATCCCGATTCCTCGTGGAGTTAGATTGAAAGATGACTCACCGTTTTGATTTCTTTGCTGCATGGCCATAGGCAATAGACAAGAGGACACAGCACAGTGGCAGGTCGCTGGCATGTGCCATGAATGAATGTGGGGTAGTAGTAACGTCAAGGATCTTACCCGGGCGGCTTCCGAGCTTCCTTCCGGATTCTGACGCGTAAAATGCAGAGAGCCGTACGTGATGAACTGGATCTACATCATTTAAAGGGCTTTTGAGGGGAGAGCGGATAACAGGAAGCCATGGCGATGACATTAGTCCAATACGAGATGTCAGAAAGTGGTTGAGCGGGCTTGTTCTCCGCTCCTGGCCTCAAGTCTATTTTGGAGAGGAGTGCCAGCGTGCTGTTGCCACCCAGCATGTTCTTGAGAGCCTATCCCGGATACAGCGAGGCCCGTGGTCTTCTATGTTAACATTACCCGGTACGTTGTTGCGGTTTCGATGGAATAACGATAGTCTCTTGTGGCGTCAATGCCGCACTGTCCGCTGAACGGATAGGGTAGGTGCATCAGAGTTTTAACACGCAGTTTGTGAGCTTAAACAAGCCCAAAAAAGGTCAAACAAACTCACAAGCTTGCAACCTCACAAATCATGTCCGAAATTTCACAAGCTCAGAATTTTTCCGAATTTTGTTTTTTTTGAGGCTCGTCCTGCACTTGATTTACGATTCCATGTGGTGTGTTTTTCAACTTTTTGAAGTTTTTGACCTTGTGAACTTGCTGACAAGCTTACAAGCCCGAACAAGCCGCAAGCTGCCTGTTAAATCGCTGATGTGATCAATGGAGAATATGGATGGATGGACGTTAAGATGTGAGGAAAAGAAGGGAAATGCACATCCCTCCCACCGATGCTATTTAAGTGCGTGCGGAATGAAGTAAAGTGGGGCCACCGGAAGTGGGCCCACTTCGTATATTCGTACTTCACTCATAAATTTTCTATACAAAGCCCACGCCATTTTGTAAGCTGGTTCAAGATGGCAAAAATAAAGGTAAAGAGACAAGTAATGCGGACGCGGGGAGTCGGGGAGTCGAAACCTGAGCAACTACGGAATGTGGTGTACTCTCTCCACTGAATGCGGCGGCGTACTGTGCACCACGTCCGCTTGAAATGCCGCATTTTAAGCCTGAATATACAGTAATATGTACCTAGCCGAACCATACATACAGGCCAACCAACAAAGCTACAAGATCCATGCCGGGAGTCTAATCCCGTACGTAAGTACATTTTCCCCGTTCTCACAAGGTAAATGGAGTCACAGTTCCAGATGATAAAAAATATCAACTACGTTCCAGGTTTTATGGAATCCGGGGACTGGTACCGGAGACTCGTAGCCTCTTGGAAAGCCCACTTCACCCACAGTGTCTATGCTTAACTCGGTATAGTGCTATTGGTTATAAGTTGCGCCCCGATGAAATTCTGGAGTGCGAAAGACGAAAAACCCTAAGCAAGAAAAGCACAGTGAAACGCACAATGTGGACGCGAGGAGTCGAACCCCGTTCAACAGCGAACACTTTTTATTCAGTTACGAACAATTGAATGCAGCGGTGCACCGCACACCATATCCGCTTGCAATGGCTATTTTCATCCTCACCTTTACCACCCATTTATTTCGGAATTTACATCATACCGAGTAAACTTTCTCAGATTTCACGGGGCAAGTACTAGGTGTTCATGTGCCAGTAATGTTCAGAAATTAACAAACGCAGTCGAAGTTCAACTGCAAACCCAACACAGAGAAAGAAAAAGGGCTCCACAATGCTGAGCACACAAGCGGACGCGCGGAGTCGAACCCCGTTCGGCTGCACAGTGCATCATGGCTTTACTAAGATTTTATCTATGGCAGCAGTGCACCGTGCACCGCGTCCGCCTGCATTCATGTAGTTCGGACGCCGGGAATATAATGCCTCTGCGACGACGATCTTAGAGATCAAAATGATTACCAACTGCCTGCGTGAGAAAAAATGAGGGCAAAACCTTGCATGCGGACGCGGGGAATCGAACCCCGTTCAACTGCCAACCGAATTCGCAGGAAGTAATCGAGTGGAGCGGTACACCATGCACAAAATCCGCGTTCTCCCTATACTTTTTTGGGGAATGAATACAATAACTATTCGAGAATCCATGTTGTAGATCGACTAGAGTTCAACATCGCCAATTGAGGTTCAGAAAATGCCATTATGCAGCGGTGGCCACCGCCCTGAAGGTGTCCTCTGTTCCAACATAAAAATTAGCCGGCGAAGAGCCAAAAAATAAAATGTTAAACGATCTCAACGATGCGGACGCGGGGAGTCAAATGAACCCTGTTCTGCTGCCGTACTCAGATAACCCTAGATTGAGTGCAGCGCGCGCCATGCACCACGCCCGCTTGAATAGCTTATTTTAATCTTGAGAATACTTGATCCAGTACGGCAAACAACGCAGATATTTAAAAAAATGCATGTGCAAAACAGCCATGTGGACGCTGGGAGTTGAACCCCATTCGGCTGTTTCAACTGAGTTAGAATTGTGGACAACAGCGGTGCGCCGTGCACCATGTCCGCTTTGAATACTTATTTTCACCCTCCCGTTTGCCACTTATTTATGAAAGAATTTTTATCACACAATTACCACGACTTTCGATTACTGTAGACCCTCGGCTTCCCTGTTTTATTCCAAGGGCCAAGGACAAAGGGGTGCTGTCCTAGTAGTAGCCTTCAGAAATTACTAAACCGGAGTCGGGGTTCAACTGCAATGCCAAAAGAGAGACAGAGAAAGAAAAAGGGATGTACAATACTAACCACCCATGCGGACGCGGGGAGTCGAACCCTGTTCGGCTGCCTGCAACAAGAGTTAACGCCCATATTGAGGGCAGAGGTGCGCCGTGCACCAAGTCCCTTGAAAGGCCTTATTTCAAATTCCGATGTACTCAATACACTCAACCTGTACAGCAACAATCAACCCAAAAAGGTTACATCTAACTTGGGCAATGCGAACGCGGAGAATCGAGCCCCGTTCAACTGCTAACAATTTGTTTCAAAGGAAGCGCCATTGAGTGCAGCGGTGCGCCGTACACCACGTCCGCTTGCAATACTTATTTTCACCCCCACCTGTGCCACTTGATCCCGGAAAATCACCGCGACTTTCATTCAGATTACCCCCTCGCTTCCCTCTCTTATTCCAAAGGCCACGCGCTAAATGTTCCCGTCCTGTCCTAGTACTAGTGCTCAACAGGAGTCATGGCTGAACTGCAAAATCCACCAACAAAAACAAACCAAGGGGAAAAAACATTCTCCGTTCTCCACCATACTATGCGGACGCGGGGAGTCAAACCCCGACAACAGCGGTGCGCCGTGCACCACGTCCGCTTGAAATAACTATTTCACACCTCATCTTTACCACTCATGTAATGAGCAATTTACATCATACAATCCCGACAACTTCCGAGCAGACCCTGGGCCTCCTTTTCTGATTCAAGGGCTAAGTATCAAGTGGTGCTGTCCCGATACTACATTGACAAATCGGAGTCGCAATTTAACCCCAAACGAGAGACAAAGAAAAATACTGGCACAAGCCTACATGCGGACGCGGGGAGTCGAACCCCGGGCAGCTGCCGACATTTTTTTCTTAGCTACATCGAGTGCAGCGGTGCGCCGTGCACCACGTCCGCTTTCCCTCTCCATTTAAACCTCAAGTACTGAACCGAATTTAGTCGAGTTAAGTAGACGAGACTAAGAGAAAAACAAGCCTTGCATTTGCATGTGGACGCGAGGAGTCGAATCCTATTCGGCTGCCGTACTTAGTTCATAGGACAATTGATCACAGCGGCGCGCCGTGCACCACCTCCGCTTTTCAAGACCCCATCCTAAGCGCTGTATTTCCATTCAATGAAATTGTGCCGTGGAGAGGGGGAAAAAAGCGATTAAACACACTCTATACAGACGCAGGGAATCGAACCCCGTCCAATTGCCTGCAACAAGAGCTAACACCTATATTGAAGGCAGCGGTGCGCCATGCATCACGTCCGCTTTCCTTGTCAATTGTCAACCTGAATATAGTAAACCGAATTCAGTCGGGCCATGCAAACCAGCGAAAAAAAACTTGTGGATACATCGACGACGCGGATGCGGGGAGTCGAACCCCGTTGGACTGCCATATTCAACCGTTTCCGACGTCGTTGATGCAGCGGTGCACCGTGCACTACATCCGCTCAAATGCCTTCCTCAACCTCTCAATTCTTCCAAAGATTTCCAACTTCCTAATAACCCGGACTTGTATTCATTTTTGTATTTGGATCCCACTCATGGTCATAAGGATCGGTGCAGACAATTGCGCTGCAGGGACGAGTTGAGGAAGCGCGCCGATCGACTTGTGACTGGCAGGTTTACTGTCATGTGATTTGGGAGACTCAATTCCCTGTCTGTGCATTTTGCATTTTGAACCGACTCGTTTGCAGCAGCCGGAAAGAGATCCGAGATCTAATCTAATGAAGCATTACATCACACGTCACGGTCACATACAGCTTACTCCTTCCCTTCATGGTGGCCCGCAGCGTCGCCGACATGGCCGACGACGACGACAACATCAGCCGCCGCCTTCTCGAGCTCATCGACTCCCAGGACAGCGTCGACAACCTAGGAAGACTCATGGCCATCGGCGCGGCGTGGTCTGTTATCGACGACACACTTCCCGCCTAGATCACCTCATTGACTCGCACCACAATCTCTTCCGATTCTACAATTACGTCAAGCAAATTCTCCCCAACCCCGACCCCAACCTCATCCCCGCTGCGTCCAAGACGCTGGGCCACATCCTCGCCGTCGGTGGCCCCACGTTCGGCGAGACCTTCATGGAGCACCAGGTCCTCGCAGCCATCGCCCTCATCAACTTCTCCCCCGGCATGACTACGCCAGCGCCCTCATCCTCAAAGAGCTCGCGCTCAACATGCCCGCCCAATTCTACGTCCACCTCCCCGCGGTCCTCGAACAGGCCGTCCTCGCGCCCCTACGCGACCCGCGGCTCGGCGTGCGCGAGGCCGCCGCGGAGCTGCTCGCCGCGTGCCGTGAGATTGGCGCGCAAAGGGAGCGTGCAGCGCTTACCTCCCCAATATCCTCGCCGACGCGCAAGCGGGGCTCAAGTCCAGTCCGCCATGCAAGTCTTCTCGCCCACCGCGACTCCTCCTCCACGCCGGTGCCGTACGTTCCTCCTTTAATCGGGTTCTTTTGTCTGATCTGTATGCAGTTCATGAACGACGCTTTTATCGAGACCGCGGACACCAGCCATCCTGGCTTTCAGGGCGGACCGCGACCCCGCCGTGCGCCGCATGGTCGTCGCGATGATCCCGGCGCTCGCGAGGCACAACACGCCCGCGTTCAAGGCGCAGATCCGGCACAAGGCCATGGGACACCTGTTCTCGCTCCCAACAAATAAATCCACACCGGACAGCACTGATATACGCGCACGACAGCCCTTGTCGCAATCTGGCACAGAGATAGAGCAGTTCCTCGAGACGGTCATGCTCAATATCAAGACGCGCCTCAAAGAGGCCTCTGGTGGCCTTGTGTGCGTCCTTAATTGCCCACTTGCTCAATTAATATTTTCGTTAATTCATCCATCCATCACCAGCCGCCCTCCACCTCCGCCCGACCCACTCCTCGCGACCGCCATCGGACCGATGCTCACGACGCTCCTGCACGACTACCTCCCCCTCCTCTTTCCGGCCGGCCCCAGCGAGAACCTGCGCGAGGCACGCGCGATTCCGCCCTTGTTGGGCGTTGTGCGCGTTCCTGTTATTTCCTCGCTGGACGAGCGGTGATGGCGGCGGCGGCGGCGTGGTCGCTCAGCGAGTGGGACTCGATGGACAACTATATCGCGACTATGCGCTCACACTCGCCCGATCGCTTCTTCCATCGGGGGATACTTTCCGTTCACCATAATCAGTTCCCGAAGGCGTTGACGCATATCTCGAAGGCGCGGGAACTGCTGCCCCCGGCGTTCGGCGGTGCGGACTATGCTCGGCCGCACAAGTGCGTTTTCTATCGTATTTGTTTGTTGCTGACTGACTTTGGTTCAGTGTGATGGTTCGCGCGCAGATGTTGTTCGAATTGGAGGAGGTCATCATGTATAAACAATACGCTGACCAGCCCGAGAGGCAGCAGATGATGCGGAATACTTGGATGAAGCGGTATGTTGTTTGTTTTTTGTATCCGTCGCGGTGATTCATATACAGCTTAGGCTGCAGGGGTGCCAGCCGGATGTCGAAGTCTGGCAGCGTATACTTCGAGTCCGAACTCTCATCATCAACCCCGAGGACGATCCTATCGCGTCCATCAAATTTGCGAATCTGTGCCACAAATCCGACCGCATGGCGCTCGCTGAGAAGACTATCAATTCGTTGCTTACAGACAGCGTATGCCTTTAACTGCTCCATGAAACATTCGAACTCACGCTCGTATAGTTCTAACACTCGCCCGAGTACAACCACCCGAAGGCCCGCCGAACGTGGTCCACGCTCAGCTCAAGTACATGTGGGCGCAAGGCGCAGCCTCGCCGAACGCAGACAGTTCACGATCAATCTCGTGAATGATCTGCAGGCCGAGTCCCTCGACCACGCACAGCGGGCGGCGCTTACCGAGCAACGGCTGAATCAACTCGGCCAGTTGCGCTGGACGAGAATTGGTACCGTGTGCGTTCAAGTCCTCGTCATGTTGCGACCTTAATTGCTCATAGTGTCATAGGATGATGGCGGGAAGGCCGTCCTCAAATCGTACTCCCTAGCCACGACCTTCGACAAGGGTTGGTACAAGGCTTGGCATACGTGGCCATGGCAAACTTCAACGTCGTCAGCCAAATCGGCACGCAGGCGGAAGGTCAGAGTAGAGACATATCTGGCGAGCAGTTGGCTTCGCATGTCGTTCAGTCCATCGAGGGTTTGACAATAGCTTTTTCGGCCATCGATGTCGGCTGATTTCTCTTTGACAGACTTCATCCAATCTATTTCTCTCCGGGACGAAGACGCGCTGCAAGACACGCTTCGGTTGTTGACGCTGTGGTTTAAACACGGCGCACATGACGAGATATCTCACGCCATTGCGTCGGGCTTCTCCGTGGTGAACATCGATACATGGTTGCCGGTCATTCCACAACTGCGTGTTTTTGTCCCGTCGTTATTCGCGACTCATATCGTAGATCATCGCCCGTATCCAAACTCCTCACGCGAGCATCTGACGAAATATCAACAATCTAAGCCATCCGCAGGTGTTGATTTATCCTCTGACCGTCAGATCCAACTCGCCGCGCGAGGCGCGCAAAAATGCAGTGCCCGCCATCATGGAACGGATGCACGAGCACAGCGCGACCATCGTCGAACAGGTGCGTTCTTCGCCTTATTGCATCCGATGCTGCATTTCGCTCATTGGCCTGTTCAGGCACGGATCGTGAGTCGCGAGCTGATCCGAGTCGCAATTCTGTGGCACGAATTATGGCATGAAGGCCTGGATGAGGCGGCGCGACTGTACTACACCGTGCGCAGCCCTGCTGGCATACTTGCCGTGCTGGAGCCCCTCCACGAAATGCTCGAAGCGGTGAGTGAGTATCACTGTTTTTTATTCGGCGACGAGGGTAACTGATTTATCGCAGGGCCCACAAACCGTCCGAAAAACTTCGTTCAATCAGGTATTCGGGACGGAGCTGCGTCGTAAGCGAGGCTTGTAGGCGGTATCGTCAGTTTGGGGAGATGCGAAAGCTGTATAACGCGTGGGGCATTTACTTCGCGGTACATCATTGGCATAACTTGGTTTCTTTCGCTAATTTTACATCCATATATACAGGTCTTTCAGAAAATTGACAACCAGCTACCGCAGCTCACGGCATTGGATCTGCAATATGTCTCGCCGGAGCTGCTCAACGTCTGGAATCTCGACCTCGTCGAAGCAGCGTCCGCGTCGTATGGCATTGGAGGGAAGCGACGGACGGGATTACCAGTACATTCAGAAAGGTAACGTCAAGATGGCTCTATTATGGCGATGCTAAACAATAGATAGGGCACGAGGATCTTCGTCAGGACGAGCGTGTGATGCAGCTGTTCAGCCTTGTCAACACGCTGCTTTCCGTCGATACGAACAGCTTCAAGCGCCAGTTACACATTCAGCAATATCGAGTCATTCCATTAGCGCCCAACGCTGGTCTAATCGGTGTGGTCCAAGAGAGTGATACGCTGCACGAGCTGGTCAAGGACTATCCACACTCCATGCTTCTTAACATTGAATACCGGCTGATGTTCCAGGTGAGTAGTGTTGTGACGTTCTCGTCGTTCACGGTGTTGTTCTCAGACCTTTTAGATGGCACCAGATTACGAGAACCTTCCGCTACTGCAGAAGATCGAGGTCTTCGAGTACACGATGGAGAATAGTATAAGTTGCGTCCCTATGAAATTCTGGAGCCAGAAAGACGAAAAACCCTCCAAGAAAAAGCAGCGTGAAACCCATAATATGGACGCGGGGAGTCGAACCCCGTTCAACAGTCAACACTTTTTATTCAGTTACGAAGAATTGAATGCAGCGGTGCACCGTGCACTATGTCCGCTTGCAATGGCCATTTTCACCCTCACCTTTACCACCCATTTATTTCGGAATTTACATCATACCGAATAAGCCTTCTCAGATTTCACGGGTCAAGTACTAGGGGCCTGTACGGCAACAGAATCTGGCCAGATTTTATTGCCTTATAAGGAAATGATTCGGGTCTTGGGACTTTGAATGACCCGTAGTTCTCTTTCTCAAGGGTAAATTGCATTCCCAAGCCACTTATACCATTAGTGTTACCATTGCTTGAATTAACATGCTGAAAATTTAGGCCTACCACAGGATTGAGGACCGAGATTCTGCGTGAATCTTTTGCCGTACAGGCTCTAGTAGGTGTTCCTGTGCCAGTAGTAGTGTCCAGAAATTAACAAATCGCAGTCGAAGTTCAACTGTAAATTCAAAACAGAGAAATAAAAAGGGCTCTACAATGCTGAGCATACATGCAGACGCGCGGAGTCGAACCCCGTTCGGTTGCATCATGGCTTTACTCAAGTTTTATCTATGGCAACAGTGCACCGTGCACCGCGTCCGCTTGCGATACCTCTTTTCACCCCCACCTTTACCCATTCGTGCCCGAATTTCCACTCGTTTGGCCAGCACTTTACATCAGGCAATCATCTCGAGTTCGTCCGCTTCCCTCTGTTCTGTCAAGGGCCAAGTACTCAGTGAAAATCAACAAGCTGGCTGCCATGATCGACCATAAAACGGGACGAGAAAAATTGGCGGCAGAACCCTGCATGCGGACGCGGGGAATCAAACCCCGTTCAACTGCTACCCGAATTCGCGGGAGTAATCGAGTGCAGTGGTGCATCATGCACAATGTCCGCTTTCTCCTTTACTTTTTCAGGGACTGAATGCAATACTATATCACGCTGGGATCCTGGCCACCTAAGGGGTTTGGGCCCGTTTTCGACTTTCCACGGGGGATTCTCCCAGGTTCGTGGACCCTAGGCAATAGGCGCGCATCCTACGAAGAGATTGAGCATATTCATGATAATTTTGGTGCCGTTTTGAGTGCCCAACGAATTTAATTTTCAAGGATTTCCCCAAAAGGTAATTGACAGGGATCCTGGCCACCCTCAAAAGCCCATTGTTGGCGGCGAATGAGGGCCCACGCCGTTTACCATAGTGTACATTGGATCCATATGATGTATTTTGGGCACTTATATCATACATTGGACCTTGCAAAAGTAGTGTAGCGGAGATATTTTACAAAGGCCCTCGGCGGCTGGATCCATAATGTCATCTAAATCAGGTTGGTGCACCAGTGGTAACACGTTGTAGGTCAAAATAAGTGATATAGAGGTTAATTGGAACCCAATGAACTACTCTGAACACCTACCTCTTCTTTTGAGGTGTACGGTTGAGAACCCGACGTTTAATCTTTTTTTCGGGGTCGAATGGGTGATTTTCTATCTGCATTTGTATCAGGAGGCAGGGGGAAGTGTTCGAGTGGTGTACTACGGAGTATATTGAGGCCTCACCTATCATGATAGATACTGCAAGGTGTTAGAACCATAGTCTTCAAGAGTCCATTGGTATCTCGAATTTCAGAGTGCAAACATTGAGTTTGTGTTACAGTTGTATTGGTGAATTTGGGGATGCAGCAAGTTTTCCGCCAGGTGTTGCATGCCCAGAAGGAATCCCTAGGGCCTAGCAAACGAATGAGCACTCAAAGTCCCGGATCCACCGCGCATTGGTTGAGAAACAAGCGAGACGGGGGTTAAGAAATTGATGTTCTCACCCTTCGGACCGCGATCAACCCGGGCACAGTGTTGGATCAACTCATCACTTTGGGTTGAAATTTGGTCTCAAGGTGTGCAATGGGTCACATTCCATCATGCAAGTACAAAGGGGAGATATTATATGCTCCAGTGTCTTATATTTGACCTGTGGCCAGCTTCCTAGTGTGGCCAGGATCCTAGTCACTGATAGTAACTATTCGAGAACCCCTGGTGGATCCAGTAGTCCAACATCGCCAACTGAGGTTGAGAAAATGCCACCATGTAGTGATGCAAGACCTATGAACTGCTCTACATTTCTGAGTACGTATCTTCCAAGAGTTACTTAGCCAGCAAAGATCAAAAATAAATTCTGAAGATGGACTATGCGGATGCGGGGAGTCGAACCCCGTTCGGCTGCTCAATTTCAAGGTCGTGATACGCCATATATTGTAGTGGTGCACCGCGCACCACGTCCGTTTCCATACGTACTTTAGAATGCCTGTTTTTGCCAGGATGATTCCACAGATCAAACTGACTTCGAAACCAACTAGGTGCTGTGCGGATTCCAGGAATTGCAAAGGTGGGCCAAAACACAATCACCCTCAATCCGTCCAAATCCTGCGCGTAGTAAAAAGAACAGCACTTTGGAAGACCTGTGATGCGGACGCGGGAATGGCCGCATTTTGAAAATGATTGAGTGCAGATGCAACGATGGCCAAGTAATGTACCCGCATGCACATGGAATACCGTAGTCCACGCAGAATTCAACTGGGCATTTTGGTCTTCCCAGACTCTGCAACCGAGAACAAACGAAAAAAGTATGTGAGAACATAGCGAATGAGGACGCGGGGAGTCGAATCCGGTTAGCTGTCCCATCGAATCGGGCTCATGTAATTGATCGCAGCGGTGCACCGTGCACCACGTCCGCACAATTCATCTGTCCAACCCCTCACGTTATCCAGCGATTTCGATCGATCCGTCCAGACTATGCAACGCAAAAGAAGGGGATTCAACACCCACAGAGCGAAGGTACTAGGGTAATAGTGTAAGTGCAGAAAGGACCCTAACTCTGAATTCCTTTCAACCCTTCAATAAAAATGTGAGTCATGCAATATCCAGGCCCGCGCGTGGCCAGAGCAAAATTGCTGAGAAAAGCTGGATGCGGACGCGAGGAGTCGAACCTCGTTCAGCCGCTCAAAGCATCGCATTCATTACCTGCATGAATCGCAGCGGTGCACCGTGTACCCCGTCCGCTTCCCTCGTCCATTTTAAACCTCAATATACTGGCCGCCATCCATGCGGACATAGTGAATCGATCCCCGTTCAACTTCCAACGCTTTTCTTTCTGAAAAGCAAGAGGCATTGGGTGCAGCACACCAAGTCCGCTTGCAAGACTTATTTTCACCCTCACCTTTACTACTTGATCCCGGGAAATCACCGCGACTTTCATTCAGATTATCCCCTCGCTCAAGAGGCGTGCGATCTCCTTATCGCGGATATCTTCCCACGGGGTACCTACCCCCCAAATAAGGCAGGTCTGAGTCAGCGGCGTCGAGTCGGCCATCAATTTGCCAAATACTTGCAACTAACCACCACCTACGGGCGCGTCAAGCGCGTCTGGCTTTCATCCACTAATTCAGCGCGTGCCAGCGCAAATCTGCAGCACTCAAGATGGAAGGCTAATAACTATGTGCATATGGCGGAGGTGACGAAGACGACGCAGATGCAGATTTTATTCCATAGTTCAAAAATAATTCATAGGTTTTCCATTGGTTTTACATCTAGTTTCTCGTTTGAGAGCGAGCTCTAAGAATTATCGAGAAGTTGTAGAGTCGGCTTGAAGTCGGCGGGCAGCATTGCCATATTGATCTGATCATGGCCGAGGCTTGTGCCGCTGTCCATCAGTGGCGCTCACGTGGACAGATCAAATTCCGCGATCCAGAGATCGCTCGCCTCTTGCCCTCGCTTCCCTCTCTTATTCCAAGGGCGAAGTACTCAATTTTCCTGTCCCAGCACTAGTCCTCATGAATAAAACAAGCCTATCTTAAGTTCGGGGCGGTTCCATCCCTTTTCGGACTTGAGTTTGCACAGAACTGAGTTATTTTGCGCAAAACTTAAGATCTGCTAACGTGCCTGCCACCAGGTATATCACACATTTAAATCGTGTCCCCCGCGCTGTACTCAAAAGTTGTACGCACCCCTCAAGTTTCATCCACAACTTGGGTCCCATCCACAACTGAAGTCTTCACAACTTGAGTTCTATTCACACTTAAGTGCGGCCAACTTCTACTTAAGTTCTACACCTGCATCCCAATCACACTTCCTCCGTAGGGCCTGTGGTAAGGCCCAGCGTATCGAAGCGCACACAGTGACCTCGGCCACGAATCAACCCGCAAATGCAATACAGCTCAGGCACCGCCTCCGCACCTGTTGCCATCTCAAAGGCAATTCCTGCAGACTGCGTGCATGCGACGGCATTCGGCGCCGAATCCGACTCGGGTTCATCAAGTCGCGTGCTGAAGTTCCCGTCAATTGCCCCTGCCGCCTCGGAAGCGATTCGCACATACACGACGCCAGCGTCTAACTAGGCACCGGCGCACTCGGCACCATTTGCGTGAAGTTGCATGAGAAACCCACGTGCATCCACTTGACGGCGGGGTGGGGTGCAGGGGAGTGGAGGAAGGGAGTTGGGGACAGGCACATGGGGATAGGAAGGGAAGAGAAGGATGTGGCAGAGAGGCAATCAGCAGAATGGGACGCACCGGATGTAGCAGGATGTGGAGCGCGTGTTCCGTGTTGAGTGCAGTGTGCAAGACGCGTTCAGAGGTCACAGTGAGCACACCAAATAAATGGGATGGTACAAGGTACGCACCGAAGAAATATGGTTATGTACCATTTCACCATCTACTGGGTGGCATAACATCAATCTTAACTTGCCAGCTCGTCAAAAGTTGGCACTGAAGCCCAATGAATCCTAATCAATTAGAGACAACTTAGCAAGAACTCACTGGGCCTTGGTTGGTTGGTGGCCAGTGTGGCACACTCTGTGGGTGGGTCGTGGACAGAAGAGAAGTTCGAATGAGTAATGTGTGACGGGACTGAATCACAATGGTGGCCGAGATCGCCAAACACGCCACGACACATCACTTCGACTTGGCTCTAACTTCGATGAGCTCTTTGCTGTTCTCCTCGACACTTCACCCTCGCATATCCCACCATTCGTTCAGATCACTTTGTGCAGGCTCAAGCTCAGTTGTACTGGCCTTTGACTGAGCTCTGATGTCAATGACTTTCCGCCGTCCGGTGGCATTCTGGTGTGCCACCCTGTTTGTGAACTAATTATGCAACCCAATATGTCCGCAGTACTTATTGTTTATCCTTGCCACAGGTAAGTTTCTGTGTTGTGTACTCTGTCTTCCCTCAATATTAATATCACTAGTTATTCCAGGGATTCATACCACATTCTGGAACTCAAGCTCTCAGTAGAACTGAAGATGGAGTAGAAGTCAGGAAACTTCAGTTCGGTCAAAAACTCAAGTACTTCATTAATTAAAGATATTATGTTTATATGAACTTATCTCGATTTCCTGACTGAGGGTCGAACTTGAGTCATGCGCGAACTTGAGTTCACGGTGCAAACTAAGATCAAGGTTTCAGCGCAGTGATATGTACAACATAGGTAGGGTACAGTGGAAGGACTTAAGGTGTAGTAAAGTAAAACTTAAGTCTGAAAAGGGATGGAACCCCCCAGGACTTAAGATGAGCTAATAAAGTATTCGAGTCCTCAGCAGTTGACACACCGGACACAAGGTTGAACTGCAAAATCTATCCAAAAAAAAAACCAAAGGGAAAAAACAATTTCCATTCTCCATAACATGTAGTCGGACCCCGCCCAACTGCCGTATTCAGACACGAGAACCTACGATTCGCAACGATGCACCGTGCACCACTTCCGCTTTCCTTTATACACCTCAACCCGCAATATATCCAAACATTTCGTCCAATCACCACAATTGCTTCCTCTCTCGAATCCATGCCAATGATAATATGTGTATATGGACGGATCGTAAATGGGGTCATGAATCGTGACCGTGATTGATGGGAATGGTAAATGATGGATGATAACGCGGGTCTGTGTGGGTGGTAGAGGAAAGTTGTGAGTGATGGTGGTACAGAAAATTGTGAGCAATGGTGGTAAAGAAAATTGTGAGCGATGGTGGTACAGAAAATCGTGAGCGATGGTGGTACAGGAAATCGTGAGTAAGGTGATACAACAGCTGATCTACAAGTACGTGAGGGGAAGATTCGTGAGCACGTGGACACGATGAAGACAGAACCCAGAGAGAAAGGGAAATTGAACGGACGGCAGACGAAGCAAGGGACGATAGGGTGGCTGGCGGGCAGAGTTAGCCACAAAGGCGGGCTGGCCTCGACGTACGACCGTACCACGTCCTAGATTAATGGAGGCTTGGGTGTTTTCAGATTCTATGACCGGTCTTCGGACCATCTCCCCGTCAGCGCAGCGACCACCACAATCCAACCCACGACCTTCAGCATACTTCTGAGTGCGCCTCTTACCTCGAGCACGGAGGAGAAAGGATGGGCGAGTGCCGACGCGGTTGGAGCGCACGCGCGCGGAGAAGCGCGGGAGGGAGTAATCTGTATTGTCGTCTTCTTCCGACTCGGATGATTGCGAGTGATATCCCGCATTTGAGGATGGAGAGGGTAGGACGCGTAGGAGCCCGCAGAGGAGGATGAGTAAGAAGGCGACGGCGACGCAGATCGGCTAGTTGGAGGCGTTTGCGGGACTATTTGGAGGAGGGCGGGTGGTCCAGCGCGAGCAATCCCTTCCTCTTGTCGAGGAGGGTGTCATCCCCAAAAGCAAACGAACACGGTGCGCGGCACGCAGGACAACGTCCATCCGCGGCGGGGACCAGAAGCCACTGCGCGATGTGTTCTGCGCAGAACAGGTGCGCACAGCATAGGGTGCGGACGGGGGATGTAGCGGGCTCGAAGCTGTTTTACACCAATCACAATTCAAGTGCAAGTAAGTAACAGGTCGCATGTATAAATGAGATAGTAGGGACGCACCAGATCCCGCAATCGCGCTCCGATTCACTCTCCATCTGCTGCCGTGCGCTCCTACGCCGCAGATTCATAGCTGATGGGGATGGGGACAAACGAGGACGTTTGAGGTACGACGGCGTAGGGGTGGGGTATGGAGCCTCGGCGAGGCCCGAGATCAGGTCGGGGGTATATTCTTCTTCGTATTCGCACCCATTTTGGTAACCCACTGGCAGCGCGACCTCGTAGTAATCCGGCATCTCCTCTGGGATCGCAGCTAGGGGACGAGGTGAGTGTGAGTACGACGAGGAGATCGATATCAAAGGAGAGCGCAGAATGCTCATCCTGGTTGTGGGATGCGAGTTAGATGAGAATTGGGGCTCACCGTTTTGATTTGTTGCTGCATGGTCATAGATAATTGCACTGCAGGGACGAAGGAGAACAAAGGGAACGAAGACAAAAGGGAGGAAACGCGCCGATCGACTTGTGACTGGCATGTTGCTGGCATGTGCCATGTGATTCCGAACACTCAATTGAATGTGGGTCGCGGGTTACCCGGGTAGCTTCCGAGTTTCGTTCTAGATTCGGACACGGGTTTCGATTGGGAAGTGCAAGTCTCGTCTCATCTCACGGTTCCATTCTGGGGCCCTCGTCATGTTATAGCACTTTACATGCAGTTTTCCCCGGGGGGGGACCGGTATCCTCTGGAAGTGTGTTGCTCCACGATTCGACACCAGGGCTGTCATTCTACAAGTACTGTACATTCAATCAGAATACCGTGCGTGGGATGTTATTCAGTCATATACGGCGAGTCCGTGAAGAACAATTCAAGGATAGAGTGGGAATGACCTGAATGTACCTAAATCATGAGAAGAAGCTCGGAACGAGGAAGGGTTGAGGAAGGGACACTACACTGCGTTCCGGCCCCATGTAGCCGAACGTCGGCTACATGTGTCTACGTTTTCTTACGTGACGTAGACGCATGCGATTATGTGTCTACATGCGTCTACATCCTTCTACATCACGTCTACGTCACGTAAGAAAACGTAGACACATGTAGCCGAACCCGGCTAGGGTTCGGCTACATCGGGTCGGAACGCAGTGAGTACTGGCGCGCATCGACGTAGCGGGTGACGCGGCAATGTCGCGGCTGCCACTCGGTTTGGAGATCCTTTCAGACGTCCTAACGAGGGTTCGGACAGATTTTCACATGTTTAAAATGGTTTTACAAACAAACAGGGGCGGAGGACTTCTACCTAAATACTCATATCCTATGCCTAAACATACTCACTTAGTGACCCCAAGGCATTCCTGATATACTATGAGTGTGATTTATGAGTTGTAGACGTGAAGAACAGCGGCGGCAAGTTCAAAAAAATGCCGCGCCACGCCGCGCTGGTCCGCGTCAGTGCGAGCAGGTGCGAGCCTGCCGCGTCATTTTGTCCGGACCGCTGTTTATATATATGCACTCAATTCAGCAGCACGTAACGTCACGTAACGATAATATGTGTGGGTATCCCGCCTCGCCGACATCGGCTTGGCCATGGTCTATGGAGCTGGGCTATATCAGACTCTAGGTTAGCCACACCAGATGGCTTGGCCACTTCATCTACCTACCTTCCCTGGCTGGGTCTGAATGCGATCCATTGAATGCACACATCGCCTGACATACAGTCTCATACAGCCATTCCTTCTGTCTATTAGTAGCGCAGCCTATCGCTAAATCGCCGCAAGAACCATATGACCATGGCACGAGGTGACAGATCTTTGGCGGCCGGGAACTCCTCCGGCTTTTACGATCGGGGAGCAAATTGAATATCTAATCATTTATGTGCCTTTTATACATTTCTGCTACAGATCGATCAGCGAGGGAGGGAGTCTGTCAAGAGAGGTTATGTACATAGAGGCTTCAATCGGCTACGTCGGCAAGTTGACAGGAGATCTTGGTGCAGTCGTTCCGACTTCGACGGTGATTACGTTGATCGACAATGTTCCAAGCTTCCCAAAATCCCACTCCCACTTTGAGTCCCACTTTGACCCTCGATGCCTTCCCATATCAAAACCTCCTCTACGGACGACTTATCGATCGAAACCTCCTTCGGGGACGACTCATCGATCGAAACGTCTTCCAGTGACGACTTAACGTTCTGGACCAAGCGGGATTTGAAATTCCGCGTCCTTATCTTAGGCCGTGCGAATGCCGGAAAGACGACGATACTTGAGAGGGTCGCCGGGGCCGCAATATCCGAAGCAAAGGTGCGGCGGGATGGGGAAACATTGCCTGACCAGGTTCGTTGGCTTTCGATTTGAGCATGTGCAGTTCCCATCCTTAATACACTCGATGTAGATGATCAAAGGCCAAAACGAGGTATGTTCATGCACCGTCATCTTCGCAGGCTATTCACCTGGCCATATGGCTGACAGCGTGGTTTACACAATGTTGAAGATGAGATCTACTTTCACTCCAGGCCTGGATTTGTCTTCCACGACTCACGGGGTGTCGAAGCTGGTTCAGACGAGGAACTTTCTACCGTGCAGCAGTTTGTGGAAAATCATTCGTCTACAACGGATCTTGACAACCAGCTGCATGTCATATGGTATGGAGGTCGTTTTTGTTTCATATAAATTGGCATCTCTTACACATTCCCCAGGATGTGCATCCCACTTGACGAGTCTCGTGAGTTATTTGAGGGGGAGAGTGTGGTTTTTTCGTTGGTCGAAAGGAGCGGGTGAGCAACAACGAAGTCATTGAGTCTCTGTTCTGATAGTCACATAGCTCCACTGGTTGTGATATTTACAAAACGCGATGGCGCTGTGGTCAAGGAAACATCACGGATCATTGACCAGTTCACTAAGGATCACCCAGAAACCACTGTCACCCGATCTGTTAAGAAGGAAGGCCCGCGAGAAGGCAGATCTTGAGGTTACCATCCGTGTGACAGAACTTGAGGGGGAGCTGAGGCACTTGAACTTACTGGACGATGCTGTGGCATTCCTGACAACTAGTGGTGTGTTTATTGACTCAGTGTTGTTGCGGGCCTTCCAATTGGGCTTGCACACAGGGATGGAGGCACATACAGTTGATACAGACAATGCATGCGAACAACTCATCAATTTGACGGAGGAGTGTTTGACTGGGTCTAGGATCAAGACACTGTTATCAGCGGTATGGGGCCGGAATCTTTTGAGGCAGGGATTTTGGTGCATCTATTGGTAAGGAGGGCTCATTTGATATATGAAAGGGCCCTAACCAATTTAAACAGGATGTTGGAACGCAACCATCGTAAATGGATCATTGGATGCTGCTGTTGAGATTGTTGACCTTGAGTATTGTCAGGGTCCGGGGGGATCAAACTCGGGTCGGGAACACCAGGCACATGTGAAATGATAGGACGGATTAGCAATGATATGGTGAGTGACCATGATTGAGGATAGAGGCAATCATTGAGAGATTTAGAGGGTAAGAAATTTCTCTGCTCACATTGTCCCTCAGCTCATCTGCTCTCGCTGGCCATGCTGCACAGTATGTGAGTTCCGTTCCCCCTCTGTCTGTGTCCTCCCTCCACTCACCTGCCCTTGGCAATGCCTGCACAGCTTGTGAGTTCTGTGCCCTCTGCTCACCAGCCCTCGACCATGCCTGCGCAGTATGTGAGTTCTGTGCCCTCTCTGTCTGTGTCTTCCCTCTGCTCACTGGCCCTCGGCTGCCCTTGCATAGCATGTGAGTTTTGTGCCCCCTCTATCTGTGTCCTCCCTCTGCTCACCTGCCCTCGGCAATGCCTGCACAGCGTGTGAGTTCTGTGCCCTCTCTGTCTGTGGCCTCCCTCTGCTCACTGGTTCTCGGGTATGCTTACACAGTACGTGAGTTCTGTTCCCCCTCAGTCTGTGTCCTTCCTCAGCTCACCTGCCCTTGGCAATACCTGCACAGCTTGTCAGTTCTGTGTCCTCTCTGTCTGTGTCCTCCCTTTGCTCACCAGCCCTCGGCCACACATGCACAGAATGTGAGTTCTGTGCCCTCTCTGTCTGTGTCTGCCCTCCACTCACCAGCCCTCAACTGTGCCTGTGCAGGATGTGAGTTCTGTGCCCTCTCTGTCTGTGTCTGCCCTCCACTCACCAGCCCTCGACTGCACCTCTGCAGCATGTGAGTTCTGTGCCTTCTCTGTCTGTATCCTCCCTCTGCTCACCAGCCCTTGACTGCACCTGTACAGCTTGTGAGTTCTGTGCCCTCTCTGTCTGTGCCCTCCCTCTGCTCACTGGCCCTTGACTGTGCTTGCACAGTATGTGAGTTCCATGCTCTCTCTGTCTGTGTCCTCCCTCTGCTCACCTGCCCTCGGCAATGCCTGCACAGCTTGTGAGTTCTGTGCCCTCTCTGTCTGTGTCCTTGCTCCACTGACCTGTTCTTTACTGTGCCTGTGCAGGATGTGAGTTCTGTGCTTTCTCTGTCTGTGTCTGCCCTCTGCTCACCGACCCTTGGCTATGCTTACACAGCATGTGAGTTCCATGTCCCCTCTGTCTGTGTCCTCCCTCTGCTCACCTGCCCTCGGCAATACCTGCATAGCGTGTGAGTTCTGTGCCCTCTCTGTCTGTGTCCTCCCTCTGCTCACCTTCCCTTGGCAATGCCTGCACAGCCTGTGAGTACTGTGCCTCTTTGTCTTTGTCTGCTCTCTGCTCACCAGCCCTCGGCAATGCCTCCATAGCCTGTGAGTTCTGTGCCCTCTCTGTGTGTGTCTTCCCTCTGCTCACTTGCCCTTGGCCATGCTTGCACAGGATGTGAGTTCCTTACACTCTCTGCCTGTGTCCTCCCTTCACTCACCTGTTTTTGGCCATCCTTGCATAGGATGTGAGGCACCACCTACCCAGTAACTTCCTTGGTATTTACTGACCTCCGGGCAGGATCAAATCACTCGTCTACAACATTTGTTTTCTCCACTCTTCCATGAATATACCCCAGTATTTACATTTTCACCCTCCTCTTACACCCTGGCCTGACCATCTCTATCAAGCGCCTCAATGACACTGAAGTGTTAACCCTCGCTGTTTGTGCGTTCCACTTATTCTGCCTTTATTCTATCCCTACCATAATTTGCAGTGGTGCAGGTAGTGATGCATGCAGTGCAGACCGAAGTGGCCACCACTCTCAAAGACTGGGTGACAGCCATGGAGTCCTTTCTTGAGCATCATGCAGGCCCTGTGCAAGAGAAGTTTCTTTCAATCCACTCTCAAGTAGCAGTGATTGTGAAGGAGATTGAGAAGAGCAGGAAGATTTTCACTCAGTTCAAGTGTGTCGGTGCCTGGAGGTTTTCATCACAGGAGGCAGAAGTGTTTTCCAAACGGCTCATTCAATGTGTTGAAGAGAATTTACTGTAGTCCAATCTATTTCTTGATTGGAGACAGAAAGGCTTGGAATTGTGCAGGCCACCACTGTCTTGCAGAGCTGGATCTAAGAAATTGTTTTCATCTCCTCACAATGTAAAGACACGTGCAGTAGGAAATTCCTGAAGCTTCCTGAATCAGATGAAGAACCATTGGCTCATTGTGTGAATGCAAGATGGGGAAAATTCAGCCTGTACTAATACCAATCATTGACTATGCATATGTTGAGTAGCGTAGATCATGAGCTCTCAGCTGGGTGAGCCAGCTGTGCCTACTATCAGATACACAATGCAGAGATACTTCTTTCGGTGTACTACTGGGCTCAAGTCTCCTCAAGCCTAACTTTGTGATTGGCAAATGTACATTCGTCCATTGCACCCTGAATGGAAAGTGAGATTAATTTAATTATTTTATGTTGGCAGTGTGCCTGCACTCCTGGCACTGCTGAACAGAGATGCATTCGGGTATATGCATTTCCTGCATCATGCCCTGATCACATAGTATGCATTGCTCATGGTGCCAGTATGCTGCTTTCTTTTCTTTTTTCTTCTTTCCTGCAGATAATGCTTAGGCAGCAAGGTACAATTACAGTTACCACCTGGTTGTCAAGATGCACCAGGTAAACAAAACAGAGACTAGAGCATCTTCTTGGCATGAGCATTGTCATTTTTTATTCAGGCACAGGTCAAAGTGAAGGTGGAGCACACTATCGACAGGCTTGCCTCCATAGACAGACAGTTACTCGTCTAAGGCCAGCCAATAGCGAGGAGTCAGACCCTGTTTGGCCGCTCAAAGCATCGCATTACTTGCATGAATCGCAGTGGTGCACCGTGCATCACGTCCGCTTTCCTCGTCCATTTTACACCTCAATTGCTGAGATCACCGAGGATTTCCGAACAGCCTTTTCCTCTATGTTTACCCAGATCCACTTCCCATGCACTGCCCCTAGTCGTCTTAGATCGATAACTCCATTTCATCCCTATCTCTCTCATTATATATTCTGTACTGTAGTACACTTCCAATACGATTCATTCCCCCCACGTCTATGATCTCGCTTCACTTCGCTTTGTCCCTCGTTGCTCTTGCTCCCGGCCTTCGTCACTGCCGCGGACTTGCTCTCACTCTCGTTCTTATTCCTGCTCATCCTCACCCACACTCGGCCCAAGTCCCGAGCTTTGCTTTGATCCCACTCGCACACACAGTACCTCCCTCCCTCCTTGTGCTGCTTACCTATATTTCGGGTTTGCTCTCAGACAGACGGTTGGCATGTCACCGCCATCCATACGGACGTGGGGAGTCGATCCCCGTTCACCTTCCCACACTTCTTTTCTTTCTGAAAAGCAAGGGGCATTCGGTGTAGCACACCACGTCCGATTGCAATACCTATTTTCACCTTTACCACTTAATCCCGGGAAATCACCGCGACCTGCATTCAGATTATCCCCTTGCTTCCCTCTCGTATTCCAAGACACCGACCGGCTCGGCGGCGGCGTGCGTGGGAGCAGTCAGAGGAGGGTGGGAGGGCAGGATAGTGTAGGATGAAGAGGCAAAACAGAAGACAGAAGAACATGGGGTGTCCTCCCCAAAAGCAAACGGACACGGCGCGCGGCATGCCGGGCAGCTCCCTTCAGTGGCAGGGCCAAGCAGCCACTGCACGATAGGCTTCGCGCAGAAGAGGTGTGCGCAGCAGAGGGTCCGGATGGGGGATGTGGCTAGGTTCGAAGCTGCGCGAATCAAATTGATTGACAGCGTGAGTGGACGTGGTATGTGTATGGCAGCAAAGGAGACACCAAATATCACAATCCCGCTGGACCTCCTTCTCCCTCCACGGCGGGCGCCTGCAATTCATTGGTGATGTGGGTGGGGAAGGGTGTTTAAAGTAGGATGGTATGGGCATGTGGCAAGCGGACTCAGCGAGGCCTGAGCCGAGGTCGAAGGTGTACTCTTCTTCTTACTCGTCGTATGCGTATTCGGATCCCAGCCCTCCCTCATACTCATAATGCCTCGGGGCCTCCTCCGGGATCGCAGCTAGGGGACATGGTAGGTGTGAGTACAAGGGTGGCAAGGGCTCACTGCGGTTTGATGTTTGCTGGATGGCCATATGGATCGGCGCAGAGCTGAAGGAGAGAGCACAAACAAAAAGGTCGCCGCCGATCGACACGCGTTGTGATGTGGCAGACCGTCATGCCATGTGATTCTGAGAATGCGGGGTACAATGACGTCACGGATCTTACACAACATTCGGGCAAGTTCGGAGGTGCGTTGATGCGCTGATCGGTGGGGTAGGTGTACAAGGTAGGTAGGTAGGTAGGTAGGATTACACGGCCGGTCCCGCTTAGGAACGCCAGGGCCCAGGAAATATCGAAGTATACAGGCACTTTGTATACTATTGTCCCTGGACTCCTCCACACCCTCGTAGCCGATCTCACGATCTCAATCTTTCGACCCGCTGCGGTAGAACTAAAAGGAATATAGAGAAGTAAATAAGCACGGGAATTAGCGGCCTCCAATCAAACATTTCGCAAACGAAACACAGGGAGGCTGTAGAAAACTTGAAGAACATCATGAGCAAACTTATCCAATAGCGCGATATTGGGTCGAGAGTATAACAAGGCATTCATCCTCTTCTACAAACGGTTTATTGATGATACATTTGCTATTATCAAAGGCTCACATGAGGACGTCCTACGATTCCAAGAGCGGTTCGGATCTCTGCATCCGAACATGAGGATGGAGTGGACCGTGTCTAGACACTGTCTACCGTTCCTGGATATTCAAGTCTCGCTGGGTACAGACCCTCTGAGACCCGTGCTGTTTTGCCCACGGCTGCGGATTTCCACGAACGTATACCAGAAAGCCTTAAATGATTACCTCTACATCCCCTGGAACTCCTGCCATTCCGTTGACTCCAAACGCGCATGGGTCAAAGGAGAACTGATTCAATATGTTCGAATCTGCTCTGAGGAATCCGATTTCACTGCAATCCGTACCGAATTTGCACGCCGACTTCGTGATCGGGGCTATCCAGGGTGCTGGCTTTGTGATGTCTTTGGGGAGATTGAGTACAAGGCTAGTGCCCAAATGTGCTAAAATCGCTGGTGTCTAAAGATGCCAACGATGGCCCTGCACTTCATGTCCTCAAGCTCACCCATAATCCAGTATGGGACGAGGTTGATCTCCGTCCCATCTGGCGCGAGTTGGGTGACTCCTGGAAGGAGTTTGGGGAGGTGTACCCCGAATTCCGCTTCATGGCGTCGTATAACAAACCTTCCGCGCTGGGTGACTGGTTAAATATTCATAACCGAGACACTTTCGGAGCCTACTATGGTTAACTTGCATTCAAATGTTTACCTCTCTTTTTTTCAAATCTTCATCCGTGTGCCACCTCTGCGCTCCTCCGGGGTGCTACAGCTTACGCGGACTTCATATTTGTCAAAAACTATAGAGTTGTAATTTATTCGTTTCGTTATTTTAATCCAAATACACAACTTGGCCTGTTCATCAGCAAACCTGGATGCCACGAACACTAGGGCACCTATAAAGGCTTACCGTATCCAATTTTGAGCCCCTGACCGGGCTTGCGGTGCTACGCGGCTGGAACTAGGGTGTTCAGTGATTCTAATTTTGGATCCTCTTCTGCTCGAAAAAATTCGACCCACCGAGTAACAGGGCGGCAAGAATCAGAGCTTTTGCGGAGAATAACGCGGTGTTACGGAGCAAGCGCGTCGAGTCCTCACAGGATTCCGCGACTCTGTTGCCGGCTTTAATTTGTTTGGTATTGATACTACCGACAAGCAGTCCCATAGTAAACAGGGACAAATGCACCTGATGAGTCGTTAGACGAAACATTGTACCCTATGTTGTGGTCCTGCACAAAACCTTCCTCTGTTACCCAGCCCATCTGGTCGTCAGTCGCTCGCTCCTTCAGCGCGATATTGGGTCGAGAGTATAACACAGCTTTAAGGAACTCTGTGTTAGAGAGTTCTGCCATGCGGCGTTGGAGATCTGGCGAGTTAGAGAATAATTTTTCCAGGAATGTGGAGCGCAGTGCAACCAGTGTGTCTGATGACTTGCAGGTAATTAGCGCATGAAAATTGAACGCTGTCAGGTGCAAGGGAGGCCAAAAGCATCCAAGCCGGATAGGTGGAAGGAAATCATGGTGATGGCATTAATCCACTTCGAATGTCTGGAAGGGGCTGTGTTGTGCGTTGGGTTGGTTCTATTCTGGTTGACGATGGTCTACGTAGCGAACAAGACACTCTCAACGAATCCGTTGCAAACATTCATCAGCAGCCGCTTTCTTTGACGTCACCGTGCGCGGGGTTCCGTGATGGGTGACGAGAGTTTTCTGTGGTGCCAACGCCGTGCTGTCCATTTAACAAATGGGGAAGAGGAGGTCGGAGGATGTTATTTACTGTAAGTATGTGTGGAACAAACTGAGACTGTCAGAGGTGGGCCCATTTCGAATTTGCAGCAGGCAATCTTCGCATGTACTATTTCCGTAAGGTGGAGAGTGTGGGAACCCCGCACCTTTATGTAAGCCATTTTGTGACACCGTTATAACTATACAACACAACTTCAAAAAAATATTATGGATGCTAGGAAATGTGCCTATTAACAATGTTAACACTTCCTAGGAAGCAGAATCTTCAAAAAGGACACCAGTCCAAAGTTATAAGCACTTATTTCCTTTTTTGGAAAATATGTTCCTATAGCACTTTCCATCCATTTGGTGCGGTTTCGGTCAAACGGAAAAAAGATTTGGACCGATTATGTAATCAATCACATGACCGGCCCGGCCATTCCGGCGCCTCATGGAAACCTCATTGTGGTTGCATTTTCTGCCCTCTTCTCCTCTCCCTTCCATCTGCTCCATGCCCAAGTTGGTCTATTTCCCTTTGATAATGCTCCTGGTCATCAGAAGCATGCAGCAGATGCACTCTCTGCAAGAAAGATGCCCAAGGGACCAAGCAAGACATGGGGCCAATCACCCAGAATGTGAGCAGGAACATTGCCTGGAGGAGCTTGTCAGGAATTCTATTATCCTGATAATCATCCCCAAATGCCTGGATGGTTCAAGGGTATGGAGCAAATTTTAGAGCAGGGTCTGTTTCATACTGGCTTGTTGGCTCAGTGTCCGGGATTGAAATGTGAAACAGGAGCAACCAACTGTTGTTGCCGTAGAATTCTCTTCAATCAGCCAGACTTTATCAATCAAAAATCTGCACTTCAGGAACTCATTGAAAGTCGTGGTCATATTTGTGACTTCTACCCAAAGTATCACTGTGAACTCAACTTTATTGAAATGTACTGGGGTGCAGCAAAATACATATATCGAAAGAGCCCTAGCACCAAGAATATTGATGAAACGGAAGCAAATGTCAAGAGGTGTCTAGATGAAGTCCCTCAATTGTATATTCTTCGGTTTTCCAATAGGGCAGCCCAATTTATATCAGCTTATTATCTTGGATGCACCGGACAGGATTTGGGTTATGTACAAAAGACATACAAAAGCCACAGGATGCTACCTTACAATGCACTAGCAGAGATTAAACAGTCTGTAACTATGTAGTTTTCTGTTCTCTATGAATTACATTTTTTGGCGTGGATATATTGATTTTTTTTTTCTCAACCTCAAGATTTGGACGGTCACGTCACGCTTTGTCACAGCTTACATAAAGGTGCGGGGTTCCCACGCTCTCCACCTTAATACCGCTTGCAGACATGTGCCGGTGCTTATGATTTAATTTATTATGCGAACGGAAGAAAAATAAAGTTGGAACTAGAATATGCGGACGCGGGGAGTTGAACCCCATTAGCCTGCTCAAACAAGTGTACATATGGCTCTACTTCATGCATGGCAGCGGTGCGCCGTGCACGACGCCCACTTGAAATACCCCTTGAATATACTGGATCCATGAAACGTTATGCTATAACACCAGAACCGGAAAAGGCGAATACTTTGGACATGGGGAGACAAATTCCTTCTAGCTGCTCAATCGGGGCGCATGTAGGGCAGTAATTAATCGCAGAGGTGCACCATGCATCACGTCCTTTCCCTCATTGTTTTTGGCCGGAGTGAATGGAAAAGATTCCCTCGGGTTTTTGGCGGAGAACCTCACCAACTGCTGTTTCAGTGACGTCCGCTTAGATACTGAATTTCAACCGCCTATGCATCCAGAATTTCGGTTCAAACTACGCAATGAAAAAAAAAAGATGCATGACAGAAGTATATACGAAGGCGGGGAGTCGAACCCATTCAACTATTGGAATTGAAGCTACAATCAATAACAGCAGTGCTCCATGCACCACGTCCGTGCGCCTCCTCCATTTCAAGCCAAGATAAACACCCATCAAAAGAACCATTGTGAATTGGAAATTTCACCCTCCCGCTTGATGCAACGGTGCCCAGGTTATGAACCTGCTTGCACATTGAATATTTTGTTGTATTTCCGATCTGTGTGATGGAATTATTAGATTCACCGGTAGGACTAGGTGCGAGCAGCACAAAGCTCGCCGTTGGTTGATACTCGCTTACCCAATTGTTCTACAGTGCACGGAACCACTTCTCTGCATGTGTTTTTTGATACCAAGGAATTTTTTGTGATTTTCTTGTGATTTTCTGAGCCACGAAACCGGCCAAAAGAATGCAATTGAACACAAAATCTCATTTTTTCCCACGGTGTTTCACTTTTCTGAGGTCTCAAAAAAAATAAAAGGTACAGAGGGGGGCGCCTTGGCCCAGGTTTTGTTTCCAGGTCATCCTAGAGTAGTTAAAACATGTTTGCTTTGCAGTTGAAGTTCCATGGGGTCCCTTTGGACCGACGATAGACATGGTGGCCGGCATATCCCGGATGATGCGCGATCATTAGGGTTCCCAATCAGGGGAATTGATCGGATCATTAGGGTTTGTTTCACTTTCCCGACGGTGAAAAAAAAAATCTTGTTGGATTGACTTGCCATGCACAACCAGTGATCTTCTCCCTTCCTTAGAGCGATTCCAGGTGTTTTTAGACCCACCCATGGCAAGGGCATAATGTAGTTTGAAGTCCAAAGTTTTGACATGTTTACTGCCTAATCCGGAACCGTGATGTGATCACTTGCACTGTACAACATTCCACAAGTTTACGCCTGTTTACGCCATCCGCTTGCCTCCATAAAACCATCTTGTATGAATAGGACAAACATATTCAACTACTTTGTGCTGCTGGACCTCTCTCTCTTGTGCTTGCCAACCTCTAGCCTAGCTGGGATTATTCTAACACTGCATACCAGTTCAGCCCACATGGATCCACGCCATAGAGTTCAACCGTCAGTTGATCCAGCAATCTTCAACTGGAACCACAAGAAAAAAAGAAAGCAGGTCTCCGGGCCATGCGAACGCGGGGAGTCGAACCCCGTTCATCTGTGGTACCCGGCTAAACAACAACTATTTCTCACAGCGGTGTGCCGTGCACCACATCCGCTTGCAATACCTATTTTCATGCTCACCATTACCACTCATTTATTGAACACTTTCCATCCATCCAAACTCCAGGATCAACCAAACAGAAAAAAAAAATAGTTCACAGCAATACCACTTTGCTTCTCAATCGAGTGTTTCGATTTCATATTGATATGTTCCAGCCGTGCGCAGTGCACCGCGTGCATTCCCATTCGCTTGATATTACTCCAAGCAACAAGGACAAAGTGGTGCTGTTCCAATACTGTGAATGCGGAATTACTAAATTCCAACCGCAAAACAAAGTCAAAGAGAGAGAGAGAGAGAGTACACGCGTGCAGGCACAGGGAGTCGAACCCCGGTGAGTTGCCGAATCATAGACTGCTGGAACATTGCTCGCAGCGGTGTGCCGTGAACCACGTTGAAACGGTGCACCAGGGTGCAGTGGTGAAATCTAGCGATTTATACTGAGAGACAAAGTCTACTCAAATCTTTAATCACTACACAACAACCAACCAACAACTCAACGACTGTGTATTGTATTCGGGGAGGTAGGTCACGTATCAACTGTCAACTCAAAGGCAAACTTCTGTGCTCAAAGGATCAAATAGTCTGGTTGGGTTTTCAATCCAACTGGGTTAGATTGTGTTCAACGGTGAGCCTATTACAGCTGCGCCGGGGTCTAGGGTGCTCTTATATGCTGGCGCCGCAAGTCGCAAGGACAATTGAACTTATTAACAACAGTGACTTTAGAACGGGGTTGGTATACTGAAGGCTTAGTTGAGGTATGTAGTCAAATAGGCTAGGCTGTTGGGTGCAAGCTTTCTATGAGCACAGTGACAGTTGATGCTTGAGCAGGGACAAGTGGGTTGGAGACTAAGGCTGAGACGAGTGTATGAGGTCTAATGCTGTGTGCCGGAGGTCTGAATAGACAACCAGGTGGGCACAGTCTTGTGAAGAGACAGGGACAGTCAAAGCTTAGGTTTTTAATCCGTGAGTAGAAGTTATGCCTAAGTTTTAGACGTAACTTTAGACGACTATAGCAAAGACTAGGTCTTATAAGCTAATAACCGCTAGTGTGCCAATAACCGGGTGATAATTCACTGCCTAACTACTGTTACAAGGGTGGCTTTTATACTACAGAGAAGGATTACAAACCGCTGAGTGAGAACATGATATCAGGCTGATAAATAGGCAGATTGGAAAGCTGCGAAGGTATATGATGACGGTTTATAAGTTCGTCTGGGTATACATCCAGTGGTGAATGATGCAACCACCTTAGTTATCTGGTTTATCATCCATTGGGGTGCTCGTCATGCCCAGAGTGCTTATATAGCACTACGTAGGCCCAGTCAGCTCCCTTGAACCTTTCTTTATTAAGTGAATGACGGTGCTGCCTCACCAAGCTCCCTGGACGCGGGCGCATCGCGACGCGTCCAGGTCACGTGATGGTTTCATCATATTCCTTTTGAGCCTGTGCGCCCGGGTTTACACCTAAGTCTGTGCGCCCGCAACCCATGCCTCTAGTAACCCTTTATCTTTAGTGTAAGAACCTGCCACCATGTCTTTTAGGAATCTGTTGCGGTTTCCTTCATCTAATCCCTGGTTTAACTGCCTTGCGCCCATAGTGAATCCGAACTTGTTGTGCCGGATAGCGCAACTTGTCAGGATAGTTGTATGGCCAACCTGACCTTGTATTGACACCGAACTCACTGCGCCGGATAGCACAGCTTGCCGGGTGAGTCCTACAAGGCAACCTAATGGTTCTGTGTTCTGTGTTTATGGTTGGTTTAAGTGCTTTGTAGCGGCTTTGACACTCAGTCCCAGGAGTGGACTAGTATCCTTATATCCCTTAGTCTACTGTTAGAATAGTTCTAACAGTGCCGGAATGCAAAGATTTCAGGCGCGAAAAGATCCGCGCTTTATCAACGTCTGCCTTCCTCCTCTATTTCTGGATGAAAAAAAAAAAAAAACCCCACCCAAGAACCGTTATGAAGCAGAATCTCCTCACCCCTAAATTTCGGAAATCATCCAATGCTAAGTTATTACCCCGCTTGCCCCTAAAATATCGGCTGAATTTAACTAAGTTCAACTGTGCCTCTTGTTCTCAGCTTTACAACACCACAACTTCCTATTAGAACCTCGGCTTCTCTGTTTTATTTCAAGGGCCAAGGACAAAATGCTGCTGTCCTAGTACTGCTGTTCAGAAATTAACAAACCGGAGGCGGAGTTCAATTTGCAAAACCAATGAAAGAAAGGAAAAGGAGCGATAGAGAGAGAGAGAGAGAGAAATATGCTCAAACGAGGATGTGCCACGCATACAGAGAGGATCAAAACTGCGAATTCCACCCATCCCGTCGAGTCATTCACACCTTTCGATCCATGCAGAATATCCAGCAGAATAAGAAACAAAGGTACCTGTTATGCGGATGCGGGGAGTCAAACCCCGTTCAACTGCTAACACTTTTCTTTGTAGAAAACAAGAGACATTGAATACGGCGGTGCACCATGCACCACGTCCGTTTGCAATAGTTTCACCCACACCGTTCCCACTCATTTATTGAGCAATTTACATCATACAATCACCACAACTTCCTGGCTTCCCTCTCTTATTCCAAGAGCCAAGTACTCGATGTTCTTGTTCCAACACCGTTCAGAAATTACGAAACCAGAGTCGGAGTTCGAGTGTAAAACAGAACAATAAAGACAGAAAGAAAAACGGCTTCACAATGCTGACACACACATGCGGACGTGGGGAGTCGAACCCCGTTTGGCTGCTCAATTTCGAAGTCGCAGAAACTATATATTGCAGCAGTGCGCCGTGCACCACGTCCGCTTAAATATATCATTTTATACCTGAATATACTCACACTCCAATACCATTGATACTGGTATGGGCACCTAATAATCCCAAATAACCCCTCTAGTTAGAGGCATTTTCCGTTGATTCCCCCATGCTGCAAAATACGCTACAAACCATGCTACAAATATGTTGCAAAGGACTTAGAGCTTTTATTCACGCATGTATTAAGTAATCCACACCATTACTGCCGTCAGTGGCGGGTGTGCCCTGTCCCAAAAAGGAAATTCACCAAGAAAAATTCGAGAAAATCTAGATAAAATACAGGGATGTACCAGCTACCTAATAATAAGCATTCCCGCCATGCTGTGGTATATGCTGCAGTTTTGTTTGCAAATATGCTGAAGACCTGCAGCATATGGACTTGGAGATTGACTTGCATTAGATAATCCTCAGGTTGCAGGTGCACCCATCCAAAAAAGGAAATCCACCAAAAGAAATTGTAAAAAATCAAAGAAATACAGAAAATAATCATAAAAATTGTTACCGTTGGCCTGCCTTGCGGCGGCAAACTGTCCTTTAAAAATAAAAATAAATTGACATATTTCAATTAAAATGCCTAAATTGCTGAGCCAGCCATTGCTGTGAATTTGATGGCTGCCAAGCCATTGCCTTAAATTTGATGGCTGTCTGTATTGGGGTGCTATAGCTGCTCTAAGGCTGGTGGGTGTGGGTGGCAATTGATGCCTGCTTGCTTTAAATGCTGATTTTTGTCCAAAAGTGCTGACTCTCAGGAAGTATTTTGCATTTTGCGGGCCAATGGGGCCACCAATTGCAAAATGCTATAGATGACTCTTATAGCCCTTGATGAGCTCTACAATTTGGGTATAGGGATCAAAGGTTTGGCCGATGATCTTCCATTTTGGGACACTAACGCTTTTTTCCCAAAAAGGAATTTTCGACATAGCCCTTCCCTGGCTCATAAGTCAACCGTTTTGGATGGTCTAACCTCATAGGCATGTTGTTCCATGTTCCCTGAAGCCAACTAGGACACAGTAGAGCCTATTACAGTGTAATGATAGGGTGAAAATAGCGAAATTTAATCAATTGTGTTCTAGCCATAATATCTTGAGGATATACTGATGGAAGTAGCTCCTGGATATATTACAGTCATTCCATGGTCCTTGCAAGAGCTTTTTTAATTTCTGCTTTTCAGCACGAATATTGAGGCTCCCGTAGGAAACTAGATATGTAGGGTGAGTGTATGTCATCGTATAACATGGTCCTGCAGAAAAATTCGGGAAAATCCAATGGTTTTTGGCCAGCTGAGGCCAATCGGTGTGAGAGCAGTTTTTCACCATCACCGGTCCTTGCAAATTTGCAAATAATGTACGAAAAATATAAGGTGACCCAAAATTTGAGCTGGTTACTCGCTCATATGACACTTTGGACCCCTCATATGTCTTCACATGAATCATGCCTGGTCCCATTCCAGTTCTTTCCTTGTATTCAGGTTTTCTGCTGTAGGGCAAAATTAAATGGAAAACTGTACATTTTACTTGATTCCCTTTATCATTGAACATCATAGGACTCAATGAGAGCCATTTCATTCAATTTCCAGTAGTGGAGGTTCTGTTTGCATGTGTTTATACTCACGTGAACACTGTTTGAGGTCTAATTGCCTGATTCCACTACCTTATGGCCACCAGAGCAGCTCGGATTTTTTGTGTGGGGGACATATAATGTTAAAGAAGAGCCTCCTTATTTTATCTGATCAAAAAGTACATTATTCATGGCCGATAGCTCCATAAATTGTAATTTTCGCCCATGATCTATTTATAGTTTGATCATTTTTCACTTTTTGGTGGCAGTGAAAATCCTACGAAGGAGAATGGACATAAAAGAGGACATGTAGCAAAAAAAACCTCATAGAAAGCTTTTAAATCGGCAGAGAAAATGATAATTTGCAAGGACCGCTGATTTTGCAAGGACCGCGGAATGACTGTACTTTGTTTTCTTCAGCTACATGGACACCCTCCAGGTAATTTCCTATCTTCTTGTGATGAAAAACATCACAATTTGACCATACAAGGAAATTGCACTTGGGCCTTATTACGCACTCCTCCATAATGTGAGATATCTCAAAACACACCTTTTGGCATTGAATCATGGAGGTATAGTAGTAAAGTGGACAATGGGCACCCAGGGCACCCTATACCTCCTGATTTAAGGTGTTCTTGTTTCATATTCTTATTCACCATATTCAGTGTGCCACAGGATCATAGATGATGTTCTGAAGGCTCTTACTGATTTTCCCAAGGTATATGAACAATCCTGAGCCAAAATACAGGCCATTACATGATGGTAAAACCTGAAAATGCAAATGACACTTTGTGCTTATTTCATGAATAGGGCAGCAAGGAGACCATTTAGTGAGAAATAAACACTGGGAAAGGCAAGAGGCAATGTAAGTGACCTGAATTGAGCCTTTGTTCAAGTGTTTTGGTCCAGATTTGGCAAGTTGGTGTTTTGAACCATGGCCAGCAGATGGAGCATAACTTGCATTCAAACCCATATCCTCGGGAACAGAACTCAGCCAAAACTTCACCAAAACACTTGAACAAAAGCTCAATTCAGGTCACTTACATTGCCTCTTGCCTTTCCCAGTGTTTATTTCTCACTAAATGGTCTCCTTGCTGCCCTATTCATGAAACAAGCACAAAGTGTCATTTGCCATTTTCAAGTTTTACCATCATGTACTGGCCTGCATTATGGCTCAGAATGGTTCATATATCTTGGGAGAATCAGTAAGAGCCTTCAGAACATCATCTATGACCCTGTGGCATGCTGAATGGGGTGAATAAGAATATGAAACAAGACCACCTTAAATCATGATGTATAGGGTGCCCTGAGTGTCCATTGTCTACTTTACTACTATACCTACATAATTCAATGCCAAAAAATGTGTTTTGGGATATCTCACACCATGGAGGAGGGTATGATAGGGCCAGAGTGCAATTTTCCTGTAGGGCCAAATTGCGATGTTTTTCATCAGAAAAAGATAGAGAATCACCTGGAGGGTGTCTTTGAAGCTTAAGGGAACAAATTAATACATCCAGGACCTATTTCCATTGGTATATCCCCATGATACTCTGGCCAGGACACAGTTTATTAATTTTCGCTATTTTCACCCTATTATTGCACTGTAATAGGCTCTACTGTGTCCCAGTTAGCTTCAAAGAACATAGAACAACATACCTTCAAGGTTAGACCATCCAAAACGGTTGAACTATGAGCCAGGGAAGGGCTGATGTCGAAAATTTCCTTTTGGGGAAGAAGGCGTTAGTGTCCCAAAATGGAAGATCATCGGCCAAACCTTTGATCTCTATACCCAAATTGTAGAGCTCATCAAGGGCTACAAGAGTCATCTATAGCATTTTGCAATTGGTGGCCCCATTGGCCCGCAAAATGCAAAATACTCTCAGAGAGCCAGCACTTTTGACAAAAATCAGCATTTAAAGCAACCAGGCATCAATTGCAACCCAATATGGGCAGCCACCAGTTGTAGGGCAGCTATAGGACCCCAAATATGGACAGCCATCAATTTTAAGGCAATGGCTGGGCTCAGCAATGTAGGCATTTTAATTGAAATATGACAATTTCTTGTTATTTTAAAGGACGGTTTGCATGCTGCCGCAAGGTGTGCCAACGGCAACAATTTTTATTATTATCTTCTGTATTTCTTTGATTTTTTACAATTTTTTTTGGTGAATTTCCTTTTTTGGATGGGCACACCCACCACCCGCCGCCCGCCTCCTGAGGATTATCTAATGCAAGTCAATCTCTAAGTCCATATGCTGCAGGTCTTCAGCATATTTGCAAACAAAACCGCAGCATGGCGGGAATGCTTATATCCCTAGGGGAACATACGGCTACATCCCTGTATTTTATCTAGATTTTCTTGAATTTTTCTTGGTGAATTTCCTTTTTGGGACAGGGCGCACCCACCACCGACGGCGGTGATGGTGCGGATTACTTAATACATGCTTGAATAAAAAGCCCTAAGTCCTTTGCAGCATATTTGTAGCATGGTTTGTAGCGTATCTTGCAGCATGGGGGAATCAACGAAAAATGCCTCTAACTAGAGGGGGGACACGCATAGCAGTCCCCCCTCTAACTAGAGGGGTTATTTGGGATTAGTAGGTGGGTATGGGATGTGAATAATAACAATCGGATTTTGCCCAAACTATCAGCTTGTGAGCCCAATGGAGGCGTGCACCGCTGAATCGATGGGAAGGTGGCAAGGGCTTACAGCAGTTTTGGTTTTGCTGGATGACCATATTCTATCGGCGCAAACAATTGCACCGACTCGGGATGGCACGGAGATGGGACAAGAGGACAAACTTAGATAAAAGGCTGATCGACTTGTGGCTGGCACGTTGCTGGCATGTGCCATGTGATTTCGATGATCAATTGAATACGGGGTCGTGGGAGAGAACAAAACACAAAAGGTCGCCGCCGATCGACGCGTTGTGATGTGGCATGTCATGATGTCACGGATCTTACCCGGCATTCGGGCAAGTTCGGACATGCGTTGCGGTGGGTAGGTGCACAAGAAAATTGAACGCTGTCGCGAATAGAAGTCAGATAGGTGGAAGGAAACCTGGCGATGGCATTAGTCCACTTTGAGGCTCTGCTAGAGCCCTACTTTGAGCAGATGTCAGGAAGGGGCTGTGTTGTGCGTCTACGTTGCCGGCAAGACAGTCTCAAAGAATCCCGTTGCAAACGTTAATCAGCAGCTGCTTCCTTTAACGTCGCCGTGCGCTCCGTGATGGGTTCCGTGAGTCCTTTGTGGCGTCAATGCTGCACTGTCCGTTCAACACATGGGGAAGAGGAGGTCGGAGGATGCTATTTACTGTAAGTATGTGTGGAATAAACTGGGACTATCGTTCGAATTTGCGGCAGGTAGTCTTCGCGTGTACTATTTCTGTAATACCGTTTGCAGACATGTGCCGGTTCTTATGATCTAATTTTATTACGCGAACGGAAGAAAAATCAAGTTGGAACTAGATTGTGCGGACGCGGGGAGTTGAACCCCGTTAGGCTGCTCAAACAACAACAACAACAACAACCACCATCACCGCCCCCGAAAAACTGTATCTCTGCCCCTGCTACACCTCGACCTCTGAAATTTATACAGCTCGCTCTGCCCCCCCCCCCTGTTTACCCCCATCTACCCTAAAAAACCATCTCCATAGCCCCATATCTCATTTTTTAACGATCGTCTTGACATTTCCTCGATCTTATCTATCGGCCTCTTTTCTTGCTCCTGTACCGCTCCCGTTCCATCCCAAAACCATCCATACATATCTTGCAACCCCGCGTACCTGTACACCATGGACAGAGCTCCAAAAACCGCACCCCCATTCTGTGGCAGGCCCCCTCCCACTGCTTCCCCCGTCACTCCCTTTAAATACGACCCCAACTCCTCCAAGGCCGTCCCCGCCGGCAACTTCTCAATCATTCGCAGCGTCTTTAACCCCGGCGACAAAAAGATCGACCCTGTCCCTGTCGTTCGGGCCAGAATCGCCGATATCATAGCGACAAATGCTTCTGTCCAAGACATCCCCATCGTGGTATCCCCGTTCAGCACTCGCAATACCTCCACCTCCTGCTACCTCACCCTTGCTCCCTCCCTCCTCTCCCCCGACCCCAAAGCCGAGCCCCGCACCGACCTTCTCCCTCCGGATGGGAAGTGAAATGGGCCCCCCAGATCGAAGAAAAAGACAAGTGTATGTGGCTGCACATCGCCGAGGTCTTCGAGGGCACGACGGATGATAGCGCAGAGGGCAAAAAGAAATATGAAAAGGTGACCACCCTCCTCTGTGCCCAGTTTGATGCTGCCGGTCTCCAGACTGTCAACGGCTTCAAGTCAGGCAATGGAGTCATCATCACCTTTGCCTCCCTCCGCGACGTCAATAAGGCCGCCGACCAGCGCCAGCTAAGATTCGATGGACGACAAGTCCCTATCTACCATGTCCGACAAATTGAAATTGAATATGCACCGAGATCATGCGCCTCACTGGCGAGCGCGAACTCATCCAGAAAAAACTCGACACTCTCCATGGCCACCAACCCGCCATCACCGCCCCCCACCCATCCCACCCTCACCCGTCACCTCGTCATCCGCACTCCTACCCCCCGCACCCTCCTCATCCACACCCCCCTCATCCACGCCCTCCCCCCCTCCCGGTATCACGCGCCACGAACCGGATGGCACTGCGCACAATCCCACCAAACGCACGCGTATCTCTGTGGAAAACTCGGAGACCGAGGATCACCAATACCTCACCGGGGGCCCTGACGACGATGTCGACATGAAAATGACCCCCGTACGTTATCCTTCTCGCTCTCCCCATTGCCCGCTAATGATTCCAAAACTGGTCCTAATCTCCCCAACAGCGAGTACAATATATTTGAAGAACCTGGCGTGCAAGCGGACAACCATCACCTATACAAATGGGGCCTCGCCGTCGGCATTCGCAAAAGTATCCAGATAGCCCAACAAATCCAAATTATGTCCGCCTCCCTTCGGTCGAGTCATTGCTGTTGATGTCGTTCTACAGAGTAACAACGGTGAAGACTTCATACACCGAGTAATAGGCGCGTATGCACCATGGGACCCCGACCTGCCTACAACATCGGACTTCTGGCCCGAGCTCACAAATCTCTGCTCAAAAATGACGACCTCATGGACCCTCGGCGGCGACCTCAATGCCACCATATCAGCTGCTGAACGTGCTTCCGGCAGAGCCGAAGCACACGCTCAATACTTGGAATTCCTTCAACACGCCATCGGACACAATATCTGGACCAATAACCCTGAACGCAACAGAACATACGACTGGACTAGTCATGCCAACAAAGACTCCGACAAAGGCAACATAATAGACCACATCGTCACCTCCAAACGGTCTTACGTTGACACCGAAATCTCTGTTACTGACCGCTTCCAGGACTTTTTCCTGTGCACAAACCATCACGCGGTCATTGCCAAGATCGCTTACACCCCCCCTTCTGGCACGGCGAACACAGTTTTCCCCATCTTCAACGCCGTCCTCAACAAAGCTCGCATCAAATATCCCATGCGCATAGAAAAGCACCGCCATGACGATTTCCGTGCCGAAATAGATGCGAAGCTCGATGATGCAAACCTTGACAACATATGTGTCACCGACGACGAGTCTTTCCTCAAAGTATACAATTCATTCACTGACATTCCCATTCCCACTGCAGAGAAGTCTTACGGACGCGTCATACGCTTTACGCGCCAATCCGACCAACACGTCATGTCCCCGAAAATCGAAAAGACCGTCTCCCGGCTCTGATTCCTAGGCGGCGCCATCCACACCATCCGCGACGAAAATGCACCTAACATGTCCCACAGCACGCAAATTGAATATAACCGCCTCGCCCACTTGTTCCCATCACAGGTGAAAGAAGGCCAATCATTCCTTCAATACGCACTCCACACCAAGTGGAAGTTAAACCAACAACTGTTTGGCGAAAGAGCCGCTGAGATACGCGGTCGGAAAGAATGCCAAGATCGGTATCGCATCACCGCTGCTCTCAATAACGGCTCCACAAAGCGCCTCATTACACCAGGGGAGTTCATCGCTTTACCGATCACCGTGAACGAGCTGCACTCTGAGAAACTTGTCAGCGACCCGGACACTGTTAAGCAAATCTCCCGCGACTAATGGTCCAATCTATATCACCATAACCCGCCGCCCAACATCCCCAAGCCCTGGCTCAGCACGAAATCTGTCCTGGCCATCAAACAGCGTGTTCAAAATGACCCCTTCGCATGGCCTCGACACACCTCCATTGCCGACTTCCGCACGCTTCTCAGGGAAGGAACACCCCGACCGGCACCCGGCAGAGACCAATGGGAGAAATGGCTCGTCAAAAGCCTCTCCGATCGTGCCTTGCAGATCGTTCTCAACCTGCACAATTACATTGTTATGAACTCACGTTTTCCAGGCGACTTGAAGGACATGTGGATTACTATGTTCCACAAACGCGGTCTTCGCACCGACCTGTCTAACTGGCACGGCCTTCTCATCTCCAACTTCCTCGCCAACTCCATCAGCAAGATCACAAAAAACTTGTGACCTTGCGACCTTTTTATCTTGTTTTGAAAAAATTATATTGCAGAAATAATGCCTGTAATCTAATGGGATAGGTTAGGATTTTTTTTTTTTTGATGTCTTGTGGGATTTTGGACCTGGCTTGTTGTCTTGTGAGCTTGCGAGCTTTCGGACCTTGTACGTGCACGTACAAGCACGTACAAGCACAAACAAGCAAAGTGTGGAAAACGCGATGTTCCCGATGTCATGGCTAAATTTTAACCTAGTTCCATATCTCGCGAAAACCAGCATACTCCCAGACACGCAAGTCGCAATGCAGCAAGGTGTCCAAACGCGCGATCTTATGAGCTATCTCTCGGCGATCAAGCTGGTCTAAACGTCACAAGGTGCAAGTTTTTGCCCTCAAACGCGATCAGATGAAGGGCTTCAATTATCTAGCCCCGCAGGGCATGTATGACGCAGTTGAAGCATACGGCCTCCCTTCCACCATCGTCGACCTCGACAAAGCCGCCCAAACCGATACCAGATGCTTCATCCGCACCGCCCATGGCACCACCGAGCCCATTGCAATCACCAGTGTTACCAAGCAAGGTGGATCCCTCTCTCCGTTGAAATTGACGCTCACCACCAGTCTTGGCCACCACTACCTCAACGACATCATGTCGTCCGACCCTGACGCTCTAATCATCACCTCGGGCAGTGCTCAGAAAGCCGACCCCCACCTCCCCGACGATCACTTCTGCACGACCATCGCCATGACAGAAGCCACTGACGATTCATATATTTTCTCCCGCATGCTACCCTCCTTGCGCCGAAATGTACTCGCCATGGAACGCTTCCAATTTGCCTATGGATGGCTTACTCAATGGACGAAATCAATGGCATATGTCCTCGAGCCAAGCAAGGAAACTCTAAGGGATATTGAAGACACCGGTGAATTCGACTCTATCACTAACGTTACGACTAACAGCATTCGTTCATAAGGTCAAGCTGACGATCAATGAGCTAGATTTCCCACGGGCCAAAGTAGATGATCCCGAGTCATGCTACGAGGAACTCAAGCACTTTATCGACGATTTCACTTTCCCAAATTCCTTCGCAGGCCGCCCAACACCCTCCTCCGCAAAATTGTTGTCCAGAACATCGTCTCGAAAGCCCGCGCCCTACTTTCGCTACAGCCAATCAAGCGGATCGACGCGGAAGATCTTGACACACGCATCAAGACGAAAATGCACATGGAATCAGGGATGCTGTTTACTCCGAGCACGGACATATTGACGCTTCCCATGGCCTCGGCTTCCCCTCCCTCGTGCGCATCAACGACGGCATCGCCATCGACGGCCTCCATCGCGACCTGAATCATGCTATACCGAGCTACCGAATACTCGCTCGCATTACACTCACAGACTGGACATGTGGTATCAACAAATGTACCAACCCCCTCGACATCGACGGCCTCTCAAGCTCCTTCGCCCTGCATGCCGACCGCATCCCCTACGGCTGGATTGTCGCCCAAGAAGCCATATCCTCAATGTCGCCTACGCTCGCGCTGAAACGGACCGAAATTGATGGCATACTATCTGGCGACGTATCCCTTTCTCATATCCTCTCCACCTTCCACAATCACCTCCCCGCAGTTCAATGTCCCAACGGGAACGCTCTCTACTCACTCCGCACCAAAGGTGTATGCCAGCTGAGGCAAATGGGAAAATAGCTTATGCAAGCCGACGGCAAATGGATTGTCGACACGCTAAATCACCCATCAACTTCAGGATGGTCCACCGCCGCGAAAGACAATTGGGACAAGTTAAGTAATGTCCTAAAATGCCTGAATATCCACTGGTTTTCCCTAGGACAGAATGACTTGCTACGCTCTCGGCTACACCGCCAACAAGAAGCTGAGTGCTCAATCCGTCACATGACAACATCAAGTTCCCTCAGCCCGTCACCCTCAGCGTCCACCCAAACGTGGGCCTCCGACGGTTCCATGATACCCGCCGCCGCTGGAATCCTCGATCACAAATCTGTCACTGCAGCCTTAACGGGCCCCAGAACGTTGGTTCTAAAGCTAGAAGGACGCAATGTTTCATCCTTCACGGGGAGCTCGTCGGACTGATAATGTGCTTAGTTATATCCGACCCAGAAGACGCCGAAAGCCTCCTCTACACGGACCACATGAATGCAGTACGCCTCATCGACGACAGCAAGACGGCCGTAGACCAACAAGCTTGTCTCCGCGGCATGACCGGCAGGTCCTACTATCGGTGGATACTCGCCCTCGTCTCCAAGAACCCGCTTAAAATAGTCTATACCCCCGGCCATTTGGACGAAGTATCTCTACCTGCTCGCCTGAATTTTGAAACTGACCATTACGCCTCAACTGCTCAGCGCCACCTTCAAGACATATTTACGGCCCCAATTCCCACCTTTTTCATGGACGACTTCACTTTCCACACTCCGGAAGACGGCTGGATCGAATGCAATATCCGCAACTTTGTCAACAAAGTGCAAATCGACGCCTCAAGCAAACATATCGGAGCCGGGCACCAACAGAGGATGGCCATCACCCTGTACGACCCCAAATCCCCGCCGGACTACCCATACACCCGCGCATACTCCGCCTATTCAGCTATCGTTCAATTATATCCTAGATCCGGTCAACTTCCCACCGCTGACATCCTTCACAGCCGCAACAAACTGGAAAGCCCACGCTGCCGCTATGGATGTGATGCCATCGAAGACCAGCATCACCTATTCGTACATTGCGAACGCTACGCCGTATGGAGAACCAAGGCCACCACGGACGTCTACTCAAGGACCAACAATAAGCTCGCTGAGAAAGGTATCGAGGAGGCCGACCGCGTCGGCCTCCTCCTAACAGCTAAGTCCCTCTTTATCGATAACGAATCCATATGGCCGCTACATTACAGTACATACTATTTAGGTCACATTCCAACTTTCGACCACTTAATGCCCAGAACCCCCGCGTCCGACAAATTGGCGCAAATCTGCCTCGCACACCACCTCGCCGCCGACTGGCATACTGCTTACATCCGTCTCGCCGGCAGAATCTGGGGCGACTTCCAGCGAGAAATGGCGAAGAACACCAACACTCGGGGCCGAAGAAAATGAAGCAAAGGAGCTGACATTGGTGTAGATGCGGAGAAGAACAAGGAGAGATACACACGGAGAGAAAATGGAGAGATCTACTCGGTTAACGGACTTGCATGACCCGTCGTGGACGGCCTCGGCCGAACCTCAGTCTAGATTTAGACAGAGACGTGGTACCCAATAGTAAACATAGTAAACAAGTGTACATATGGCTCTACTTCATGCATGGCAACGGTACGCCGTGCACGACGTCCGCTTGAAATACCCCATTTCAAGCCTGAATATGCACGCTCCATTATTGAAATGTTATGCTAACACCACAACCGGTGGAAGATGAAGGAAGAAGGATGAAAAAATCAATACTGCTGACATGGGGAGACGAATTCCATTCAGCTGCTCAGTCGGGGCGCATGCGAGTCCCCTTCGGCTGTTCCACTGCATCTAGACCCTAGTTTCGTTACGTGAATGCATGGCGGTCGTGCTGTGTACATCAGCCATTTCGATCATTGGAAGTTATGGAGGTGGTACAGGTACAACAGATATGCGGTACGAGATGGAAGGTGAGTACATACATCTTCCTCTCAAAACATAACAACACACCCGTTCAGTCCAATTTTTTTTGAGGGCACTCTGGGGATGTTACGCTACCGTTTGTACACCAAAAAATTGGTGGGTACATGCATAAATTCAATGGTATACTCAAAATGACCCCGCGTGCAGAAATTTTGTCTGCCACTGTACACTTCGATGATGAAGGAATCCGGAAAGGGAAAAAATACAGAATTGGAACCATTCGAGCGGAGGATGGGTGGGTGGCGGTGAGATTCGGTGGATTCAGGCTCGGCCGGTTGCGCAGGGATGGATGTGTGGTCATGTCCATCGCCCACTTCCAGCAAGCGCCGCAACGACAACTAACCACCCGGCGAGGCACACCAGTAACCGAAGGGGAAAAAATGTCGCAACTCATGCGGACGCGGGAAATTGAACCCCGGTCATCTGCGGCACGGTTCTATGACACCCAATAATCGATCGCAGCGGTGCACCATGCACCACGTCCGCTTTCCCCCCTCCGTTTTGCGGCTGACTGAAGGGAAGGGAATAGGTATTTGACCAACAGGGGTTGATATCTAGTCATTTCAATCAAACTATGTGATCTATCAGTCGCACCAGTACGACTTCAATGTCAGAAAGCATCGTGAGTGCGAATTTGGTGCAAGCATCCAGGCAGGTTCATTCAGATCGTGCAACCAAAAGAATAACAATGCGGGTGCGGGGAGTCGAACCCCGTGAAACTGCAAAGTGTGGTGTACTCCCTCCACTGAATGCAGCGGCGCACCGTGCACCACGTCTGCTTGAAACGCCCCATTTTAAGCCTGAATATACAGTAGTCTGTACCTGGTCGAATTATACCGGTAGTCAAACAGCCAAACCAAAAACACTACAAGATCCCCGTTCATACAAGGTAAGAGGAGTCGCAGCTCCAAAGGATAAAATTTCAACTGGTTGCCAGATTTTGTGACTCTGGAATCAGGGACTGGTACCAGGGACTCGTAGCCTCTGGGGAAGTCCAGCCTACCCACAGTTGATATGCGTAACTGGGTATGGTACTTTACTGATCATAAATTCCAATGCATGTGCAAATCTGGCACGGAGAAAGAAAACTTGACTCGTGGCTCATTGAACCGTGGGAATCATCCAGTTTCGGACTCCGATAAGCGAGTATATACCCGAATCGGGACCCGTGCAACTTTGAATTGTCGGGAAAGAAAGAGAAAAAAGCGGGTACAATTGGCGGGCCGATGAAATTATAGAGCCAGAAAGGGGAAACGCTTTACAAGAAAGAATATTATGACACACGACATGCGGACACGGGGAGTCGAACCCCGTTCGGCTGCCTGCAATTTGGAGTCGAATACTTCTTCATTGATGGTAGCGGTGCGCCGTGAACCACGTCCGGTTGAATGGCTCATTTTAAACCTCAATATGCTAAACCGAATTCAGGTCGAGCTATGCAGACGAAACAAAAAGGGATATTGGTTACCATTTCATGCGGACGCGGGGAGTTGAACCCCGTTCAACTGCCAACACTCTTGAGATCACCCCATCAAGTGCAGCTGTGCACCGTGCACCACGTCCGCATTCCTGGTCCAATTTAAACCTTAATATACTCCACCGAATTCAATCAAGCGATGCAGAAACACAAAAAAAATGGGCATTGGCCGCGGACGCGGGGAGTCGAACCCCGTTCTGCTGCTCAATGGAAGAGCACTGGAGGACATACAAGGCAGCGGGGCGCCGTGCACCACGTCCGCTTGAAAAGCTCATCAACACCTTAATACATACAGTCAATTTGATACCAGCTCCATGGTCTCGATAATGCGATGCGAATAATTATATTGCACTCGAACCAAATTGTGGTGGTGGTACGGTGTGAATCGTCGTAAGAACTCGCCGTAGAATCCTAATTGATGAGTGTTTAATCGTAGGAAGATCGTAAGTGTGGTACAGGTACAGGATCTACAGAGATGGACCATTGTGAGTACCTACAGATGCGATGAAGATTGAAGCCAGAAGGAAAGAGAGATCATTTAATGTTTGAACCACTCGGAGCGAAATGGGCGGGCGCCATGGGCAGGTAGATTTAGTCGCGTGAAATGTCCTCCCCGGCAAGCGCAGCGCCCCTCCATGTCGAGGGCGGAGGAGCCGGGACGACCTCGGGACTAAGTACGCCCTCACCCCCACCACCCGCTCCCAGCAAGTACCGCAACAACAACCAGCCAGCCCGCGAGGCTCAGCACGCGTGTTGTTGCCGCTCACGCGCCGAAGACGTTGCTGGACGGGTGCGGAGAGTGTCGCCGAGTCTGGAGCGCACGCGCGCGAAGGAGTGCGGGGAGAGAATCATCTGTGTTATCTTCTTCTTCCGACTCGGATGAGGTGGGGGAGCGAGGAGGATGGAGAGGTTGGGTAGGATGCGTAGGAGGCCGTGGAGGAGAATGAGTAAGAAGAAGGTGAGAGTGACGCAGACCGGCTAGGTGGGGGTGTACGCGGGACCAGTCGGAGGGGGTGGCCCAGCGCGAGCAGCCCTTTCTCAGACAAGCTGCCCTCAGCAAAAGCGAAAGAACACGGTGCTCGACACACAGGGCACCGTCCATCCGCCGCGAGACAGAGCAACCACTGGGTGATGTGCTCCGTGCAAAATAGGTGCGCGCAGCACTGGGTACGGACGGGGGAGGTGGCTGGTTCGAAGCTGATCGCAATTCAAATGCAAGTGAGTGTCAGATCGTATGTATAAATGAGATCAGGGACGTACCAGACGCCACAGTCACGCTCCGATTCCGTCTCCCTCCGTGGCGGCCACCTGAGACTCATCGATGATGAGGTTGAGGAAGGCCGCTTCAAGTACGACGGTGTGGGCGTGGGGCAGGCGGACTCGGCGAGGCCTGAGCCGAGGTCGAGGGTGTAGTCCTCGTCATATTGTTGATGCTCGTATGCGTGCTCGTGTTCGGATGAGATTGAGGGGTCGTACTCGGATCCCAGCTCGCCCTCGTAGTGGGAATACCGAGTCCACGCGATATTCGTCACTTCGTCACTTCGTCACTTCGTCACTTCGTTACTTCGCTTAGCATTGCGGAAGTTCGTGAGCTTGAGTTAGCCGTGCGGAAGTTCGTGAGTTTGAGATCGTATTCTGCGAAACTTTGTGACCTCAGCTGGATTCACTAGGACTTCGTCACTTCCACTCAGTACCGTGAAAGCTCGTCACTTGGATAACCACATGACCGTGGCGAATATCTTCGCGGAGCGTGCACGGTCCGGTCGCGGGATTTTTAATGCAACTTCAACTTATAACAAGTGATCCCCATAATTTGAACAGAGCCTTTGTGCACTGCGACTCGGAAGGTTAGAGACACGTATATGTATTAATGATCACAGCCTTCTTAGAGGGCACAGGATAAATTACCATCACGATTCGTGGAATTGGTCAACCTGCTGAATGAGCAAACTCTCCCTGGTTCAATGGTTCTGTGCAGTTTTTGGGTTATTTTGCATTCAGAAGGCCTTTTTGCAGCGGCATCTATGAATATATTGATGCAATACTTCATTCAAACGGTCAGTCTCAATTGCTTGGGTACGCCCATACTTGAACTGCCAGGACCATCGTGCGTGGGGTCGCCATTTGTTTTCCTTCTGTGATGCCGCAGATCTTGCCTTTCGAGACCACTTGGTACTGAAGCAAAAAAATCTGGATGCTGAGACCGATCTGAGCCGCGGACGGAGGCATAACAAGGAAGGTACGTACTGTCGAGCGAAGCGTAGTGAACATATATCACTGTTTGAAATCCTGAATCCTGCCCCATTTTTTTGGTTCTCAACGTGAGCGAGATTTTGGAAGTAGACGGGATCGGCACTTACACTTATCCCTCGTGGCGCCGTTTCCCCCGACTTCGCCCATTCTCCTTACTTCCAGTCTCAGTTTCTTCTTTGTTAGCTATGCATTTGCTCACAGTCCATTGGTAATTTTCCTATAGTTTCACGGCTATGTATTCGAGCATACTTACTTCGCAAATATATTTCAGACGCACATGCGACAGCAAATCGCCGGGTGTGGTGGTGGTAAGAAAGAGACCCGTGATCCCGGTGACCAAACCAAGACCAAACACTTCCCACACGCACGGAAGTGACGAGCTTTCTCAGATACTCGTCGAAATGACGAAGTTTCACGCTAATCCATCAAAGCCACGAACTTTCTCATTCCTAAGCGAAGTAACAAAGTGACGAAGGTGAGGTATACTCGGTAATACCCCGGCGCCTCCTCCGGGATCGCACCTAGGGGACGTGGTGAGTGTGAATACGACGACGATATCGATATCAGCGGCGGAGGATGCGCATCGCCGCTGAATCAATGGGAAGGTAGCAGGGACTCACAGCAGTTTTGGTTGGGCTGGATGGCCATATGCTATCGGCGCAGAAACTTGCTGACTCGGGATGGCACAGAGACGGGACAAGAGGATAAAAGACAAAAGGCAGCAAACGCCGATCGACTTGTGGCTTTCATCAGCAAGATCACAAAAAACTTGTGACCTTGCGACCTTTTTATCTTGTTTTGAAAAAATTATATTGCAGAAATGATGCCTGTAATCTAATGGGATAGGTTAGGATTTTTTTTTTTTTTGATGTCTTGTGGGTTTTTGGACCTGGCTTGTTGTCTTGTGAGCTTGCGAGCTTTCGGACCTTGTACGTGCATGTACAAGCACATACAAGCACAAACAAGCAAAGTGTGGAAAACGCGATGTTGTTGTGGCTGGCATGTCGCTGGCATGTGCCATGTGATTTCGAAGACTCAATTGAATGCGGGGTATGTAGGCTGACGTCACGGATCTTACCCGCCCGGCTTCGTTCTATATACGAACGGGGAAGTAGTGAATAATTGCAAGTCGTGGTCCAGTTCTGCGCTGAGAAGGGTAGCAGAACAGTGTCACGGCTCGATGTTGGCGGCGGAGAGGGGAACAGGATGACATTCTCGTTATTCAATCAAGAATGTAACAATGTACCGGGCAACGTTACAGCTCTTTGCAGAACTTAGGGCGCGACTCGATTTTTTATTTTTCCCTTTTTTGGCACTTTTTTGATGGTTTGGACCAGGACAGCTGCCGTGTCCTCAAATCTGGGCCGTTCGCCTCGGGAATATGCTCAATCGATTCGTATCGCGAATACGCAGTTAACCACCTCCTCAGAATCTTTATATGACACCGAGAACGGCTTTGTGAGCGGCGAAAGCAATTACTTTTGATCATTTTGATCATTTTTCAGCAGGACAGCTGTTCTACCCTCATTTCTCAGTCTTTTTCTTTGGGAATAGGCGCAATTAATTCGTATTTCAGGTGGGCAGTTAACTGCGTCCTCAGATTTACGGCCCCACATCCAATATGGCTTCCTGATAGACGAAATCCCCAGTAATTCATCGCTTTTGATCACCAGTCAGCAGAACAGCTGCATTTTCCAAGAGTACCGCACCGTTTGCTCCTAAGTGAGTTTACTAATTTTTATTTTTGCAGAATTTGGCGTCTCGTTAACCCACGGGTTCTTCTTCGCCATGGGCGGCTTTGTCTCTCGCTGTGGGAAGCGCCTAATTGCGGCTCCGGCACAGCTGGAAGATTCCGTCGGAGCTAGATATCTCGCCGATCGAGGGACTTGTTGAGTTTCCGCCTCAAACGTAAGCACCCGATTTGGGAATTATTTTCGGCACGAATTTCGGCAGCATCGCCAGGTCCCGCAGCGCGGACAGTAAGATTGTATTGAAGACCAGAGAACGGAAGAAAAGTAAGGCAATCATAATATTTACTATATAATTACATGGACGGCCTAGTTTCTTCGTGTGCGCGAAGGGGACCGACCATTCGATGCCCCTCCCCTCCCTCGCTGCGCTCGGGGGGTCCCCCAAGCCGGGGTATCTCAGGTCGGCACACTAAAGCCTCGTTCGCGCTTTTTACTCCATCCTCAACCCTAACTCTAACCAGCATGGCGGGACGACACGGCGGATACCCGGAGTTAGGGCGCGCTGCGCTTGGCCTACCTCCTCGTCAACGGGGCGTAGGCGTCGCCAAAGGTGGATGGGTGTTGGTAGGCGATTCGTGGGGCGGGCATGGGCGATAAACGGCAGGAGGGGAACGGGGAGGATGAGAGAAGAGAGAAAGAGGGGATGCGGCTGACAATGACAGCTTGTTTGTTTGGCATGAGCGGAATTTGATGCCGAATTGCCGAAAATAGTTACTATATCGGGTGCTTACGTTTGAGGCGGAAACTCCAAAGTGGATGGAGGATGACACTATCATAGACCGCAGTAAAGGGGATGCCCCTCTCCAAAGGCGTAGCTCTCTCACCGTCCGTCTGGTTCATCACCCAATGTGTGGCTCGCGTCGCACAGCGACTTCCCGTCACAGCCCTGGAGGTAGCCTCAGTAGCGTTCGCGGTCGTGAACATTTAACCTGGCTGCTCTGGTGGTGCAAGCCGCTCGACGTCCAGTTCCCCATTCCAATCGGCCCTTGTATATGTCAGTACGAATCTAACTTGGTGCCATCTACGTTGAAGGCTGGCCATTGATTTTCGATATTCGATTCCGCAAAGAGCGCGGTCTACTACGGGGCTGTGAATTACCATCCAACAGCGTCCAATGCGGTGCCCATATTGTGGTGCCCGTCTCCGCCTGACGATTCCAAAGACTTCATCCACGCCTTCCTCCTCGAGTTGCTCGTGACCGTTATCTTCGGCGCAATCCATTCCGCCACGTGGACAGCACCACTCCTTTCGATGACAGAGAAGTGGCTTTGGCGCGCGAGCTGATTGGTGGTTACGGCGATTCCATTCTTCCCTCACGCGATACAGAAATCCAAGGAGATGGGACGCTGTTTTGGCTCCGGGTGCATTGATGGATGTCGATTGGACGGTGGATATTCCGCACTTCTAGGTATATGCTTGATTTCATTGCTACCTGTACGCGGGTTGTTGTCTGTAAAATAATGTGAATGCAAAGTGGTTGATTTAACCTTTCTTGGTAGCTCTCTTACATGCGCAGGGCCTGAATTCCACATTTTGATGGAGGGTTGGAACTTGACAACTTTTGAAAACGTAATTTATATCTAGCTCCATCGGCGTACTATCATGTATAATGGTGTCGTTCTCAGTAATAGAACGACCATAATGGAAGCGATGATTTCACTGAGCAATGGAAGCAAATCCTCGTCTCAAGACTACAAAGCAGATACGTGACTCGTCGCGTCGCGTTCGTCGGAAAAACCAAATTTACCTCATGGGCCTCATAAGGCAAAACTAAAATTTCCGACAAATTGCCAGGGCCAAACAATGACAACTTGAGAACAACTTTTGAGCTCAGTCCTCGAATCCGCCCGCTTAGAACTCAATATCAGTCCTCACATGCATAAACCAAAATGACACTTGAACGTAAGAATTCCTTCCGATGTCTCTCTACCGGATGTCAATCCGAACCGTTAGATTGTCAACTCAACACTGCAAAAATTGGACATGCACAATTCAGATACTGCGCTGCGTTGGGAGGCAACGGAATGGATGAATTGGCCCAGTCGGCACGTCACGGAAGGAACAGATTCTCGAGAATCTTTACTGTCACCGCTAGAGAATCAGCGATTGGCAGAAAAATGAATGTGTGGAGTCGTACACTCGGAATGGACGCTCTGTTCTGCAATTTCATTCGAACCCAAGCAAATGTAGATTCAGCACAAGTAATTGAAGCCAAATTGCAGTTGATGCTGAAAATCTCACGCTATCACGCGACCCTGAAAAATCTCACCAACTCTCACCAAGCGACTCTTGATTTCATCTTTTCATCTCCCCCGACTTCAAGACTTACCTGGCCTCGTCTCAGATCCACTCTCAAGTAGCAGTGATCGTGAAGGAGATTGAGAAGAGCAGGAAGGTTTTCACTCGGCTCAAACATGTCAGTGCCTGGAGGCTTTCGTCGCAGGAAGCAGAAGTGTTTGCCAAACAGCTCATTCAATGTGTTGAAGGGAATTTACTGTAGTCCAATCTATTCCTTGCTCGGAATCCCAGACATGTGTGGGGCGTGGTTCACATGTCACCTCCACACCTCAAAAAAACCTGGGGAGACAGAAAGGCTTGGAATCGTGCAGGCCACCACTGTCTTGCAGAGCGGGATCCAAGCAATTGGTTTCGTCTCCTCACAATGCAAACACATGTGCAGTAGGAAATTCCTGAAGCTTCCTGAATTAGAGAAAGAACCATCGGCTCGTTGTACCAATGCAAGATGGAGAAAATTCGAGGATTCAACCAGTAATAATAACAATGACAAGGGACTGGTCGGCCGCTTCGCAGCCTCCCATCCCTTTTGTGCGTTTAACAAAGTCATAGGGGGGTGATTGGGAGCAACACACCATTCATAGTCAAGTTGAACTTGTTTGAATTGAGCTGAGTTGAGCTGGATATTATTCACTGCCGAGTCTGCAAAGAGCCATAGGTGAACGAAGCAATTGAAGATTCGGCGCTGACAGTCGAGGAGCAAAATAAATTATCTGAACTTGGCTAATAACAAATAACACAGAAGCACAACACTCCATCCCCCTTCATTGGGACACCAAAAAAGTTATCTCCCTATTTGAAAAAATTACGCCTGCCGGAATTTTTATTGTCGGCTTGACCTCATCGGATTGTGCACAGTTTTCCAATCAATATTGCTCCCGGAATGGATCATCTTTCCAGCCGTAAATGATACTGACTACACTGCATCAGAAGGGACCTGTTCACCGCGGCCGCCTTTGTTTCGTGCGGTGGGAGAGATCTGTCAATGTTAGCGCCGGGGCACTGTCTGTCAAAGTATGTTAGAAGGGTGACGTCAAGTGCCGAGATGCCGAATGATTGCCCGTGGGCCGGCGGGAAAGAGAGAGCACGATCAAGGGCGGCGGACTGCCGTGTCGGACGGCATCAGCGGAGATTCAGCGGAGCTTAAAAAGCTTCGGACAGACAGACAGACGTAATTTTATAAAGAGGGAGATTCACTATCCAAAACACTGTTTTTCCTTTTTTTCTTCTCTCCTGCAGTGGATCTAAGATAATGCTTAGCTGGCAACGTACGATTACGATTGCCACTCGGCTTTCAAGATGCACGAGGTAAATAAAATAGGGACTGGCGCATCTTCATCTTCTTCTTGGGATGAGCACTGATATTTTTTATTCGGCTGCAGGTCAAAGTGAGGGTGGAGCACACTGTGCGGCGCGAGTTAACCCTACCTACCTACCTGCTACCTACCGACAAGGTGTTGTAAAACCTGCGAATGACATACGTGTCCGTGTCTCCAAGTCAACCATCCATTCGGGCACGGGGATGCGCTGGCCTCCGCTCCCGTGATAGCATCTGCCTCCGCTTCCATGGCCAACTTCTCGGCAGGAAGACGAGCCTCCATTGCAACAGGGTCCAGCTCAATCCCAAGCATGTCAAGACATGTGGTGGGGCCAATGACCTTAGACCACTGGAATGAAAGACCAAGAGCCCGAGCTAAACCGCGTATCCAGTCTAGAGCAGAACGGATAATAAAACGGGGGGTCTCTGGGCGCACCATGAGCAAAAAATCATCGAAGTGGCAGATGAAGGCAGGGAGATGATGCTGTTGACTCCAGTGTAAAGCTTCTGAGAAGATTAAAAATGTAAGGTGCAGTGTGCAAACCAAACATGAGGAAAAACATTGCACTCGAACCAAATTGTGGTGGCACGGCGTGAATCGTGGTAAGAACTCGTCTTAGAATCCTAATTGGTGAGTGTTAAATCGTAAGAAGGCCGTAAGTGTGGACCTGAACAGATGGTGATGCAGAAGCGGGGCGAGTTGAGCCCCATTTAGCTGCTCAAATCCTCCACTAGCAGCGCCATCAATCGCAGCGGTGCGCCGTGCTCCACGTCCGCTCAATTCGTCTATTCAGCCTCTCAGTTCATCGAGGGATTTCTATCCATTTCAACACCCATAGAACCAAGGTACTCCTTTCCCCCGTCGAATCCATCCAAATATTTGATCGATAAAAAAACATCGTTCAACCCATCATGCGAACGAGGGAAGTCGAACCCGTTAAACTGCTCACATAGGGCGCCGGACACATATACATGGCAACAGTGCGCCGTGCACCACGTCTGCTTCCCTACCTCGTGTTGGAACTGCAGCAATAGAAAGTGCGAGGGTGAGTTGTACAGATCAAAATGAATTCAAACATCAGCAACTCCCTGCGCAAGAATTCCGGGGGATGTAAACAACGATGGGCCCAATCACCGCATCCAAACATTCGATTCATCCAATCCCCAGGCTTTCCCGTGGCAACAAAAACTCCCCCGATTAATATTGCAAAATTTGCAAGCGAACGCGGGGAGTCGAGCCCCGTCTAGCGGCCTGCAATACCTCTCCTGAGGGCAGCGGTGCGCCGTACACCACGTGGTTCATTTTATCCCCAAGATAATGGACCAAATTCAGTCAAGCGATGCAGAAACACAAAAAAAAAAAGTATGGGCGCTATAATCACATGCGGACGCGGGGAGTCGAACCCCGTTCTGCTGCTCGATGGAAGAGCATTGGAGGACATGCAAGGCAGCGGTGCGCCGTGCACCACGTCCGCTGGAATAGCTCATTTGCACCTTGATACAGTGCGGGAGACTGATTTTCACCTCCACTTTTATCACGTGATCCCGGAAGATCCCCGCGGCTTTTATTCAGATTATCCCCGCGGTTCCCTCTTATTCTAAGGGTCAAGTAGTAGGGGTTCCTGTCACTGTACTAGTCATCAGCAGTCGACAAACCGGACACAAGGTTGAACTGCAAAATTCACCCAACACAAACCAAGGGAAAAAAAAATCCACTTTCTCTTCCATATGCGGACGCGGGGAGTCGAACCCGCCCAACTGCCGTATTTCGACCCGAGAATTTACGATTCGCAGCGATGCACCGCGCACCACGTCCGCTTTCCTCTACACACTTCCACCCCTCAATATATCCAAGCATTTCGCCCAATCACCAGAACTGCTCTCTTTTCGTGATGGATTGTATGCCAATAATAATATCTCTGTGGAGGCGAAGGTAATATGGAAGCAAACCCGAGGCGTGGAGGTCGTGATACGGAATGTGAAGCGATATGTAAGGTGGTATATGAAATCGTGAGTGAGGATGAGTGCGATGATGAGCGAAAATCGTGTGAGGTGGTACAACAGCTAATCCACAACAGATGCGGAATGGAGGTGAGTACATGGATGCGATGATGAAGGAAGTCATGAAGGAATACGCAGAGTGGGACGGGGACCCAGAAAGAAATTAAAAAGGCGGTAGGGTCCTAGGGAGGGAGGATGGAGACAGACCGCGGCCAGACGAGCGAACTGGAAGTCACCGAAGAGCGTCTGTACCCCATCTACCGCTGCCAGCAAGCACAGCGACTACCACAACCCAACCCGCGAGGCACAGTACCCGCACGGTTGCCGCTCGCGCGCCGAGCACGCTGCTGAACGGGTGCGCGGTATGCCGACGAGTCTGCAGGGCGCGGGCGCGGAGGAGCGCAGGAAGGGAGTAGTCTGTGCTGTCCTCTTCCTCGGGTTCCGACGGGTTCGAGTGATAGCCCGTATCTGAGGATGGAGACGTGGGGTACGACACGTACGATGCATACGACCCCGTGGACGATGACGACGTGGACGGGGACGGCGAGCGGCTCGGCGGGGGCGTCCGCGGGACGTGCTGCAGTTTCAGGAGGGCGGGGTGCCCGAGCGCCAGCAACCCTTTCCCAGGCAGGGTGTCCTCTCCAAACGCGAAAGAACAGAGCGCGCGACAGCCAGGACAGCGCCCGTCCGCTGCGGGGCCGAGGAGCCACTGTGTGATGTGTTCCGCGCAGAAGAGGTGTGCACAGCAGAGAGTGCGGACGGGGGAGGTCGCTGGTTCGAAGCTGTTACGATGTAAACGCGAGTTAGACCGAATACATGCGGAAAAGCGGGAATGCGGGACGCACCAGATCCCACAATAGCGTTCCGTCTCCTTTTCCCGCTCCCTCCGCGGTGGGCGCCTCAGAGGGCGCTTGAGATACGACGAGGTGGGCGTGGGGCATGCAGACTCCGCGAGGTCCGAGCCGAGGTCGAGGGTGTATTCTTCTTCACATTCGTACCCCGCACCCTCGTAATAATCCGGGACCGACTCGGACTCTTCAAGTTCTGGGATCGTGGCTAGGAGACGGAGTGAGAATGGTATCGATGGACGCAGCATTCTAATTCCGTGTGGATGGGAGCTGGATGGGAGTTGAGACTCACCGTTTTCATTTTGCTGCATCATGGCCTTGCAGACATCGAGATGGGACAAGAGGACAAAAAGACAGGAACGCGCCGATCGACTTGTGACTGGCATGCTGGCATGCTGGCATCTACCATGTGATTTCGAAGACTCGGGGTCGTGACGTCACGGATCTTACCCGGCCGGCTTCCGAGCTTCGTTTGGACCCGGGTTTCGATGGCGAGTGTTGAAGAATTGCAATTGCAAGTCGCCCGATTCTGCCAGCTCCGTTCGATTGGTCTGGATTTCTCCGAAAAGAACTCTTGCCGACGCGGCACGTCCAGTTGACGCCGATTTTCCTTTCTTTTCGTTGGCTACTTGTTCGCGACCATCTATAAGTGTTATTAATCCTTGGCCGACCTGGACACCCGGAGACTCAGGGATGATGGCATTGGTTGGGACCTGTGACTGTGAGCTGGATATTAGACGCCTGGGTTCATGAAGTATAAAATAGTCCATAATTTCTAGCATGTGGGTGACTAAGAGTACCCTACAGCAATAAGTTAGTTAACGGATTGCGTTCAACGTAATGGTACCGGATCGGAGTTTGAAATCTACTCTCCTGCGCAATAAGTTCATGGAGATGCCAGTCTTCCCCCGAATCTTTGGGCAAACACCCAGTAGAGCTACTAGTTGTTCTCTTAGTCAGTTAGGATTTTTTAATTTTCAGTGATTCTGAAGACGCCAATCGCGAAGAGATTCAGCCAAGGTTTAACTGATGTTTTCACTCTGTTTTGTTTGTGGTGCCTTGAGGCTCCATTTTTGCAATATAACATCGCTCTCGAGATCATTCCCTGCTCTTCAAGTGCTGAAAGATGCGGGATTTAGTGTTGGGTGCATGCGGTATCACTGGCAGAGTGTAATGGCACCGGAGATCACCGGGATTCCAATCGAACTACGACTAACAGGTCTCAACGAATCCCGTTACAAACGTTAATCAGCGCGCCCATCTTTGTTACCGTTGCAACTTGCAGCGCGCGGGATTTTGTGATGGGTGACGAGAGTCCCTGTGGCATTATCCACGTACAACGCATGAACCGAGTTGGGTAGGCGGAGAGAAGACGGGGACAATGGCAGGCAGAGGAACGTGAATCCGACATCGCTGCTATGTTATGCAACCGTATGCGCAGAATAAAGTAAAGTGGACCCACTTCGTACATCATTTTCTAGACCAGGCCCATACCCATTTGAGGGGAAAAAGGGTCAAGTAAGATTTGCGGATGCGGACGCAGGGAGTCGAACCCCGGTCATCTGCGGCACCGCCACAGATGTCTTGAATGATTAATCACAGCTGTGCACCGTGCACCACGTCCGCTTGTAAAACCCATTTTGAACCTGAATATACCCAAGATAGACAAACCATTAATATGCCTTTTGATTCCCTCCGTCGTCTCGCGTACATCTCGCCTCATGCCAATAATTTCTCGTGATCGAGTGAATAACTGGGGTGGAACAGTTGAGTACAGCATTGCGCCGCACACTACATCTGATTTCCTGAAAATATCTTGATGGGGGGGGGGGATATATTATACTTGTGTGGTCCACAAACTGAACAACGAGTTTACGGAAGACAGACATGTAGTACTGTAAGTTCTATGTCGAGAACTCGTCGTGTCCGTCCCGACGAACTCTTCGGCGTCGGCCTTGCTGTCGATGTATTTAGTCGGACTTCTTCAATAAATTTGTTCGGAACGAGCTTGTCAAGTGACATACAAACAGCACGACCGTCAATGAACAGACAACGGGTCAAGGACAAACACGGGGAAACATCGGTCAAAGAGCAAACAGGTCGACGGGAGGCTCTCGGGAAAACTTGCGACCGCCGTCAAGGAAGAAATAATCCTCGGCGCGTTAAAGAACAAACAAGTGCAACGTCGGGCGGCACGGCGCGTCAAGGACCAAATACGCAACATCAGGTCAACAAACAAGTGCAACTGCGGGCGCATCAAGGAAGTTCGAAACAAGCGCAACATCCGGGCTGGAAGACAAAACAGCAACGAGGCAGGTTAAACAAATCAAGTGAAGCTCGACAATGGCTCTCGGGAAAAGACACGACTGAATTCCTGGGTCAAAATTTACCACGAACTAAGAATAAAATACACGATAGCCCCATGGACACCGCGTACCATGTCGGTAAAAATAAAATAAAAAAGCAAGAGAACTGCTCCCGGGGGAGTCGAACCCACGATCTCACGATGAAACTAAATGGCAACATTCATAACAGTCGTGCGCCTTAACCAGCTGGGCCAGGGAGCAGTGAAAATCGCCTCTCATGGTAGGGTCTTCCTATATGCCGGGTAAGTAACATTTACAAGTTTACTTAAATCCGAAGCTGCGCCACGATGCCTGCACTTACGCGCATTTTGACAGTCGTGCGCCCTAACCAGCTGGGTCATGGGGCAGTTAGATTGCCGGAGGACCCGCCGTGCTTCACATCAACTCGCTCTTCGTTCCAGAGAACGCTCGGTGATTTCTCCGGTAGGTAGGAACCTAGGTATTTTTCCCCAAGTTGAGTGAAACAGGATGAAGAAACACAATACTTATGTTCACGGTTCTTCATCTCACGCTCGAGTTAAGCGGCGTTCGGTCCAAATCAAATTCGACAGGGATCGTTCGGTTCATGTTCCTTCACCGAGTTCGTCTCGTCACAACCTCGTCATTATGCTCGGGGAACGGCACCGCTTAACGTCTCATTTGGTCAGAGTCAGACTCGACAGCAATCCAAGTTTATGTCCGGACACGCCGACCGCGCGGCCTGCCATTGCAGCCAGGTCTGTCATAGTGTATCGTCCCTCGCCGGCTCCGAGTCGTCGTCCACAGGCAAAAGCGCATCCCCTTGATACTTCCTACAGTTAACTCCCAGTTGACAGCCTTTCCGGAGTTGAGAGACCACGGCAGGAACGAGTAGTATAACATGGCGGGCAAATCTCGGCCCTTTTTGAAATGTCATCAAACTGTCTTTCTCGGATATGCCGGTGCGTCGACGTGACATCTACTATTCAACCTATTCACGCGAGTAGCCGCTGCTGGTGCTGAGATAGCTACCTGCTATAATTTCGCCTCGTGCATCAAGATTCTCTCCAGCCCGCCAGACTGTGCATATCGTGCAACCTGCGAAGTTGAACATGAATGATCTCATAATTATCTTATCTCCCCTCGGCCCACCGACTCGCTCACTCTCGGGCCCTTATTAAATGACACCAAACCGTCTTCTTCACCGCTAGACGGGTACATCGACATGACATTTACTCCACTCACGCCAGCGCCCGCCGTTGGTGGGGCCTCTGCCCCAACAGTCTCTGCAACCCATCAGACTAGCGTATCGTGCAGCACGGATATAACGTACGAGCGCCTGACGACTCGAGACTCGCTTGTTGAAGTTAATGCCGGATGATGGCCGCTGTTGAAACAATTCAACTCGCTGCTTCCATTGTATTGTTACGAATCTGGCAGCTGCCTTTCAACGTCCTTCGGCAGGATGGCCACCGTACGGGACACTACCATTCATACGTATAAAACCGCACTCCCCACACTCTGCAATACTCAGCTTGAGCACCATGACTTCATTCTTTAAGACCCTCCCCATCTTTCTCCTCATCGCCGGCGCGGCAGCCAAAACCGCCCTTCCTGCCAGTGCGTTTTATTTTATGCTTGTGCTAACGAATCTTAACATTCAAATTACGCCCAGTTGGATCACTAGAAGAGACCCATTGTGCCGGTGGGAAAATCACAGAGGCGTCCTACGTCGACCCCCAAGGCGAAGTCGTGAAGACCACCGTTTCGTGCCCGAACGGCATACCCGCCCTCAACGCAACAACCGCCTCAATCGCCACTCGCCAAAATAATGTCTGCGGCATGGGATGCAGTGCGCCGCGCCCTCAACGCGCTGAATCGTGACTCACTTCTTCTGTCGCTTGATTTACAGCTCCAAGTTCGTGCTTCGGGGCCCCGGATCCCTCCGTTGTGGACTGCGACAACCTTATCCTGACTATCCAGAACAATCGTATGTAGTAGCCAGCATCCTTATCGCTCCTTTCTCACACGATGGTTGGGCAGCGGGCACGTTCCTTGCCGGCGCAAGCACCACGACACAGTACTCAATTGGGACGTGCACGTGCGCGTTCCTGTCTGGCGTCACGCAGTTCGAGTGCAACGAGAGCCTGGTGGGTGCATTCTGCGATTGAATCTGACACTCATTGACCGTTGACAAAATTGATATTGTTAGGCGGAAGCGTGCCGGTCGATCCAGTCCGCCTGCTCGTCCGGCCCAGGGGATTGCTTCGGCCCCACTATCCCGACTGCGAAATACCAGATCAAGTGAGCTAGCATTTCATACCATAAAGAGACGGACATGGCATATTGATATGGGTCGTAGTCTTCAGTTCAATTGAGGGTGCAGGAATTTGGGTGGATGCTGGTCGATGTGCCGGGGTGTGTCGGAGGTAGTTTGGAACGACATTGACTGAATCAGATGAGCATGTAATTTTGGCAGCGTTCATAAATAATCGATTTTCCTCGGCATAATATGCTGTGAGAGTACACGCACCCCCTCAACATTGTTTCCCCCGGTTTTCCCACACTACAAGGTCAGAACGTGGTACGCAAATTGTATATGCCACGCCATGCACCTTTCGTGATTGAAATAACTGCCGCCCAACGTCAACGTGAATCGCTTGGAAGCAGGACAGTGACGTACCGCGGTAAACCGCAACTCAGTCGAGAATCCCGCGCGCATTGGCCAGTGGCATCAAGACCCTGATCTCCGGTGTGATGAAAGATGTGTCGCGGTATCTTCTTAGGACGGAGAACCGTTTCAGATTGCGGAATTTAGGCTCTGCGAGTGCGGTGTCGAATGTGGTCCACGACAGCTCTCCCTCCCCAAAAAGCTCCGTGCGGACAGTGATCGCATTGCAGCGGGAGGAAGAAAGAAGCGCGAGGATATCGATTATATTGGAAGCATGAGGGCAGTAAAACTTGAGCCGTTGGAGATTAGTCGTGTATGGCAAGATACGCCGCTCAAGCACTACATTGGCTGCAATGACGGAAAAATTAATCGAGCAATGCGATGGAGGGAGGGATAAGGGACCGACCTCCCCACGATCTGATTTCCAATGACTCCAGTCCCTCTCCTGCGTGCCGAAAATACTCCTCGATTGCGCTCGTATCTTCATTCCGAAACATATTGAGCACGGAAGACTTGAGGATTGGAAGCACTGGGAGAGAAAGTAGCCAGCACAAAACCAAACCACCGCTCCCGTTGTATATGAATAAGATCAAATTTGCAAGGCGAGTGGGACCGGTGGTGAGGGGTACCGCTGTGGCTGTCAAGCGCGTGTCTAGACCAGTCACTGAGAGAGTTTCTACGGATGGAACACAACATATCAGATCCGCGAGTGTGCCCAACGGCAAGTCCATCGACGGAATAAATAGCTCTAGGTTGGAGAGCGAGAGGGATTTGGCACTCCACGCCCGGAGATGAGTCTGAAGAGACTCGCGCGAGGCGAGCCAGTCCACCGCCGAGAGGTTTCTTCCACCGATATCCACGGTGCGGATCGTGATACTGGCGAGATTGGGGCAGTCATGCAGTCGGTCCAGATGCCCTGCATGGAGAGGACTGTCGTGATAGAGCAGCGCCAGGTGTCGGATGAAAGAGAGGATTGGAAGTGACGACGTGTCGACGAGATTGACAAATGCGCCGCGGTTCTCGGTATCCAGAGGCACAATCGAGAAGACGTGATATCTACTGCGATACAACCATCGCTTGCAGACAAGTCCGCACGGTTGCATGCCCTTGTGGTCCGCGAGACGCCAACAATCGATGACATTGTCGATGAGTTCTTGGGCGAAGTCGCGCATGGATGTCTGTTCAGCGGTAAGAGAGGGGCGAGCAGATGTCCACTGCAGAACCTGTTGATCCGCTTTCAAGTCAATTCTCTTTCGCTAAGGCTCCAACCGTTTCCATTTATAACCGTTTATATTTTCGTTTAGTTTACGGACCCCTGTAAACGGTAAATAGATAGTAAATAAACGGTTTTAAACGGTATTTTTCTGAGTGCCAGGGATGGTGCATAGGGCCTTGAGGCGGAGTTATCGGCAATGTCTTGTGATCATCGGATTGTTCCGATTGATATGATGTGCTCACGTCGCTGACGCCCACCACTTGCCTTTTCCTTTGCCATGTGCTCTCCGATGGCGGTGGGTGCTGCTGCCGCTGCACTATCCCTGCGTGCCCGTACCTCACGTTCCCAATGCAGGGTTCAGAGCCCATATAGGATCTCCCTACTTGATGGTATAAGGAGCCATGACTGGGAATCCGGGAGAAACCATTCGCACCCGTAAAATGTCGATGCACCCTCCCCGAGATCTTGCTTTGAATAAACCCCGCTGGAATCGTATCGCTTCCTCCAAACTCTCTGATACCACCAATGGTGAAGCAAGTAGTGCTGTACACCAAAACGTTCTTGCCAGCGAGTCAGAATTCATGCGTGTCTTGTCTGCGCGGCGCGTCAAATCCTGCTCATTCATATCTGTAGCTACGTCCATTCTTGGCCTTATCAAAAAGATGTGTAAACTCTCAGCGCTCCTCTCAGAGACTGTCCGAGAAGCCACCGACGCGGATGATATCTATCGTGTGATCACCAAGGTCCACGGCATCGACGACACCATTGCGGGGACTTTCAATCGTGGACACTTTACTCACAAGTGCTTCATCCTACCTTCGGGCGGAAATGGTTCCTCAAACAGGACGGCGAGGACGAGGCTCGGTGGAAACATGCCCGAGTCTTATTCACGCACGTCTACAACGCATACAAGAAGGTATACAACGACGAGTGGGCCCACAGCGCAGCTACTGCCACTCGCTCCCATCCTCGTCCGCCTCCTGGATCCACCGCTGCCTTCTTGGACGATGTTTGTATGGTGGATTCGGATGACGAGATGGGTACGGTGAGCGAGCTCGAACAATTTTTGCTGCCTTCCATACGTATGGCCGTGGGAAGTGGAACACTCCGTTATTATGGTGAAAGGTACGCTTGCTTCCTCGAGATGGTTCAATTTACTCATGTTCTCCTATATAGGAATTCGAGCATCATTTCCCAGTTGTCGCGTATATGGCCCGCGATTTCTTGGCCATTCCGGGAACCAGTGTCTCGGTTGAACGGCTGTTCTCGAGGTCACGTCACTTATGCCATGAGGCTCGGGGGTCCATGAAAGCGGAGACAATCATGAAGGCAATGCTCACGAAAATGCGGATTAAAGCGGGGTTTTTGGACTACTAGTATCTGTACACATCCAGTAGTTGTCACACTTCACAGGGGATTTTTATCTCCCTGAGAAATACCGTTTATAAACGGTTTAAAACAGTTTAAAACGGTTTTTCAACCGTTTTCATTTAATTTACGCTTGGCCGTAAACGTAAACTAAATGGTTGGAGCCTTATCTTTCGCCACACGTGACGTCAACGCGATCGACGCAGAACCCTGACACTGAGGTCTTCTAATTAACTTCTACATATAGGACTCCATATTTTATATTGAGCATCGAGCTACTTCCCTCGTTCTCTTTTCTCTTCACTGCGTTCAGGGACTGGATAGCCACAGCACCGCCTAGCCGAAAGAGAGCCACAGGCGCCGGCTGGATCCGGGCCAGCCGTTCTAGCCGAGGTGCGGCCAGGACTGCGCTTCGACTAGCATCAGGTAGCAACGCTCAGCGGAGGGCTAGCCGAGGGCTGGCCGCAGGGCGGCTATGTCGGCTGGGCATGACCTAGCCACATCTAGTCAGGCCGTGGCTAGGCGACCCTAGCCAGGCGACCATCAAACATCTGGGCTATACATAGCACTCGGCTAGCAACACATAACCGAACCTGCGGCTAGAGGGCCGCTGAACGCAGTGCTTCACACTAAAATGTAATTCAAGTGTCCTCCCTGCCTAAAATGGACGCGTCCAAAAACGAACGACATCGATAACATCTCAACCCTAACAGAAATGATAAAAACCGCCAACTCAACATTAACACTACCCCCGCGTCTCCGCCAAATCAACACTACCCCCGCGTAACAGCCTCCGTATGCTCCACGATCCGCCGCACCCCCAGGTCCGAGGCGCCGTATCCCTTCATGGGAGTACCGTTGAGCACGCTCTGCAATACAGGGGAGTGAGTATTTTCGTCGATGATGGGAGAAGCAGGTTCATTGAAAATGGGAGGAACCGCCTGGACACGCGCCAGCCGGCGCGCGTAAACAATCGCAGAAATGAAAGTGCAAATCCCACAAAACGTAGTGTAAATGATCCCACAAAACGCAAAACGCACCGTTTCCCCGTTCTCTCCAAGCTCCACCGGCGCCTCGAACTCGAGCGCGCTGACGACATCGCCGTATCGGTCGCGGAGGAAGAGCCCGCGGTCTCCGGTGAACAGCGCGTAGAGCATGTGCTCTGCGCACGCGTCCTGAGGGGACACAGGCAGGTGTGAGTGCTGAGGCATGGATGGATAGATAGATGGACGGATGTGAACGGACCTGAGAGACGCTGAGCCACGGGAGGATCCAGTTGAGGAGCCAAGACAGCGGGGTGAGTAGCCCGTCAAAGTCTGCGCCGAGGGACGAGGTGTTCACGATGCCCGGGTGGATGTGAGTGAACGCGATCCCGGGGTTGCGCGCAGCGAAGTGCTGCCGAGGAATATGAAAAATGACAGGTAAACGAGGATGTCAGACGGACATCCAGTAATGTAATATAACGGAGACGCACCGCGAGCATGGCGTCCGTGTAATTTGAGGTCATGATCATGCTGCGCAGCGCGACGGTGAAGCGGCCTGCGCGCTCTTTCACGGTGTTGCCCAGATTGTCGAGGTCGATGGGGCGCTTAGGGCTCCCGCGCCCGGCTCCGAGCACGGACATCACCTTGGCGTCTTGAGAGAGAGCCTGGGCGTTTTGCACGAGCGGAAGGAGCTCCTGGATGAAGACGTAGCGTTGGTAGTATCTGGGCCGGTTATAGAAATTATTAACAGCGCGAAAGACAAGCGCACGCACCGCATAGCGAGATGCAAGTCGAGCCCTTCGCCCGTGATGGCGATATTCACCATCGAGCTGTACCCCGCGGTTAGCACGAGGAAGTTTATGCGCTCGACTTTCGTGCGGATGATTCCGCAGGCGGCGCGCACATTTGCCATCAGGCTCACATCGCAGGCCACGAACTCATGCTTGTATGCCTCTGCCTCGCCATCGACTGGCTTTGGGAGACGCTCGATTATCTCTGAGGCGGCATGTTCGTTCCTTCCGATGATGATAATGTGCGCGCGGCCGTGGGTATAGCGCGCGAATGCCTCGATCATTCCTTGGCCCACACCCGACGTCCCGCCTACGAAAACGGCCACGGGGATGTAGGAAATGCTGAACGACGCATTGGACGCTTTCACGATGGGAGGAGTGGGCATCTGAGAAGTGTCGTCCACGGTTGTCGTTTCGTTGTTTTGAACGAAGGCGAAGTGCTCGGTACCGGCTCGGCAAGGAAGCGCCTTAGTAATGGTGCGGATGAGTAAGTCGGATTTACCCGGTGCATCTTTGATCTCGAGTTCGCAATAAATCCTGCGGCCTGCTTTTCGCACGAGTAATCCAGCTTTCGACTTCGGGCCAAGAATTACAGCTGAATTGAAAACGATAGACCGTTTCAATTTTCGAGCAAAGTTCGGGCCGAGAGCACAGCACGACCAAACAAATCCTAAAACGGACGAATTTACTCCACATACTCCACATACTATTTCACGAGGGCAGCCTGCATATGGGCTACAGCATATTGCTGAGAGGTAGGTCCAAGGAGGGGCCCAAGCCCGAGCATGCAGTCTGTGGGTTGAGATTGTTGTTTGCAGGAGGGTTGTGATAAGCCATGTTGAAGTTGTATGTTGAGTTCAAAGCAGAAGCAGCGTCTGGGTTTTATAGTATATTGAACGTCGCACAGGAGCGCCCCAATATTCGTCATAGTAAAAGCTCATTTACTGGAGGCCAAGTGGAGGCTCTCTCGAGGACAATGGACAAAATTAGTTTGTAAGCTAAATTTAGGCGGGCCATGTTCTCGGCCCGAACTTTGCTCGAAAATTGAAACGGTCTATCGTTTTCAATTCAGCTGTAATCAAGATTTGTCATGTCTTGTAAGTCAAGGAGGCCTTGAAGACTCCGGAATTTCACCAAGTTGTATTAAGTGATCGTCGTCGGCGCGGCACGTCCCACGATTCCCCCTTCTTGAGAAACTACGTTAAAACATCTCTCATAAATTGCCTGGAACCGCCGATTCAGCATAACCGTGGGAGGGACGTGCTGACTCAGGGTTCGACTTAATCAGCCGCAGTCGCAGGGGCTTCCATGTCAAAATTGAAAGGGGCTCTCGTCGCTCATCATTCATTATTCAGCTCTCGGGATGTCGTACGGATCCTGGCTCAGTTGTTTGCCTCAATTTTCGAATAACGCTGGTAGCAAATGGACCCGCGGAACTCTGCTCCATATTGATTTGCGATCACAGATGCCGTGCACTCACTTCACGAAGGAATTTTGCGAGCTCTTCCGGGCTGCAAACTTGAAACTCCTAAGATCTTACGTCGTCGAGCATCAATCAGCCTGAAGAATGCGAATTTCGAAATTATTGCGAGAGAAGGCGATATTATGTGACCCGTAAATTGTTGTACATAGATGCTGGAAACTCGGCAGCGACTGAGGACTACAAAAAAATTCTAATGGTTCTTCGATCTGGAAACCAAAGTTTTAGTCCTCGTTCCAAGTTATTAGGAGTCTCTCACTACCACGTCGTTTCAATTTTGGTCTTCCCCTCCTGACATACATGAGTACCTGCAATAGTCCTCCCAGTATGTCTCGACACAAAATCACAGATCCCAAGTGCGGGGAATACAATAGTGTCTCAACGTCGAAGTCAATGCAGTAGCTTCGAGGAAATGTGAGTAGAGACAATAAATCGACTCACTCTGGAGCAGGCATAAATGCACCCCATTCACGCTTGAGGGAAATGAGGTATGGGATGGAACAACCCGTGCAGTGCAGAAGGTTGCATAGTCCAAGACGGCGCCTCATCGTGGCTCCACATCCACGGCAGGGGCTCCAGCACGCTCGGCAGCAGCGCACCCGGAGCCAATGGCGCCATATATTCGTATTGTGGGAGGTAGGACCCCGTGGAGTAGAGGCAGAGAACTCGGATGCATAGTTCCTCGTTGACAGTCCGCTCGAAACACACGGTAGCGACGCCTATAAGTGGTGTAAGCGCGGCAACGACGCTAGTAGGTGATATATGCTTACCACAGTGCAATACGGCGGGGCAGATTGACACGTGGATTACTTTGCGCGGTCCGAGGATTCTGATGCGTGTCGGGAGCGACAGATCGACAATGAAAGGCTGCTCAATGTCATAGATGAATGGCGCAGGGATTCCGGCTGCTGCACGGTTACAGCCATTTGCAGTACCGAAGGCGTGAGCGAAAAATTTCCCATTTGGAATGTTTTCAAAGAATTCCTCATATCTCGGTCAGTTCTCCACGGATTTGGTTGAAGCATAGCTGGATCGACTAGGCTAATTCACACGGAATTAGTGATAGAAATAAAGTCGTAAAAATATTCCATATTGGATGATCCACAGTTTTGGCCTCTTTTCAGGAGAAATGCAATCTAGCGTAGTCCAGACATCTTCATACGACCTGGTTTCGTGGTAGGGAGGACTTGCATCCATTTAGAAACATTTCATAGAGTCATAAGTGCATAAAATTTATAGCTTCATTCAATTCTCACAATATTTCTCAATCCCACTGTACTGCCCAATGTCACCAAGGGAGTACAAGCACCAAAGGCAAAACTATCTAGAATTATGACTCTATCAAATCCTTCTTAATGTATAAATGCTCCTCCTCGCGCGATACCACGTCGTATGAGGGTGTCTGGACCACGCTAGATTGCATTTCTCCTCAAAACAGCCCAAAATTGTGGATCATCCAATATGTAGTGTTTTTACAACTCTCTTTCTATCAATAATTCCGTGTGAATTAGCCCATCATATCTAGCTATGTTTCAACAAAATCCGATGAGAACTGACCGAGATATGGGGAATTCTTTGAAAACATCCCAAATGGGAATTTTTTTCGCTCGTGCCTTCGGTGCTGCAAATGGCTATAAATACGAAAATCTGTTGGCGTAGCGGATTTTCTCCTCAGTAAGGAAGCCGTCCCACACAAGCTGCTCGAGGAAAGTGTGATAACGGACGTTACGGAGGAGGGTGAGTAGCGAAAGCTGCTACAGTAATAAGTATTTATCCCGTAAGTCGTGCCCGCGCTCGACGGCAACAAGGGGAGTGTCGGCAGGATGGTCGGTACATTTAAAGCGAAGGCCACCAGAGAGAAACTGTTGAGGATACGCCGTGTGTTAATGCAAGGATCCGCGGATCCACGCGCCAGGGCGAGTAATAGCAGGGCCCGCGGCCTTGAACGAGAACGTTGGATTGGGGCACGTCGACTGCGGTACCCATAGGAAACCGTGGTAGGACGGAGGGAGTACCACCTCTAATGTCGATGAAGTCGCCAGGTGTCAGTCGACGAGCGTTGAAAGTCGACACTTTGCAAAACACTCGGTCCAAACCCGGTCCATGCTAAGAGGCCATGAGTGCTAGAAAGTGCGTGGGAGGTGCATGTGGGATACCTCGAACCTTTACCAAGTTTCGTAGTATCGAGAAACAGCTCCGAAGCCGTGACCACCACAGCCAGTGTGATCCGGATGTGGTGGCAGAGATGTGAAGAAGGCAAGATGCACATGGCAATTGATCTCATATTAATGGCAGTGTTGCATTCGGCCCGGTGTGTACAACTAATTTTCGCGGTCAATCATAAAAAAAGCATGTGGAACTGCAAAAGAAAGAAAAAGGCCGAATGAGTAGCCTGAACTCCCGTATTCGAGCACTTTTGGGAGGCGGCCACCACTAAATTAGGTCCGGCTGTGGCGTCTATTACCCGTGATGGAGAAGGCACTGCAGGTGAGTCTAATTTGACAGTTAACACGATGTATACCACTTTACACTGTCGCACTCACGTCAGGTCAATCGTTCAGGAACCCGTATACTTGCCTTATACTCGGTGAGCGAGGATTTGGACGGAAATCTGGAAGTTGGTTCACGATACTGTATGAATCTCTCTCGTCAACTGTGCAACCGCGCAGTGTAGGCCACCGCAATTAAATATCTGAAGGTAAATTCGGTTCTGACAATCGCGGAGGAATTCGTGCGATGCTATTATGGTACTGCGACGCATTGACAATAATTCACCCTGTCGTGGGTGAAGTATCACAGAGATCATCATCACACGGCGGAAGAGCGTCTAGAATTTCCTTGGCCTGAGGAGAAACACCGACCCCGTGGCATTGGTAGAGAATTGAATGATTGATCCCTCATAGATGAATCAGTAGCACTGTGAAAATAGCTGAACAACGCGGATTCATGCGGATTCGACTGAGTCCTGTACATTTCCAATCAAACTCCATAATTTACAGGATGCTAGTTGAACAAAACTATGACAGGGATAAAGGTGCTGTGAGTCATCAGGAGGCAGCGTCGGTTCAGAACCGAGGCTGAAATCCGGGGAATTACCGTACAAGATACCGTACAAGAAAAGGGTAAAGTAAAAGAGGGGCCTCCGCATGAGACTTGCGCAGCGAGCACACATCATCATTGCCTCATATTATAAGCCGGGGGTCGTTGCAACACCGGCCCACCATCCCGCGCCTCGGGGATCTCCGTCTCCAAGCGCTGAACTGTCGCAGTCAACCGCCGCAAATTGTCCGCGAGATCCGCCAGGGCCGGATCGCTCGCAGCGGACAGCGGGCTCTGGTCGGTGCCCAACGTGAGCCGGCGTGCCGTCGGAATGTCGAGGTTCAGCGCCGAGTCGGACATCGCGAGCTCGTACTTCGAGCGGGGAGGCGGCGGGAATCGCAGCAGGAACGGCGCCGCGAGGTAAGGTGCGCTGTCTTTTTCCTCTTCGCTCTCTCCGGCGGGGAGCCCCACGGTGAAGGGATTGGGTTTTTTGCCTTTCCCGAGAGCCTTCCGGCGGAGTAGAAACGGGATCGAAAGAAAGCCCAAAATGAATATTCCTCCGATGATTCCGCCAACGACGGCGCCCACGGGGAATTTATTCATCGCTTTGGAACTCGCGGGCGAAGAATTTTGCGCGGGCGAAGAATTCTGCGAGGTCGCGGGACTGGATGTCGCGGGCGGAGAATTTTGCCCGGGCGAAGAATTTTGCCCGGACAAAGAATTCTGCGAGGTCGCGGGACTGGATATCGCGGGCGAAGGATTTTGTGCGGGCGAAGAGTTTTGCGCAGGCGAAGAGTTTTGCGCAGGCGAAGAGTTTTGCGCGGGCGAAGAGTTTTGCGCGGGCGAAGAATTTTGCTCGGGCGAAAGATTCTGCTCGGGCGAAGGATTCTGCGAGGTCGCGGGATTGGATGTCCCAGGACCAGACGCAGCAGCTGTATCAGCATCATCAGACCTGAAGGTAAACACAATCAGCCGGGTGACACTAGAGCAGGAGGACGCGGCACGGACGTATAAACGGCATAGTCAAAGTACAGCTCCCATTCTGGTTGTATTTGGAGGACTAGGTTATGCGGCTGATTCGACAGCGTGGTATTGCGGTACGCCAAGTGCTTGTACAACTCAGCGTTCTCAGCCACGGCCCAACCCCCGGACGGAATATCGTCTATTCGCGCCACGAATCCCGAGGGGGAAGATTGGTTACTACCCGCGGGATACGCTACAAAGATATATATTGCCGTCCCTGTGCAAAATCAGAGAATCAGAGGTAATTTATGAATCTCCGCACTTCTTCGTACCCGTGAAGTTCATGGCTATCGTGGGCGAGTCGCTGGTAGTGGCGGGAATGAAGGTAATGGTTTGGTTGTTTAGCCGGTCGCGGTCAAAACCAGTAAGACTGCGGTCCAAGACCGGAGCGCGATATTGAACGAGTGAACTAGCGTCATCGATCGTGGTGTTGCCTTGCGCTGCGAAAGCAAGTTGGCAGAAGAGCAAGACGTTGAATACGAGGAGGAGATACATGGTAGCGAGCGAGAGGCGGGGGTGGGCAGAGAGAAGACAGGAACACCTAACTGGTAAGTAATTAGGCCGACAATCAGCGGTGATTGTTTGCGTGCCTATCTGACAGAATGGAGTGTCAGTCAAACAACAGACAGATAGATATGAATATCGCTCCGATCAATAGATATGAATATCGTTCCAAGTTGCCGTAACGAAGCAAAATTTGCTGGCCGCTTTCTTTCCCCCGTGTGGGAATTGTCTGATTATGCCGCTCACCTGGTTCATTTCCCTTCGAGGCCTGCGATACTCGTTTCGGGGACAATACGAGAAATCAAATGAGGCCAAATATAGAGAGGATGCGAAGTTGGGAACAAGAACATCTTGACATCGAAGCAGTCAGCACAGGCGTGTGTGTGATTCTCTCCAATATGTTACACATAAGACTCGGGACCTGTTTCTGCCCGAGTGGGGCGTGCGCATGAAGGATGGTCAGAGCGGGAGCGGTAACACAGACGAGGAATACTCCCCTAAGCAGGAGCCAAATTGTGCAGGCACATAACTTCGAATGAGGTTGATATTCCCCTTGCCATCTTCTTCTGACGAAGATGGAGTGTAGATGCTTATCAAAAGATGGCTAAGGTCGGGATCTCGCTGTGGAAGAAGGACCGCGCGGTTGACATTCCCGTTCACGAACTTGACGGCCAGCGCCTGATGCTGACTGCAAGCGTGTTCCAATTTATCTACGAGCTTCGGCGTCCAGCGGAGGAGCCAGGTGGGTGAAGGTCTCGAAGAACACCATAGGGCCGAGTCGATGTATTGACCAAACACGCACAAGGTAGCACCGCGATACTGACAGCACACCAATGGTTGGCACACCGAGGTTGTTCGTATTCTGCTCGAGCACGGTGCCAATGCGAACACACAAAGTGGATACTTTTGGTCACGTGCTACTAGCAGGGTGCCAATGTGAACGCACAGGGTGGAGAGTACGCCAGCGCACTACAGGCGGCGTTCAACCAGGGGCGCACCGGCATTGTACGCATTCTCCTCAACCAGGGTGCCGATGTAAACGCGCCGAGTGGAGTATACGGCAATGCTCTGCATGCAGCATCCGATCAAGGGCACACTGAGATTGTGCGTATTCTGTTGAAGCAAGGACAAGGTGGAAGATGGGGCATCGCACTGGTTGCAACGTGCGTGCACGGAACCAGCGAGGTTGTGCGCATTCTCCTTGAACAAGGTGCCGAGATAGATGGGCGTTCACTGGGTACTGCGGAGAATCGTAGGGACTCCGCAATTGTGCGCCTCTTGAAACGGTACCGGGGTTGACTATTGCTTACTTGCACGCCTGCAGAGCAACTTGAAGATGTAGGCCGGAGGATTCTGTCATACAAGATATGCCTGCTCTCGGCCTTCGCCGCTTCAGCCTCCGCTTCGTTCTAGTTATGCAAAACATTCATGTCCTAATACGACCCAGGAAAAATTAAATATTACATACTGTATGCGAACTACAAGAGATATCATATCGCGCATATATTATTTCTGCCTACTAGGTGGAGTAGAAGTTTAGAACGGCTGGGCAAAAATCTAGTGATGAATGGAAAAGGAGCGTATGTACTTGGCGAGAGAAGGGAGGATGAAGTAGAGAAGGGGGGAAATCCACCCCTTGTCCTTCGCGGCTCGGGCCTGTACGCGTGTCGTGTGATGTCCTCTATCCGGGCCCTCCTGGTGCCACCGTAGCGCCAGCGTGGAGACATCAGTGATCACACGTGTGAATAAATCGCGCGGCTGCAGTCCTACTATACCGAGGAGGATTAAAGTACACCTACCTCCCTATCGTTCAGCCAAAACAGTCAGCAACACTGCTGAACATTGTAGTACCGACGCAAATTTCAGCCATTTCAGCGACTAAGTTGCCTCGGATGATTGGAAGGAATATCAATAGCTTGATGGGCCCCGTACACTCTTCAGAATGGTTTCACAACAGATTTTCAATAAATATACGTCTTCTGAATTCCAAAACAGAAGCGGATGAAAGATAGGGGCGCCGATGTTCGTAATGTTCGGTGATCGCCGGAGCAATTGGGACTCCGACTGAACACAGCCAAACTCCGACATCCCATCAGCTGACGAATGATACTGCGACACTTTTCTTTTCGCGTCCTTGCACTCCAATGCACCTGTTGTCTCTGCAGTCCACCGATGCCTCAGTGCGCAGGAGCCACTCTCTCTGTGCTTCATTTAGCGGCGCTCACCCGACTCGACCTCGTTCACAAGCATTCTAGCCGGCAAAATTTTCTTCTGCTGCGGTCCCGATTTGTACGCTGTCTTTTTTAACTACTCAGCTTTTGTGCTAGTAGCCACCAGGTCTTTCCCTTTTCTATTCAAGCCCAACAATTACATAGGCTTCAAAGATCACGCCTTCCTGTCTCTTTCGCGCCTTCTTTCCAATCCACTGCAGCCACCTTGCCAAGTGTTATCACGATACCCTCCGAGCCCTACCCCTCAGTCCAGTAGCCGGCGTCGCCGCGTGTCTTTTTAAAAGTTCTTTTCTCGCTGGCGGCGGCCGCTGAGATGCCCCGAAAAAGACTCAAAAATCCGCGTCAATAGCGTGTATCTGCAACCAGCCAAATCGATGTTTTTTCTCTACGAGACTCGCTTAGGATTTCCTGAGGAATTGAGCTCCACAGAGTGACATTTTCCGCTTTTGGACATTCCTCCGTGCCCACACCCTTCTCGCAGCCCTCAGAAGCGCGTCTTTCGCTCTCTTCTCGCGCCTGAAGCTTTAAAATACGCCTACATGGTGTGCTCTCCCTCGCCGTACTCGGTCCTGCAGGCAAGGTAATTTTTTGAGGTTGCGACAAGTCACGTTCACGGCCGTTTGGAGCCATTCAATTTCCTGAAATCCGGCTAACATTTCCTGAGAAAATAAGCATTTTCGACTGCAGATACACTCTAATGGTGAGCAAATACCTGCAGGTGGTTGCCTAAAGGAGCCAATTCATCGCAAGCTTATAGAGAATAGAGTGTATCTGCAGTCGAAAATGCTTATTTTCTCAGGAAATGTTAGCCGGATTTCAGGAAATTGAATGGCTCCAAACGGCCGTGAACGTGACTTGTCGCAACCTCAAAAAATTACCTTGCCTGCAGGACCGAGTACGGCGAGGGAGAGCACACCATGTAGGCGTATTTTAAAGCTTCAGGCGCGAGAAGAGAGCGAAAGACGCGCTTCTGAGGGCTGCGAGAAGGGTGTGGGCACGGAGGAATGTCCAAAAGCGGAAAATGTCACTCTGTGGAGCTCAATTCCTCAGGAAATCCTAAGCGAGTCTCGTAGAGAAAAAACATCGATTTGGCTGGTTGCAGATACACGCTAATCAATCTCCAAAAGGAAGCCTGCGACGTGTACTCTGAGCTCCACAGGAAGACCTATTATTGCGTCATGTGGTGTGCAGTGCGCTCGCCAGCAATTGGCGGGTGTCACATAGGAGCTATATTAGAATCCGTCAAGGAGTCAGACCATTCTGGGTCCCCTACATGGTGGACGGTGAGCTCGAATAATCATGTCTCGCTCACATTTGACTGCTCATGGGATGTAGAATTACCGACCTCCATAATGGACGGCAGTGTTCACGAATTTACCAAATTTCTCGAGGCAACTTTGTTGCGAGCCCAGGCCGCTTCTGGATAGCTCAGTACAACCTCATCATGAACCTCGCTATCCACATTGGCTACTCTCGCGAGCGAGGATGAAATTGGAAAAGGCGATTAAAACAAATATATTCGCCATTCCTTCCTCCATAAGGTGCGGCCAAGTTCCCGTATCATCTAACCAGCCTCAATCTGCATTCGATCGAGACACTGCCTGGCGGTCGATCGAGGTGTTTTCAAGGCTCGCTGACGAAGGGCCGTCGGGCCGGTGTGTCATTTGTGATTACGGTGCAAGGTGACATCATCCTTGACCCGTCGTTTGCCCGTCGTTGCCTTAAATCCGGGCAAATGCACCTCACGGACTCCTCAGACCATGGCTGACCTCCACAACATCCCAGAGGACGGTGTCGATCCATCCAGCAATCCGTCTCGTTCTCCCGCTATCCAACAACGCCCTTTTAATGAATCCACCCCAAAACCACGACGCAGATCCAGTGTCCGATCCCACGTCGATGTCGACTTTTTCGATCCTGCTGGAGTCAAAGGTCTTCAACGCACAGTCACCCAAATTTCCGAACGAAGCGTCAAGAGGCCGCAGCAGAGCATAGATTCAGACGCGACCCTCGATCCGGGCGAGGGCCCTTTTGACCTCGAAAAAACCCTCAAGTTTGTTCGCAAAAAGTACGTCTCCTTGCCTGCATCCACCAAGCGGCGATTCATGAAATCGTCAGACTGGAGGAGTCCCACATCGAGCGGCGCGAACTTGGTGTGGTGTTTGAAAATCTCCGCGTCGTCGGACTGGGCGCATCGGCGTCTTATCAGCCCACCCTCGGCTCCACCCTCAACCCGCTCTCCCTCTTCGAAAAGATCAAGGGGCTGCGGCATCCACCGCTCAAAAATATTATCGATGGCTTCTCCGGAGTCGTCCGCCCCGGCGAGATGCTGCGTGAGTCCGCTTTACACCAGCCTGATCGTCTTTAACATTCCCAGTCGTGCTCGGCCGTCCCGGATCTGGGTGCTCCACGCTCCTCAAGACCCTCGCAAACAGGACGGATGAATACCACGCAGTGTCCGGCGACGTGCACTATGACGCCCTCACCGCCGAGGAAATCCGCGCCCACTACCGGGGCGACGTGCAGTATTGCCCCGAGGATGACGTGCACTTTCCCACCCTCACCGTCGAGCAGACCCTCCAGTTCGCCGCGCGCCTGCGTACCCCGCAGGCGCAGGCCCGCATTGGGTCCACGGGCCGTGACGAGTACGTCGCGAGCATGGTGGAGATCCTGTGCACAATCTTCGGGCTGCGGCATGTGCGCGGCACGCGGGTCGGGAACAACGCCATCCGCGGCGTCAGCGGGGGCGAGAAGAAACGCGTCAGCATCGCCGAGGCGCTCGCCACCCGGATGCGCATGGGCGCCTGGGACAAGTATGCTATCACAATAATCTTATCCCAATGTGGCTAATAACGGGCACTCCTTAGCTCGACGCGCGGCCTGGATGCGTCTACTGCTTTGGAATTCGGGCGCGCATTGAGAATAGCTACCGATGTGTCCCGATTGGCTACGATCGTGTCCATCTACCAGGCATCGGAGACGCTCTACTCGCTGTTCGACAAAGTATGCGTGCTCAGCGAGGGGCGCATGGTGTACTTCGGTCCTGCGGACCAGGCACGGGAGTATTTCTTATCGCTCGGATACGCGCCGCAGGCAGAACGCCAGACCACACCTGATTTCATCGTCTCAGTGGGCACCCTCATTCATTATTTTTCGTGAAATTGAAAGTGAGCGATACGATCACAGGTCACCGATCCAGCAGGGCGCGTCATCCGCCCGGGGCTATCGCCAGCCGAGGACCAGGCCCGCCCGCGCACATCCGCTGCACTCGCGGAGCACTTCTTGGCGTCTCCGCTCATGGCGCGCAATCGCGAAGACATCACGGAGTACAATGCTGAATGCGGTCCGGGGCACACCGAGCGGGTGCAGCAGTACAAGCGCAGCGCGCAGGCCGAGCACGCCAAGGGCGCGCGGCGTGCGTCGTACGTCGTGTTCCCACCTTCCGTTTTTTTGCGTAACTGATAGAGTAGGCCGTACACGACCACGATCGCGATGCAAGCGCGCGCGGTAATGCTCCGCCGCGTGCAGATTCTCTGGGGCTCGAAGATTGGTAGCGTTATTACGATTTCGTGCGTCAGCCGTTATAATTTCGACAACTGCTTACATGGATGGTGTTCAGAACGTTCATCTTGCAGGGCATCATCGGTACGCAGGTCTATTTTAACATTATGTGGATACCGCGACCCATGCGTCTACAGTCGGCTCCGTGTTCGTCAACTCACCCCAATCCACCTCGGCGTACTTCTCGCGCGGAGGCGTCATGTTTTTGTAAGTATCGCTGCACGGGATGATAATGAGCTAACTGTCTGTATCCCAGCGCGCTCCTCTTCTCCGCCCTCTCGAGCATGGCGGAGATCGCGGCCCTGTTTGGACAGAGGCCGATTATCCTTAGGCAGAGCAAGGCAGCGCTGTACCATCCCTTCGTTGAAGCGGTCGCGCTCACTCTCGTAGATATTCCAATGACGTTCTGCATGACTCTGGTCTGTCTCTACAATAGATTTCTCCACTGCTGCCTGCTGACCCATCGCGCTAGGTGTTCGCTATTATTCTGTATTTCATCGTGGGGCTCCAACGAACCGCATCCCAGTTCTTGTGCGTTCTCCTTCCTCACTAGTCTTCCCAACGTTAATGCCTTACCGCTGCCCAGCGTCTTCTACCTGTTCTTGTTCACCATGGCCGTTACGATGAAGGCGTTTTTCCGCGCGATCGCTGCGGCATTCAAGTCCCCTGCGACCGCGCAGTCGGTAGCGGGGATTGTGCTGCTCATGCTCGTCATCTACACCGGTTATACTATTCCAAAAGCTGTACGTGTTTCCAATTACCTTCTCTTGCTGCACATCGCTGATGCCAATATTCGCAGTCAATGTAATTTTACCCCATTATGGCTCCCATCAAGGACTAAGCCCTTTTTAAAATTCAGGATCGGCGCATTGCGATGGATAACGTTCATCAACGTGCGTCTGATTCCGTCGTTTAATCTCTCGATGTGCTAACCGTACAACGTAGCCGCTGCGCTATGGATTCGAGGGAGTCATAGCGAACGAGTTCCACACGCTCAAGGGCACATGCGCGTCGCTGGTCCCACAAGGTCCGGGCTACGAGAACGTCTCGATTTCCAACCAGGTGTGCGCAACCGTCGGAAGCGTCGCCGGGCAGGACTTCGTCGATGGGAACACGTTCATCGCCGTGAGCTATGGGTATTCGTACAGCCATGAATGGATGGTGCGTCGCATATTTAATATCTTCATCAGTTGATGAGAGCACATTGCGTCTTCAGAACTTCGGAATTGTGGTGGCGTTCGGAGTGGGGTTCATCACCCTGCTGCTCGTCTTCACGGAGCTCAACACCTCGTCGTCGATGGACACGCCTGTCGTGCTATTCAAGCGAGGCTCGAATACGGCTGCTGCGGCGCTGGTCGACAGCGGGGCGCCCGCGGATGCGGAGAAGGCGGATGGTGCCACCGCGGAGTCCACAAACGGCGCGGACGAGGCGGAGGTGAAAGAGGCGCTCGCAGCGCAACCGCGCATGACGGACGTCTTTTCGTGGCAGAACCTCAGTTATGTCGTCCCTGTCAAGGAGGGGACACGGAAGCTTTTGGATAACGTGTCGGGGTATGTGGTCCCCGGGAAGCTCACGGCTCTCATGTACGTCTGCGCGTTCACGCTGTCTTGAGACTGGGCTGATCTGGCGCGCGTAGGGGCGAATCTGGTGCAGGAAATAAGTTGCTCTTTGTGCCACCGCTTGTCGCCGGCTGATGATATTATCTTCCTCCACAGACGACGCTGCTCAACGTCCTGGCGGAACGAACGACGACGGGCGTCGTGACCGGGGATATCTTAGTCAACGGACACGCACCACCGCGCGACTTCAGATCGCAGACGGGGTGTGTGTTGCACTCTCTTTGATATACGCGGTAGTAACAAAATCTGCTCCAGATATGTGCAGCAGATGGACACGCATGTTCCTACGGACACTGTACGCGAGGCGCTACTGTTTTCTGCCACGCTGCGCCAGCCAGCCTCGGTCCCGTTGGCGGAGAAGGCCGCATAGCACGCCTCCTTTCTTTTCACGTTACTCGAATGCTAATGGAACGTTTCGTAGCGTCGAAACATGCTTGAAGATGTGCGGGCTGGAAGCCGTCGCGGACGCGTCGGTCGGGAGTCTCGGAATCGAGCATCGCAAGCGGACGACTATTGGCGTTGAGTTAGCGGCAAAGGTAGATAGTTCTCTTTTCTTGATGCCAATCTGACGCGATGGTAAAGCCTAAATTACTACTCTTCTTGGACGAGGTGTGTACTCATTGTGCCGTCCAAGCTCTCTGGCTTACATATTTCCCCAGCCTACCTCCGGTCTTGATTCGCAGAGCGCGTGGGCGATCATGCTGTTCCTTCAGCAGCTCGCCGCTAACGGGCAAGCTATACTTTGCACGTGCGTTCCTCTGCTACCATCCTGGTGAGAGTTCACTAATTGTATCGCTCAGTATCCACCAGGTACCGTGCTTTCACGTATATGAGAATTACCGGAACTAACTTAGATGCCCCAGCCGTCGGCCGAACTTTTCCAGGCAAGTACGGTCCTCGCGTTGTACTCCCCAGTCTGACTTTCAGCAAATAGATCTTCGACCGGCTACTGCTTCTGAGGAAAGGCGGCCAGGTTGTGTACTTTGGAGATATTGGCAAAAATTCGACCACCCTTATTGGCCACTTTGAATCCAACGGATCTCGCCCTTGCGAGCCCACGGAGAACCCGTAAGCCCTGTTCCTCTGAATATCAGAAATAGCGACAGCCACTCAAGTTATCCGTTTGCAGAGCCGAATTTATGCTAGACGTCATTGGCGCTGGAGCAACCGCAAGCAGCGTGCAGGACTGGTACGTGACTGGGATTTGCCATTCGTTCAGTCTTCATAGTCGTGTGTAGGGAGGCTATTTGGCGAAGGTCCCCCGAATCAGCCAAGGCACGCGACGAACTTGAACGGATCCACGCTGAAGGCCGAACCCGTGGAGCTGTTGAAGCGACCTTCCATGCCAATTATGCGACGCCGTGGATGCAGCAAGCCAGGAGTTTGTGGAGGCGCGACGTCCGTTTCCGTTGGAGAAATGTTCGTATCAAATTATCCTTGCTTTCTTACCTTTCACTGACTCTCGGGCTTGCTAGCCGACCTACCTGATGGCTAAGTTGCTTCTAAACACCGTCGCCGGTCTCTTCATTGGGGTGAGGTCCGCCACTCTCGTTGGGTTGCATTTTCCTGATCTGCATTCGCAGTTTACGTTCTTCAAAGCAAAGCTCACTCAGCAGGGGACACAGAACCAGCTTTTTGTAACTAGCATTCTTCGTTTCTCTGGCACATATCTTACCAGACATCAAGGCGATCTACATGTCCACTATCCTCGCCGCGCCGCTGTCCAATCAGCTTCAGGTGCCTTTCTTGGAGATGCGGAATATTTATGAAATTCGAGAAGGGCCCACCAGGTTTTACAGCTGGTCGGCACTTGTCACTTCAGCCCTTGTTTCCGAAGTCCCGTGGAATATCCTCGGGTCGTCGATTTACTTCCTGTGCTGGTAGGCAGTCTACATGGCACGACTCCCATCTTCTCATCTCCAATCCAGGTACTGGACTGTGGGTTTCGAAAACGCACGGGCCGGGTACACTTATCTTGTCAGTTTTTATTTCAAGCCCGGCGGAGCGCGATCTTACATGTTGCAGATGCTCGGGGTTGTATTCCCGCTCTATTACACGACGTTCGCGCAGGCCGTTGCTTCCATGGCGCCTAATGCGGAAATCGCAGCGGTGCTGTTCAGCTTCCTCTTCTCGTTCGTGTTGACTTTGTAAGTCCCTCCCTCCAAATATTCAGCGCAGTATCTCTTTGCTGAAACCTGCATGCAGCAACGGTGTTCTCCAGCCATTCAGAGCCCTTGGATGGTGGAAATGGATGTGAGGCATATGCTCGTATTTTCGTTTGCGCAGGGTCTGACTTCAGGCCAGGTACCATGTGTCGCCGTTCACCTATTTGACCGAAGTACATCATACATCGATCAGTTTGCTGATATACGTACTTACGCATTTTAGGGACTTTTGGGGCAAGCACTGGGGAAACATGCTATCATGTGTAGCGCTGCGGAACTTGTGAATGTGAACCCACCTTCCGGTCAAACTTGCGGGACGTACTTTGCTTCATATATCTCCTTCGCTGGTGGTTATCTCACCAACTCGGATGCCACATCTGGGTGCGAATTTTGTTCTACCGCCACTACCGACCAGGTACATATATATGCATCAATCATCGACTTGAACTCATTGACCCGCACAACAGTTCCTGGGAGCCAGCTTCAACATCTTCTACTCCCATCACTGGAGGAATGCAGGACTACTATTTGCGTACATCGGTGCCAACGTGTGTATCCTCGGATTCATTCCCGCGGGCCACTAATTCTCTCTTTTCCCATCTCTGTATAGATATTTGCGATATACGCTTTCACGTACTTTTTCCGCATTCGAACCACCAGCATCTTTGCCATTTTCAAGAAAAAACAGGCCTGATGTTGGAACCTGCTAGCTTAGACAATAAAACTATATTCCCTAGAACAGTATAAGATACGTTGTAATCATACTTGAATGTATTTTACCAGTGCAGCTTCAAACGCTGGGGCGAACAGAACAGGAGTCTGAAAACGCAGGCCTTGGTAATTTCAGTCGTGCGATAGCAGCATAGAAGACAGAGCGTTGATACTCGCCGCTTGAGTGAGTCCATGAAATTCGCTTGGGCCATAGCCTCAGAATTAACGTTCAAAAGCGAAGAGCTTTAGGGTATGCTCAGTTCAGTGTGACGGTTTGACCTGTGATCAGTAGTCAAGATATTTCTCGAGTCCTCCAGGCTGTTGACCGCGTCCGCAATATTCCAAAATTGAGATACCGATTACCATTCCAGTTGGCGTTCCACTGATAGAAGGGTTGGTTGATTTCATAAGTACGTAGCCTTTCGGGTTTCCTCGCTGGCACCGCGTAGTAGCATGATATGACCGGAGTCCCTCGAATGAGATCGATGGGCGATATAATGAGTTATGGTAGTAAGACCCGGTTAAGCGTAAATGACACAGTTGAAAACCAAAACCTGGAAAACGAAAAATGGGCAAGTTCAGTCTTTGTGTGTGTTGCTTTGTTGTCCGCTATTTGGGTCCCGCTTCGATCGCGTCGACGTCACGTGTGGTGGAATCGCCCTTTCTTCCCACCACCACCTTTCCGTTCCGGCCACAGAGCGAGCATTGAACAAACTCGTGTTTGAAAAGCAGATTAACAGGTTCTGCAGCTCTGCTCACCCCTCTTTCACCACTGACTAGCATCCCAGATATTCATGCGCGACTTTGCCCAAGAACTCATCGACAATGTCATCGATTGTTGGCGTCTCGCGGACCCCAAGGGCATGCAACTATGCGGACTTGTCTGCAAGCGATGGCTTGATCGCAGCAGATATCACCTCTTCTCGATTGTGCCTCTGGATACCAAGAACCTCGGCGCGTTTGTCAATCTCGTCGACACGTCGTCACTTCCAATCCTCTCATTCGTTCGACACCTGGCGCTGTTCTACCACGACAGTCCTCTCCATGCAGATCATCTGGCCCGACTGCACGACTGCCCCAACCTCACCCGTATCACGATCCGCACCATGGATGTCGGTGGAAGAAACCTCCCGACGGTGGACTGGCTCGCCTCGCACGAGTCTCTTCAGACTCATCTCCGGGCATGGAGTGCCAAATCCCTCTCGCTCTCCAGCCTAGAGCTAGGCCTGCCATCTATAGACTTGCCGTTGCGCACACTGGCGGATTTGATATGCTGTGTTCCATCCGTAAAAAGTCTGAAAGTGTTCGGAGATCTAGACACGCGCGTGACAGCCACAGCGGTACCTCTCACCCTCGGTCCCACTCGTCTTGCAAATTTGGGCTTATTCATATACAGCGGCGGCGGTGGTTTGATTTTATCCTGGTTGCTTTCTCTCCCCGTGCTTCCAATCCTCGGGTCTTTCGTGTTGAAGACGTTTCGGAACGAAGATGCAAGCGCAATCGAGGAGTATTTTCGGCGCGCGGGAGAGGGACTAGAGTCATTGGAAATCAACTCGTTGGGAGGTCGGTCCCGCATCCCTCCTCCATCACATCCAATAAATCGATTAATGTCTCCGTTATTCCAGACAATGTAGTGCTCGAGCGGCGTATCCTGCCATACACACCTAATCTCCAGCGGCTTAACTTTTTCTGCCCTCATGCTTCCGATATATTCAATACCCTTGCCCTCCTTTCCTCCTCCCGCTGCAATGCGATCACTGTCCGTACGGAGGGTCTTGAGGACGGAGAGCTATCGTGGACCGCCTTCGACACCGTACTCGCAGACCCCAAATTTCGCAATCTGAAACAGCTCTCCGTCTTGGGGTTGTATAACGAAACCCTCATAACACCGGAAGTAAGGGCCCTGATGCCCCTAGCCAATGCGCGCGGGATTCTGAACTAAGTTTCGGCTTGCAGTGGTACGTCATTGTTCCAGCCCCAGGTGATTCCCGTTGACGTTGCACGGCAGTTGTTTTGATTGCCTTAGTATACAAATTCTCCCGCACCGTGGCTTGTACAAGTACGCGCAGCTGAAAAATGCATCGAATCCTGGCCACTGCCTTGAAAGGTTGAACCTGGAGGGATTTCAGTTCAATTTGGGGGAGACGTAAAGGACTCGAAATAACTGGGTTCATCTTTGTGCGTTACTGATATGAAATGCGCTGCTGATTCTGGAATTTGGAGCGCATCATTATTCAACCTGAGTCAGAGCTCGGAGTGGGTACGACGTTTCAATAGGATGATTCAATTCGAAGTGAAAGCGCTTCACTTACTGAGTTTTATTTCTCCTCCTCTGATGCTACAATTTCTGCCCGCCCTGTTTTTTCTTGCTCCTCCTCGCCATGTCCTCCTCGCGCCATCCTACCTTCGCCGTCTGTTTCGGCGACGAGCAACAGCAGCGCGTCGCCGACGAGCAGCAGCAACGGGACCGCCTCGTCGTCCTTCCTCGCAAGAGTACAAAACTGGCGAAATCATCGTATACGAGTCCCCAGCTGAGCGGTCCCCATCGTCCTTCGGGTAGTTCAGACACATTCTGGTCCCGGAAATGCGTTCGTGTGGTTCATTTTTATCCTAACATGATGAAATGCAGGTAGGTAGGGAAGGTTCGGTACTGCGTCCTTCCCAATCCGTTAGGCCTAATAGACAGAGTCTTATCCCTCTGCTCGATACGTTTCAATTCTGTTTGTGCGTTTTCTCACTGGCTAAAACGATGTATCTCTCGCTGAAAGAAAATTCTCCAGAACCACTACCACTACCGATTATGATACTGCATGTTTGGGCCCGTTGGCCTCCTGAATATGCTACCTAAATGAAATGCGTATATATGTTGCTCAACACTGCAAGACGAGTATTGTATAACGCCCGGTCTTCTCGAGGCCACGAATTCAAGCCGGGTTCCCTCCCGCCACGTACTACGCTCTTGCACCCGGCGCTCCTAGATATTGGGCGGTAAGATCTAGAGCTTGCACTCCCTGTCTTATTATTGTGGTACTCATCGCGAATTCTTTGTCTCCCAGGAATGACGGCAACGACGGCAAGGACGATAACGCGCAAGGGCTTCAACAACTTGATTTGATTCTGTCAGCATCGGTGACCCGCCTATCTTCGATGTAGACTTCGATGGCCAATCCACTTAACAACAAAGCGCACCGTTCAAATTTTTCCCACTCATTCCGAAGGCTATTCACAAAATCACGCAGTCGGGCGCTCGTCGGTTTTTGAACCAGTACCACTGTGCCAAGTGGGTGCTTACAAATGTACAAATATGATATCTATCTACGTCTGGAAGACTTAGGTTGCAAGCCATCCCGATAGACCTAAAAGTATGAAGTTGTAGGGTCATATACTGTATTATTTCATTCAATTCGACCTGGTGCGTGACGCTTGACCCAAAACACCAATTCGACCATTCGACCAGAGCCAAAATTCAGTGTGACACCACCAAAGTTTTCAACCACCGGAACGAAAATTTTGGATTTTTCGCGTCGTGGACGCAAATTTCGGCGTTTTGGGGGCTGTGTGACAGATCTGAGATTTGACCAACGGGTGCGTGACGCGGGACAGTGCACCAAAATTCACCTGGAAAAAAATCGACACCGACCAGGGGGGGCGTGACGCGTGACGGTCGAATTGAAGGAAACGAAGGCATATGTAAGCATATTCTCTTCGTGGGTTGTCCTCGATTCATGGACGCTATGTATTTATTCACTGGCCTGTCCCGCAGAACTTAACCTATTATATCGGAAGAGGACGGAGTCTACACGCCCCTCTTTTATGTCGCAGTCCATGGACGAGATCATGCCATCGCAAGTTGTCAACTTGTGACAGCCCTCCGCCCCAGATTCACGTTGGTGAAATAATCCCTTGTCTCTTGAATGAATCTGCAAATAAGGCCCGCATGTCGGCGACGCTATTTTTATTTGGCCCAAACAAGCCGTCGTCTTGGACGTCGTCCCTAATAGAGGACAAAACATTCTATCAGTCAAACGAAGCGCCTAGTGCGAAGCGCAAGAGGGACCATCACCAAAAGTGTCCGAAGCTGGCGTGGCCTCGTGACTTTGACAAGTGCCATCAAGGCAAATCCAGCCCTCGGACGCGTCCACCAAGGTCCTTCCTAGGGCTCTTCTAGGCTACGCGACGCTCGCGAGGCTCATCCCAGGCTTGCACCACCTTCCAAGGTACTCTTAGGCACGTTCCAGCCTGGATCCATCCATCCGAGTCCTCGTCCCTAAAACCGTTTTTGGTCGCCCGTACGACGCGTGCGCATCTCGCCTTTGTGGCGTGTCTGCTGCTTGTGCATGAAAACTCTGTTCCTTCCATTATTTATTGTTCTTCTCATGCCTCTGTGTCAATTTTGCGGGGGCACTTTCGGCAGTGGGATGGGTCAGCATCGTAAAGCGTGCAAGGACAAGACCAAGCGCCTGCAAGAGTCTTCCGCCCGTGCAGTAGAAAAAAATCGCGTAGAGTCCGAGCAAGCTGCCAGCGCAGCCCTCCCCCCGGCGCAGGAAAATTCCGTCCCAGATGTAAGTATTTCCTCAAATAAAAGAGTTCTTGATGCATTTTTCTCATATAAATCCCATAGATACCGCCAGAAATTCCACGACCACTCAGTCCTCTGCCCCCTGGTCCCTCTGGTCGCCCTCGTCGTCGGACTCGTCTCCCTGCGCGGTTCCGTGATGATCTTCCTGAGCCGCCTACGCCAATAGCACCGGCCGAAGTTCCTGCACCCGATCTGCACCCTCCTGCGGAATCGACGCCGGAAATTCCGGTACGAACCTGGGTGAAAACAGAGCCCAATGCGCACGGTCTCTACAAGGTATTCCCAAATCGTCCAACCCATGACCCCGAAGATTCAGTTTCCCTCGATGATCTTTGCCGCTCATCGGAACTGCTTACGCCCACGCCCGTCGTTGCACCGTCGACTGCCGGCTGCCTTCCTTGCTTCCCCTTTCTCAATTCCACAGTCGCTCGACTAATGACCTGGTTTCACACCGGATCCAATCTCAAGTCCATCGCGGAGCTGGATGCGCTCGTCAACAATATTATTTTACATGAAGATTTCGACAGAAAACATCTAGAAGGCTTCAGTGCTGCACGCGAAAATAGACGGCTCGACGACGTCACAAATGCTCTGCCGGGAGAACCGCCCAGCGGATGGACAATTGGGTCCGTGAAGCTCAAGCTTCCTGCCCCCAAGGTTTGCGTGCCGGAGCAGGACGCTGCCGAATTTGAAGTTACAGGAATCATTTACCGCCCCCTTCTCGATGTCATGATCGAAGCATTCCAAAGTCCCGCTTTCATGCAATTCCACATAACCCCATTCGAAAGTCGCTACGACCCCAGCCGTGACCCCGAAAATCCCGACACGATCTTGGAAGATGTCAATGTTCCTCTCGACGAAAATGGCCTCCCTCCGCTACCCACGGGACATGAGGTGATGTATGGAGAAATCTACACGTCTCCCTCGATGCTCAAAGCACACAACGAGCTGCCTCGAACTGCCGAACCGCATCTCGAGACAATCATCGCCGCATACATGTTTTGGTCTGATTCGACACATTTGGCGAATTTTGGAGATGCATCCTTGTGGCCGCTCTACACTTACTTCGGAAATTTAACCAAGTACATGCGTGCTAAGCCCAACTCGAATTCGGGACACCACCAGGCATACTTCCCTTCGGTATGTTTGCACTCTTTTTTTGTTGTACATCCTTGCCCAGTTGCGTTTCAGCTTCCCGATTCAATCAAAGACTTTTACCGCAACGTATTTAAAATCGCCCCGTCATCGGACATGCTCGCTCATCTGAAACGCGAATTGATGCACGCCGTTTGGGATCTCCTGCTCACTCCGGAATTCATCCACGCCTATGTGCACGGAATTATCATCAGGTGCTATGATGGTATCGAGCGACTAGTCTTTCCGCGTTTTTTTACATACGGTGCCGATTACCCTGAGAAGTCGGCCATTTATCTTTTTGGTTTCTTTCGCTGACAGGCTTCAGGGTGCTACTGGCAACGATCAAATATTTTGGAGGCTGCCCCTGCCCCCGCTGCTTCGTAGAGAAAGACCAAATTTCTGATATGGGTACCAAGGTCGACATGCGACGGCGTCAAAATATCCGTGAGGATACCAGTTGGTTCCGCAGCAAAATTGAGCTGGCACGGAAATGGATTTTCAAAGGACACCTTGTGGCCGGCGAGGCTGTTGGCCGACTCCTCAAACCGAAATCCTGGGTACCAACGCGCGTAAGTAATATTTGTCTCTCTGCCTCAATATTGATTACCATTGCAAATAGAATGCATTTTCGAAACTGGCAGAGTTTGGATTCAACTTCTATTCAATGTTCGTCCCCGACCTCCTGCACGAGGTTGAACTTGGTGTGGTGAAGTCCTTGTTCATTCATACCATTCGAATCCTTGAGGCAGTCAACCCCATTTCCGTGGATAAGCTCAACGAGAGGTATTTCAATCGTATGTGGCTAAAAATTGGTGACATATCACACCATAGGTTTCGAAAAATTCCAACCTTTGGACGTAGTACGATCCGACGTTTTCACACGAACGTTTCCGAGATGAAGAAGCTTGCAGCCCGTGATTTTGAGGATATCCTTCAGGTAGAGAGTGCCATCACATTCTTTTTCCTTCCGCTAATTTCGAACAGTGCTTCCTCCCAGCACTGGAAGGGCTGCTCCCCGACCCTCATAATGACATTGTTCTCACTCTATGGTTTGTTCTGGCGACGTGGCATGCCTACGCCAAACTTCGACTTCATAGCTCTTCCACCATTCAATGCTTTAGAGCAGTCACCACAGAGCTCGGTACGAAGGCTCGGCATTTTATTCGGACGACATGCGCCACGTACGTGACCTACGAACTACCACAGGAGACGAAGCGGCGGGCCCGAAGAGAAGCTTCAAAAAAATCTGCATCCACAAAGAATGCGAGTAATGGACAAAAGAAACGCAAATCGTGGAATGTTTCCACCTACAAATATCATTCTCTTGGCGATTATCCAGACACAATAATTCAGATGGGCACGACAGACTCTTACTCAACTCAAATTGTGAGATTCTTTCTTGTTTGGTATTCCAGGAACTGACGACATGTTTAAATCTTTTCAGGGCGAGCTCGCTCATCGCCTGGTCAAAAGATTCTATGCACGCACGAATAAACGCAACTATGGACAGCAAATTGCTGCACATGAGCGTAGGCAACGAATGCTGCGTTGTATAAACCGGCGTATGGACGACGCCACCGCCTCTGAAGCCGCAAACACTGCGGCTGCGGCAGACGAACAATCAGCTAAACCAACGAATCCGCTAGCCGAGAGTCTGCGACCTAGCAGTGAAGTTTTGCCCCGCACACCTCCCCGCGAGCACCATCACATATCGGAATCCAAAAGGACCTGGTTACATGCATATGAATTCCCCTCTCTGATGGCTGGAGATGTCGCTGTTGAGGTAAGTATACGGTGCTTGCGTGGCAGACTTTTAGCTAACTTTTCGTTTAGAATTTCTTGCTGAATCTCCGGAAGCACCTTCTCAGCCGCTTGCTTGGGCTCCCTTACGACGGCGACGAGCAAGAATTCTCACCTCAAGACCTCATGGATGTTACCATCGTTGGTGATCGCCTATACACCCACAAGGTTATGCGTGTCAATTATACGACGTACGACCTACAGAGAGATCAAGATACCATAAATCCCCGTACGCATTCAGACCTCATGGTACTCGCGCACGAGGATGAAACAGACTCCAACTCTCATCCGTATTGGTACGCACGGGTCATCGGGATTTTCCATGTGGAGGTACGACATGTCGGGCCGAAATCCAACAATCGAAAACCCGTCCGTATGGAGTTCCTGTGGGTGCGATGGTTCGGCCGTGATCTCTCCTACAAAGCGGGGTGGAAAGCCAAGCGTCTGCACCGGCTGGGCTTCATAGATTCCGCAGATGACGGCGCTTTTGAATTTCTCGACCCGGCTGAAGTCATCCGTGGGACCCATATCATTCCTGCTTTTCACTATGGCAGGACCTCCGAACTATTACCAAAATCTATCGCGCGGCGACCAGAGGAGAACGATGAGGATTATTTATACTATTATGTTAATTGGTAAGTTATTCACCTTCGTGAACGGTGTTACACTTAGTTCTGTGCAGTTTTGTTGACCGCGATATGTTCATGCGGTACTGCGACAACGGAATTGGCCATAATACCACGAAAAAGGCCGCTAATTCTTCTCCTGGGAAGTCTACAACGGTCGACGAGGACGACGAGATGGACGTTGATCCAGAAGTTACAATAATAGCTCAGCCCGCGAGTGAAGATCAAACACAAGAACCGGATGATCCCACTGAAGAACTGGAAGACGACGAGTCTGAATTGGAAGCTTCAGATCTAGAAGATGAGCTCAATGGCGCAGATACAGAAAACGAGGAGAATGAGGAGGAGGTTGAGGGTGCAGGAGCGGATAAAGATGATGAAGAAATTGTTGACGAGGCAGGATATGATGCCCTTTGAATTGATTTATTTATTTTTATCCGCCAGCATTTTTTTGAAGACCTGTCGCGGCGAATATTGGGGCTGAAAAGTAATTCGACGCGTTCGTGACAAATCACGTGTACCGTGACGAGTGACTCGACGGCCTTTAAAATCCAGCGCGCCTGGCAAGAACGCATCACCCGCCTTTTCTTCCTCCTACCACCATGGCCTCCAATGCCCCTCCCAATGGCCCGCCCTCCGGCCTCGCCTCTGCCCCCACGGTCTCTACTCTCACTATGCTCCCCCCCCTCAAACGCAAATACGACGACATCGTCGACGCACTCCGAGTCGGTACTCTCGCAGGATCCCAAGCTAAACGCCGTAAACGAGCCGCCAAGTGCGTCGCATACCCTGCCGCTTTCCTCATCCTCATATCACACAGTGCTGTCCTATCTACCGAGGAGAGACTTATCGCTATTGGGAAGTACTTCATGCGCGCCGTGCATCCTTTCATGGACATCAGTGAGCCGATGCTGTATGGCCCAGAACATCACTGGAGCACCCCCGCCGCCGCCGCTCCCTCAAACACGGTCGTTATCCCTGCAGCGTAAGTCCCTTATCTGGATTCTTCGTGCAAGCTTAAGTCTGATTGTATGTACAGGGAACTTGCACGACAGCGGCTTTCCATCGCCGCCTTTGACAAGATGTTTGCCCTCGCCCCCGATCTCCTTGAAGTCGTCAAGGCCCTGTTCTTGGAGATTGAGTCTAAACCAGAGCAATGGAACTGCCTCGTCAAAATGGTGTGTCGTCATCCTCTATGGCCGTATCACATTGTCATGTCTCTTCAGCTGCAGAAAGCTGCGACCAGTGCTCGCACCTCCGACACCGGGGGACTCAAGCATTGTCTCGACTACGTTGTCCCCAACCCTCTGAAGCATGTCCTGATGCCGCCGATCCCAAAGCAAGAAAGCAAGTCAGACCGCGGCTTGACCCACCCCATGCTGCGTCATTTTCTTCTCCCGTGGGCGGAACGCCTCCAGCTGCCACCGCTTGTTATGCCGTGCGGTTTCGTTTTATTTACGCGCATATATTCGGCTAATTTCTGATTTTCATCTCAGCACTTCCGAGCAAGATGGTGGAAGCTCAGCGGAGCCAGCGATTGACCAGTCCGTTGGTGCAGACTCGACGGAGCCGACGGTTCCCACAGCCCGCAACGAGTAAGTGTTTATGCATGAATGAACTCACCTAACTAGTATCATCTTTGTCCTTTAGACTGCTTGACCGGATCGTCGCGAACCGGCTCGAGCTTACGGCTCAGGATTTCCCCTCGTTCTTCTATGCGGAGGGCTCCTTCGACCCGAACGACCTCGACAAGGGCCTTTTACGCGGTGAGTTCATGCTGAGGGTGAGAATTTCTTTATCATTTCTTTTCGTTTGTGCTTGACCTTCCACAGGTATTTCGTCACCTCTGGACGGCGCCAAAGTTTGCCTTGTTTGGTCTTAGCGACGGGCGACTTCCTCCAATTTGTAACGCGCGACTACACGGAACCTTGACGGCAGATCCCGAGATGATAGGCTACACCGGCGTCCAGGTACGTATGGTTTGATCAAATGAATTATCATTAACCTTTGGTAGGCACGCACAATGCTCTCTACGGCAGAGTGGAAGTCTCGCGACGGGGCTTACGATTACGAGGCGCTGTTCACGTCCATCGTCAACCTTTTCGAAGACCCGGAAGATCCATGGGCTAAAGATACGCTCGCATGGTACCAAAGGTAATAATGCCATCGTCGCCGGTTCCAGCTCACCAAACTTTTGCAGAATGGTCTTCGATGGTGTGACCAACCACTTGCAGCCGACGTCAGAGCCCACCGCCAGCGCATCCTCGACTGTTCTTGCTCAACGTGCAGCTCGTCGTGCCGCCGCTTCCGTTTAAGCTACCGCTGCTTCCACTTAGGTAAGTTCCTTCGCTTTGAGTGGCCCTCGCGACTCATGTCGAGTACCGCAATACAGTTTAATACCGACCCATTGGTACGTCAATTATCCAGCTCTTTCACAGCCTCTGATTGCTTGGTGCCTGGGAAATATAGATCATAGATAATATTTGCTTTCACTCAAAGGTATGCTTAAACCTCCCAATCCGCGCCAGCTGAGTTTTCTTCAGAGTTCCAGCTCGATCCTCCCTCAAAGTTGTACTTGTAAGTTTTAATTTCTATCGCTTTCGTTTCTCTAACTCTTTTATTCGCATAGATACGCACCTGCCATCGCTTCCAATCGTGGGTTCTTTCGGCCTCATTTTAATCGTTGCTAATGCTATATCATCCAGACTCGTTATAAACAATGCTGCATGTAAGCCGACACAAACATCTTGCTGCCCGTACTAACCACACCTCTTTTACAGACTTCATTCCATCTCATTTCATCCTCATCCCAGAGTGAGCCGCCCGCTTTCACACCATCGGCAATGCTAACTTGGCTTCTTCTTAGCCCCATGTTGTAGCTCTTAGATTAATTGTTGTACCGTTACGACTTGCAATGGAATTTATTTTATGATTATATTTGAATTGGCGTAAGATACATGAGATGGGATGGGAGGCCTCGAGTACCCTTGCGAGGACACCAAGGCCTTGCAAGGCCATCCAGCCTAGGACACCCTCGGGAGGCCTCGGAACTTTTTGAAGGCCCTTTGAACCCCCTCGGAACGCGTTCAGAGGCCTAGGTCACCCTCGTGAGGCCTGGAGACCCTCGGAAGTGCATTGTGAGCCCCTTTCGAGCTTTTTCCGCTTTTGGTGATGGACTGACCAATGAAATGAATGTAACGAGTCGACCTCGTATCCCTCCTCCCATTTGTGCCGACGACTGACGTGTTCGTCGGGACGGGGAAGTTGAGTTCCGCAGCTCCTCGCCATTTCAAATTTTCCTGTACCGAAAATATCCCTGCCGAACGGGATGCCGTACAAAAGTGCTGACTCAGCATCATGATCACCTGCTGCGGCGCCGCATCGGCAAAAGTGCACGCGTTCCCGGCTCTTCTTCCCTCTTCTTCTGCCACATATAACGGCAGCTGAATCAAGCCCATCAGCAGCTCATGTCTACCCCGTCCATCCAAGTCTCAGAAACCCCCGCCCAGGCCTCGGCACGTGTGGAGCGAGAGAAACTCGGAAAACCCAGCCACTGGGTGTACGCAGAGCCCACGGAGTTCCAGAATCCATGGCTGAGCTGGAGGTTGTCGAGCATGAAGGACTTGGTCCAGGTGCGCTTCTATCCCCGGTCGGCAACTTTTTTTCGACGTTCTGATTGGTGGGTACATAGGTACTTGCCAAAGGAATCCAAGACATGCAGTCCCCGTCCAAGGACAGCATCGCGCAGATTCCAATCCAGAAGCCCACGTGGGGTATGAGTGAGGACATGGCGCTGAAGAGTGAAAATGCAGGGAAGATCAAGGCGACCTGGCTCGGGCACGCGTGCTTTCTCGTCGAGCTGCCGTCGTCTGTCGCGGGTGTGCGCGGTGCGCGGATCCTTTTTGACCCCGTCTTCAGCGACCGCTGCTCGCCGACTCAATACATCGGCCCTAAGCGATTTACACGTCAGTACTTACCATATTTTTTCAGCCACGAATTTTTTATTAATGCTATCTCCCAGCCCCGCCGTGCAAACTTGAAGACGTCCCCGAAATCGACGCCATCGTCATCTCGCACAACCACTACGACCAGTGCGTCCTTCCTTCGTTCCCTGTTAATTAATCAATTAATCCATCTTAAATAATAAGCATGGACACCAACTCCCTCACGCACCTCCTCGCGCGCCCCTCCGCACCACACGTCTTCGCGCCCATCGGGAACGCCGCGTACTTCGCCTCCCTCGGCGTCCCCACCGCCCGCACCCACTGCCTCGACTGGTGGGACGCGCGTCGTGTCACCACCTCCATCTCCTCATCAGACACGCAGAAGGTGCAGTTCGACCTGACGTTCACGCCCGGGCAGCACTTCACCGGCCGCGGGATCTTCGACCGCTTCAAGACCCTCTGGGGCGGGTGGGTGCTCGAGGGCGTACCTGGGACGAATACCGCAAATGGGGTGGAGAAGCCCCCGCTCGTGTACTTCGCAGGCGACACAGCCTACCGCTCCGTCCCGTCCAACACGGATGATGGGCCCGAGACGCTCCCTGTGTGCCCTGCATTCAAGGAGATCGGCACACGCTGGGGCGGGTTCGACTTTGCGATGATCCCGATTGGGTACGTGTTTCCTTGAACTTGATTAAAACTGCGTGCTAATATTGATCTCCTAGGGCGTACAAGCCGCGGCGCCACATGTCGACGATCCACTGCGCACCGAGGGACAGCGTCGCGATCTTCCGCGACATCAAGGCGAAGCGCGCAATTGGGATGCATTGGGGGTGCGTTCCGTCTTTCAGCTTTTCTTCTGTCTTTCCTTTCATCACCCAATTCGTTCACCTTCCCCTACTTCCCCTCCTCCTCCTCCCCGACCCCTGCTAACCGCTTCTCAGGGCCTGGATCCTCACGACCGAAGACATCCTCGAGCCGCCCGTGCTGCTCGCGGCCGAGTGCGCCAAGGCGGGCGTGAAGGAGGGCGCGTTCACCGTGTGTGCGATCGGGGAGACCGTGGCTGCGGATGTTGGGGTGGACGGTGCGAAGGCTTGATGTTAGTGGACTTTTTAATGTCGGAGTCTGGCGGGTATTTTATGTGGGCAGGAGCGCGCAGAGGTAATTTCCACGCGTGGAGATTGAGACACGTACATATATTCGAGTCGACCGCAGGAGATAATAGGGAGGGAAATTAGCATGGTATAATTCGAGCCTACCGCAGCAGATAATGGGGAGGAAAATTAGCATGTTTTAATTACATACACGCATACATAAATACATATGGCGGTCAATGTGCACCTTTAATAAAACAAGGTGTATACATGTGTTTTAGCAAAAAAATTGGTTGATTTCAATTAAAAAAATTGGACTTGGAATGAAGACAAGCTTTTAGCTCCTTTGCAGAAAAAAGTACCCATTGGAATTTTTTTTTTGGGCTGCACCACAGAAAAAAATGTAACGGCAAAAGTTTGGACAAATATTTTTGGCATCCAAAAAAAAAAGTTCTGCCGAGACTTGGATGTACAAATTCTAATGAGAGGGATCTGTTTTTTTTTGAGGGAATCGAAAAACAATTGGAGCTGCGACCGAAAATCTTTCTGACGGGTGCTGTGCTAACCCTAATGATGCAGTGATGGGCCGTATTTGGACGGTACGCAGGGATGCCCACAACGTTGAACATCCCGCCAGAGCTTCTACAAGCCATCTATTGCTCTCCTGCTATGCACCCGATCGTAGAGCAGCTCTACAGCTCGTCTTCACACACCTGCTCAGGGCTGACTTTGTCCTCCCACGACCTGCACAAGCACCACAGTGCCTCCTTGGTGCCTCCTTGTCAGCCTACTTGCTCATTATAACTTAGTCTCTCCTGACACGAATAGTCCATCAATGCACATTGGAGAAGGGATTCAGGACTATCATCTAGATGGGGTTCAAGATGGCTTGTAGAAGCTCTGGCGGGATGTTCAACGTTGTGGGCATCCCTGCGTACCGTCCAAATACGGCCCATCACTGCATCATTAGGGTTAGCACAGCCACCCGTCAGAAAGATTTTCGGTCGCAGCTCCAATTGTTTTTCGATTCCCTCAAAAAAAAACAGATCCTCTCATTAGAATTTGTACATCCAAGTCTCGGCAGAACTTTTTTTTTTTGGATGCCAAAAATATTTGTCCAAACTTTTGCCGTTACATTTTTTTCTGTGGTGCAGCCAAAAAAAAAAATTCCAATGGGTACTTTTTTCTGCAAAGGAGCTAAAAGCTTGTCTTCATTCCAAAGTCCAATTTTTTTAATTGAAATCAACCAATTTTTTTGCTAAAACACATGTATACACCTTGTTTTATTAAAGGTGCACATTGACCGCCATAAATACATGTGTCGACAGGAATATTCAACTCGATGAAGTCTCTGCGGCCGCGGCCGTAGGATATATGGTTCAATAACTTGACAAATTGGAGGTCTTTGCACATATGGTTGAATTGTATATAAATCTACACCTAACATGACTAGCTGTCTTGCGTCCATTAAATAGGGGAGATTTCACAGAGCAAGCGGGATGGTTCGGTGTGAACTCCAGCTGCAGACTGGTCAAGAGAAGGGGGAGATAAACAATAAAGCAAGTGCTAGGCTCGTCACCAGCCTCTGCGTTGAGTGAAAAGACACCCATGTAACATTAGAGTACCCTGCAATTTATTTTGGGCCAATCGAGCAAAAATTGAGCGCGAAAAAAATAAAAGCGGAAAAAGGTTGCTCGAACGCAGGTAACCTTTATTACATTTTTTTTCTTGTTCAGTTTTGGCCAGAATCACTTCAGTTAACTTTTTCTATACTAATCTGTCTTGTTACTCTACGTTGGGACTGGTTATGAGTCTAAGAAAGTGCTAACCGACTGTTATTTTCCACTGTTTGTCGTTGGGATCAATCGCTTCTTCCTCTGGACCACCACCACCATCAAATCACCACCATGGTTTGTAAAGCTTATTGGCGAAATTCACTCGTCGTGTCTCTGTGCTGTTACTATGCGGTCTAGTACCTCACTCGGGGGATTGGTTCAAGCCTACGGGCCCCACTGACGGCTGGCAGCTGGCAGTGGCATCGGCATCGGCGCGCGCCTCAACACACAAATGGGCCACCGAATTGGAAAATCCTGGTCTATGGCTCCATTCGTCTCAGACTTAACCTCCGATACTCCGATAGGTCCTATTCTGGGGACAACCTCCGCTTCTCCGGCCTTTTCGGGTGGAGCTGGGAACGTTACATTGAAGACATAATTAGACAAGATTACTACCAGAGTACGGATCAACGCGGCTGCGGACTCCATATATGAGCCTCCCGCCCACCCAAGAACTCTCCCACTCTCAATTGCGAACGAATACCTATGTCCCAATACGCCCACCTATCTACTCCGGACCCCGAATTCCTCGACGCGTGGTCAAAGCTGCCGACGGCAGTGACGCAGCCGGGACCCATTGAGATCGCGACCCAGCGACATTACATGACCGCAGTCGCCGTGCCGCAAATCAAGGAGACCCTTCGACCGCATCTGCCACCGGGTGAGTCCGCTGCTACGCATTCCACAGCCGCATCATGACCGATACATCGTTAGATTCTTCGTATAGCGTCGAAAATCGCATAATCCCTGTAGATGGCGGAGAAATCTCGATACGATGCATCCAGCCTGTTCCGCGGGCGGATGAAACTGGCGGCTTCCCCATCCTGGTGTGGCTTCACGGCGGAGGTTAGCATGGTGCTATCCCTTTATGGCTGATTTTTATTTACGATACATTTAAAGGATGGGCCTCTGGCGACCTCGATATCGATGATTACCATCTGAGAATCATCAGTGTCGACTTCAGGCTCTCCATCGTCAATGTCGATTACAGGCAAGTCAATTCCCCCCGACACCCACTCAACTTGAAATCCCTTCTCCCACAGACTCGCTCCAGAGCACCCATTCCCAGCCGGCTTGAACGACTCTTACGCCGCCTTGAAATGGGTATGTCGCTCTCCATCCAACGATTCTCACATGGGGCTCACACTACTTGAGACCGCTACGCACGCTGCAGATATCTCCGGCTCGCTCGCAAAGGGATTTTTGGTGGGCGGAGCCTCCGCTGGCGCAAACTATGCGGCTGCTCTCGCGCACCGCGCGCGAGACGATCCGTTCTTCGCGGAGCGCAAGCTCACCGGACATATCCTCCAAGTTCCGATGGTGTTGCATCCCGCTGCGTACCCCGAGGAGTAAGCCCCAGCCCACCTTCAATGCGCGGAACGCGGTTATTATGCACGTACACTGACCGCTCTCAGATTGAAGCCCGAATTGCTCTCGATCGAACAAAACAAAGATGCGCCCGTCATAACCCGCGCAAACATCGACTTCTTCCTCGGTTCGTCCCTCTCAAACTCGCAAGTGTTCTCTTCTCACTTGGCGATGAGGTAGATTGCCTCCGCGTCGATCCCTCCGACCCCGAGTTCTCCTCGCTCCTCCTCTCACACAAGAACCTGTCTCCCGCGTATATCCAGGTCTCCGGACTCGACCCCCTGCGCGACGAGGGCATCCTCTACGAGAAGCAACTCCGCGAAAGTAACGTCAAAACTAGACTCGATGTGTGCGTGTCATCTCCGATTCTTTCCCTTTCGCGACAACGCTGCTGATCGCAGTTCTGTTTGTGTTGTGTGCTCTTTTCAGATATCCGGGCGTCCCGCACGCGTTCCACGTGAGCTTCCCGCAGTTGGCGGCGAGTCAGAAGTGGGAGGCGGACTTCCGGGCGGGGTTGGGCTGGCTGCTCTCGGGGCCTTGATTTTTACGGGGTCGCGATCGCCGAGTACTCTCTTCAACAGATCTTATTTAAGAATGTGTACAGTAGGATGCCTGTGGAATCTACCCAGTAGTGGCAAAAACCGGGGAGGGAATTTGAGAGTAGTCTGCATAAGTTGGGTTAGATATTTCCCCGGGATCTAAATTTCAATGAGATGGATATCCTCAATCCAACTGTCTGCCTGCAGTAGAAACCCGTTGATTTACGCAATTTTCACGTCGGATTGAGAACTTGAACGTAATCTAATAATTACAGCTAATGACAGTACCGAAGGCGCGCGCAAATTTTTTCCTGTTTAGGACATTTTCAAAGAATCCTCCATAACTACGTCAATTCTTAGCAGATTTGGATGAAATCTAGCTAGATTCATCAGGATAATTCATGCAGAATTAGTGATAGAGACAAACCTGTAAAATTATTTCATATTGGATGATCTAGAATTTTGGTCTGTTTTAGAGATGAATCCACTCTAGCGTGGTCAGAACCTATGCAGCCAACCTGCTTTTTTGCAATTGAGGACTTGTATACATTCTTAAGGATGGCATAGAGTCTAAATTGCATATCATTCAATCTGTAGTGCTTGTGATCACTTCGGACAATGGGCAATACAAGTTGAGTAGGAAATATTGTGAGAATTGAATCCACCCATGAGCCTTATGCAATTCTAGATCTATGACATCTTTTTAAATCCATATAAATCTTCCATCCCACAAAATCAGGCTGTTTTAACAAGTCCTGTGCTTGCTAGACCACATTCAACCCCAAAACAGACCAAAATTCTAGATCACCTGATATGAAATATTTTTACAAGTTTGTCTCTATCAATAATTCCACATGAATTAGCCTGGTAATTCTAGCTAGGTTTCATCCAAATTTGTTAAGAATTGACGGAGTTATGGGGAATTCTTTGAAAATGTCCCAAACAGGAAAATTTTTGCACGCGCCTTCGGTACTGTCATTAGCTGTAATGATCTGAAATGTATCGTATCAACTTGTACATAGTTGACACCAGTTTTAGTATCTAGTCCCGTATTACTGCTCGAATGATGTATTTCCACGGACGAGTTCATTAAAAGTAGCGCAGGAACAACGTGTGTTGCACAACGTAGGCCAACATTCCGCTGTACGGCGCGAGGTGCAACGGCGATGAGGGGAACGGGATATCGGCCTCTGAAATCTGCACCATGATCGGCGTAGGGTGTATCGCCGGGGGGAAGATCCGTAGCCTTCCCACCAATGCGCTCCAATATCGCGACTGCGTGTGGCCAGAATACGAAATTCCCCCAATGCGCGTACAGTGTATTGCCGGCGCGCAGCTCCGTTGCTGCACTCTGCATCGACGGCCACCTGTCCCGGGGAGGGAAAGCCGGAAGCTGCAAAGCAGGGAAAGATCTTCGGGACTGGTGCTGCCGATTCCTGCAGGCCCGTAATATTGGATGTCGAGCCACAGAAGGTAGGTGCCGCGCTGGAGCGGACTTTCGTGGACCGCTATTTGAATCCGGGCTCGAGGACGGATGAGTTCGCCGTTGGGCTTGATCGTGTGCGATGTAATATCAGGTATATCCGAAAACAGGACGGGGACGGCCGTATTTTGTCCCATCGGGGTGCTGAAGCCGGAGAGGGAGGCGATGGCGCCGACTGCAATCTTGTGTGTTGTGCCTGAGGAGGGAGTCCAGGTGAGGATGAAATGGCCTGGAATGAGTTCCATGTAGAAATTCGATCCCTAAAAACATTCGAGCATGAAAGAAGAGTGTGGTTAATGTACGACGCACGATGTGAATTGGGCACAGGATTTTGCAATAACGCTGTTCGCGCCAGTTGATGATGACATAAATTTCCACCCACAACGGTCCTTCGTACATGTGTACGACGGCAACGTCGGAACATATTTTGGGAAAAGGTGGAGCTTGGAAGTCCGAGTTTGTGCACTCGATCAGGGAGAGCATCTCCGTCACTCCAGTCGCAAAATCCCAGCTAACAACCTCCACGAAGCAACTGGACAAATATCACAATGTCAGCACAGAATATCAGGTTAAGTAGTATCACTCACGGATTCGACGGCATCGTACTGCGGATACAAATAACAATGTTTGCCTGCTCGCCGCCGGGGAGCATCTCAGCAGTGAAATCTAGGATGTGGACGGAAGAGAGTCCGCTGTGGTACATCCCCAGCAACGAATCGTCAGCCACTCTCCAGCATCCCAGGATTTGCCCATCGCTGAAGAGGACATATTTCCCTCCGCGAAGCACTTCTGTGCGGAAGGGCGGGGTCAGCTCGGGAGGCATCAATGGATGCAGCACAATTTGTGCACCCGCTTCGCTTTGCAGCGAATTTACACCTAGAGGAGTAAGGCCCGCATGTCCTGCAGGTCGATCAGCAAAATAGTCGGGGTTCTCCGGCTCCGGGCGCTGAATTCCGGGCCTTGACCATGCGTCTGGGCCGACCACCAAACGCTTCACAGTTTCCACCAGATCATGGGTCGAGAGCGTCTGTATATCGTCGGCAGAGAGTCGATCCACGAAGCCACGATTTCGGAGGTCCTCCAGGAGAGACATCCAGACGGTTCGCGCGAATGCGAGATGGTGAAGGTATTTGTTGGTCTGCGCCATTATTAACCATTGGCTTCGATTCAAACAGCACACACCTGGCTGATGGATATCACGGAGGATATATCACAGATACAAAGAGTATGGCATACGACATCCTCCGAGAGGTCGAGGAACTTGAAGGACATCGTGGGTGAGATCAAGAAGAAAGATACGTCCACGTGGCGGAGCGGGGTTGATCGGATATTACCCGATAAGTCCAAACAATGGATCGCGTAACATCTCTCTCTTTATTAAATCGCGTTGTCCGAAGCCTTCAAACTCCGCTCGGGTGGCTCCGACAGCTACCGCTATGATTTAGACTCAATATGGACACTCAGTTGAACGTGAAGAGACGTGGAGCCACGACAGAACCTCCGAGGCGAAGTGCCGGGGGCGCGCGCCGCGGAGCGCCCTCGGCGCGCTCTTGTATATAATTAAAAAGCAATGACCGGAGACATTTAACAGAGGCATTCTTTGAGAAATCCCATTGAAGCCTCCTCACACGCTGGCGGTGGTCGTCACAAGCGTGAGTTAAACGTTGTGGCGGGACCAGAATCAAAATAGGCTAACCTTTCCAAGTCATCGCCGAAAACTGTGGTTTCGAATTAGTGAAGCGCGAGGGAATTACTTTTGAGGTACACACACCCCCTACTGATATCTCAAGTCCCCTTGAAGGTGATTTGGTACACAAATCACCAAAGGAAATATTGGGGAAACTTGAAAACGACTGTTCAACTGGCACTTGACTCATACTAACAGCCAACGCGTATAAATCCTGCCAAGTGGAAATGCAGATCCCGCCTGGAGAGACGAATGACTATTACTACTGCAGTCTGCAGTCGGATTTTGATATCTACCGCCAAAAAATGGTTAAGTATCTGATCTTCTCTGAACAATTTGATATGCATGCTTCGTACAATCACCTAACTAACAATCTTAGAAAGTTGAATTGATCCATTGCATTGTTTGGATCTGGTTGTCACCGTTGTGCGATCAGCGCGGCCCGTCACGTGGATGTATCGTATCTTGCTTTCCCACCGCTATGACCTTCCTCGACCTCCCCGAAGATGTTATTCTGTACACCCTGTGTAGATGTGATGTATCCTCTGTATTATCCATCAGCGAGGTACGACCCACTTCTTTGACTGGTAACGACTCAATTGTCAATACCGCACGGCGCAGACAAACAGATATCTTCATGATCTTGCATTCACCGCAACCACTATCTGGATGTCCCTAGTGGAGGATCTGCGGCATCGGGGGTTCGTCGACCGCCTGTCTGCCGCGGACATCCGGACGATGTCAACACAGAGCCTGGTGGCCCTCGTGAGGCGCATGGTGGTCGGCCCTGAAACATGGTCACGGCCGAAAATCCAGCAGCCGAAGTCGTCCCAACGCATGTCGTTTTCCAGAATCCTGCACAAACTCGCTAGCTCTCAGGAACAGCCTGCCACTCTCCACCCACATCGGGCGCAACCAGCATGTGCGAAAATTGTCGTACATCTGTCGCTCCCCGTGGAGCTGCCGCCCGCACCGTTCTACACCCAAGTTCTACGAGGAGGGAAATATATCCTATTCAGCGATGTACGCAGTGAAGGGCTCAATCCTCCGGTCCTCGGATGCTGGCGGGTGGCTGATGATTCGTTACTGGGAACATATCACACCGGGCTTGCATCCGCCACCATCTTGGATTTTTCGGCCGAAGTGTTTCCCGGTGGCGAGCAGGCAAACATTGTGATACGTCTGCGCAGTTTGGCATCGTCGAATCTGTATGTAACACCACTGGAGCTTTGACATTGGCTGATTGTTGTTTTGATTCAGTTGTTTCGTGCATATCGTCAGTTGGGATTTTGTGACCGGAATGACAGAACTGCTCTCAGCGACTCGATGGACATATTCGCCATTCCACATCCAAACCTTGCCCAATATATGTGGGAACTTTGCCGTCGTTCGGACCTACTATACACCGTTGTGGGCGGACATGTGTATCATAATCGCCTTCCGTGCACAAAAATATTGCAAGATCTTCTGCCCCTCTCATGTTGTGGGTTCCTTACGCACAGACTGGTGCTTCTTGGATTCTCAATGCTTTTAGGGAACAAATTTCTCGCTGGAACTAGTTCCCGACTATTTCATTCTCACCTGGACTCCTTCGGGGAAAAATCAAAAGATCAGAGTGGGTACCATCACTTCCCTCTCCAGTTCCTGGGCCCCTATGGGACAACACAATTCGGCTCCACCCATTCTATTAGCGCACATCCCTCATGTCGCATCCCACACGATCAAGTTGAAGGGTAGACCAAGACTTCCTATCCAAATAGCAGTCCATGAAGGTCCACTGGAACGCGGTACCTACCGCATGTGGCTTCGCATCCCACATTCTGGCACTCGGGTACTTGGCGGTGCCGTGCGCGGTGCTTTTCTGTGTAGCTTCCGACTTTCCCTCCCCGGGGCAGGCCACCACCAACTCGCCTTCCGCCAACGAAGCTGCGTTTCCTCAACATCCAATATGCCCGACCCCGGAATCTCGTATTCTGGCCACACCCATCCGTGGGGCATGGTGACAATTCACCGTATGTTGGGCCCCGAGTTCATTTCCCGCATCCTCCCGCCAGACGCTGATCCCATACCGATTGTTGTGGAAGGGTCTGGTTCGGAGTCGCAGACGGTTACACCATACAGCGGCGCCCTGGCATCTGTCACGCAGCGCACATTAGTCGTGTGTTACTTTGAATAGCATTGTCCGTTGGTGGTGCATTATTCGCTGTGTTGACGAATACTGTGGGCAGATGATATTGGCATCATTTTCATGTTGTAATGATAGCCTCTAGCAACCGAAAAAACCCTCGTCCAATGTTACGATGTCCAATGTCGTCTCCTTCTCCTTCTCCTTCCATGCACCCACACCCTCAAACCACACCAGTGATAGCTTCCGGTCGTTCCCGCCACGGGCACGCCGAACAGCCCTAGCTATCATAGCTCTGTGTCCCCTACCACGTCCCAGCAGCCTAGCGCTGTGTTGGAAACTTTATAGCAGGTGTTATGCTATGCTATAAATACGGAACCCCAGGGGTCCATAGCTAGCATATGTTAGAGTTACTCCGGTAGCGGATTTGGATTTGGATTTGGAGCTGGATTTGATCGGACTTAGCTCTGATGCGGTAACGTGATACAGTCACGACAATTCCCACAGTTCTTTCTGAAGGCGTTTTGGCTCCCGTTCTCGTCCGTTTGCCCTCGGAGGTATCGCATATTAGCCCAACGTGTACCCAGTCCTAGGCATTGAAAGAAAATTGAGGGAAAGCTGATCAATAATTGAGTAAACTGGGCCCCGACTCTATCAGACCATTGCTTTGACCGCCAAAATCACTTCACCGCTATATATAGTGCAGCAAAAGCTTATAGGACTTGAGAGAGATGCAACATACATTCATGAAAGCATTCTACCCACGACCTCGCCCAAAAAAAAAAGGGGGGGGGGCATAAGTGATTCTAAGGAGTTTTAATTGGCTCGATGGCCGTCCTGTATAGATTCTGCCCTTTCTTTTCTTTGTACGGAACCTTTATGGGTTGTAAAAGTGTCCCTTGAATTTTCCTGCAAATTTGGTGCACTGAGAACGACAGTGAAGCGAGTTTCAGTGGATGTCGCACGGAGATCAGGAGTCTGGGTCAAATTTAGCTTGATATACATAGTTTCTCTCAACTTTTTTTTCATATATTAGGATCAGGCACACTTCGGTCTAAGATGCGGTACCTCCGAGGGCAAACGGACGAGAACGGGAGCCAAAACGCCTTCAGAAAGAACTGTGGGAATTGTCGTGACTGTATCACGTTACCGCATCAGAGCTAAGTCCGATCAAATCCAGCTCCAAATCCAAATCCAAATCCGCTACCGGAGTAACTCTAACATATGCTAGCTATGGACCCCTGGGGTTCCGTATTTATAGCATAGCATAACAATAATAACAGGTTTATAGCATCACTGCTAGTAACAGCTATATGAAGCTATAAATCAAATAAAATAGCATACTAAATATGCTATCCCTGCTAAAATACGCCCTAGGATGTGTTTTACACTCAACCTGTCGCCTGGGGGGTGTCTGCGGCCTCCTGTGCACCTGGATGCAAAGCTTTAACACGACCAAGACATGTTAGCAAAAGCTCGAAAATATTTGAATTCTGATGATAAGGCTTGATAAGACCACCGGCTAGGTAATCCAATCGAAACGGTGTTTATTCGACTTTCGAGGTCTTATGTTTGGCTGAGGCTCTGCAGCACAGGCCCTGCAGCAAACTACTACCTGTTAAATTTATAGCAAATAGCAGGCATTTTCAAAGGGTCCCAGCTAGAAATGCTATTAGCATGTTAATAACATGCGAGTTTCCAACAGTGCTACAGGCTGGCAGCAGATTCACCACATACGTCGCCCGACGACGATGTGGTATATAACATATATCACGTATCATGTATCAGTATCGTGTCTCTGACGATGGGCTGCGGTGTAGGGACGCGCGGGGCATGGATTGGAATGTCGGTATCAAGTGCACTGAAAGTGAGGAAAGCGAGACGAGCCCAGCGGGAGTGATAGTAAGACAATAAAGAGACGGCACAGCGACCGATTCCGATGTCCACTCGATAGCCTTAGCTTCGCCAGCCCCACTCTAGTCGCATGTACGAAAGATATGCATCGCTATCAAGTATGCACGTATATCAATCGTAATCAATATTAATTTCGAAAACGATATTATACACCGATACGAATCGCGAAAAAACACCGGCATCGCTATCATTGTGGAAGGCGAGGAGGTGCCAACGTGCGGGTGGGACCAGTGCATGCGCCGCCGTCGTCAGAGCCGGTAGAACGGAGAGCGAGAGGACCTCTCACAGAGCGAAAGCACAGAGAGGTAGAGCGAGAGCGAAAGCGAGAGAGGGCGTGCGTCGCCGTCGCCGTCGTCGGCGGAGGTACGAGAGCGGGAGGTGGGGCGAGAGCGAGAACGGAGCGGTAGAGCGCGGAGCGACATGTAGAGTGGGATGGGGTAGAGGGAGAGCGCAGAGAGGGAAACGGAGAGCGAGAGGTGGGGAGCGCGGAGCGAGAGGTAGAGCGCAGTAGAGCGAGAGCTTGACAGGTAAACGGAGAGCGAGAGCGGGGAGCGGGGAGCCAGAACGGAGAGAGATGGGGCGGAGTGGAGAAAGAGAGCTGCCTCGCATAGAGAGGGATAATGCAGAGTGGAGAGGAGGCGCATCTGCAGGGTTAGGAGGAGAAAGCGACAATGTAAGAAGGCGTGGCGCGGGCGAGGAGGGCGGAGATGGGAGGTGTGCGGCGACGATGTGCAGGACGGATGCGGCGAAAGGAGGGTGCGGGAGGATGAGGTGCGGGAGACATGGCAAGGAATGAGGAGGGGCGACAGCGCGGAGAGTGGGGCGGGACGCCGCGCGGAAGAACAGTTTCGCGAGCGATACTGCACTATGTAGGTATTCCTACGCAAACCCACTATCAGCGCCCGCGTACGTGCATAAGCGCGAGCGAGACGTACCGCGAAAGCGCCTGCGGGACGTCCCACGAACGCTCCTATGAGACGTCGCACGAAAACCCTTGCGTGGTCGAGGAAGGGGTGGGGCGCGTCGAAGGGCCGGCGGCGATAGCGCGAGTAAGGAGTGAGGTGAAGATGAGGAGCGCGAGGGAGGGTTAGGGTTAGCAAGGAAGAAATGAAAAGGCGGAAGAGAGCTTGGAGAGGAGGGCACGACGCCGGCGGGGGAGTGGAAGGCATTGGGGAAGAACGAGATGAGCGTGGGCCTGGGAGAGACGAGGAACGGGGAGAAGAAGGGTGCAGAGATATTGGGGCAGGGACAAAGAGGAAGGGGGGAGTATGCGCATGAGGCGAGGCTCTGGACGTCGAGGATGAGCGTGTGGCAGTGGCGGCGGGTGGGCGACATGGGCGTGCAGGGTGAAGTACGGTTAGGAGGAACTCCGGGCTGGAACGGGGATTGCGGGCGCTGTCGTCACCAGAGAGGTAGAGTAGGAAGGGGTGGACAGACAAGGGCGGAGGGACGCGCATGGGATGAGCGTGGGTGAGGAGATGTAAAAGGACAAGCGAGGTAGCATGATGTAGGAAAGAAGGGCTTACTGCGATCCACAACGAGCCCCTCTCACACTCTCCCTCTCCCCCCCTGCGCGTAAAGGCTCAACGCAGCGCACGAGATCGATGGCGCCGGCGCCGACGGCCTACACGCCTATACGATCGAAACCCGGAAACCAGCTGGGATCTGGGATTACTGATGGCCGATGACGCTCAGTCTGGTTGCCGGCTGTCTGCTCAGTGGTTTCCTTGCGCCAAGTAGATTAGATGAGGCGCGCGTAGAATCAGTGGTTTCCAGTGGTTTGCCCGCCCGCCGTCAATGAGCCAGCACGTGTAGCTGATGCGAGCCTCGGGAATCATGATGGCAGTGATGCCGCCATCCCGCGTCTTCGCGCGTACTGGTACTTATCGCGCCGTGCCATCCTGGTCATACAGCCGCAGTGTGCGGGAGACCTGGCTCGGGTAACTTGTCAAATTCTTGCGCCATGACTGGACTCAGAACTACTGTATTCCTGCATATCATCTTGTTACTGCTTTTGCTGTTATCGGAAATCTCCTGCCCCGAATTAAATCCTGGTCTTGTCATCCACCAAATGCGCAATAATTTGACAAACCCACAACGTACGTCTGTCTCCATTTAATGCGTAACCTATCGTTTACTGATTTAAAATCGAAACAGTCTTCACTATCAATCGAAACAATCACTACAAATGTAATATTTGCCCCGAGAGCATCTATATGGTCTTGAGCCGGGCCAAGAAACACGAGGATAACAAGGACCACACTAGACTTGCACGCAACCTGGATCACCCTGAAGATCCTGTCCTTATTCAACCGGAATCTCCCAGTCTTGCCGATGGCACACCTCCGCGGGCCGCGACCGAGTCTCCTGGGCTTTTCCATACAGATTGGGCCTCGGTCCATGGCCCTGCACTCGATTCTGATTCTGAGGATCAAATATACGATGATTTCAGCGGTGAACTGGCACTTAACCGGCCCAGTTTCGAAGACGAGTCGGATGAAGAGGAATCCTGGGAAATACGCGGCTCCCACCAGCCCAGCGACGGCCCTATACAACTTTATGAAGAGGAATCTGATCACTCATCTCCACACATTGAGTCGCTGCCCTCCAGCGATGGCCCAGAATTACCAGAATCAGACGGGCTGCTTATGGATCGTGACGAACGGCTTGATCGAGCACAGGAACGTATGTTTGCTCTGCTTCAAACTTTATTTATTCCACTCATCTTCAAAAGTCTTCGCCCCTGGAAATGCATTGCAGCTGACAGATAGTAATGACTGGTGGTGTTGGCGCAGCAAGCAGGTGCAGTGTTCCATCAATGACATGATGCGAGCCAACGACTGATTTGAAGAGCAGGAGTGCCTCCTTGACATCATGGGAGGTTTTCCCCGTTCGTGTTTCTCTGAGAAGGAACTCAACGCGACCCGCTGGTATGCCAAAAAAAATGGGGTTAGCGGGCAGCCGACCATCAGACAAGTTAAAAATCATCGCCCCGACATCTTGAACGTTGCGGGCGTATCCACTAGCCTGGTAGACGGAGATCTCGGCAACGTCTTTGCAATTAATGATTGGCCAAAGATTATTGAACACGCAAGTCTGCAATTCTTCTTATATTAGCCACCGCTGATGCCGAAGAAAAAGGAATTTGCCAACCCCCTCGTTCGCAAACACCTGCATCTCTATCCAGAGGATTCCGGCTGCCGATTGGAGGAGGCTCGACAAGCAGCTAAATGGAAGGAAGAGGTAGATGGCAATGTTTCCGCTCCAATGGCACGAGCCGAGAATGGGAAGGATTATTATGTGGAGGAAGCAGCCCTGGCTAACATTGACGACGAGGGGACTGTTGGCCCGGTCATGCCAATGCGATGGTTTACACGGCATGGTATCATTTGGGCCGTCGTCCATCGATTATGGGCCACCGAAAACCGGGACGCATATATAATTGATGGCACGCCGGGAGGATGTTTTGAACTCCCTCTCACTGCGTTCTTCCTGACTTCCGAGGACCTGGACAGCCGTGATTGCCAGCAGCGGTATTCACTTCCACCCCTCAAATTTGCCGGTATTTCGATAACCTAATTTTTGTATTCCTGTGTTAACATGTGCCGTTTCCTGCTCAGGGGTCTTGCACGATTCGACGCGTGCTCTGCGTCCATGGGATCAGCCTTTGATCAATCCATGGCGAGTCAAGGCCAAGGGTCTGCGCGTCCATTCCGTGCCGCTTTGGACATATTGTGACGATACCTCTGGTAATGTTTCTAAAAAATGGAACAAACACAATTCGGTGCTTTTCACGCTGGCTGGACTTCCCCGTGAATACTCGCAGATGCTTTATAATGTTCATTTCATGGCGACGTCCAATATTGCACCTCCTCTGGAAATGATGGAGGCTGTAACCAATATGCTTCGGTATGACTTTCATACCACAGTTCTAGTCGCATCTCTCATTTTTTTTAATCAGAGATGCTCGCGAGACAGGGATCAGGGTCTGGGACTGTGAATTCAAGGAGTATGTTCTCGTAGTACCCTGGATTCTGGCATTCCAAGGCGACAACCCGATGTCGAGTGAGTTCGCTTCTCACATTGGGATGCAAGGCAACTATTTTTGCCGTGTCTGTAAAGCCACATCCTCGAAGAAAACTAGAGCTCCAGGGGATGCAGGAGAGATTGAACGGCTGAAAGACTTCATGACCGTGAGTTTTCCTTGTCGTTTCTGACCGCACTAAAAATAACTTGCTAGGCTGGGAGTCGGCGTTCAAAGACGGACACTATTGCTGACCTCGAGAAACAATTGGAACGTGCTATCAACGGTGCGCCCAGTGCGGTCAGCGAGATGGCAACAGGAACGGGGTCCAAGGATAAACACTTCCAGCACTTCATCGACAAACTCCAGGAAGCGGCAAATAAATTACGAGAAGAGCAGAAAGATCAGGACTCAGAGAGGACAATCTCAAAGGCTGCCGAGGTGAAAGCGATGCTTCACCGCCTCAGAGATGAAATGCCCGAGAATCTTTTCAATCCGGTTCTATCAATACTTGGTCTGTTGTGTAAATTTCTCCGCGCTCTCTAGAATATTAATATTTCTTAGATTTTGATGCAAACAGCGACTCGCCAGTAGAGATCCTCCATGTCGTGCTCCTGGGGGTTGTCAAATACTGGTGGCGAGATGCTGTTTCGCGACAAACCAGCAAGGGCAAGGAAGAACTCCGGACGAGGTTGTCCAGTATTGACACGGCGGGACTTAATTGTTCGCGTCTGCGCGGAAACATGTACGTCCAATATGCCGGATCATTGGTGGGACGGGACTTCCGTGTCATCCTGCAAGTCGCACCAGTCGTCTTGCATGGTCTGATTCCGGCCGCACACTACGAGGGGTGGCTTGCACTATGTAAACTGGCACCACTTATGTTTCAGCCCGCCATCGAGGATCTAACAGTGTATACGGTAAGTGCTTCCGAATCCTATAGATAATTTCGGATTGAGGATTATGTTTATTACAGACACACCTTGAAGACGCCGTGTTTGACTTCTTGGCAGCAACGGCAATGTGGAATACACAGTGGTTTAACAAGCCAAAGTTCCATTTATTCGTCCATCTTGTCCCACACATTCGTCGTTTTGGCCCGCTTATCCTCTACGCAACGGAAACCTTCGAATCATTTAATCTTGTTATCAGGCTTCGAAGTGTGCACTCAACGAAGCATGCTCCAAGCCTGGATATTGGGGCGTCCTTTGCACATCTCCATGCAATCCGACATTTGGTCAGCGGCGGCTTTGTGCTAAATGACACCCACGGCCTACCACTCCCATTTCCTCGCCAGGCTGGCCCCCAAGTAACTGCTCTATTGGACGACGACGAGTTTCTGAAGTTTATGTCAATGACTGGGCTTAAGGAAGATTCCCGTGCAGGTACCATTTCCTTTCGCGCAAAAAACTACGACCATACTAACAACATCTAGGGTTTTATACTCCGCTACATGGAGCCTGTGCATGGGACGAAACTTTGGCATCCCAGTGCGGACTCCGCAGTCCGCTGGATCCCAATGTTGCCGTTCTTCGCTGTCGAACACTCATCTTGAATGGTGGTGATCTCGCAGACATCGGAAAATATATAATCTATCAAACTACATCTACCGCTACTCCTAGGGTTGGACGAGTAGAAGAGATCCTTGTTGAGGACCTGACAAGCCGTCTTCTCGGGGTTCTGGTTTCCCAATGCGAAATCGGCCCCAATATCATGCCGTATTCTCTGCCTTCGTGTACGGTGGACACTACGAGCTGTTTACTGCTCGCATTTCAAGTGAGTTATCATTTTTTACGAGATGTAGAATCATCTCTTATCTCACTTAGGAACTCCTGTGCGCGATAAATGTCGTACATAATTGTGCTGGCAATGGGTGCATATCCTCAACCACGCGACAGGTGATACAAGAGCGGGAGATCATCGCAGATAAATTCGAAAGCGAGCTGAAGCACCCCATCCGACCGGACGACTGCTTCTTGAACCTTGCACAGTTGAGGAGCGCGGTCTACGTGCAAAAATTTCGGTCTCTCGGGTCACGACCCCGTTCCAATTTAGCTTTGACGGAGGTTATCGAAGCCGCGGTATTCAACAGAAAGAGACTGGAGAGGGAAGCCCGTGACGTCCAGGCGGACAAAGGAATAGACAAGGCGAAAAAAGCGAAAGCACCTCCGATTCGGGTTGAGCCAGTGCCACCTCAGCAACAATTACAGCAGAGCACGGCAAGCAATTCGCCTGGGATGGCATCAACGTCGACGCCGGCACCTGTCAATTCGCGTCAACGTACGAAACGCCCACGTTCGGACACGTCCGCAAACATCGACTCTGCAAGTCGTCGTCGACAAATAGGGGCACCTCCCGAATCTGCTGGAACGACGGATTCTGCACTCCCTGCGACCTTCCAGTGGATTGCTTATGATCCGAATGCTTGATATTCACATATATTGGAGCAGAATTTAATTTTTCATTGGTGTATATGGTTCGGCATTTGAATATCATTGGATTATTACCGCGTCACGGCCACGATCGATGTTCCTCTCGCCGTTCTCCTGTCCCAGAGCCACCCAATGAACTAGTACTCCACCGGTTGGCTAAAACCTACCTCCGGTTCTTCGTCTTCTTCATCATCAGATGTGTCAATGACAAGCATCCGCATCTTGTCGTTTACGTAGTTGACTCGCTCCTCAAGCTCACCCATTCTTTGAACGAGAGGGTAGAACTTGACTTGGAGCTTCCCGTCCAAGCGTCCCTCGGCCTGTGCCCGATAACACAGATTCTCCTCTTCAAGTGTCTCGATCCTCTCGTGCAGCTCCCGAAGCTGTGCCTGCACCGAGAACTGCCACTTGGTATACAGAGGAGCAGTGGTCGAAGATTGTGCGACAGACACAACAGCCTCTTCGGTTTTAATCCGCTTTGTCGGTGTCGAAGGATCTTGATTCTCGCGTCCTCTTCGGAGGGATGTCGGCTGAGACGGCTGCAAGGGCCTCTTCTGGGTTTCTCTCTCTGGGATGGCTACAGTGGACTCGGACTCAGATTGAATGTCATTTGCAAAAAATTGGACCTTACCTTCAATTTTAATCTCCACTTCCTCTTTTTTCGCAACAATGGCAGGAGGATAGTCGCAAAGCTCATGGTAAGTTTGGGCCCCGATTTCGAATTGGCCGAATTGGCCGTCAAGCATGTTAGCTGCAAAAGCAGGCGAGTCCAAAGCTTGTGAGTTGAGGAAACCGTAGGTCGGATTGATGTAGCTGGAATTCATTGAGGTAAGTACCATCCGAGACCGCGACAAGTAACAATATTCACTGATGAATTTTTTCTCTCGCCTGTCGCTTCTGTTCATCCCGGCGACTGCTGTTGGGGCATGGTGAAGACATTGGAGCTGCGCAGACAAGTTGACCGACAATATAGGAATTGTTTGGTCGTCTTTTGTCTGGAGGCCATTAAAAATTTGCTTCGTCCTCCATCGCCATGTCGCACAGGTCTGGTGCGCCCGGGCCTGGCCCGCTTCGCCACGAACGTTCACCTCGGGGCATGCACCCGTATGCGACTCCCGACCCCTGACATCATCGCTCCGACTCGGACTCGGAAAACACAGACCCGTCAGGCTCTCAGTCTGTCGACCAGCGTCCGCCACGCCTTTTCTCCCTCACTCGGCACTCTAGCCTCGACAGCAACACCTCCACATACAATCAATTCAGCGACCATGGGTACCCATTGTCAAGAATGCCGACCCTGACCTCTGTGGTCAATATCGATAAAATGGCAAACGATGCGCGTCTCGATACCATGCAACGTCGGGCAGTTCATTCATTTGCCAAGGTATGTATTCAGTCCCTCTAGAGGTCATGCTTTGCATCAGTAAAACGGCACATCCGTCTTTGACGTCTTTCGCATCTTTGCCAAGACGCCAAAGATGTCAAAGACGTGATTTTCCCCAAGATGTGCGTCTTTCGCTAAGTAGGTCTACTTTCTTGGGCAAGACATAACATCTTGGCCAAGACGCAAAGACGGGATGTCTTTCACAAAGATACTGTCAACTCTTCTGAAAGATACGTGCTAAGACACCCGAAAGACACCCAAAGAGGCAGCAAAATGTCCTAAAGCGGACATTAATTAACGCAGATACGGTATACCATATGATACGGCTACAGGGCTAGTCAGACACAATAACTATGTCGTCGTCATCGGAAAGCATAACCGCATCGCCAGCCTCTGACCCACTGCGGCTGGACGTCCCACCCCTCCTACGAGTAGGCAGCTCCACATACTTCTCCGCAGCCGTGGTAAAATCCATCCAGCGCTGCTCGTCCCACAGCTGTACCGAGGAGAGGTACTTTGTCGCACGTCGGACCGTCTTGATGCCCTTCCCCTGGCCGTGTTTGGCCGGAACAGCCACGGAGTAGTCGGTGTAGATGTCGCTGGAAAAATGCTCGGATTTCTTGTTCTGGTTCACGTACTCGCCGGTCTCCCACAATTGCAGCGCACGCTGAACCTAGGGCATGATGAGAAAGTGTATGAGCATGAGAAAATGAAAACTTACTGCCTGTACCGCTAGCAGTAACGCTCCAATTGGGCGCGCCGTCGACTTCTTGTACGCACCGGGGATGGAATGCAAGCATGCCAGGTGATACGCATATGTGTACGCAATGAGGGCGGACTGCAGGAAACCCTGGATCTATGGTTAATCGGGGGGTACTCCATGAGGTTGTTACCACGTACACTTTTCTTCCTGCCCCAGGTCCTCCACTGAAACGGCATGCTACCGCCAGGCTGAGGTTCCACCGCCCACTTGGCATAAGCCGCAACCCCTTCGGGCGTGTCCAAAGCATGCTCGACCGTCGGCACTATAGCATCGGGGGTGGACGCGCCGGATGTAGAACGCCCAGCGACTGCGATGTCGGCAGCGGCAACAGCTGTACAAAGGAATATTAGTGGTGGTGGGAAGTGAAACAAGATGGCTCACCTTCGGTAGCGGGCGTGGCTAAGGAGGACAAATAAAAGCTGTATTAGTGGCGCTCGGTAATGAAGCAAAAAGACCTACCTTCTGTGCCCTCGAAGTCCGCATCGGGCTCGTCATCATCGTTGGCTTCCTCGTTGGAATCCTCATCGCTGGCGGGCTCATAGGCATCGATGAGGGCTTCGACAGCCTTGACAGCCTGGGCAGCCATGCCTGAGCGCCAGTCACTCAAACGATAACCGAGCTATGAAGACGGTGTTATCGACGGCCAGCGGGATGGATAAGGGACATACCAGGTCGACCCATGCGGCATTGTCCTCCACTTTGTACTTCTTCTCGGGATAGACGCGGTCAAGGATGGCCTGAACCTGGGCGTCGCCCAAGGCGTCCCACGGATGTGGGATTGTGCCAGCGAGTTCGCGTGCGAGAGGGACGACCTCATTGGTGAATTCTTCTGCAGAACCAGCAGGCAGGCTCTTGAGAGTCCACTTCGCGGCCCCGTTACGCTGCGCCTTCTTGGTGAGTCGGACAGGGAGGGGCTTGACAACGATAATAGACTGAGGGAGAGCCATGTCAGCAGATCCGATCTGAGCGCGGAGACGGACTTACCGAGTTAGGAATGCCCGTCTTCTTCTTGCCGGTCTTGGGACGCTCGAGGACTTCCTCCCCGTCGTTATCGAGGGCGGGCCCGCCCATCGAAACCATCGGTGAGTTGTCCTCGGGCTCAGGAACAGACGCCGCAGAAGCATTTGCAAGAGTCTTATTGATACCGCTCTTCTTGACCGTGGCCTTCGCCTTCTTCTTGGGCTTCCTACGCAAGTGTTATCAAGAGTTGGATAGGATGCACTGAACTCACCTGCTGCTCGTACTCAACTTTCGCTTCCTCGTCTCGGTGGTATCAGCCGGCGTCCCAGTCGAATCTTGAGTGGTACGAGACGCACGGACGTCCGCGCGAGTATTCTTGAGCGGCTTCTTCTTCTTTTTGTTCTTCTTCTGGTCGTCCTCGTCGCTGTCGGTGCCTGAATCATCGGTGGTGCTCTTGTGGCTGTCGTACTTGTCAGAAACCTCGGGGTCTGATGCCGCTTTGTCGCCCTCGCTCACTGTACGTCGCAGTGTCAGTAACCAGTTTCCTGTCGCCAAAGATATACTCACCACTGTGCGGGCGGGAAACTGTCGCATGCACCTCGCTATCGGAAGCTGCGGCGCCTGCGAGAGCATATCAATTCAAATGTACGCATCGGAGGAAAAGACTTACCTTCCGATTCATCCTCCTCCTCGAAATGATGGGCTGGAGGATGATTGGCACTTTTAGCGTACTCCACGTCCCTCTTCTGCTGCTTATCTTCAATAGCTGCAACACGGTTGTTGTCCTTGGTGCGTTTGGAGGCGATCATGGCGTCGCCTGCGGCCTTCTTGTTCTCCGCGTCCTCGCGCACCTTGGCCTGCTGCTCCCTGGTCCCTCGAGTTTTCTTCTCCAAACCAGCATTGATGCCGGGGCGGGTGGTCTTGTTTTTGTCGCGGGTTACTCGTCGAAGGCCTGGCATCTCCATGACGGGGGAAGTGAAGAAAAATGCAGAAGTCCGAGTGAGTCAGCAAACGTGCGACAGCGGCTCCACAAATTTGAAAAAAAAAAACGCCACAAATTTGAAACCAAGGCAGTGGACTGCGGCGGACAATATTCCGACTGCAGCGGCGGATACTCTGACAGCGACTCGCGGCTTCTTTTTTCCGACAACGCCAATTACACCTCTCATCTCATCATACTCTCTGAAGCATGCTGAAGCCCAAGAAATTCCTGCCGCGTAATATTCCATGCACAGTTCGAGGATGTGGGCGCTTCGTGAAGAACAAGTCGGGACTTACACAGCACATGAATCTCGCGCACGCCCCATTCCCGCAACGGATTCACGCCCCGCACTCAGACGGGGACGGAGACGTTCCCATGCCTTCCCCACCAGGCAGTCGAGCATCCTCTGTGCTCGGTGGTGGGGATGCTGGCGGAGCAGCGTCTCCTCCACCGCCGCACGTAAGAACCGAGCGCCACCGGAGCTTGAATGGTGAGTTGCGCAATTATTTTGATGGTACCTCTCTGGAAAAAAATATACAGGCCGCCCGTGCGACCGCAATGGCAACTTCTTGCGCCCTAACGCTGCTCCACCGACCCAGGAGCGTCCACCGCCCGACGATTACAGTCCGTACGGATCACGCGAGGATTTTGAGCTCGCTGATCTACTGTATCGGCGTGTCCAAATGTCTGCCGGTGATATCGACAAACTTATGCAGAATTGGGCCGCCAGGCCCGAGTCAGCTGGCGATCCACCATTTGCAGACCATGCCGACCTCTACAACACTATTGACGCCACCGAAATAGGTCATGTTCCGTGGGAGTCCTTCTCTGTCAATTATAATCAGCCCATTGCTCCGGGGGATACTACTCCATGGAAACGGCAGGATTTCATCGTACACTTCCGGGATCCACGCCTTGTTCTGCAACAGCAACTCGCAAATCCGGACTTCAAGCTCGAGATGGACTTTGCGCCAAAACGGGTGTTTGTGGACGGGAGTCGAGAGTACGAGGACTTCATGTCTGGAAACTGGGCCTGGGCGCAAGCGGTGCGTGTTTATATTATTGTCTGCTTCGAAGATCAATTTTTAAAATCGCTTAACACAGGATATCATTGCCGAAGATCCCTCGACGCACGGGTCTACTTTCGTCCCTGTCATTCTCGGCAGTGACAAAACCACGGTCTCTGTCGCAACGGGTCAGAACGAATACTATCCACTGTACATGTCGAATGGTCTCGTTCATAACGGTGTACGGCGAGCACATCGGAACGCCGTGACGCTTATTGGCTTCCTTGCCATTCCCAAGAGTGAGTTTCTCTTAGTTTCCGCGAGCCTGTACTGATTTAAAGCTTGCAGCCGATCGCGAAAACAAAGACTCCGCCGAGTTCCGGACTTTCCGCCGCAAACTTTTTCATGGCTCCCTGCGCCATATTCTCCAGTCCCTCAAGCCGGGGATGACGACCCCTGAAGTGACCTTATTCGCCGATGGACATTACCGTCGCGTTGTTTATGGTCTCGGCCCGTATATCGCCGACCACCCTGAGCAGGTTCTCCTCGCGTGTGTCGTCCAGGGCTGGTGCGCGAGGTGAGTTTTTTTAAACCTTTTTACTGCTGCTGTTAACCTCCAAGTAGATGTACGGCCTCGAGCAAGGATCTGGATGGTGAGACGAACCGCAGATCCCAGCTTCATACGGAAGCATTATTTGAAGCTTTTGACCACGGTACAATGTGGGACAACTACGGCGTCATTCCTGACGTCCTTGTACGTATCTTGCCTTCGTTTTTGATTCTCACTGAAGCGCTTCATTTGCAGCCTTTCACTTGGGACTTTCCGCGGGCGGATATATACGAACTTCTTTCACCCGACCTTTTACACCAAGTTATCAAAGGTACCTTCAAAGATCACCTCGTTACATGGGTTGGCGAATATCTCGAGATCACACATGGCTCTTCCAAGGCAAAGAAGATTATGGCCGATATCGACCGGCGGTAAGCAGTTTCAATGTACTGCATTCATTATTGTAGAGACTCATGCTCGACTCTGTCCAGGATTGCGGCCGTCCCTCCGTTCCCCGGACTTCGCAGGTTTCCTGAGGGTCGAGGCTTTAAACAATGGACTGGGGACGACTCGAAAGCACTGATGAAGGCCAGTAAATTTATGTTTACAGCTTCCGTCATAAACTAACATATTTCGCACTTCCAGGTATATCTTCCCGCTATCGAAGGCCATGTCCCAGCTCAGATGCTTCGCGCTATCAGTGCATTCCTCAACTTTTGTTATCTGGTCCGTCGGAGCATTGTGGATGAAGCCACACTCACCGCTATCGACGCTGCGGTGGCTCGATATCACCGCGAGCGTACCATTTTCGTCGAATCCGGAGTCTGTCCCGACGGCTTCTGTCTTCCCCGCCAACACTCGCTTACCCATTACCGCTACCTTATTCAAGAGTTTGGCGCGCCCAACGGGCTCTGTTCCTCCATCACCGAGTCCAAGCATATTAAGGCCGTCAAAGAGCCGTGGCGGCGATCCAGTCGATATGAGGCACTCTTGCAGATGCTCACTATCAACGACCGACTTGACAAGCTCGCTGCGGCTCGCGTTGACTTTGTAGACCGTGGGATGATGGCTGGTCCATCCGCTCGCCCTCTCGCACCCACCGCTGGCACTCCCCCACCCGCCGGGAACGAGGATGACGACGACGACGGTGGTGCAAGCGATGATAGATCAATTCTTGGGGAAGTGACACTCGCTAAAAAACCTAGTATGTACTCGTTAAATTCATACACAGTCCTATCCATTAACATCTTTCGCAGTTCGTGGCTACCCTCGGGACCCTAACGCATTAGCACAGCACCTCAACTTTCCTCAGCTCGTCCCGCTTGTCCGCCGCTTCCTCTACGACCAAGAAAATCCTGATCGTGATGCCAACGTCCCTCTCAATCTTATTCCCTTGGCTGATTGCCCAGACATCCCAACGAGCATTAAGGCCTTTCCCTCCGCTCTCGCAAAATTTTACGCGCCCAGTGATCAATCGGGCATGCATGGGATGCTCCGAGAGCGCGTGCGGGCAGTTCGCTCTTGGCGTGGTGGTCCAGCTCGGCACGACTGCGTATTCGTTGAGGGCGATGCTGACCTCCCTGGTTTCCGTGGCCTTCTTGCCGCCCGCGTCCTCCTATTCATGTCGTTCAAGCACCGCGGCATCACTTATCCATGTGCGCTTGTGACTTGGTTTTCTGCCATCGGGGACGAGCCTTGTCCCAACGTCGGCATGTGGATGGTAGAGCCCGACCTTGATGGTCGTCGGCAGCGCGTTATGGACATAATCCACCTTGATACCATTCTGCGCGGTGCGCATCTCATCGGCATATACGGTGATGATTTTCTTCCCATACACTTCAAATATTCGGACACCCTAGATATGTTTAACGCATTTTATATTAACAAGTACGCAGATCACCATGCAAACGAGATAGCTTTCTAAAACACGTCTTTTGTAATTAATATGTCTTATGAAAAGTTTCCGTCTTGGGCAGCTTTGACTCGACACTTCTACAAAGAAATTTATTCAAGATACAGATGCTCGCTCCAAGACAAAGACGCCCCAAGACAGCAGCTCAAAGATGAAAGACACGGCTCCCAAGACAAAGACATCTAAAGATGGTGACGAAAGATGTAAGACACCAAAGACACATGTGCCGTTTTACTGATGTGGGCTCATTGAAATCCTGCAGCTTGATACAGATGATCGCATGACAACGCTCTTTGTACACACCCTGCAAAATGAAGCGAAGCTCAATACGCTTCTGACTGCTCTCACAGACACGGACAAGACCCTGAGCACCCTCAAAACCTTCATGAACGAAACCTGGAACATGACGGACAATCAAGAGGTATGCCGAGCATTTTTCATACGTACCCCGATGTTAATACAATCTCTTCAGAAGCTTCTCAAGGGCTTGCTGCGACACTATCTCATCATGCCGCTCAGCTCGTACCAAAATATCGCCGGCCATGTGCAAGTGCGTAGCCAATTTCAATTGATGAATGTGCTAGTTACTCACCCCGCCACTGCCAGTCTTATATTCTGAAGCACCTTGCGTCACTTCATCTTGATCTGTACAAGACAGATCCTACAGTCAAAGAGACTGTGAACGGCTTCCTTTCGGCCCAGATTAACAATATTAAGAGCAGCTTTCGCAAGATCGTGAGTAAAATCATTCCTCGACTCTCGGATACTCTAAACAAATAGCAGGTATTTGCATCGGTCACCAAGAAGACGGGGCTCAACAGCTTTGCTAGGAAGACAATTGAAACCTACCATCTCCCCGCCGTCCCAGATAATCCCCCTCAAGATGTTTTGGCAACGTTTGCCCTCATGGTAAGCTCGGCCCCTCCAAGTTTACCCTTTCCACTACTGACAACGTGTCCATGTCGCTTCAGCGCGCCATCGCCGACCCACTCATCATCACTGTCGCTGATCCCGGAAGACCGCGTGGCGGCGATACGGGATTCTGGACAAAAGTTGAAGACAAATTAGAAGAGCTGTACAGTGACTACGGGGACGATCGCAAGTCCCCCAACTGGCTCGAGTACGTCCATATGAGTCCACTAGCTGCTGTGCACATCTGACCGAGTTCATGTAGGTGGGAGACCAAAGTAATTGCCGCCGACAAAGCTCGTTATGCACGCGGCAATGCAGCCGACCAAGCCCATACCCGTACAGAGCTGGACCTGGCTCTGGGGCCCGTCGCGCCCGGCTCAGCTGAGGGTTCCAGCTCACAATCGTGGCACCATAGCGAAGGGCTCGCCGTGCGAGATATATGTATTGCAGACTTGGGAGATATGGCCGCCAGTATTACTACTACGTAGCTAATCATACTTGGCTATAGCTAGTAGTCTTCACGATCTAATAGCAATATTGTGTTGCCTCGCTCTCGCATGCCAGGAAATAGGGATTCAATTGCTCGTACGATAAAAGTCTATATATGGGCATAAAAGGCCTCCGACGGCCGTCCCAGTGAATTCCAGTGGCATCATCTGCGTCAGCAGTGATCTACTTGGCGCCTGGTTGCTAACGATTGACGGCTGGAAACCAGCGACTGATCGGCCACCTGGTTTCCGGCTTTCGATCGTATAGGCGTGTAGGGACGTTGTATCGTTTGGGGTTTTGGTGCTAGGTGTGGTATGTTTAAGCGGGGCGGTGTGTGGTGCGAGTAAGAGTGACAGTGGGACGTCGAGGAGAGAACAAAGAAGAGACGCGGCGATCAAAATCCGGCCAGTAGAAATCTATTATAGTCCCTTCTGACAGAATATGTGACAGTTCTGTGACCCTGCCAAACACCCGCGAAAACTCGCTACCACATGATGTCCCATTTCGGAACGTTCATATCTTTCCACAGACGACACCAAAAATTCTAGCATTCTGAGGGATTACAAAAAAGAATGTCAAATAGCCTACGTTTACGTGCCGGGGGAAAACTGGGGCGAGCAACATTTCATGCCATCCGATCACTGTCTCCGTCATTGGGGGACTATAATAGTAATCCAGGGCTGGCGTCTGTCGAAAAAATCGCAACAAAATTCAGGGAAGAAAATGGGGAGAACGTGGTAAAAGGTAATGAAGGATCAAATAAGTTGAAGTAAAAAGTCTCCGGCACCGTCACGCCTGACAATTATCAAATCACCCACTCCCACAGACTAATCTTTGATCTTATTGATCCTCATTGGGACTTGATGCGGAAGAATCAAAAACGCGGGGGTCGAATAACTGGCCTTATGCTTAATTAAACCCGGACGCTGACGGAGATTAGGATGAGTTGCCGACTCGACTTAAATAAGTTGCCCGAGCTCCAACCGCGCTGCTCGAGCCTGAGGCCGGATCAGTGCATTCAAAACTCCGTCTCGCATCTTTGTTCTTTTCACTTTATCCCTGGTTTATTTTACCCCTACTCGAATTGTACGCGTGCCGAGAGTTGCTGCCCTGAGTCCTCCGGGCCCGGGGGACGCATCCTGCTGAATCAGAGTGATTATACACTAAGAGGCCAGCAGCAGAGGGCAGGAGGCATGCGTCATGCATGACTACGGGCGTCAGGGACGAAGGAAGGACAGAAGGGCGTGCAATATGGAGCTAGACAGCGAGGTCAACGGCGAGCGCGGGCAATGGAATAGAAATGTTAGTGCTTCTACGTTTCACAACGAGCGCCTTTCACACCAACCCTCCGTCCTCCACCGCGTAAAAAGTCAGAGCAGGATCGACGGAGCCGATGGCCTGCGGGGCGTTGCGTCGATTTGGAGTTGGCGCTGGACGTGGTGTGGTTGGGCACAGGAAGATGATATGGGAGCGGGTCGTCGTCGTCGATGAGAGATGAAGAGAGGTTGGTTGATTCGGTCTGACCATTCGACGCTCAGGTACAAAACAAATTTACGGGCGTTATGTAATGACAAGAATTTAGAGTGCCTGAGCGCCCCTTGAAACATGGAAGAGTCCGCAGTACGCTTCATGTGGCGGCCGCAATACTATCCAACTAAAGCGAGGTGAAGGCGTGCCAAAGCCAGAGTGCTTAACCCAAGCCACGCCAAGCACATCGCCATGTCCAACACAAAGTCTATATCGCGATCTCTCCCGTAGATGTTGACGGTAATTTCTCCGCCGGTGTGGTGAATTTGGACTTGATTGCCCTCGCCAGCCCCGCCAGCACCGCCCGTTCCACTGGCGTCGCCTCCGTTGCCTCCCTGGCCTCCTACATATAAATTAGAATTAATTCCTGTCTTAGTGTTGGATGTGAACACCATGAATTGTAATGTTCCGGTCGAATGGCATGGGCGCACTGCCATTGATTATCACCGTATTGGAGGTGCCGCTACCCCTACCCGTGTCGCCGCCCGTGGTTCCATTGTCCCCTGTGGGCCAATCATAATTAGTTATTGTATTACGGGAGGGGATTGAGCTAGGGGCCGTACCATTGATTCCCGCCGTATTGGGGGTACCACCAGCTGTGTCGCCGCTCGTGGTTCTGTTGTCCCCTGCGGGCCGATCATATCAGGTTATTGTATTTGCGGGAGGGGATGGAGCTAGGGGCCGTACCATTGATTCCCGCCGTATTGGGGGTACCACCAGCTGTGTCGCCGCTCGTGGTTCTGTTGTCCCCTGCGGGCCGATCATAATAAGTTATTGTATTTGCGGGAGGGGATGGAGCTAGGGGCCGTACCATTCATTGTCGACGCAATGGGGGTACCACCAGTTGTGTCGCCGCTCGTGGTTCCGTTGTCCTCTGTAGGCCAATCTTAATAAGTTATTGCGGGAGGGGATTGAGCTAGGTGCCGTACCGTTTAGTTCCGCGGTGAGCGAGGGCTCCACAAGGGAGTCGCGCGGGGGTCTGAGCTGTTCACGCGGTGTGCTGTCCTCCGCGGGAATATCATCGGTGTTGGCGGTGCAGGCAGTTTGGCACTGCGAAGTAGCGCGACCGCAGACGAGACACGGGTGGTTGGCAGGAGAGGGGTGCATGATTGACGCGATGTCGACTAGTTTAGGGAAATAGAGGTGAAGTGGAACAAATGAGGCCATAAGTAATCTGGGCAGGCACTAACTGGGGAGATCAGTGATGTAGAGATGATCTGGTCCTATTTCAAGTTGATTTCGGGCCGGTGTCGTTTGGGTGTCGTTGATGAGCGCTGATCGTTGAATTCCTCCGGATAGTGGACGGAAGCAATTTTAGCACTAATGGTTGACTTGACGGCATCGGTGAAAGGTTTAATATGGCACTACATGTAGCCTGCGCATTCACAGCAGAGTACGAAAGTACATAATTTTCCAAGTCATCATTGCGTCCGAGCAAGAAATAGAACTCTGCAGATAATTAAAATAGATACGCACTCAGGAGAGTTAAGATTGAGAAGCCCAAGCAGATCGGAGAATCCCATCTAGGGGGAAATTGGACCAACTGTCACTGAATCGTGGAAAAACCGTTGTCCTGTGACCCAAACACCTTTAGGTTCGGAACAAGCCGCCTTCTCAGATCACATTCTGAGGGTGCGGAGATGGGCTTGCTCCGAACCTATACTTTTACACCTTCGAGGAATCCCATGGAGATGGTAGTGATATAAGAGAGAAGAATCCGGGGCACGAGTCTGTTGAAGAGATAGTGCAAGAATAGGTTGACAGATGAGTGATCTTGGCAACTTCCGTGTTCATAGCAAGCGTGGGATTTCTTGAAGTCATGCAGTTCATGTACAACCGAAGATGTGCTGCGGAAGCTCCAAAGGCGGAGTTGAAAAAGCCTCGGACATCAGACACAGTTAATTTTATAAAGAGAGAGAAACGAGGATCAAACAAGTAAAACATTTTTAAATAAAAGTCTCCGGTGCCGTTACGCCTGACAATTACCAAAATCACCCACGATAAGACTCTCGCTTGCATCTCTGATGGTATTGATGTCCTCATTGGGACTTGATGCGGAAGAATCAAAAAAAGCGGGAGTCGAATAATTGGCCTTGTGCTGGTTGGTGAAAATTGAAAGAGGCATGCAGAAACACGCTATACCGAAAGGGACACAGCGGGAGTGATACGCGTGCGAAAGCGACAGGAATCCAGGATGGATATCGATAATCGCTGATCCGCAGAGTGCGTCGTAGAAGTCTTCACGGAATCGATGTAAGTCCGTATGTCGTGACACTGGGTTGCGACAGCAGCAACGTATACCTCAGTCCATTAATTTTGATGATGTCAGGCTCATCAGGGGAAAAGAAAATCATCCACGACGTGGACGTGGATTAAATCAACTGCAGATGGATGGAGGCAGATGAGACTCAGACGAAGGTCCCCGTCGAATCCGTCTGACCGGACGCGGCTCTTCCTGTGCTCCCCAGTTTCTATCCCGACTCGGAAAACCGACTCAGTGGACATATTCGCCATTCCACATCCAAACCTTGCCCAATATATGCGAGAAATTCGCCGTCGTTCGGGCCTACTATACACCATTGTCGGCGGACATGTGTATCATAATCGCCTTCCGCGCACAAAAATATTGCAAGATCTTCTGCCCCTCTCACGTTGTGCGTCCTTTATGTGTAGACTTGTGCTTCTTGAATTCTCAATGTTTTTAGGGAACAAATTTCTCGCTGGAACTAGTTCCCGACTACTTCATTCTCGCCTGGAGTCCTTCTTCAGGTGAAACTCAAAAGATCAGAATCGGTACCATCGCTTCTCTCTCTAGTCGACGATGTGGTATATATATCATGTATCGGTGTCCCTGGACGATGGACTGCGGCGTAGGGACGCGTGAGGCATGGACTGGAATGTAGGTATCAAGCGCAATGAAGGTGAGGAAAGCGCGAAGGGCGAGACGGAATGATAGCGGGACAATAAAAAGATAGGGCGCGCGTCCAATGTCCAGTCGATAGCCTTAGCTGGGTGACGCGTCGCATGTACGAAATACAGTATATGCATCGCTATCAAGTATTCACGCATATCAATCACTAAACGAGGAGGTAACCAATATCAATTGCGAGAACGGTCTTAGACGGTCCACAGTGTACTCCACGACTGGTCCATCCTCGTCTATCCCATCATATATCGCACGGTCCATCAGAGAGTACATCAACAGCTCCAATGGACTGGTCCATGGACCATCTTTCCTATAACTCGGAAGCTCACAAGAGAGCAAGGCAAGAGTGTCACATTGATATCACGTCTCCTGCATTGTTGCAGTCACCCTTGGCGATGTGACAGTGAAGAGAGTACATACAAGTTTAGTAGCATACATTGTCAATTGATGAACTACAAACCCCAACCCGGCAATATCGGCGCAATGATGCGACTGATGGCCGTGCGTTGATCGATAGGCATTCGCACCATCAATAGTTGATCAATAGGCGTTTGGATGCCGGTCCGAACGCCTATACTACGAAAGTGGTCGTGCCTCGTAGTTGGAAGAGTTGAGTTTTTAAAATATAGAAATAAACAGGATAAAATAACACCTCTCCGCTGGAGAGAAGGAGAGAACGGTTTCAGCTAAATTTGGTCTGAACGATGTTCATTGGCACTGCCAGTGGGCAGTGAATGTCTGATTAGCTGTGCCTGTCATCTGAAGCTGGGCCGACCATACAGCCCTTCCTCTCTCTTTCCGTTTCCCATCTTCATTACTAGCAATGGTCGGTGCAGTGGTTCCTTACACGGACCCACTGGGTCCAGGGGAAGCCGCAGAATCTTGTAGAAACGCGGAAAGATGGGCCATGATTCGGAACCCCGTCCCGGGTCGTACGTTGAATGAGGTCTACTCGGTCGTTGGGCAGGCCCTGCAGACCCACGCCAATCGAGAGGCGCACCGTCTAGGCTTGGGTCCCGATGTTGTCTCCGAGAAGATTACATCGTTCTTCGGCACTGGAGAGGAACGGCAGCTACGACTTATTGCTTTGCGGGATGAAATACCGGAAAAATACCGGAAAAATTGGAGAGATATTGCTTCAGGCTGATGGAATATACTCTCCCGTGCGTGCAGTCCTACGTTCTCTTGCACACGCGATTCACTTACATTTCCATCTACAGCACCGAGTCGTCGAGAACGCAGTGCCAGGCGTTTGAACGAATTGTCACTCTCACCACTCGCTTCCCCGGGTTACGATTTATCTTCTTGCGTTCAAAGTGTATGCAAGACGTTCCAGTCTTAGTGGACAGCATCTCTGCACTGTGGGATCGCTCTGATAACAGGCCTACGGACCCACATTGGTCCTTTTGGCGGACCTTTACTGCAACCTGCCTGGCGGAAACCAGCATTGCGGTCATGTTAGAGGAAACTCCTGTTTCTCAGCTGGCGACTTGCCCGGAAGATAGTGGGAGTCTCAGTCTAATTGAGCGGCTATTGGTTGCTCACAGTTGCGAGTGAGTTGTTCAAAATTGTCCAACTAGATGAGTCTAATGACAGAAACCACAGGACAGACGCAGACTCTGCAATCTCTAGTGCGCTCTGTATTCGATATCTGGCCGGGATCCTGGAGTTACCTGGGTTTTGGATGAACATGGGAAGCGTGCATACCGACGTTGCGCGGAAACTATTTGTGGAAATGATCCGGGTACTCAGAGACATTTCGATCGACATACTCCCCTCAGAGGAATTCCCCAGGTCAGAGGCTCCTTTCGACTACGACTGTGTTGATTTGCTGGCTGACGCAATTCTGGTCGGGATTTCGAGTTGGCTCAGGGAAATGGATCCCACTGAATGGGCTTTGCAACCATGGTACCTCTGTCTTCGTGAGGTTGTTCACTTATTACGTGGGTGCGTACCAATGCCTTAATGGAGTTTACCCAGCGCATAATATTACTCTTAGGCCAATCTCTGCTGCCCTTCTGCCAAAGTCCTTCTCCCGAGCTACAAGTAACTCCTTCGAGCAGGACATACCAACCATTTATCGCGAGGTTGAGCTTGATGTTATGTTAGAGACTTCAACCACGACCATACCACCTCGCGTTCCTGGAGGGTCGGAAAAAACAGCCGCCCCGTCCGCCCTTCGAGAGAAGAACTCGGGCGTGTCGTTTAAGGATGCAAAACGCACGCGGCAATTCAACATTGTCGTTCTCGGATGTATGTCTTCTGTTCCTTCAACGACTCGAATACTCATCTGTTCAGCGGGTGGAACCGGGAAAATAGCACTCACTGGTACGTCTGATCTTTCTCTCATTCTACTTCCTAACTTCCCCCCCAGAACGTTTCATACACGATACCTACGTTGAGAAATTTGATCCTACGTAGGTCTCGCCTTCTAAATTCCGGCTGTAGACTAACTCCACCGTAGGATAGAAGGTCCGTATCTGCCACAGTCGTGCACGCGCAACCTCAGAGCTCTGCATAGAGCAGCACCATCGACAGATTCTGGTCGACGGTGAGGTATCGCCGGTGCGTCCGACGGGTTTAATCACAGGATTTCTCGTATAACTCTCTACTTTAGCTTGAGATCCTCGACACTGCTGGCTCAGAGCATTTCCCGTCCCTGGCTGAGTCCTACATGAAGGTTGCTCCGATTCTGGCACGCTTATCGCCCGATCGTGAACTGACGCGCATGGTAGTCTGCCGATGGATTTATCCTCGTTTTCAGGCGGGTTTTATATCCCATTTTGTCTCAGTTTCTCGTAATGTTTCCGGACAGCTTGACTCAGGAATATAGTTTGGAGGAAACTAAAACTTTACATAAACAAATATACCAGATCAGGGGCCCAGAATCGGTTCGCAGTCTCGCTTTAGTTTATAAATTTTTAGCTAATTGTTATGTAGGTGCCTATCGTCGCGGTCGGCCTCAAGAGCGATCTCTTGTATGAGCGGGAGGTAGATTCGGCGACCATCGAATCCCTTTCCACCCAGTGGAACATCCCTTTCTACGAGGCCTCGGCAAAACTCAAGTCGCATGTTGACGACGTGTTTGAGGACCTGGTACGACAACTTCGACAGAAATACCCCCGAGACCCTGATAGGAACCGGGGGAAACGGCAGCAGGGGTCCTGCATCATCATGTGAACCATCCCACTAATGGTACCGCTGCTGTCTATGCCTTTATGAATTTGATTGCAATGTCGCAGCAGTGATCTACCAATGTTCTTTCGAGTCGGACTTCTCATACGGATGATGACTGTGCGTCATGCTTTTCTCGGGTGCCCCGACGAGGATGTGGTATGTACTATATATCACGTACCAGTATTGTGTCCCTGGACGATGGGCTGCGGCGGGGCACTATGCAATGCACTGGAATGTATGTACTTATCAAGTGCAACGAAAGCGAGGAAAGCGCGAAGGGCGAGACGGACCCAGCGGGAGTGATAGCAAGACCATAAAGACAGGGCGCAGCGTCCGATTCCGATGTCCAGAGGCATGTACGAAATATAATATATGCATCGCTATCAAGTATGCACGTATATCAATCGCTAAACGAGGAGGAAATCAATATCAATTGCTAAAACGATATACACCGATATGAATGGCGAAAAAAATCGGCGGCATCGATACCGGTGGTTAAAACAAGGGGGAGGGCGAGAGGCACTGAGGCGGGAAGGTGGAGAGGTGGGGACCAGCGCATACGCCGCCGTCGTCACGCCAGGTAGAACAGAGAGCGGGAGCGAAAGCGGAGAGAGGTGGAGCGAGAGCACAGAGGTAGAGCGAGAGTGCAGAGAGGTCGTGCGTCGCCGTCACTATCGTCGTCGGAGGTATGAGAGCCGGAGGTAGGGCGGAGAGCGAGAGCGGAGAGGTAGAGCGCGGAGCGGGGTAGAGCGAGAGCGCAGAGCGGTAAAACGAGAGCGAGAGAGGTAAAACGAAGAGAGATGGGGCTGGAGGAGGGGAGTGGAGAACGAGAGCTGCCTCGCATAGAGAGGGATAGCGCAGAGCGGAGGGGACGCGCATCTAACGTGGGGAATGCTAAGGTTAGGAGGGAAAAGCGACAATGTCGATAGACGTGGAGCGGACGAGGAGAGAGGATGGGAGGTGTGCGGGGACGATGTGTGCAGGAAGGATGCGGCGGATGGCGAAAGGAGGGTGCGGGAGATATAGCAGGGACGATGAGGGGCGGGAGACATGGCAAGAAAGGAAAGGAGGAGGGGCGACGGCATGGAGAGTGGGGTGGGATGCCGCGCGAAGGAACAGTTTCACGAGCAATACTGCACTATGTAGGTATTCCTACACAAACCCACGATCAGCCCCCGCGTACGTGCATAAGCGTGAGCAAGACGTACCGCGAAAGCTCCTGCGGGACGTCCTAAGAACGCTCCTGTGAGAGGTCGCACGAGAAACCCTGCATGATCGAGGAAGGGGTGGGGCGCGTTCAAGGGCCGGCGGCGATGGCGCGAGTATCGGGATGGTAGGCGTGAGTAAGGGGAGCGCGGGGGAGGGTTAGGGTTAGCAAAGAAGAAATGAAGAGGCGGAGGGTAGGTGGAGCCTAGAGACTGGGAGAGACCAGGAAACGGGGAGAAGGGTGCAGAGATATTGGGGGCAGGGACAAAGAGGAAGGGGGACGTATGTGCATGAGGCGAGGCTCTGGGCATCGGGAATGAGCGTGTGACGGTGGCGGAGGGTGGGTCTCATGGGCGTGCAGGATGAGAAATTAGGCCGGTTAGGAGGGACTCCGGGCTGGAACGGGGATCACGGGCGCTGTCGTCAACAGAGAGGTAAAGCGGCATCACCAAAAGCGGAAAAAGCTCGAAAGGGGCTCTTAATACACTTGCAAGGGTCTCCAGGCCTCACGAGGGGGACCTAGCCCTGTGAACGCGTTCCGAGGGAGTTCAAAGGGCCTTTAAAAAGTTCCGAGGCCTCGCGAGGGTATCCCAGGCTGGCAACACTTGCTAGGCCTTGGGGTCCTCGCAAGGGTGCTCGAGGCCTACTGTCCCATTTCATGTATCTTACGAGTTCAAAAATAATAAAGAAAAACAAATTTATTGTGAAGTTCGAGCGCGCGACAGCTATTGGAACGGGATACATGATGGCGTACAAACTGAAAGAAACAAGGGAGACGGTGGTATCACTATATAAACGATTGGACTTTGATTGGACTTACAAGAATATTTATGACGTGGGAAAGAGGCACTCTGCGCGCTGAAAAAAGTCGGGTCAGGAACAAGAACAAGGTATGGTGGAGTAGCTCACATTTGTGATTAACGCATTGCCCTATAATTGGACAGAAGACTCAGCGGGTGAAAAAATAAATGTCAAACGAAATTCTCACCGAACATAAACAAGAGATGGAAAATACGGACGAAAAACAAGCAGAGAACCGAGGTGATCTGAATGAGAATGTATCTAAGTTAGTCAAGGCATGCATCTCGAAGTATTAGAACCAACCGTTGCGAAACTCCCAAGACAGCCTGTGGTCTTGATAAAAAAATGCTAGACAGAGCCAAATGCCGAGTGAAGCAGCGAGCGACGTACCCATTGACCATGAATGAGTGTAAGGACCAGACTGTGAACTAGATCAGCAAGAATAGAAGACCCTAAATTCAGTGCTCACGCTGATGTAGATGTCTCACAACGCTTCAGGAGGCACGACTAACTGTGGGTGGGCGTTGGCGCGAAGAGAGGGAGTGAGCATTGGTGGAATTGAGCGCAGAAGGGCAGGACTTGTATAGTAGAGAGGAAAGGGGGGCAAAAGAAGCTGCGCTCACATGTCATCCAACGTAGGCGGCGCCGAGCAGGCAGTACCAGGATAAAACCGCTACAGCAACATCGGAGAGCTTGTACAGCGCGTCGAAAAAGCCCTGAAGAATGACGAGATATCGGCTGGGACGAAATGGGAGCGTGAGCGGCGGCGGAGACGCGTGAATAAAGACGAAAGGAAGAGTGCATGTAAGGACACAATGGTGAGCGGATGAAGGCGGGGTGGGTGAATAGCGGCGATGACGTGGTGGTAAGGGCGACGAAAGTGTCGGGAAGACGGACAAGGGAAGGGACAAGAGAAGGGGGCACAATAGGAACAATTTGCGAAGGGACTCACCACACCTGGTAGATACGAATCAACGATGGCCCGAATGAAGCCTGAATGAAGCGCGACTTGTCGTGCCAAGTTCCGTAGACCGTGAAAAGGGGTGTTGGGCTGGTACGGCCAAAGCGGGGAGGGGTGGCTTTGAGACGATTGACGAAGATGAAGGAGGCGACACGAGTGGTCGGAAGGAAGGCGCGACTAGAGGCAGACTTGGGGCGGACTCGCGTTTTGTAGCCCACGGGCGATGTCGGAATGGCGGGCGAGAGCCTGGGAGAACATCCTGGCAAGGAGTGGCTAGCCTGGTAGAGGGATAGGGTCAGACGGCATGCCAGTGGGTGTATTGGCAGCACACAGTACTTACTTGGCGACCACAACGACTCTCCGACTCTCTCTGAAGCAATCAAGACAACTTTGTGGGATGCGACTCGGACGTACTTGGCAGCGGGGCCGGTCTTGCGACTCGGACTATCGGAAGCGGCGTCGTCGTATTTGCGTTTGAAGTGGTGGTACATCGAGACAGCGGAGCCGCAGAGGAAGAGGCGGAGGAGGAGGCGGAGGTGGAGGCGGAGGTGAGAACGGAGAGCGGGGCACAGAGGAAGGGGCCATGATGATGGGAAGAAGAAAGGGTCGAGGGTAATACGCTCTTGAGCGCGCTGGACTTTATGGAAGGGCCGCCGACGTGGAGAGTGCTTTGGATGGTGCTGCGAGGCTTGGATCAGCGTCGCGAGCGTCGGGTAGCCTGGAAGTGCCCTCGTAAGGTCCTTGGGAGACGCGTCCAAGGCCTGGATTGTCCTTGATGGGCCTTGTCAAAGTCACGAGACCTAGCCAGTTTCGGACACTTTTGGTGATGGGGAAGGGGTGGACAGAAGGGTGGACAGACGAGGGCGGAGGGACGCGCGTGGGATGAGCGTGGGTGTGGTGCAGAGGGTGAGGAGATAGAGGAGGGCAAGCGAGGTAGCATGATTTAGGAAAGAAGGGCTTACTGCGATCCACGATGAGCTCCTCTCACACTCTCCCTCCCCGTCTTCCCTGCGCGTAGACTCAGCGCAGCGCCCGAAATCGATGGCACCGATGGCCTAGGGGCGTTGTATCCATTGGGGTTTTGGTGCTGGGTGTGGTGTGTTTAAGCGGGACGGGTTGTGGTGGGAGTAAGAGTGACAGCGGGACGTCGTCGTCGAGGAGAGAACAAGAAAACAACAAAACACAACAACTTGAAGAAGAGACGCGGCGATCAAAATCCGGCTCTTGCCGTGAATCCAGGGTTGAACGCGAGGTGTCGTACAAATCGCAATTCGCCTCAAGTACATGACTCAAAACCTCGGGTTGTGGCTCAGACCGCGTTTGCGTGAGTATCTGTCCTTGCACCGTCACACCGCAAACTGTGATCAGCTGGGTGTTATCTGGCAGTGGCTGTGAAGTTACCTGGCACCTTCGCGATTTTACTTGGTTTCCCTGCTCCTTAAATCGTAGAAATAATCAGGAATATATTGTGAGCCAACTACGCATGATCCCTCTCTTCACAATGTGTGCAGGGATGTGGAGTGTGGCAGAGTATGAGAATGGCGAGATGCCAGATAACAATGTCACATGATGTGTTGTCTTCTCTCCGTTTCTCGTTGCTCAACCTCATCACTTTCTGGGCTTCCACGACCATGTGTACGGCGGCAATGCATTTCCTTGACAGAGGCACCTTTCATATGCTCAGAATGTTAAAAATAACCGTGCATTTCAATATTTTGTTGCAATAACATCCCACAACATCGAGCTCGGCATGCCGCATTTCAAGGTGGCCACGACAGACCTGAACTTGGACTGGACATCCGAACATCTCCATTCTCCACAGATGCATTTTCACGCCTATAATAGCGAAAATTCAAGCAAGCTCAGCGGTATCGGTTGCCCCACAAACTTGTAGAAGCATGTATAGTGCATGCGCATTGTGCACGTCCTTCCCACTTCGGATCCATCCGCGATCTACGTGATCTAAATTTCCATTTACAACACATAGCAGCATGCAATTGCGAATTCTGCAATGTCTCTTCAATTTACGTCCCCCTACAGTCTTAGTTCCCCGATATCCTCGACTCGGAGTTGACTCGGAACATCTCATCCAAATCCACCCACGGCTTTGCCATTTCAACTGCCCGCGTGAGTTCCCTATTGTCCATATCCCATTAAATCTCTGCTTACTACAGATATCTCAAGCTTGGAGCACAATCTGTATCCGTCCGGGCCATTCCTCCTGAATCAGCTCACCGTCTTGTTGGCTGGCGCCCCAATTTGACATGTCTTGATGAATACACTCTGCTGTTCTTTTTTCAGTTTGCTCGGCTGTACACACAAATTAGATGCTATTTGAGTCGTTCGGCCGTTCCAATGGCACAGCAAGAAACTTTTATTCGGTTCAATTTTTTCGCTGTGAAACCTCGAGAGATCTCTTGAAATTCCTCTCTCTCCCCTTCCTTTTTCGACTTCTTTTTCGTGTTTGTCCTCGTTGATACCCACTACATTGAAATAAAAACCCCTTTTGATTCAAAGTTCGGATCCGTTGCCCATGTGGCAAGCACTCGACCAACGGCCGATAACTGTGACATCATCGCTCGACCATGTCCACCTGCTCTTTGCCTGCTCTCAAACACACTGCAGCTCCAAAGCCTTGGCCTCTCAAACCTTTCTGATAAAGCAGGTAAGGCCGACAAGCAGCAGAGCCTGGTAACGATTATATTGGACCAAACCCGACCAGTCCAAGACTGAATAAGTAATGGAGGGAATTCCTGAGTTGATGACAGTGCCTCTGCACTGCATTTACCAGAACAGATAAGACGAGGGAGGCCATCACAATCAACAACAGCTTCAACCTGAATATGCGTGGGTGAGTGAATAAATGAGACACTGACATATACCCGATAGTTTCTGCAATAGTTCACAGCAGGATTGACTGGCCAGATTTTATTGGTTGGTGGTACTGGGAGGGCTCGGTTCCTGAACCGGACGAGACATTCAGGTTCGAGGTTCAGCAATTGCGGGGCTGGAAGTGTCGTGTTCGAACACAAAACCTAGACATGGGCTAAATAGGTTGGTTTCTTGCAATTTTGGCCTCTTTCTGACTTCGCTGTTGGTCAGATTGCCCTTTCCAGTAACATATTTACTTCCCAATACAACCGAGCTCCTCTTCTGAGTGAACATGAAGTAATCCGCTATACGGATTTTGTGAGCACTGTTCATCATCAGAAGGCCTCGGTACACCGACCACATTTTTCTAGACACACCCGTGAGACTTCTGCACAGTACCAATACATAATACTTCGGATAAGGTTGGTGACGTGCCAACTGTCCGTCTGAGCGCGAGCAACCCTAAATATAGGTAAGCGGCACAAGGAGGGAGGGAGTTACTGTGTGTGCGAGCGGGATCAAAGCAAAGCTCGGGACTTGGGCCGAGCGTGGGTGAGGGTGAGCAGGAACAAGACGAGAGCGAGAGCGAGTCCGCGGCAGCGACGAAGGCCAGGAGCGAGAGCGATGGGGGACGAAGCGAAGCGAGAGCGTAAACGTGGGGGGAACGAATCATCTTTGATGGGGTGCAGAAGTACAATATATATACCTAGTACAATAGGGGTAAATGCAAGGTACCAATGTATCACTAAATTAAGGGGCAAAGGAACAGGAACAACAGGGGCGCGGCGTGAAGGTGGAAGCGAACCGGAATGATCGGGGATGCTATTCGGATGCAGCGGGACGCGAGGCGCGTCATTGGGCCTCCCCGAGATGCCTGAAATTGTTTGGGTTCGAACGTTTTCAAACGCAAAACCGAACCTGAACATAGGTTCAGGTCCTGTGTTCAGGTGTGAGGTTTACTGCTCGGAAAAATGTGAGGCTGGCCTCAAATGAAAGCTGTGAGTTGCCCGGATTGCAATTAGCAAACAGATCTTGACTACCTTTGATACGTCGCCGTAACTTGGTCTTCCCGTCGCTGGTGGATCCGGTGATGAAGGAGGCAGTGGTGGAGCACGAGGCGAGGGGGAGGATGTTGGGAAGAGCGTGGTTCGGGTCGATGGCGGTGGAAGTGGAGGAACGAGGCAGGGACAGGAAGAAGCGACAGGGGGACAAAGCCAGTGAAAACGGAGACAACGATCACACGAAAAACGACACGAATATCAAAGAGCAATTGAATAAAGAGATCAAAAAAACATCAAGTAGTATAGCGATGACAACGGGCGAAAGGGTGAACGATAGTGACGAGCACAGTGAAGGGAAGGATGAAAAGGAAGGGGAACGGGCGCCGGGTGAGAAGGGCGTGAAGGCGAGAACAGAGGCAGGCGAGAAGCAGGAACAGGTGGAGGCGAGAGCGCGGCTGGTGGCGGGGCTGGAGATTGTGGAGGAGCGGCGGGCGGTGGAAGTAACGGATGCAGAGGTGGCGGAGGTGATCTTCTCGGGCGATGCATGGAAGGCACCCGACTCCCATGGGATGCAGATGGGCTACGTGCGACGTGCCTGGTCCGTCATCGAGGACTGGGTCGGCACTGTCTTCAAGTCCTCGGTCCGACTTGGGCTGTACCCCACTCGCCTCAAAACCTCCAATGCGATCCCTACTCCGAAACCCGGCAAGAAGGACAAGACGAGTCCGAAGGCGTACCGCCCGGTGGAACAACACGCGGAGGCGCTCGCGAAGCCGCTGGAACGTCTCATGGCAAATCGGCTCACCTTTGAGGCTGAGTCTCGTAACCTCCTCCAAGCCGACCAGTTTGGAGGACGACCCGGTCGGAGCACCCAGCAAGCCGCGGACACGTTCATTCACCGCGCCCGCTCGCAGTTGGATGCGGGCAACTACGTCTCGACCCTCAGCTTCGACCTGAAGGGAGCCTTCAACGGAATCAGTCACCTGGTCATTGCTCAGGAACTCGTGGCCCTCGGTTTCCCTCGATCTACTATTGCATGGGTCCTCGCCTTCCTTGACGGCCACTTGACGACGGTGATCATTGATGGGAAGAGGACAGTAACATTCTGCTGCCGTGACCGAGGCGCCCCGCAAGGGTCGGCTCTCTCCATAATACTCTTCCTCATCTCCATCAACCGTCTCCTCCGCCGGCTCTCGGACGTCAACGTGGGCATCTCGTGGGTGGGCAGCTTTGTCGACGACGTCAATTTCTCGACAGCGAGCCCCTCCATCCTCCGTAACGTCCACAACCTGGAAACAGCGGGCGCAGTAGCGAAGGAATGGGAGCAGGAGGACAAGGCGTGCTTTGAGAGCGACAAGACCGACCTCATCCACTTTCAGGCGGACCGGAAGGATCTATCCGGTGTCTTCGTTCGCTTCGACGGCCAAATCATCATGCCGTCAGAGTCAATGAAGTGGATTGGCGTGTGGCTCGATGGCAAACTCTCCGGCTCGAAGCATGTCCAGACTCGTGCAACATCGGCGACGAGGGTGCTTAGCGCCTCTATCGCAGTAATGCACACATCCTGGGGCCTACGCCCACTCCTCATCCGCGACCTCGCCCGCTCCACCGTCCCTCCATGCGCGGATTACGGTGTCTCCTCATTCCTCCCCCTCCCCCCCTCCGCCTTCAAACCACTCGACCGCGTCAACAAATCGGTAGCATGCTGCATCACTGGCAGCTTCCGAACAGCATCGCTAGCAGCCCTCGAGAAGGAGGCGGCAATTCTCCCTGCCCAGCTTCGGATCGAGCGGGAGGCGATGAATACGGTGGCCTACTATCTCTCCCTCCCCCCCCTCCACCCCATTCGACCACTCCTCCGTGACGCCATCGCAACAACCCCGAAGAATGGCAAATACGCTTCGATTCTTCACATGGTGGAACGTATCCCCGGAACGTGCTGGCCGAACTCGGTTCCAGCTCGTGGCCAGCACATCCGACCGCGCGGTGTCCTACGCGTCATCGGGGACAATGAGGCACCGGGCGCTGACTTTGACCCCACTCTCGGCATGGAGCCTATCATCCCAGTTTACGCAGCACCCTGGGCCGACCCGCTCCCTGTCACAACCGTCATTCTCCCGAAGGAAGACGCCCTTCAGGCTCTGGACATTGCGATGGCAGACGAATGCCGCAAGCACGCGACATGGTTCACAGACGGATCTTTACTGGAAGGGCGAGCGGGTGGAGCAGCGGTGAGGTTGGAGGACGGGAAGGAGCGAGAGCGGCTGATTGTACCGCTCGGGAATGGGCAGGTGTACGAGGGGGAAATGGCGGGCCTGGTGTGCTCCACGACGCAGGCGCTCCGCGACGAATGCACGTGCATTCTGTGCGTAGCTGACTCACAGGCGGCACTGCGGGGTATCCTGTCCACCAAACCGCGTTCGGGGCAGTTCCGGGCGATCCAATATGACCAGCTAGTCCGCGAAGCGATGCTCTGGCACCCCCAGCTCTCCATAGTCAACATGTGGACGCCGGCACACATCGGCACGGCGGGGAATGAGCTCGCAGACGACGCAGCCAAGGAAGCGACGAGTAGGAAACCGGATCCATCCCTCTTCATCTCGCTCACGTCAGTACGTCGCCACATCCATCTCCTCTCATTGGACTCCTGGGATGCACGCTGGAAGATCACAAAAACCGGCGCAGCACTGCGTGCCGTGGACAAGTCCCTGCCCTCCCTTATCCTCCCACCACTCTATTCCTCCTCATCCCTGTCACGAAAAACCTCCTCCAATATCTCCCAGCTCCGCACTGGCTTCACATTCCTCAACGCACACCGAGCGAAGTCCGGCTTCGCCGACTCCGCTGCGTGCGAGGCGTGCGGCGCAGCGTACGAGACACGTGCGCATTACCTACTCGAGTGTCAAGCATGGGAAACATTGCGGCAACCACTCTACGCTGCGGGGCTTTTTTGGGCCCCTTCACGTCTCACCACTACTATCGGACCCCAAATTACTCAAAGGGATCGCGACATTTGTCGAAGCCACGCAACACTTTTTGTAACAGTTAGTTCCTGCCCGCTTCCCTCATTTTTTTTACCCTCCCTCTCTCTCTCTACGTCCCCTCTCTTATATTATACTTACTTAATCCCTAACAGACACCCACGACTCCCTCACGCACAACCACCGAGCACATCCACAAATACCCCGCATGCGAACCGGAGAACCATTATTTACCACGATATGAACCTTCAATTCTTTTTCTCCTCTACTGACAATTACAACACCTCCGACAATGAACCGACTCAAGCTAGCTACCATTTACCCACCACTAGTACAGCTGTCTTCGCCATTACCGGCCACTTACAGTAACCAATTGATCAATCAATCAATCAATCAATCAAACCTTTGATACTCACGAAAATATTTTTTTGACGGTGCACAAAAAACAGCCAAAGTCAACTAAAGTTTATGGTTGAATCCAGGGTAGATTGCCAGAGCATCAGTTTCAAGACCTTTCAAAAAAATTTGAGTGTGATATATCTTCATTTGAGCTGTACCAAGCTTATCCTATGTGGGGGGCCCCTTGTTCCGTGCCGTCATGATGGCAGGATTTCCCATGCCGCTGGGAAGGGTGCGCATCCCTGCTGGACGATGAAGGCGACGCCTGAGGGTCGCCCGAGCCCGGCGAAGATGCGTAGACACCGATCACCCCCCCACGACGTCGCTGTAGCACGTCGAGCATGGCATAGCCGTCAATTAGAGATAACCCTGTCTCATTCCACCGATACTACGCGATAAATTCAAAGTGTTGCTATACGTCCGCGAGATAGGTACCCAATCCGACCCCCCCCGCAGGCTCCTCGCGAAACCGACGCCCGCCCCCGAGCCACTCCCTCCCCCTTGTCGCCCAGTCCCGCGCTCTTTATGTAGCTCACCCGGCGCTCTTTTCGGATACCACGGAAACGTGGCCGACCAAATGATGTCTAACCCCGCTCGAGCACCGCCCGAACACCGCGTGGGCAACACAGGCTCACACAGCACGTCAAGTGCCGTGGCATTATCCAGCAACGTGGGCTCCTTCTTTCCGCATCCCATCCTTTGCACCTAACTCATTGTCGACACCTCCCGCCGCCGACGAGCTCCCGCCACAATCGCACAAAGACACTCTTGCCCGGTGCGGGTCACGGGACAAGGTGTTCTTTGATGGTAGGACTCACACTTGGTCCGCAAAGCAGTAAAGCTGACGATGAGAAACAAAGTCGATTTATCTATTCAAATCACCCGCTCATTCAGCACCCCACCCTACGCCCTTTCACGCAAATGAGTTCGCCGGCGGAACCCTGCACGATACGATCGCCGTGCGATAACACTTCTGGGGAACAAACCGCCCGCGGAACCCGTCTCTTTGTTCGCGCAGACTTTTAAACGGGGACTCGACGGTGCGTTTTTCACCACCCCCAGCTAAACAGAAGTCTCTCGCTTAACCGCAACTCCAGCCCTTAATCTCAACCCCTCATCTCATACGATGGTTTCCACCCGTAACAGCTCCGCCCGCCTCCCCTCCCCCACCCAGTCGGAAAATTCCGACTACTACTACGAAAACTTCGACAGCCCATCCCCCGCGCCTTCCCAGACCACTGACCTGCTCGGCTGGGAGAGCGACGGGACCCTGGCGCCCATGGACTCAGGCGACGCGACGCCTACCCAGGCGGAGCACCCCTCCTCCCCCGCCTCGGTGGTGGAGATCTTGAGGGAAGAGTCCCCCCCTGCTCCCGGCGGAGACACCCATCACCGCGACCAAGCCCAAGGGCACGAAGGCGAAGAAAGGTAAAGGGAAGGCGAAGGCCGTTGACAAAGGGGAGCAGCGCATCGCCGCAACCTACACACTGACTAACACGCCCTCAGCTCCCCACGCGAACGACGACGACGACCCCTTCCTCGCCGCCGACATCGCGCTCGCCACCTCCGCCTCGCTCGGCATCCAGACTGCGGCGCAACAGACGGCGCCTCATCGTCGCATCGCCCGGCCGCTGTCTCCGGCTCCCTGCCCAAACGCTTATGCGCCAATTCTGCTGGCGACGCTGCCCCAGCCCCCTTTACCAGCGCCGACCTCACGCCAGACTCCAACCAACCTGGCATCGCCCCCCTTGTCCTCGCCATCAGCCCCGTCATCCCCGCCTCTGCCCCCGCTCCTGCCATCGACCCCGACGCCGCCGCCGCACCTGTCACCGCCGCTACACCCACGTTCGCCCAGGCGGTAGCCGCCCCCATCCCCGCTCAGCCCGCAGTCCCCGCCCGCTCAGCCCGCAGCCGGTGCCGCTGCCCCGCCGCCTATGTGGCTGACAGCGGACAATCTCCCGCCCCGTGGGTCATACACACCCACTCCAGCAGTGGGTTTTCCGGATATCATCTACGAACCGGTGATACGGCCCAGATTAGTCCAGCCGTGAATTGCGCATTTTTGGCTTTCTAAAGATCCAGAAATGGGTCCGCGGACTGTTGGATGGCGCTCCGCTGAGGCTAATGATGCTCCGCGGACCCCTGTTCGGTGATACATAAGAGAGTCAGAGTGAGCTCCGAGCTGCTGATTGAGTGTCAATCATGCGAGAGGTGTGAATCAGTGTATGTTCGTGGGATTCTTGGCCCTTACCAATTGGGGGTCGAGATCGCTGTCATGTACTAGGAAGCACCGTCAGACTCAGTCCACAACCTATATGTTGGGGCGGATTGCGCTGCAAACGCTAGACACATAAACAAGGAGAGATGTAAACACAAAAGCCCAGACCAAAGACAGATTGAATCTATTATCAACTACAGAGTTGTGGGAAAGACTGAGGCTAAGAGGTCGAGATATATGGGACGCATGCTCCACGGAGGCTATAAATAGCACGCGGAAGGCTTAGACAGTTCAGCGGATCCATAACTCGATGTCCAGCTTGAACTATCTCATTCATAATGATTGCAAACTGCGAGGATCGAACACAGTCGATACCTAGCAGGGCCCAGACCCCACGTGATGAGACAGATGCGCTCAGATCAGACAACAAAGACAAGCACGATCGATCTATTTCGGATCTAGTGCAGGAAACCAGATTGGGACATAGCATATGCGTGGCCAGACAGCTCCGCGGACCCGTTTAGCAGTTATTGCTTATCAGGGCTTGGTATACTTACCAACCAGGCTGGCAATACACGAACTGTGTCGGCAGCTCCGCGGGCAATTCAAATATACCTTTTAGAGGTTGACAAGTCAAACAAGATGACTCGTTCGGCTTCAGAATCTCACCAAGCAACTCGGCATCCGTTTATGTGGCTGCTGCATATCAAATATCCCTACTCATTTAGTCATTATCAGTTTATCATGTATTTATCAGAAGTAGTATAAAAGGCCTGCCAGAACCCGCAATGCCTCGGTTCATCCTTGCCCCCAGTACTGCTGTGACTACGGTCTAAAGCTTGCTTATATGGTGTTGGTGTCCTCTGGTCGGCTTCGCGGAGATTTGTTATCATACAATCTTTCGTTTGTAGTTGCTCATTAACAGAGATTTGGTTGTTGGCTCTTTATTTAGCTTTAAGGCAACTAAGCTCGTGTTGTTCACTGTAAGAAGTGTCCACGTACAAAACCTAAAGGTACTAGGGTAGCGAAGCCCAAGTCCATCGTTCAACCTCTTTGAGTGAGAACTTTGCCCTAAAGGTACTTTGGTAACGAAGCCAGAGTCCATTGTCAAGCCCATCAAGGTTGTGACTTTGCCCCAAAGGCACTTGGGTAACGAAGCCCAAGTCCACTGTCAGGCTCGTCGTAGCGGTGTCAGTGCCCTAAAGGTACTTTGGTAACGAAGCCAGAGTCCACTGTTCGAACGTCTCGCATAGAGAGTTTGGTTCAGCACCATATACCCACCACAGAGGCATACAGCTGTCTCCGCGGAACCCTCCGCTGGCTATATTTAGCTCCGCGGAACCCTAAAACTATCCAAATACCCTATTTACCTCAGTACTTAGGTGGACAACTCAGTCAGTTACACTGCTGAAGGACCTCTTTTGAGTCTATTAGACTTCAAAGTGCGAGTTTCCAACTACAAGTCAGAGAATTCAATCTTAGTCGCATACTACGACGAGACCCTGAACTCAATTCGCCTTGGTTGTGCATTAAGTGTGTGACAGTGTTGGCATTGACCGACACCTGAACTGAAAGCACGAGACCAGGAACCTCTTGACTTTGTGTATTTCCCATGAGTCTGTTGAAGCATGAAAATGTTCAAAAGAGTTTGGAGAGTCATTGCTCAACAGTTAAGGGTTAAAACCATGGGTTAAATTGCTTGACCCCTGTTTGACCCTGGTCAATGCCAACACTGAGTGTGTGTGTGTTGTGTGGTTGTTTTGTGCATAGGAGAGCAAGTCATATTTCATAGGCATAGCCAGAGGCACCGTTTCAGCGGTCAGTATGGGCGGTATGGGCGGCCAGGGATTCCGCAAGGCACTCCTCAATAGAGATTCCGGTGTGGAAAAGGGTGTAAGAGGCGTGAGGAGGCAGTTCTTGGGTAACGGTGAGCTGGTATGGCGAAAATTCGCGTCCGCTACGCAGTTGACGCGACATTTCCCCCCTCCAGAGCAACCTGTGTGCAAATGATGCGTGAATGAATGATGAAGGGGATGATTCAGACGAGGTGGCATCCGCTAGTCAGCATAGGATCTCTGGTCAGACTCAGCGCTGGGGAAAAGGACGCGATGGAAGTGGAAGACTTACAGAGGAGGCCGTGTCGCGTGGCCGTCTGACACAGGAAGGGTCTTGAGTGGCACGAAGAGAAGAGAGAGAAAGGGAGTAACAGCTGTGACTGCGTGACAGACAGCCTGTTCCCACGCATAGAAACACCGACAGTGATGATTATGGAGCTCGCTTTGTGCCTGTATCCAAATTGTTCGCAGGGTATTATCTGTTACAGATGTTGCGACGTGCTTAGTTGAGAAATCAGGTTAGAAAAAGTGAGGTGGAACACGGTTCCACAATTCTGAGGAACATCACGCACAACATCTGAGGAACAGCGCAGTTGGACTCACAGTTCACGCGTAGAGTCCGGGGATCAATGGAAACAAATGTTCGAAGCCATTATACTCACTATAAACTATGTTTCGCATAAGTTTGAAATCCCAACTTTCCGAAGCTCAAGCTGCTCAAGGTCGGTATTTGGTCTAGGGCATCCAGTGCGACTTGAGAAAAAAAGTGGGGTGATTTTTTTTTTCCCGGCGCCAGCGGGCTGTATTACTTGCTTTGGACACATACACGATAGATATAACAGCTCAGGGGTTGCCAGTCACACCAAGAGATATGTCGTGCATGGTTGCCGCAGAGGGTAGAATTATGAGGAACGTGGTCAATAGATGAGTTTATGTGAAAGATTGTGCCGGCGGAGTTCAGAGCTTACTTGAAAGAAGTATTTGGTCGCTCTTGAAGCGTATTACACACGAATTAGACAAAAATTGATGTCGTAAACCTGGGGCGTTGCAGTATCCAATTTGGTGGGCAATTCTGAGCAACGTATGAAAAGGTGTATTGTTTACATGAAAGATTGTGACGGCGGAGTTCAGAGCCTACTTGAAAGAAGTAGTTGGTCGCTCTTGAAGCGTATTACACATGAATTAGACAAAAATTGACATCGTAAACCTGGGGCGTTGCAGTATCCAATTTGGCGGGCAATTCTGAGGAACATATGAAAAGGTGTGTTTAAATTCAGTCAAGGGCCAGCGCATTGCATCGATGAATTCCGAATTGATTTCACAGCTCTGTGGATAGTAGTTAGACAAGTATTTAGGTGAGTATATGTGCCATGCGTGGTCAGCATCGGAGATAGACAATTAAGAGGAACAGGGTCAGAATTTTGTGGATAAGCTTCATGTCGTCCATTACGACTGGGACCCCACTCCTCTGGCATCTCTCCCACTGAAGACCAAAAGCTTTCGAACTCCGCCGGCCAAAATTCTTTGTCATCCATGGTCATCCATGGTGTCATCGGCGGTATGATCGAGTTCAACCTCATCCGCAATGTTGTCGGCGGTATCATTGGTGATCTCGGGGAATGTGCTGAGGTTGTGCTCTGCCATAAGATTCAGTGCGCCCTCAATTTGTTTGATGCGTGTGACGGTGAAACACCTGTGCACGCGTATTCGCGAGAGGTAAGCTAGGTGAGATTGTCGAACATACCCATAATGCTTGCAAAGTGAAAAGATCCTTCTCCGGCATTGAAACGGTGCACTCGAGCATGGCCTATGCTATGACTGATATAGAGTGATGAAAAACACCAAACCAACCAACCAACACACACACAACACACAGTGTGGACTTGAGTTCAGGTCTACGCCGCAGTATACGACTAAGATTGAACCAACACTATTGAAATTTGGATGAATCGAACTTCAGAGTCTGTTTAGGACTTGTGGGAGGCAACGATAGTTGATAAACAACTGAAATGGGCTACCGAGTTACCGAAGCAACGGGGTTTATATGGGTTTTATGTGTTCCTAGGAACGGGCTTTACTTCCTAGGATGCTACTGCGATCACTAAGAGTGGGTATAGGGGACTGCGACCACACCGATTCACAGAGTTCCAACAGACGACCTGTGTGTACAAACGACAGGTACCTTTTAGACGGTATTGCGATGCTACCAATTCGTAGAATGCCAACAATAGACCTCGGCTCTCAGGCACTGAGGTACCTTTGTACTGCGATCGCACCAATTCGTACGATTCCAACAATAGACCTTGGTATACAAACCAAGGTACCTTTAGGGTACTGTGACCACACCAATTCGTGGAGTTCCAACAGCAGACCTCAGTATACAAACCGAGGTACCTTTGCACTAGCAGCTGCAGCTACAAGCGAGCTTGGTACTTAAAGCTTTCGAAGGTAGCCAACAATCAAAGGTCTTATATTGAACAGGTACAGAAGAGATGAGATGTTTTATATCAACAAATCTCTGCGGCCAATCCAAGAGTCTACCAATGCCTTGACAAGCAAAGCTGCGACCAAAGTCTAGGCAATACTGGGGCGTGATATGCTCATGAACTGCATGATCTAGCTGGGGTTTTATACTACTTTGAGAATACATGACAGTGAGATACGAGTAAACAGAAATAATATGAAATGAGTAACTGAGTAGGGCATATTGGAAATCTGGAGAGACGGCCGGTTATGCCGCCATGATTCGTAGCTGAAACTGCCGAAACAGTCATCAAGATGATTCCTAGGAACCATCCGAGCCTTCCTAGGAACGGCTGAGTCGACGCGTATCCTGCCGTGAAGACATTTTGAGGCGGCTTGGTTGGTAAACGCCAAGCCTTGGGTCATTTCGTTGAGCTAATATATGCTGCAAGGCCGTCTAGCCACACAACATGCTCGGGTATATGTTTCTCCCTAACCAGCTTCCGTAGGTATTTCAAATACGGTTGCTTTGTCTTTGTATTTGCCTTTGCAATGCGACGCATGTGTCACGTGTGGTCTAGACCTATAGCCAGGTCATATGTGTTCAAACATCGTGATTCGTGCTTCAGGGGAGCCTTCCTAGGAAGACTCGTTCCATGTTTATAGTCGTCATTACTGTTCCTAGGAAGGTTCTCCTTCCTAGGCGGCTTATATGTACCTTCGTCGACTGTCCCTAGGAAGGATCTTCTTCCTAGGAAGCTGTTTATACAATGGTAGTTTATACAGTATACTGTTCCTAGGAAGCAATTGCCTTCCTAGGTTCGTAATACAAGTTCCAATTCTCGACTGTGCAATCGTTGGGTTGCAGCAGAGATATTCCCTGTTGTCTGTCTTGGGCTTTGGTATATCTCCTTGGTATGGTGTCTAACTCCGCTGCGCAATCCGCCCCTACATATAGGTTGTGAACTGAATCAGACGGTGCTTCCTAGAATATGACAGCGATCCCGACTCCCATTTGGGAAGAGCCAAGAATCCCACGTACATACACTATTCCAGACCTCTCGTATCATTAACACTCAATCAGCAGCTCGGAGCTCACTCTGACTCTAATTGTATATCACCGAACAGGGTTCCTAGGAAGGGTGACTGTTCCCTTATAGGTGTTCCTAGGAAGGTAAGCCGTTCCTAGGAGCGACAAAATAGCTGGTTTACACGCCTAGGCGCAGACCCGCCGTCTCAGTGTCTCCCCGTTTTTGTAACGCCAAAGGTCATCCGCTTGCTTATCCCGGCAAATCATGTTAAATGACAGCCAATCTTGCAACTCTTTGGCTGTTTTCTCGCAAAGTAAGCCAGCAAACCACGAGATCGAGTTTCAACGTACACCCCAACCAACGAAGCTTGCAGTTTCGAAACCATCTCAGGCGTCACAATGGTGTTGACGGTGACAAGGATTTCGTCGGCAGGGAAGGAGACGTTGAGCTGGGCCATGGTAGTGCGATGAGCGAGTTGAGAAGCGGGGTCTGCATCGCCACTGATCGAGGCTATTGCATTTCTGGAAGTTGCACTCGTTACATTTGCATTTTTAAACGACGACTCCACCGATGCCCCCACCCATCTGTTTCGAATGACGAGGCCTTCACATGAACTGTGTCTTTTTACAGCTCTTTGCAGAACTTAGGGTGCGAGCGTTTTTTTTTTCCATTTTGGGTCATTTTTGATCGTTTTTCTCAGGACAGCTCTCCCGGGCTCAATTCCTGCTCGTTCCTTTTGGGAACTATGCCAATCGAAGCGCCTTGAAAATCCGCAGTTAACCGCGTCCTTGGACTTGCGGTTGGACCTCAGAGTGCACACTGTGTTACACGAAATCCGTTTTGACCGAACTTCTGTGCAGGACAGATATAGCTTTGTTTAGAGGGCTCCGGCGGTCCTGCATTTTTGTAAGGGTGGATTTGCATGTATTATCTAGTTAACCGTGTACTCTAATTAGGAGGAAACATGTTATTCCTCCCTCAATCCATATTTGCATCTGCCGAGTGTGGCTAAATTGGGTTTACAGCCAAGACAGCTGCTGTGGCGAGACCTTCACATCTGAATGCCCCTCCTGTCACGAGAGCCTGCCTTGGCATTCAATCCAGACATCTGCAAACTTGAATTTGTCAGAAACGCCTGCCATCGCGCAGCGAGACGCGCCCCGAGCGCATCAGTCACATTTCACGTGCTGTTACTATTCCTTCTTCGTCCTGACAACCATGCCTCGCAGACCACCCACCACAGCTGTCCGCAATCACTACTCGAAGGACCTGAAGGAGCGGGTCATCTATCAAGCTTTCACATTGGAAAAGACCACTACACAAATTGCCATAGATCTGAAGATGCCCCTGCGAGTCGTACAATGAGTCCTGCAAACATGGCGGGAACTGGGAGAAGTTTGCCGCGATAGAAAGCACAAGGGACATGCTCCTCTTATGTCAATCCGAGCTGTTGCCGTCGTTTGGATCAGGGGCGACTGGACCATCAGTATCGATCAAGTCGACAGTCGGCGGGAGGTTATTGTCGCTTTCGGGGGTATCGCTTTTCGGGGAAGGCTCCTGTACCTCAGTTTCACCTGTGTTGATAATGGCCAGTCATCTGGACTTTCTACGGGCTGAAGTGCCATTCCTGTTGGCCATGTCAAGTCGAGGAATGAGTGGCGCAAAGTGAAAATTGCAGTAACAGCACGTGAAATGTGACTGATGCGCTCGGGGCGCGTCTCGCTGCGCGATGGCAGGCGTTTCTGACAAATTCAAGTTTGCAGATGTCTGGATTGAATGCCAAGGCAGGCTCTCGTGACAGGAGGGGCATTCAGATGTGAAGGTCTCGCCACAGCAGCTGTCTTGGCTGTAAACCCAATTTAGCCACACTCGGCAGATGCAAATATGGATTGAGGGAGGAATAACATGTTTCCTCCTAATTAGAGTACACGGTTAACTAGATAATACATGCAAATCCACCCTTACAAAAATGCAGGACCGCCGGAGCCCTCTAAACAAAGCTATATCTGTCCTGCACAGAAGTTCGGTCAAAACGGATTTCGTGTAACACAGTGTGCACTCTGAGGTCCGACCGCAAATCCAAGGACGCGGTTAACTGCGGATTTTCAAGGCGCTTCGATTGGTATAGTTCCCAAAAGGAACGAGCAGGAATTGAGCCCGGGAGAGCTGTCCTGAGAAAAACGATCAAAAATGACCCAAATGGAAAAAAAAACGCTCGCGCCCTAAGTTCTGAAAAGAGCTGTAAAATCCGAACTCACTGCAATTCTGAGGAACAAGCTTCTGGGAAACCAGCACTGCCACTGATACTGGCTCTTGTTCCGCTACTGCGTTGTAATGGGCCGATTAAAGAAGGACGCAGAGAACGGCGGGCGACTGTAAGTGTGTCTTGCAACCGTGGTACGCGTCACACTGATAGCAGCTCAGGTTAACCACAAATGAAAAAAAGGAATGCGCGAGGATAGCTTCCGCCCTCTATTACAAAAAAAAGTGGGTATGCTTTGGACAATCAAGGCTAGGCTGATAAAAGAAAATATCTGCAGTGCTGACAAGGTACGGGAGAAGCGCAGACTACAGATGGCTGCAAAGAGGTGAGTGGAAGAAAAACAATATTATGCAACTAAAACTAACTCAATACCAATAGGGCCGCTGCGAAGGAAAACCGCGGCAAAAAGATCAAAAACAAGGAGGAGTCGGCAGACCACCCAGAACTCAGGCAGGCCGAGAAGGAGGCATCGGAAGCGTTGGCCGTGATGAGGAACATGCAACAAATCGGGGCAGAGATTCTGGAGGCCGACAGCGGCGACAACGCTGATGAGGAGTCAGATGAGGAGCTGGGCTTGCGATAGGATTGATGTGATCTGCGTGCAAACAGAGCTAACTTTATGTTATAGCACAATATCCGAAGTCGCGGCCCATCAAACACCTGAAAGACGAACTGGATTATCCTTAGGGTCCGGCATTGGTATTGTCAAGGGATGCCAGCGCCTTCGTCTTCCAAGCCCCATCCTCGACAGCCCAAGCCCAGCACCGCAAAAGCTGGGGAGTTTTTATGATGCCCTGAACATATCTTTTCAGGACCCGCGCCACTAATCCGCCGCTTCGGGTCCGGGGGCCGGATATTTATAAAGATGTCTACATCGCAACAATGTGATAAAGCTCTTATCGATGAATTATAATCGGCAGTAATTACTTGAGAAACGGGAAAAGAAAAATAGCAATATTCCTGCTTTGAGGGATCACATTGAATGGGGAATACAAGGGTGTAAACTAACTACACCTCGACCCATTTCTGAACGCCGTCGCCACTGGGCTTGAAGTAGCACTCGGCATACCATGCGAGCGCCTCGCACCGGCTCTTCCTCTTCTCCTTGAACTGGTTGGGGATGCCATTGCACTGGTCATTTGCCTCGGTTCTGGAGGAAGGAGCGTGAAACGGAGAGAAAATAGAGGGGGGGAGGAACTTATGCCGTGTGATACAAGCCGGGTTCCCGACCGATGATGACCACATACCAAACTTCGCCGGAACCGGGCGGGAATTCAGCTTGAAGCTCGCTCGGCGTTTTGGGGGTGCGGCCAACAAACAAGGGTGTGACGTCGGCGGCGGCGCTGGCATCGGACGTGGCAGCAAGTTGGGCAGCGGCAAGTTGGGCGTCGGACACGGCGGGTTTGGCAGCGATGGTTGGGAGCTTGGCTAAAAGAGACGTGAGTGGGGAAATTAAACGAAAACGCAGCCAGCTGACCTTGCACCTCCACCGAAAGGTGTGTGGCCTCCAGAGAGGCCGCGGAGAGTTGAGCTACGAGGGCGACCAACACCTCCAGCTCTTGGGCAGGGGTGGGGGCGGTGGTCGCTGAGAGATCAATAGAGGTCATGGCAGGGAGAAGGAAGTTGTAGGGAAAAATGGGTGACAGGTAGATCTATCTGGCAAGATCTTTAATGTGAATGATGAAGCAGATGGAGAATGAAGCACTCACCAATGCACAATCATGTGGTTGCTAGGTTTCTGATGGAACCTGAAGCATATGACGTCCAAATCGAGCGGATTGTGGTTCGGGTGAGATTTCAATTTCTGTAGGAAAAATGTAACATTGAGAGAAGAAATGTTGATGATTTGGCAGTAAGTATGTGGAGGGGGCACACCTGCGCTTCGGTTTGAGGGCAAAATTTGCGCATTTTGTCGCAAAATAAATTTGCTTGGGGCCAGTGTGGACTATCTGCATCAGTACCATTCCGTCCTCATGCTCGCATCCTCCAGTCCGCGTGTCTCCTTCTGGTCTCCACCTCTGTCTCATCCAAGGCCATGCCGCAGGGGCAAAAAAGTCAACTGCCGGTGGACCAGCTGGAATACCTCGAAGGTCTTTATGGCGAATTCGAGACAAAGCAGGCTGCGAAGGGCTTGCCGCCGTTTTGGGTCAAAGTCAAGCGAGGCTGGTTCAAGTGATGGCCAGTCGAGCCCTGCTTGAATCTGCCGTCGATGAGCGTAGGGGGGGTCATGATTGAAGACGCCGGCTTTTCTGAAGCGGACAAACTGGCAGTCGGTAAAGCTCAAGCCGCAATGGGAGAGGTAAGCGCGGCTGGAGATGGAACCTACGTGTAGCGCGCTAACCGCATTGACATATAGATCATCCACAATTGGTACAATAACACCTCGGCGAGGAACAAACGGCTCGCGAAGGGCAGTGCGACGGGCCAGGGTTCTAGTGGCTCCAGCCTGAAGGAACTGCTCTTGAATTTGCACCAGAAGCGAGGGCGCAAGAACCAATGCGTCGAGATATGGCAGCAACTTCACAGCACTCAGATGGAGGAAGCGCTGCGGGCGGGGGGTTTCTACGAGTTGATGGGATTCGAGCAGGATGGCGAAACACCAGAGGAGCGCCGAGCGAGGATGAAGGCTGGGCGTTCGGCGCAGATGAAGATGCGGCGGGCAGTCATGCAGAAACAACTTGATGAGGTGCCGGAGGAGGAACAGGCGGAGGTCGAGATGCATTTCAAGGCGCAAGAGCCTAAAGATAAAGAGGGGGAGGTTGTGGGGAAGAGCTCAGGGGAGGAATATGAAGTGTAAGTGATTTTGACATGGCCAGCAAGTGTTTATTGACAGCAGGTAGGGGCATTAACAAAATGGGGCAAATGTTGCGGGACGTGCACACCGTGCTGGAGCAAGTGACGGGGTGGGTAGGTGCAACAGTGATGACGGGCCCAGTGCCGTCGCAGCCAGGAAAGGTTGGGACGCAATCGTGAGTCTAAATGTGTTTTCTAGCTGTCGGCGCTAATTTGTTGATTGGGCGCTTATCACAGCTATTGCTTTGGTGTCACACCCGCTGGGAACACCTTCGAGCAATCCTTCCCTGACTGGGACCATGTCGTTATGGAACCACTGGGCACATTTGGGAGGAGAGTGTTCGGTGCGTGCTCCTTCCGTGGTTTTGCTAATGTCCGACTGACTCGTGTGGGCGTAGACTGCAAGACTAGGCAAGAGCGCACTATCCAGCCCGCAAGACTCGGAGAGGACGACGCCGCAGCTGTGGAAGACGCGACACTAGCGAAGGAACCCCCACGCGAGCCCTCGGTCAAGCGCATACGTGCCCCGCACAAGAAGAAACCTGTGCCAGTGCCATCGGAGAGCGAGAGCTCGACACCAATGGCGGGTCCTTCCAGCGTAGGCCAAGGGGGTCCCTTTGACGACGATGGCCAACATGGGTTCACCCGCAACGCCGACGACGACTTTCTCGCCGACTTTGCCAGCTTCGACTGGGAGGGGGCAGCAGCCGGGATTGACACCGACGCCTCGCTGTTGCTGCCGACTGCACCGCCTGATTTGAGTGGCCCCCCGCTCCCTCGACCCACATACAAAGGAGCACCATACTCGCCCGCAACTGTGGGCGGATCCGCTGGATCTGCCAGTGCGTTCTTGAGCGCCGAGCTGCTGTCATTCCTACCACCTTACGGATCATTGTGCATGCCAGACGAGGCAACACCCTCTTTCCAGCTCACTTCACTTTCATCCGAATCTCCCGCGCAGTCGGAGTTGGCCGACCTCGTCTCGAATTTCGTGTACTCCTCTGTACCGTGGACTCCTACGCAACGTCTACATGTATCACCGGTCACCTCAACCTCTTTGCCATCCACTCCATCGCTGGGTTCACGTATTTCGCCGCAGGCACCAGGACCTGGGGTCCAGCGTACTGCGAGTGTGGGGACGCCTTCACCTTTGCGATTCGTGCAACGGCGTCGACAGCTGCCACACTGGTGCGATCAGGCTCAAGCACCATGCCGACTCGGAGCCGATCCCTTGCCACACCAATTCGCAGTGTGCCGTCCCATGTCACGGCACCCAGTAGTGCAACTGCTGCGCCTCGCGCCACCCCTGCGTCCACACCCCCACAGATCGCGACCTCAAATCTCCTGAACGCCCAAATCGCACCTCTCGCCACCCCCGCGTCCACGCCACCGCTGGTGGTCGTGACCTCGAGTTCCCTGAACGCCCAAATTGCGCCTCCTGCTACCCCCGCGTCCACGCCACCGCCGGTGGTCGGGACCCCAATTTGCTTGACCGTTAGTGTTGTGACTCCCGCCAGCACACCAAGCCTTGTGTCCCGACTACCATTGCGACAGGAGTGTCTGCCCCCTTGACAACGCCGCCACGTGTGGCAACACCGTCGGCTACGTGTCTTGGGACACTGCCGCGCATGGCACGCATCGCGTCAATGATGCCGAGGACAAGCCCACCTCCAAGTCTCACGACTCTAACACCCGACAACTTCCCGATCTCGTGTCCCATGAGCAATGCCCCGCACGACCCGACTATATCGCGCGGGTGCGGGCGCGGACGCGGAGGGGGGCGTGGGCGTGGACGCGGACGCGGAGCGGGGGGAGCTGCCGTCGTGCCATGGATAGAGGTGGAGGGGGGGCTAGATGCAGGAAGGCATGGTGGGGAGGCCAAAAGGGGGAAGGGACGCCTGCGCAAGAGCGTAGAGTCCAGCGCGCTGTTGGATACCACAAACCAGGACGAGGAAGCGGGTGGAGAGCCAGTTTTGATTTATCGGATAGGCAACGGTGGAACGATGTGTTTTAACAGGGAGGTGGAGGCGAGGAAGAAAGAGGTGGAGGCGGCGAAGCAGGTGGCGAAGGAGGCGGAGGTCAATGCGCAGGCGGTGGCAAGGGGCTACTGGGAACTTCCCAACCCGAATGGAGAGATGCCCACAATCGTGATGCCGCGTATTCGCAAGCCAGCTCGCATGCCTGACGGTAGCGCAGAACCACCAATTCCGATTAAAGCGACGCGGGCAAAGAAAGCGGTGACGAGGCCGAATCCCCATGCGGCATCTGAGGCAGTGCTGCTCGCGGAAAGCACAGGTGGTTGCGGGTTCGAGTCTCACAGAGGCCAATTTCTGGAGGTCATTTTTTGATTCTTGATTTTTGATTTTTAATTTGTGACTTTGAAACATTTGAGGCGGGTGTTCTCAAGGCTTTCTGGGAAGATCCATGCCTAGTTGGTAGTGCATTGGTTTAACATTCGTCTTGAAAATCAAAATGTGTCCACCGGTGGCGCTGTTTCGAATCCACCTGGGGTCGTGGGCTTCTTTGTGGATGCTTTTGGATTATATTTTCTCCCTTACGATTCTGGTGTTCGCACACATAGCAAAAACGATTTTTCTGGTCATTGTGATCATTTTATTTTTTTGTAAGGCATTAAATTAAGTAATTATATTCTTAAGCGGGTCCAATGTATGTGGTTGTAGCCGTGGAAATGAAAGCGGTCGGGATATTCAAGGTTAATGCCATGGGAAGGCGAGGGTACAGTAGCAGCCGTACCAGGGAAGTGGGGAAGCGGGGCAGGCGTGGGGCAGCAGGAATCCGAATAGCAGGCGAACGGGGGGTGCAGAGTGCTAAACCTCAGGGGAGGCACAAGGTATGTACTGTGGTTAGGCGTGGGTCCAGTAGCAGCCGCACCGGGGAAGCGGCGCGGGCGCGGGCAGCAAACGGCGGGGCAGCAGGAATCCAAATAGCGGCCGAACGGGGGGTGCAGAGCCCTAAACCTTAGGGGAGGCACAAGTGTACCGTGGTTAGGCATGGGTCCAGTAGCAGCCGCACTGGGGAAGCGGGGCGGGCGCAGACCAGCGAGCGCCGGGACGGTGGAAATCGAAATAGTGGGCGAACGGGGGGCACGGGGTGCTAAAGCGCAGGGGAGGCACAAGGTATGTGCCGTGGCAAGGCACTGGTCCAGTAACAGCCGCACCGGGAAAGCGGGGCGAGCGCAGAGCAGCGAGCGCCAGGGCAGTGAAAATCGGAATAGCGGGCGAACAGGGGGCACGGGGTGCTAAAGCGCAGGGGACACTGCAGAGGTCAAAGAATTTTTAGGGCTCTAAATATGCTCCCAGACATGTTGTCTCTTTTTGAATTAATCTTTCCACTTTGGAAAGATTAGATAAACCAGAGGTCCTGGTTTCAATTCTGGTTGGTGCCAAAAAATTGCTACTTTTTCAGTCCAGCCCAGTTTTAGAAAGATGACTTATCTTTCCACTAATATTTGCCTAGGAAATATGTTTCATCTTTCCATTGAAAAGATGAGTTATGTTTTGTTTCCTTTGTTTGAACAAAGGAATGAAAAGACAAGTTCTGGTTCTGTAAGAAAAATGTCACATGTTTCTCATCAAACTAGGAGAGGAAAGATGACAAATCTTTCCAAAACTGGTCTGACCTGAAAAAGGTATTATATTTTGGCACCAACCAGGATTGAAACCATGACCTCTCTTTTATGTAATCTTCTCAAAGTGGAAAGATTAGTTCTGAAAGAGACAACATGTCTTGGAGCATATTTAGAGCTTTAAAAATTCTTCAACCCCTGCAGTGGGAGGCGCAAGGTATGTGCTGTGGCAAGGTGCTGGTCCAGTAACAGCCGCACCGGGGAAGCGGAGCGGGCGCGGGGCAGCAAACGGCAGGGCAGCAGGAATCCGAATAGCGGGCGAACAGGGGCTAAACCTCAGGGGAGGCACAAGGTATGTACCATGGTTAGGCGTGGGTCCAGTAGCAGCCGCACCGGGGAAGCGGAGCAGGCGCAGGAGGGCAGGGACGGTGTAGGGGGGGGAGGGAAGCGTGAGGTACAAAATGTATCAACACGTCAACAACATCATCAACACATCAAGACAATCAATGCTGGTGCGCTCAGTGGGGGACACAGCCACGTGCCTGGCACAGGGTGGGAGTCGACGCTGCTGCGGAGGAGCTACCGGATTAGGAAGGTGACATCAGGCACGTGCGCGCCTCTAAGATATATATAAGGACCCACCTCTAATCAGAGTGTTTTATACAATACGCACCACCTCTGAACCACAGCACTTTTATATATATAATCACCGTCTACGCCTGGACCCGCGAGGATGAAATTTCAAATTTTGTCCGGACTAGGGAACTGACCTGTCAACCCATAATCACCAGTCCTGCTTGCGGCAGGCAGGCATGGTCAAATCACGCGTCTCACATACAGCTCCAAACAACGTGTCTGCGCCCCTCGCGCCATTGATGACTCTGTGACACCTCCCGGTCTGGCAGGGCACCTGCAGCAGGCTGCAATGCTCAATTTGGCCTGGTCGTTTCGAATGAGTAGGCCAGCTGTTCACTTCATTGATGTTGACTACGAGTATTCGGACTCTTTTGAAGAACAGCTATTTGAACACTGAATCATCACCTTCAGCCTGAAGTATCAATTATAAATCATCAATCCTCAGCACGAGTCTCTGAAATGTCACCATTGAGTGTTTGAGCTTGAGGCGGAATATTGACCTTCAATGTTGAGTTTGAGCGTGAATACAAAAAGCAGAGAGACACTTGGTCTGATTTGTTAGTCTATTAGTTCAGGAGAAACTGTGCTACGCTGTGTACCGATCATGGAGTATTAAATTTACAGTTGGGAAAGGTTGGCATTGCTATGGTTCTATCTACTCAAGATTTTGAGTCTAATTCTTTTAGCTTGTTTTGATGTGAATTTGCAGTGTTGCTCAGCTTGATTGGGAATCGGTAGCCTCAGTAGCGTGTGAGTCTTGTTTTTGTCTTGAGTATTCAGTGCTCAACTGGCTTGGTTTCCTGCTGAGTGAAGTGGCGAGTCTAGTTCAATCTTTTGTGTTGCGAGTCTTGCTTGTGCTCTCAGGCATTGAGTTTGTGCTACTGACATATTGTTCTTCCAGTCACAAAGCTTCTCAGGTTGGACACTAAGGCTTGTTGAAATTCTCATAAAGGTTGTAACTTGTAACCTCCAACACTCTGTCAAATAAAATCAAGACTGTAACTCACAAGGGGTCCTACAGAAATAGGGACTACTGCCAAACTACTTCTACACCTCCGTATCCTACACTGTTGTTATATTCCCCAAGTTAAACCCCAAAATGTATGAAGGGCACCCAGTGTAAAAATGATTTCTTTGCTCCAGGCTGCTCTCGAAGCTTCTGAACAGCGAAATGCAGCGCTTCAGCTGCTCCTGTCGGATCTGGAGGTGATGCCTTCAATAGATGGGCATAAACATCACCAGCAACTTCTGGGGCATCATTGTCCATGATAGACCACATTGTCCCAATGACACCTCGGTATCCTGCTAGTAACATGCCGGCAGTGAAATGAACTGACTCATCCTGGAGCTCTTGGGAACCAGTGGCAGTTTGACATGCAGAGAGGAATGCCAGATCTGCATTTGGGAGAGATGGCTCAATAATGTTTAAGAGTGTCAACCGTGAACTTCCAGCAAGGAGGAGGGCACTTTCAGTTGGAGAGGTACTCTGCACACCATGGCAGGCAAAATGAACCCATCTGGAATCCTTCATGCCCTTCTGGACATTTCCTATTGTGGCCATATCTTGATCCAACCACAGAATGGGAACTTTTCCCTTGGCATGCTGCTTGATAGATTTGATTTCTTCCCGAGTTCCTGGGATGTGTCCCTGTCCATAAGCTGATGGCTGAGTCACAGCAAGGAGTTGAAGGTCTGCCTGTGAATCAGATTGTGGGCGAAACCCTTGGATTAAGGCAGTCAATGATGGTGTATAGGACGAAATCAGGAAGTCAGATAGTTTTGAGCCAAATGGTTGGTTTTCACCATAGAGTCCTGCTGCATGGATAGGAAGAAATGCTAGTGGCCCTGTTGGACACCACCAGATACGTCTCAAATCTTGGCTTACAGGAGTCTATAGATATCATTAGGATGGGAATTGGATGTGTTGATTACAATAGCTTACCATAATTTTGAGTGCATTCAGGACCGGGTGAACAATTTTAAACCAGAGCTCAGAAAGAATAAGGGAAAAGATATCATCTGGAGCCATATCCATATCTCCCTCACGAGAACCATGCAACCTATCATTGTGTCCCGGAGTTCCCACAATTGATGCCAGAACTTTGCTCAAGGCCTGTGCCTTGTGGATTGTGAAGTCCCTCAGTGGAACATGGATGATTTCATCCATGAGGCCCGGCATGAGGATCAGAGCATCACATCCATATGCACTGGTATTCAAGAGTGCAACAGGGCCCTTGTTCGCAGCGAGTGAAAGCTCAGAAATTGGCTTTGATAATAGGAACCTCTCAAACCCTGGCAACTCTCTGATCTGTTGTAGGATGAGATTCCGTTCAAGAACAAGGGCATGATATTGCTGTGCAATGGACTGAAGTGACTGTGGTTCAATAGCATCAGCAACAGGATTGCTCCGGGTTCCAGCAGTTTCCAATGAGGTAGAGAGAGAGACAAGCTGATCAGCAAGGTCAGGATGGCTCTTCCTCAGTTCATCTACTGGTGTGCGCAGGTTGAGAAGCTGACCCCAGATAACTGAACGACCCTGGTCAAGCCACTCCACTGCCTTCTGGTAGTCATGCACTGTAATTGCAGCTGAAGCAGCATCTCTCACAACTTGGCCTACCTGCAAGAGGTGATGATGCCGATCGGTTATAGACAGCCCAAGCCATGCCAATTCAGGCAGAAGTTCGATGGCAGTACTATATGCATGGAGTAGAGATGAGGATTGGTGAATGTGGGCATGTTTTGCCCAGCTTTTGGCCGCTTTGAATCGTGCGCTGGCAGGGCCTGTTGCTGAGCATGCAGCTGAAGTGTAGTAAAGTAGCAGCTGCTGAGAGTCCTGGGGATCATGGAGGTGCTCAAAGCGACAGGAAAGTGAATGGCCAAGGTAGTTCAACATCGCAGGCTTGTCAGGGTGGCCATCTGGAGTGAGTTGGACAGCATCCTCAAACATCATGATGGACTTGTTGAGGTCGCGGAGATCGCCGAGCCGCTCAAAGCGATGGGAAAGCGAGTTGCCAAGGTTGCTCCACCTCCTAGGCTTGTGAGGGTGGCCATCTGGAGTGAGTCGGACAGCATCCTCTTTCATAATGATGGACTTGTTGAGGTCGCTGAGATCACCAAGCTGCTCAAAGCGACCCAAAAGCGAATTGCCAAGGTTGCTCAACCTCCCAGGCTTGTCAGGGTGGCCATCTGGAGTGAGTTGGACAGCATCCTCAAGCATCATGATGGACTTGTTGAGGTCACTGAGATCACCAAGCCGCTCAAAGCGATGTTGCAAAGAAACTCCAAGGTTGCTCAACATTCCGGGCTTGTCAGGGTGGCCATCTGGAATGATTTGAACAGCATTCTCAAACATCATGATGAACTTGTTGAGGTCGCTGAGATCACCGAGCTGCTCAAAGCGACAGAAAAGCGAATTGCCAAGGTTGCTCAACCACCTAGGCTTGTCAGGGTGGCCATCTGGAGTGAGCTGGACAGCATTCTCAAACATCATGATGGACTTGTTGAGGTCACTGAGATCACCAAGGCGCCCAAAGCGACCCAAAAGCGAATTGCCAAGGTTGTTCAACCTCCCAGGCATGTCAGGGTGGCCATCTGGAGTGAGTTGGACAGCATCCTCTTTCATCATGATGGACTTGTTGAGGTCACTGGGATCACCAAGCCGCTCAAAGCAATGGAAAAGCGAACTACCAAGGTTGTTCAACCTCCTAGGCTTGTCAGGGTGGCCATCTGGAGTGAGTTGGACAGCATCCTCAAACATCATGATCGACTTGCTGAGGTCGCTGAGATCACCGAGCCATTCAAAGCGACCCAAAAGCGAATTACCAAGGTTGTTAAACCTCTCAGGCATGTCATGGTGGTCATCTGGAGTGAGTTGAATAGCATCTTCAAACATCATGATGGACTTGTTGAGACCACTGAGATCACCGAGCCGCTCAAAGCGACCCAAAAGCGAGTTGCCAAGGCTGTTCAACATTGCAGGCTTGTCAGGGTGGCCATCTGGAGTGAGTTGGACAGCATCCTCTTGCATCATGATGGACTTGTTCAGATCACTGAGATCTCCAAGCTGCTCAAAGCGACCCAAAAGTGAATTGCCAAGGTTGTTCAACCTCCCAGGCTTGTCGGGGTGGCCATCTGGAGTGAGTTGGATAGCATCCTCAAGCATTGTGATGGACTTGTTGAGGTCGCTGACATCACTGAGCCACTCGAAGCGACTGGAAAGCGATTTGCCAAGGTTGCTCAACATTGCAAGCTTGTCAGGGTGGCCATCTGGAGTGAGTTGGACAGCATCCTCAAGCATCATGATGGACTTGTTGAGGTCACTGAGATCATCAAGCCGCTGAAAGCGACGTCGCAAGGAACTTCCAAGGTTGCTCAACATTGCAGGCTTGTCAGGGTGGCCATCTGAAATGAGTTGAACAGCATCCTCTTTCATCATGATGGACTTGTTGAGGTCGCTGAGATCACCAAGCCGCTCAAAGCGACCCAAAAGTGAATTGCCAAGGTTGTTCAACATTGCAGGCTTGTCAGGGTGGCCATCTGGAGTGAGTTGGACAGCATCCTCTTTCATCATGATGGACTTGTTGAGGTCACTCAGATCACCAAGCTCCTCAAAGTGACGCAAAAGCGAATTGCCAAGGTTGTTCAACATTGCAGGCTTGTCAGGGTGGCCATTTGGAGTGAGTCGAACAGCATCCTCTTTCATCATGATGGACTTCTTGAGGTCGCTGAGATCACCAACCCGCTCAAAGCGACGGAAAAGCGAACTGCCAAGGCTGTTCCATATTGCAGGCTTGTCAGGGTGGCCATCTGGGGTGAGATGAATAGCATCCTCAAACATCATAATGGACTTGTTGAGGTCGCTGAGATCACCAAGCCGCTCAAAGCGATGTTGCAAGGAAACTCCAAGGTTTCTCAACCTCCTAGGCTTGTCAGGGTGGCCATCTGGAGTGAGTTGAATAGCATCCTCAAACATCATGATGGACTTGTTCAGGTCGCTGAGATCACCAAGTCGCCCAAAGCGACCCAAAAGGGAATTGCTAAGGTTGTTCAACATTGCAGGCTTGTCAGGGTGGCCATCTGGAGTGAGTCGAACAGCATCCTCTTTCATCATGATGGACTTGTTGAGGTCGCTGAGATCACCGAGCTCCTCAAAGTGACGCAAAAGCGAATTGCCAAGGTTGTTCAACATTGCAGGCTTGTCAGGGTGGCCATTTGGAGTGAGTCGGACACCATCCTCTTTCATCGTGATGGACTTGTTGAGATCACTGAGATCACCAACCCGCTCAAAGCGACGGAAAAGCGAACTGCCAAGGCTGTTCAATATTGCAGGCTTGTCAGGGTGGCCATCCGGAGTGAGTTGAATAGCATCCTCCAACATCATGATGGACTTGCTCAGGTCGCTCAGATCACCGAGCTGCTCAAAGCGACGCAAAAGCGATTTGCCAAGGTTACTCAACCTCATAGGCTTGTCACGGTGGCCATCTGGAGTGAGTTGAATAGCATCCTCAAACATCATGATGGACTTGTTGAGGTTGTGGAGATCACCAAGCTGCTCAAAGTGACAGGAAAGCGAATTGCCAAGGTTGTTCAACCTCCCAGGCTTGACAGGGTGGCCATCTGGAGTGAGTCGGACAGCATCCTCATACATCATGATGGACTTGTTGAGGTCACTGAGATCACCCAGCCACCCAAAGCGACCCAAAAGCGAATTGCCAAAGTTGTTCAACCTCCCAGGCATGCCAGGGTGGCCATCTGGAGTGAGCTGGACAGCATCCTCAAACATCATGATGGACTTGTTGAGGTCGCTGAGATCACCAAGCCGCTCAAAGCGATGTTGCAAGGAAACTCCAAGGTTGCTCAACATTACAGGCATGTCAGGGTGGCCATCTGGAGTGCGAACAACAGCAGCTTCGAGCATCACAACGGATTGGTTGATATCCGGCAAGCTACCAAGCCGCTCAAAGCGATCTTGCAAGCAATTTCCAAGATCTGCAAGATAGATGACAGGCTTTGGGTCATCCCGCACTGCATCATTGTATGCACAGACTGCCTGGTTCAGGTCATCCACAGTCGCAGATGCCTGGTACAACTGTAGAAAAATATCCCCAAGGATATTTAGCCACAGAGCCCGCCTGTCATTGCTTTGGCAACACAGTAGAATCCTCTCGTGCATCACCCAAAGCTGCAGAGCAGTCATAGAAAATTCGCTCTTTTTGGAGTCTTCATACATCTTCTGCATCTCACTTCCAATCCTGTGACCCTTCACAGAGGCAACTGTTGATAATTTAGGTCTCAGTTAAATAATATCCAAGCAGGCTCACTTGTATTTTCTGGCATGTCAATGAGATCTAAACCAGATACCTCTGGGTACGGCCACTCGGAAACTGAGAAAACAGCACTGAATTTGAGAGAAGGGCCATCAGGATTCACTTTATTGAGTTCGAGCTGGAAGGCTACATTGTAATCTTCAGTGATCGTGCTCAGAGTAAGAGATACTGCACCTACACCTATTTGATTCCACAGATCCAAGGACTTCACCTTGCCCAATTTCGACATATCCAACAAGCCGTTTTCCCTCAGTTTTGCTCTGGCGCAAAATGGTCATTGAGAAAGTAGGAGCATGAGGTGGACTGTGAGACGAAACGAGGATTGGTGAATCCAAAGTGTCTTATGCAAAGGCCACTATACACTCACATGTTACACCCAAAACCGAGTTTCCAACTTATTTGATCATGCTCCGACGCCACCGGCAAGGTTTGCAGGAAAATATTCTCCTCAATGATGAGCTGGGCACACATTTTCATGTCACCCGGAAGATCGCCATGGGGATTAGTCAAGGACATGACACGGATACCTGTGAGAAAGGACTAAGTAGTTGGGCAGCATCAACATAGCCAGGTGCTTACTGTGAAGCTGAATGCTAAATAAAGGACATGAATCGAATCAACAGTTTCGATAGGAGTTCTGGGATACTCACACTTTTTTCGACTCGGACATGGTTGTGAGGGGAAAGATCGAGAAGCTTGACGGTCGGGACGTCCATCCTATACATGTCAGACGTCCACGCCGCACCAACGTGGCTGCAAGGTGCTGTGAAGGCATGGGACCATCGATACCGGATCGCTCCGGATTCTTTATCATTTGAGCCCGATCTGAGGATAGATTCTGCCATATCGGTAGCTGCCACGTTGAAACAATGCGTCGAATTGGCAATGCAGCGTACATGCCGCTCCCAGGCCGCGGCTTCCATCAGCGCTTATCATGCACCCCGGGGACAAAGTGCGGCAGGAAGGTGACTCTCTCCCATTCGAAACGTCCATGCAAATAGACTCCTCCCAACACCAACGTCGGCCCCGCCGAACCTCTGGTGGTGTATTGCAGTACCCTAATGCATGCATGCGTGGGCCTCACCGTCCTGTTAATTGGGCGCCAAACCCAAAAATACCAAGGCTTGGCTTCAATCAACAATGATACAGCTGACGGTGGCGTTTTCATTTCCCTTTCGGCAATTCGGCATCGGAGTTAAGGAGCCATAAAAATACCATAACCTGCTATGTAGAAGGCTGGACACAACCACCACACTGGAACATCAGAAATTTCGGCCGTCCTGCAAACGTGCCCTAAACTACGAGCTTCAATTCACGCCGAAACTGTGGCTGAAATTATTACTATATCGCGGAATAGATAAGATTGATTATCCTTATATGGTAATAGTTTCAGGCGCAGTTTCGACGCGAACCGAAACTTTCAGTTTCGGGTACATTTGCAGGGCACCCGAATTTTCTCATTTTACGGTGTGCACTCGCGACTCTCACGACGTAGATGAAATCTAGGCAGTTTGGATGTTCCAGGAGAGGTCTCAGATCGTCTAATCGCGCACATTGATCAACATACGTAAAACGGCACGTGTTTTGCTCCTTTTGGAATTTTCGTCAGCAGAAATTGTCAGTTGGACCAGAGGACCATTCAACGCTCTTCAGACTAGTACCTAGTAGCTAATGACTACTGAAATACATCCTCTTCAACTACTGAGGCTGTCCTACCAGCTGCATTAGCTTTGATATCTTCAATTGTAGAGGTGCATTAGCGACAGAAAAGGTTGAAGTATGTGCAGTGTTCCATGGCGTAGAGGTTGCTGGGTCGGAGATAGACGACCATCTTGAAGAGTGTTGGTTGGCCAGTGAGGATATGGTACCGTATGTGCAGTATCTAGATTGCTGGGTGTTGCCGCCTGAGACGTGTTCACGGTGCGGAAAGGTGGCGAAAGTAAGGCTATTTTCGTGTGCGAAGAGTTACAGACACGATGGTAGGGCCAGAAGAGGCCCTACTGCGTTGGAAGAGTCGAGGAGCGCGGCACTTTCTTGAGTGGCACAAAAAGACCGTGAATTGATGGGACTTCCGCATTTGGGGGGGGAGGTGGTTGTGTATGTTGATCAATTGGAGACCTCTTGCCAGGATCCAGACATGGAATTGCAAACATGAGGGATGTCAAAAATTCGAAGAAGGCAGTGTCCCGGGCCACTGTCAATCAAGTGGCTGTGATGCCGTCGTTCTGCCTCAACGCCATTCACGCCCATGTTTTCATATCCAATCTATCCGCCGACGCTCCATTCAAGACATGATTCACGGCGCTCTCGGCACAGACTCTTGCGGTGCGTCGTGTTCTCACGCTGCGCCCGCAGCTCGGCCTCATCCTTATCCTCCACCAGCGCGCCTGCCCCCACTCACACGCCGACACCGCTTTGGATTTGGATTTGGATCTGGACCCCGACCCCGACCTCACCACGTGTTCTGGCACTCACCTACGAACTACAACGCTGTCCTCTCGTGCCGGTGCCCTGATCCTGACGTTAATGACACAATCCGCCGTATTCGCGCTGGCTCGATCTCGATCTCGACGCGCTCCTCGCACACCGCCCGCCGCTTCCGTCGAAGCTTTTTGGATCTCCATCTCGACACTGCCATGTACATCCAGCCTTCTGTACTTCACCTCGACGCCGACGGACTGGCCGGCGCAGATGCTGAAGGACGCACCGCTGCCACCCCGACGTATCTCATGCACCCGTGCTTCGTCCTCTGCACCGAGCTTCGTCGTGCAGGGAGCATATCCGCTGAATGTCTGGCACTGCTACTCTGCTGCACTCAAACGCGGGTGCGTGGCGTCTCTTGACTTGAATTCCGTCCACTCCTCATACTCATTTTCATCCTCCTACATCATTCTCCTAGCGTGCTGTACCCAATTCGAGCTAATTGTGCGACCGCGCTTGGACCACGCCTCCAACGTTGACGATGCATCGACATGTCCCTGCTGCTCGCTGACGCTGAACCAGCGCGGGTTTCCCGCGCATACCGTCCTCTGGTGCCACCGCAAGCATTCTGTGCTGCCTCATTCCTTCCCACACTGACGCCAACGCCGACCACGGCCACCTAGAGACTGGCAATCCTACCGTGCGCGTCGTCCTCCCTGTGCCACTGCCATGTCTCGATCTCGAGCCCGCGCCGCGATCTCATGGTGAGTACGCCTTCCTTGGCACAGCCGAGCACCCTTATCCGCCGTACACCCACGCATCCTGCGCGTGGTGCTCCGCATCGCATGGGCGAGACGACGCCGCGCCATCATCGCCCCACCGCTGAATGATGAAACCTGCCCCGTATCTCTATGTCGCTGCAGCCGGGCCCGCCCGGCTCCAGGCCGGTGCGCCAGACATACAGCGACTCACCGACGTCGTCGATACCGTGCGCCTGTGCCACTTGCAATCGGAAGTGTCGCCCGCCCACGCCCGCTCGCGCTTCCGATGCGCATGGTACCGCTCCTACCCCCACGCGTGTGCCTGCTCGCGCCTCCGCGGGTCTACCTGTGCCATGCCCGCGAGCTCGCGTTCACGCCGTTTTGACCTGCGTAGTCTTGGAGGAAATCGGGCGATGTGGTGTCCGCATCCGTCGCTTGATCAGCAAGCATCTCGGCGGACACGCTCGGGCTCCTTCCGGCCTTCGCCGAGGGCGAAGGATGGGTCATTCGCGGCGACCCGGTGTAATTGTCCACGCCTGTGCCGGTGGTATGCCGGCGGTGAATTTACGTTCTGGCCAATGTCCGTCCTCCATGGTTTTAATCTCGGCACCGGTATGTTCGCACCGCGTATTCCGTCGGGGTCGGGCGTACGTGGAAATGGCGTGTGTGTGACATATTTCTTTACCTTCATACTCGCGCGCTACGACCCCGCGTTTCACGTCCCACCGCCCCACCAAGCCCTGGACCTACAGCAGTATACTCTGTCGGCTCTTGTTCTCTCACTCTACTTGCTTGGTTATTTTACTCTTTACTTCGAGTCTTGACGCCAGCGCGCATCAATACCCCGACTTCCGGACACACACTCATAGCATGTCTGACAAGAAGCGCTGCCACTGTAAACAGACTTAGTGCGGGCAAGGTGAACGTTTTTCATGAAACACTATTGCGGCTCGCGTAATAATTCAACATGTCGGTATTTTTTTTTAAACAAAAACCAAATTAAAACTGGAGCCGGAAATATTAATGCACCTCTTCAAATGTCTTCAACCACAAACAATGGACGTCATAAAATAAGAAGTGAACAGCGCGGAGGTAGGCGAGTTTCGAGTCCTGGCAGCGAAACCCTCGTTTGATGTCGAAAGACTTCTTGAAAATGATTTTATACGTCCGTGGCCTCTGGCGGCCTCGTAGGATCGCAATCCTAGAATTTCCGCAGGGAAGATAATAGCTAGCTAGCGGTTCCTCCTAAAATACCTTACAATCAGACGCAACGATGGCGTCCGATTCCAGTGGTTTCCAACGTCTTCGCGATTTGATTACTTGAAAATTTGAGTAGCATAAGATGCGAAGTGAATTATCAAGTTACGGAGCGGAAATCGTTCAAGCTCATCCGCATTCGATTTTGCTCCTTGTATGCCAATTTTACGAACTTGCTAAAATAGTGGCGCGCATCAAAAGACCGTACATGGCACTTCAAGTTAAATGACTTGCATAAAAGTCAGCAGAGACTGTTGGAAATCTTAGACTCACGAGCGGAGGATACGTGCAGAAGATACGTGCAGAAGGACAACACTACCAGCTACCGCAATACCTGTCGGAAAGGATCTTCCGAGATTTCGATTTCGAAAGACGGCCACGGTGATTCAAAACCCTCATAAAGCCAGGAGATAATTCAAACAATTCATACGCCCTAGCAAAAACACTCAACAGAGTTGTTTCACAAATCCGAATACAGTCTCATCTAAATTTTCCACCGCGAACTACATACCCATTTCCCGGACGGATTCTCTCACTTTCCATGCTGTTATGCTTGCACGCGCTCGTGGGCACAAGTCGAGAGCTAGTTGAATATCACGTCATGGCCAGTGTTGGTTAGGATAAAAGTCGAGGTCGAGCCGAAGGCTTGCCAACTCTGTGGAACCCACGAAGAAAAGTGTCAAAGTAAATGACAATCGATTGATTTTGAAGCAGTGAACAGTGATCAGTTTTGCTCCAGACACCCTGCTGACTGGGAGATAACGAGTTCAAACTTCGAGTGCCCACGGAAGTCCGTGAGTTTCGAGGCCAAGACAGCATCCCACTCCTTTGATTGATTCCCAAAATGACAGAGCGAGTGGTAGGATGCATTATCAATCTGGGAACACGCAAACACGAACTCTGCATCCACCTCTCCTTCGTAGTAGGCAAGGTACTGAACTCCCGATAAAACACCCTTTCGACTCGTTGGCTTAAAATGTAAGATCCACTGACGAATTTATAGACGGAAATCTACCTACGACCTTTCTTTCATTCGAAATAGGTCAGGACAAAAGTCTGCGCCGTGCCGTATCCGACGGCTCCGTTATACGGTAAGAGCTGTGCCGACCACGCCGACGCTTCGGGAATTTTGAGAATGAATGGCGCAGAGCGGATATCTGGTCGGACGATTCGGAGTATTCCCGCCGACAGAGACTTGGTGCGGCCAGAATACGAAACTAGTGATATTCTTGAATCGGCATATGGTGATGCGGGTGCGTGAGTCCGTTGGCGAATGATGAATTGGCCTCCACCAGTTCCTGGAACGGACAAACGGAAGCTATACAGCAAACCACACAACATGAGACCAACTCCAAGTACCATACCGGCAGTATAAGGAATGGAGAGCCACAATCGGTAATTGCCGCAATGACGCGGATCTTCGTATACTGTCGATATTACTCCAGCACAGATATTTTCACCGCTACCTTTAACCTTGACCCTGTGCGTTGGATTGTGCCACCGCTGTCCACGAACCAGAAATAGAGGTGATGGCGACGACCCTGATCTCTTATACCATACCTGAACTCTAGGTGAGGATCAAGTAGCCTGGGATGAGTTCCAGATAGAAATCCAGTCTCTAAAAACATTGAGCACGAAAGGAATATCATCTTATGCGTAACGACATACCGAGAGGAGAATCACGCAATATTGTTGTGCATGCCAGTCGATAATGGCATACAGTCTCTCGTGCCGCACTGAGTGGTAGATGCGTGCGACCGCCATATTGGAACAAATTTTGGGGGTCCAAAAATCACTCCCTGTGCACTCGGTCCAAGAGAGCAGTTCAATTACGCCGGTGGAAAAATCTGAACCAATGAAGCCACTGGAGCAAAAACAGACCATCGCACAACGCCAGGAGAAATTCGCAGCTGGAGTAGTTTACTCACGGATCAAGTGTCAGGACAATATTCGCGTGCTCGCCGCCGTCGAGTACTTAACGTCGAAATCACGGATGTTGTGAGATGGGAGTGCGCTGCGGTAGATCCCAACAAAAGAATCGTCGGCTACCCGCCAGCATCCGAGGACCTTTATATCTTGTGCATCCACAACGAAAAATAGGACATAGCTCCCGCCCCTAAGAACTGTACACTGTGGGCGTTCGAGGGGCGGATGCAGCACAAAGTGCGTACACACCTGTACTTGAGGCGGGTCTGCCGCTCGTCGTTCCTGGGACCTCCCAAGTTTGTGCAGAATTCTGGAGAAAAACTTGGATCGGGCCGGCGAAGGCGGTGGCGACCATGATTTTGGGCCGAGTCACCGACCACCAAGCGCTTCACGACTGCCACCAGACTTTATGTTAACATCGACCGCATATCTCTGGCAGACGGTCGGTCGACGAATCCCGATGCCGCAGATCAACAGTGGTTAGTTCCTATTCAAACTGCAAGGAACTGGATCGCACTTTGCTAATACATACCACGGAGGATATTTCAGAGAGGCACAGAACATAATGAATGACATCTTCCGGGATGTCGAGAAACATCATGGGGTGCGGGCAAGAGGGCGACGTCGATGAAAGATCATGGTGGTGCGGTTGAGAGGGGGACGTCCACGTGATTGGACGCGCTGATCGCCTATCAGTATCACCCCACAAGTCCAAACAATGGCCACATATTACGCGCGGAAAAAAAAAATCGCGAGCGCGCTTGCTGCGGAAACCAAATGCAGTCTGATCTCAATCCTTAAAAACTACGCATTCCCCCGCTGCGCAGATGAGGATGAGTTACAGGAGGGACCATCTTTCTAACCAAATTGGAGGTGGATAAACTTTTCAAGTCTTTGATACCAAAAAAGAGAATGGTGGTCTCCGACTCAAGTGAGGAAAAAGCAACTCCGTTGATTTTCATGCCAGCCAACTGGACCCCTGTGTATACTGACAGTAGTGCCTCGCCAAAATTTCCCTGGGCTGGGTTATCGGGCGAAGATGGAGAGCGGGGCACGAGTTGGCGGTGAGAGTCGGCCGAGTGAGACCAGCGAGTGAGGTTCGCAGTCGAGGTAGTGGAGGTCGTTAGCATTGCCCCGTCAAGGTCTGCATACGGCGAGTGCCCATTAATGTACCATTTCATTCTTGTTGCGAGCGAGTCAAAGTAGATGTATATTCCAGCGGCTAATCGTGAATAACTGGTATGTATCAAGGCGGCGGTAGAAAGAAGGGAGCAAACGTATAAGAGGCAAGTACATTATGTATCCGAAAGTAAGTACAGTGTGCATTTGTTTTTGTGTAATATCGTGAGAAACGGCGATTATCATGAGTGGAAGAGGTGGAAAATCACGGACTCAGGCCCGCCGCACCATCCACCGGTGACCAGCGAGCTGCAACGCAAGGGAAATGATTGACGAGCAGCAACGCGACTTCACCTGGAGTTGAACTGCTGCGCGTACCGCGCAGGCACAAGTTTTTATACTGGTGGGATGTAAGATTCGTGGGTAGTTGTAGACGCGAACGCACCACCCACCTATGTGCAAAATTTCATTCGAAGTAGCTGAGGACCAATGTCTGTTGCGCGAAATATTCCACCGCTCCGCTATATGGTGCGAGGCCTCACGACCACAATTCTGACTACGATTTTCAAAAATGCTCGCAAAGGATCTGTCTCGCTCCTAACGGTGCGGAAGGCGACCCAGAGGATAAATGGCCAAGGGGAGCACACCAGCCCGTAGAGAATGCGGAGTTCCACTGAATCCTTCGTCAAGGGAATATGCGGTTTCGCTGACGTAGCAGTCAATTGGGTATTGAAGATCAGAATATGGGTGAACGCTGGAGGAATCGGTTCTCACCTCTTCAAGCAGTTGCAACCACATGGCCAGGGAGCGACACTGAATCTTCAGCGGAATGAACGTGCAGCATGATTTCGGCCCATATACGCAAGGCAGCAGGGAGGGCACGTCTCCGTACCATGGCGTTCGCCGGCGTAGTCCGAGGGTCGTGCGCGGGCGTCGTCATCGCAGGTAGAACGGAGAGCGAAAGCGAAAGCAGAGAGATAGAGCGAGCTAAAGCGCAGAGGTAGAGCGAGCTCAAGCGCAGAGGTAGAGCTCAAGCGAGAGCAAAGAGAGGTCGTGCGTCGCCGTCGTCGTCGTCGGAGGTATGAGAGCGATAGGCAGGACGGGGAGCGGGAGACGGAGAGGGAGAGCGCCGGAGCGAGATGTAGAGCGGGGTAGAGCGAGACTTGAAGAGCGAGAGGGAAGCGCGGAGAGCCAGAACGTAGAGAGAGAGAGACGGGGCTGGGAGAGAGGAGTGGAGAACGAGAGCTGCCACTGCCAGCTCTCGCATAGAGAGGGATAGCGCAGAGCGGGGAAGGCGCATCTGCAGGGTTAGGAGGAAAAAGCGACAATGTAGGTAGACGTGGAGCGGACGAGGAGAGAGCATGAAAGAGGTGCGGGGACGATGTGTGCAGGACGGATGCTGCGAAAGGAGGGTGCTGGAGATGGCAGGGAGGACGAGGTGCGGTGCGGGAGACATGGTAAGAAAGGAGGAGGGTCGACAGCGCGGAGAGTGGGGCGGGACGCCGCGCGAAGGAACAGCTTCACGAGCGATAGTACTCTATGTAGGTATTCCTACACAAACCCACGATCAGCGCCCGCGTAAGTCCATAAGCGTGAGCGAAACGTACCGCGAAAGCTCCTGCGGGACGACGCACGAACGCTTCGGTGAGACGTCGCACGAGAACCCCTGCATGGTCGAGGAAGGGGTGGCGCGCGTCGAAGGGCCAGCGGCGATGGCGCGAGTACGGGTCATGGGAGGCGGCGATGGCGCGAGTATTGGGATGGGAGGCGTGAGTAAGGGGCGAGGTGAAGATGAAGAGCGCGAGGGAGGGTTAGGGTTAGCAAGGAAGAAATGAAGAGGCGGAAGGTAGAGCCTGGAGAGGGGGGCACGGTGCCGGCGGGGGGAGTGGAAGAAATTGGGGAAGAACGATACTGGGAGAGACGACGAAAGGGGATAATAAGGGTACGGAGACTAGGGGGCACGGACAAAGAGGAAGGGGGAAGTATGCGTATGTGCATGAGGCGGGGCTCTGGACGTCGGGGATGAGCGTGTTGCGGTGGCGGAGGGTGGGCGACATGGGCGTGCAGGGTGAGAAGTACGGTTAGGAGAGACTCCGGGCTGGAACGGGGATCGTGGGCGCTGCCGTCACCAGAAAGGTAGAGTGGGAAGGGTGGACAGACGAGGGCGGAGGGACGCGCAAGGATGAGCGTGGGTGAGAAGATGGAGAAGGACAAGCGAGGTAGCATGATGTAGGAAAGAAGGGCTTACTGCGATCCACGACGAGCCTCCCACTCTCCTTTCCTGTCCTCCCTGCGCGTAAAGACTCAGCGCAGCGCCCGAGATCGACGGCACCGATGGCCTAGGGGCGTTGTATCGTTTGGGGTTTTGGTGCTGGGGATGGTGTGTTTAAGCGGGACGGGGTGTGGTGCGAGTAGAAGTGAGTTGAGAGACGTCGTCGAGGAGAGAACAAGGAGACAATAACAAAAGACAACAACTTGAAGAAGAGACGCGGCGATCAAAATCCGGCTTTTGCCGTGAATCCAGGGTTGAACGCGAGGTGTCCAATTCGCCACAAGTACATCACTCAAAACCTCGGGTTGTGGCTCAGAACGCGTTTGACTCGTGTGAATCTTTGATCTTATTGATGTCCAGTACATCGGCCCTAAGCGGTTTACACGTCAGGACTTTGCACTTTTTCAGTGACGAATTGTGTATTAACACTGTCTCCCAGCCCCGCCGTGCAAACTTGAAGACGTCCCCGAAATCGACGCCATCGTCATCTCACACAACCAATATGACCAGTACGTCCTTCCTTCGTTCCCTGTTAATTAATTAATTAATTCATCCATGTTAATAAGCATAGACACCACCTCCCTCACGCACCTCCTCGCGCGCCCCTCCGCACCACACGTCTTCGTGCCCATCGGGAACGCCGCATACCTCACCTCACTCGGCGTCCCCACCACCCGCACGCACTGCTTCGACTGGTGGGACGCGCGCCGTGTCACCACCTTCCTCTCCTCGTCAGGCACGCAGAAGGTGCAGTTCGACCTGACGTTCACGCCCGGGCAGCACTTCACCGGCCGCGGGATCTTCGACCGCTTCAAGACCCTGTGGGGCGGGTGGGTTCTCGAGGCCGTCCCTGGGACGAATACCGCAAATGGGGTGCAGAAACCCCCGCTCGTGTACTTCGCAGGCGACACAGCCTACCGCTCCGTCCCGTCCAACACGGATGATGGGCCCGAGACGCTTCCCGTGTGCCCCGCGTTCAAGGAGATCGGCACACGCTGGGGCGGGTTCGACTTTGCGATGATCCCGATTGGGTACGTGTTTCCTTGAACTTGATTAAAACTGCGTGCTAATATTGATCTCCTAGGGCGTACAAGCCGCGGCGCCACATGTCGACGATCCACTGCGCGCCGAGGGACAGTGTCGCGATCTTCCGCGACATCAAGGCGAAGCGCGCGATTGGGATGCATTGGGGGTGCGTTCTGTCTTCCGTCTTGCGTCTTTTTTTTCTCCCCCCAATTCGCTCCCCTGCTTCCCCAATTCCTAATCTGCTCCCCACTTCCCCTACTAACCCCTCCCAGCGCCTGGATCCTCACGACCGAAGACATCCTCGAGCCGCCCGTGCTGCTCGCGGCCGAGTGCGCGAAGGCGGGCGTGAAGGAGGGCGCGTTTACCGTGTGTGCAATCGGGGAGACCGTGGCTGCGGATGTTGGGGTGGACGGTGCGAAGGCTTGATGTAGGCGAGGGCGCGTGAAGTCTTGATGTGCGAGGGTAGCGGGTATTTTATGTGGGCAGGAGCGCGCAGAGGTAATTTCCCGTGGAGATTGACGAACGAGAACACTGGAGACACGTACATATATTCGAGTCAACCGCAGGAGATAATAGGGAGGGAAATTAGCATGGTATAATTCGTGCCTACCGCAGCTGATAATGGGGAGGAAAATTAGCATGTTTTAATTACATACACGCATACATAAATACATGTGTCGACAGGAATATTCAACTCGATGAAGTGCGGTCGCGGCCGTAGGATATATGGTTCAATGACTTGACAAATGTGGCGACAAATTGGAGGTCTCTGCAGAGTTCATACAGCAAGCGGGGTGGTTCGGTGTGAACTCCAGCTGCAGACTGGTCAAGAGAAGGGGGAGATAAACAATAAAGCAAGTGCTAGGCTCGTCACCAGCCTCTGCGTTGAGTGAAAAGACACCTGTGCGGAAAAAGGTTGCTCGAACGCAGGTACTATATCGCGCTGGGAACCTGGCCACCTTAGGGGTTTTGGCCCAATTCCGGTATTCCACGGGGACTTTTCCCAGGTATGTGGGCCCTAGGCAATAGGCGTGCATCTTTTGAAGAGATTGAGCATACTTGGGATAATTTTGGTGGCATTTTGAGTGCCCAACGAATTTATTTTTGTTGGATTTCCCGAAAGGGTAATGTCGGGGTACCTGGCCACCGTAAAAAACCCATTACTGCCGGCCAATGGGGGCGCGCACCGTTGACCATAATGTACATGGGTTCCAAATGATGTATTCCAGACACTTATATTGTACATTGGACCTCACAAAACTGCAGTACCGGAGTCGTCCCATGAGAACTGTGAGTGGCGGGATCCACACTGTGAGCTAAGTGAGGGAGTTGCGCCAGCGGTATGGCGCCGTTGGCCAAAATAAGCTATAGGAGGGTTCATTGGAAGCCGATGGACCCACCTGGACCCAGATCCCTACTTCCGAAGCATGCTGCCGAGAACCCGACATTTAATCTTTTTTCCAGTGTCGAAAGCCTGATTTTCTACTTGTACTGACATCAAGGGAGACAGTGCGGTATTAGCGTGGTGAGCTATTGAGAGTATGAAAATTTTATCTATCTTAATGGTTCATGCAAGGCGCTGGAATCGTAGTCTTGAAGACCACATTGGTATCTCGAATCGAAGACTGCAGGTGTCGAGTTAGAGTTCCAATTGTGTTGGTGGATTCTGAAGTAAATAAAATAGCTTACACCGTGAGCTACATGCCCAGATAGAAGCCCAAGGTTGTGGCAGAAGAAGTAGCCCCAAAAATTCTGGATTGCTCAAGTATTGGTTGAGAAACAGGCGAGGCGGTCGCTCGGAGTTAGGAAATTGATTTTCTCACCCTGCGGACCGCAATCAACCCGGGCACAGCTTTGGATCAACTCATCACTTTGGGTTGAAAATCGGTCTGAGGGTGCACAATGGGTCATATTGCACCGTTCAAGTACAAAGGTGAGATATTATTCACTCCAGAGTGTTATATGCGCCCTATGGCCAGCTTCCTAGTGTGGCCAGCTTCCTAGTCACTGATAGTAACCTTTATTACATTTTTTTTTTCTTGCTCAGTTTTGGCCAGAATCACTTCATTTAACTTTCGTTATACTAATCTGGCTTGTTACTCTACGTAGGGACTGGTTATGAGTCTAAGAAAGTGCTAATCGACTGTTATCTTCCACTGTTTGTCGTTGGGATCAATCGCTTCTTCTTCCTCTTGACCACCACCACCATCAAATCACCACCACGGTTTGCAAAGCGTATTGGGGAAGCTCACTCGTCGCGTCTCTCTCCTATTCCTATTACTATGCGGTCTTAGTTCAAGCCTACGGGCCCCACTGGCAGCTGGCAGCTGGCAGTGACATTGGCATTGGCATTGGCGCGCGCCTCAAGACACAAATGGGCCACCGAATTAGAAAATCCTGGTCTATAGCTCCGTTCGTCTCAGGCTTAATCTCCGATACTCCGATAGGTCTTACCTATTCTGGGGACAACTTCCGCTTCTCCGACCTTCTCGTGTGGAGCTGGGAACGTTACATTGAAGACATAATTAGACAAGATTACTACCAGAGTATGGATCATCGCGGCTGCGGACTACTTATATGAGCCTCCCGCCCACCCAAGGACTCTCCCACTCTCAATTGCGAACGAATATCCATGTCCCAATACGCCCATCTTTCCACTTCGGACCCTGAATTCCTCGACGCGTGGTCAAAGCTGCCGATGGTAGTGACGCAGCCGGCACCCATTGAGATCTCGACCCAACGACATTACATGACCGCAGTCGCCGTGCCACAAATCAAGGAGACCCTCGAACCGCATCTGCCACCGGGTGAGTTCGCTGCTACGCATTCCGCAGCAGCACCATGACCGATACATCGTCAGACTCCTCGTATAGCGTCGAAAATCGCACAATCCCTGTGGATGGCGGAGAAATCTCGATATGATGCATCCAGCCTGTGCCTCGGGCGAATGAGAGCGGCGGCTTCTCCATCCTGGTGTGGCTTCACGGCGGAGGTTGGTATGGCAATATCCCTTTATGGTTGATTTTTATTTACGATAGATTTATGTAAAGGATGGGCCTCTGGCGACCTCGACATCGATGATTACTATCTGAGAATCATCAGTGTCGACTTCAGGCTCTCCATCGTCAATGTCGATTACAGGCAAGTCAATTCCCACCGACACCCATTTCAACTTGAAATCTCTTCTCCCGCAGACTCGCTCCAGAGCACACATTCCCAGCCGGCTTGAACGACTCTTACGCCGCCTTGAAATGGGTATGTCGCTCTCCATCCAACGATTCTCACATGGGGCTCAAACTACTTGTAGACCGCTACGCACGCTCCAGATATCTCCGGTTCGCTCGCAAAGGGATTTTTGGTGGGCGGAGTCTCCGCTGGCGCAAACTTTGCAGCTGCCCTCACGCACCGCGCGCGCGACAATCCATTCTTCGCGGAGCGCAAGCTCACCGGCCATATCCTCCAAGTTCCGATGGTGTTGCATCCCGCTGCGTACCCCGAGGAGTAAGCCCCAGCCCACCTTCAATGCGCGGAACGCGGATATTATATATGTACACTGACCGCTCTCAGATTAAAGCCCGAATTGCTCTCGATCGAACAAAACAAAGACGCGCCCATCATAACCCGCGCAAACATCGACTTCTTCCTCGGTTCGTCCCGCTCAACTCGCAAGTGTCCTCTTCTCACTTGGTGATGAGGTAGATTGCCTCCGCGTCGATCCCTCCGACTCCGAGTTCTCCTCGCTCCTCCTCTCGCACGAGAACCTATCTCCCGCGTATATCCAGATCTCCGGAGTCGACCCCTTGCGCGACGAGGGTATCCTTTACGAGAAGAAACTCCGCGAAAGTAATGTCAAAACTAGACTCGACGTGTGCGTGTCATCTCCGATTCTTTCCCTTCCGCGACAACGCTGCTGATCGCAGTTGTGTTTGTGTTGTGTGCTCTTTTCAGATATCCGGGCGTCCCGCACGCGTTCCACGTGAGCTTCCCGCAGTTGGCGGCGAGTCAGAAGTGGGAGGCGGACTTCCGGGCGGGGTTGGGCTGGCTGCTCTCGGGGCCTTGATTTTTACGGGGTCGCGATCGCCGAGTACTCTCTTCAACAGATCTTATTTAAGAATGTGTACAGTAGGACGCCTGTGAAATCTACTCAGTAGTGGCAACAACCGGGGAGGGAATTTGAGAGTAGTCTGCATAAGTTAGGTTAGATATTTCCCCTGGATCTAAATTTCAATTAGATGGATATCCTAAATCGAACTGTCTGCCTGCAGAAGAAACCCGTTGATTTACGCAGTTTTCACGTCGGATTGACAACTTGAACGTAACCTAATAACTAATGATCTGAAATGTGTCAACTTGTACATAGTTGACATCAGTTTTAGTATCTAGTCCCGTATTACTGCTCGAATGATGTATTTCCACGGACGAGTTCATTAAAAGTAGCGCAGGAACAACGTGTGTTGCACAATGTAGGCCAACATTCCGCTGTACGGCGCGAGGTACAACGGCGAGGAGGGGAACGGTATATCGGCCTCTGAAATCCGCACCATGATCGACGTAGGGTGTATCGCTGGGGGGAAGATCAATAGACTTCCCACCAATGCGCTCCAATATCGCGACTGCGTGTGGCCAGAATACGAAATTCCCCCAATGTGCGTACAGTGTATTGCCGGCGCGCAGCTCCGTTGCTGCACTCTGCATCGACGGCCACCTGTCCCGGGGAGGGAAAGCCGGAAGCTACAAAGCAGGGAAAGATCTTCGGGACTGGTGTTGCCGATTCCTGCAGGCCCATAATATTGGATGTCGAGCCATAGAAGGTAGGTGCCGCGCTGGAGCGGACTTTCGTGGACCGCTATTTGAATCCGGGCTCGAGGACGGATGAGTTCGCCGTTGGGCTTGATCGTGTTCGATGTAATATCCGGTATATCCGAAAATAGGACGGGGACAGCCGTATCCTGTTGTCCCACTGAGGCGTAGAAGCCGGAGAGCGAGGCGATGGCGCCGACCGTGATCTTGTGCGTCGTACCCGAGGAAGGAGTCCAGGCTAGGACGAAATGGCCTGGAATGAGTTCCATGTAGAAATTCGATCCCTATAAACATTCGGCATGAAAGAAGAGTGTGGTTAATGTACGACGCACGACGTGAATTGGGCACAGGATTTTGCAATAACATTGTGCACGCCAGTTGATGATGACATAAATTTCCACCCACAACGGTCCTTCGTACATGCGTACGACAGCAACGTCGGAAGATATTTTGGGAAAAGGTGGAGCTTGGAAGTCCGAGTTCGTGCACTCGATCAGTGAGAGCAACTCCGTCATTCCGGTCGCAAAATTCCAGCTAACAACCTCCACGAAGCAACCAGACAAATATCACAACGTCAGCACATAATCTCAGGTTAAGTAGTATCACTCACGGATTCGACGGCATCGTACTGCGGATACAAATAACAATATTTGCCCGCTCGCCGCCGTGGAGCACCTCAGCGGCGAAATCTAAGATGTAGACGGAAGAGAGTCCGCTGTGGTACATCCCCAGCAACGAATTGTCAGCCACTCTCCAGCATCCCAGGATTTGCCCATCGCTGAAGAGGACATATTTCCCTCTGCGAAGCACTTCTGTGCGGAAGGGCGGGATCAGCTCCGGAGGCATCAATGGATGCAGCACAATTTGGGCACCCGCTTCGCTTTGCGGTGGATCTACACCTAGAGCCGTGGGGCCCGCATGTCCTGAAGGTCGATTAGAAAAATAATCGGGGTTCTCCGGCTCCGGGCGCTGAATTCCGGGCCTTGACCATGCATCTGGGCCAACCACCAAACGCCTCACAGTTTTCACCAGATCATAGGTTGAGAGCGTCTGTATATCGTCGGCAGAGAGTCGATCTACGAAGCCACGATTTCGGAGGTCCTCCAGGAGAGATCCAGACGGTTCGCGTGAATGCGAGATGGTGAAGGTATTTGTTGGTCTGCGCCATTATTAACCATTGGCTTCGATTCAAACAGCACGCACCTGGCTGATGGATATCACAGAAGATATATCACAGATGCAAAGAGTATGGCATACGACATCCTCCGAGAGGTCGAGGAACTTGAAGGACATCGTGGGTGAGATCAAGAAAAAACGATACGTCCACGTGGCGGAGCGGGGTGATCGGATAAGTATTACCCGATAAGTCCAAACAATGGATCGCGTAACATATACAATTAAAAAGCAATGACCAGAAACATTTAACAGAGGCATTCTTTCAGAAATCCCATTGAAGCCTCCTCACACGCTGGCGGTGGTCGTCACAAGCGTGAGTTAAACGTTGTGACGGGACCAGAATCAAAATGGGCTAACTTTTCTAAGTCATCGCTGAAAACTGTGGTTTCGGATTAGTGAAACGCGAGGGAATCACTTACTTTCGAGGTACACACAACCCCTACTGATATCCCAAGTCCCCTTGAAAGTGATTTGGTACACAATCACGAAAGGAAATATTGGGCAAACTTGAAAACGACCGTTCAACTGCCAAGTGGAAATGCAAGTCTCTGCCTGGGGAGATGAATGACTATTACTACTGCAGTCTGCAGTCGGATTTTGATATCTACCGCCAAAAAATGGTTATTCGATCTTCTCTGAATAATCTGATATGCATGCTTCGTACAATCAGCTAACTAACAATCCAGAAAATTTAATGATCTATTGCATTGTTTAGATCTGGTTGACACCGTTGTGCGATCAGCGTGACCCGTCACGTGGATGTATCGTATCTTGCTTTCCCACCACCATGACCTTCCTCGACCTCCCCGAAGATGTTGTTCTATACACCCTGTGTAGATGTGATGTGTCCTCCATAATAGCCATCTGCGAGGTACGCCCACTTCTTTGACTGGTAACGACCCAATTATCGATGCCGCACGGCGCAGACGAACAGATATCTTCACCATCTTGCATTCACCGCAACCACCATCTGGATGTCCCTCGTGGAGGATCTGCGGCATTGGGGTTTCATCGACCGCCTGTCTGCCGCGGATATCCGGATGATGTCAACACAGAGCCTGGTGGCCCTCGTGAGGTGCATGGTGGTCGGCCCTGAGGCATAGTCACAGCCCAAAATCCAGCAGCCGAAGTCGCCCCAACGCATGTCGTTTCCAGAATCCAGCACAAACTCGGTAGCTCTCAGGACCAGCCAGCCACTCTCCGCTCGCACTGGCCGCAACCAGCATGTGCGGAAATTGTGGTACATCGGTCGATCCCCGTGGAGCTGCCGCCCGCGCCGTTCTACACCCAAGTTCTCCGAGGAGGGAAATATATCCTATTCAGCGATGTACGCAGTGAAGTGCTTAATGCTCCAGTCCTCGGATGCTGGCGGGTGGCTGATGATTCGTTACTGGGAACATATCACACCGGACTCGCATCCGCCACCATCTTGGATTTTTCGGCTCAAGTGTTTCCCGGTGGCGAGCGGGCAAACATTGTGATGCGTCTGCGCAATTTGGCATCATCGAATCTGTATGTAACACCACTGGAGCTGACATTGGCTGATTGTTGTTTTTGATCCAGTTGTTTCGTGCATATCGTCAGTTGGGAATTTGTGACCGGAAAGACAGAACTGCTCTCAGCCACTCAGTAGACATATTCGCCATTCCGCATCCAAACCTTGTCCAGTATATGTGGGAACTTCGCCGTCGTTCGGACCTACTATACACCGTTGTGGGCGGACATGTGTATCATAATCGCCATCCGGGCACAAAAATATTACAAGATCGTCTGTCCCTCTCATATTGTGCGTTCCTTACGTGCAGACTGGTGCTTCTTAGATTCTCAATGATTTTAGGGAACCAATCTCTCGATGGAACTAGTTCCCGACCATTTCATTCTCACCTGGACTCCTTCTTTGGGTAAAACCCAAAAGATCAGAGTTGGTACCATCGCTTCCCTCTCCAGTTCCTGGACCCCGATGGAACAACACAATACGGCTCAACCCATTCTATTATTGCACATCCCTCATGTCGCATCCCACACGATCAAGTTGAAGGGTAGACCAAAACTTCCTCTCCAACTAGCAGTCCATGAAAGTCCGCTGCAACGCGGCACCTACCGCATGTGGGTCCGCATCCCACATTCTGGCACTCGGGTACTTGGCGGTGCCGTGCGTGGTGCTTTGCTGTGTAGCTTCCGACTTTCCCTCCCCGGGGCAGGCCATCACCAACTCGCCTTTCGCCAACGGAGCTGCGTTTTCTCAACATGCGTTACGCCCGACCCCGGAATCTCGTATTCTGGCCACACCCATGCATGGGGCATGGTGACGATTCACCGTATGTTGGGCCCCGAGTTCATTTTCCGCGTCTTCCCACCAGAAGCCGATCCCATACCGATTTTTGTCGCAGGGCCGGGTTGGTAGTCGCAGACGGTTCTGGCCCTTACGCCATACAGCGGCGCGCTGGCATCTGTCACGCAGCGCACATTAGTCGTGTGTTACTTTGAATAGCTCTTGTCCGTTGGTGGTGCATGATTCGACATGTTGATGAATACTATGGGCAGGTGATATTGTTATCATTTTCATCTTGTAATGATAACCTCCAGTAACCGAAAAAATCCTCGTCCAATGTTACGATGTCCATTGTTTGGATGTGTTGGGGTGATTTCTTATCAGCGCGTGCGTCACGTGAACGCCTCAGCTCCAGCCCCGTCTCCTTCTCCTTCCTCTTCCCCTTCCACCGGCACCCTAAAACTGCATCAGTGATAGCTTCACGTGGTTCCTGCCGAACAACCCTAGATAGCTCTGTATCCTCCACTTCCAGCAGATTTGTCACATACGCCCCGATGGTATATAATATATATCATGTATCGGTATTGTGTACTGTGTGCCTGGACGATGGGCTGCGGCGTAGGGGACGTGTGGGGAATGGACTGGAATGTAGGTATCAAGCACAATGAAGGTGAGGAAAGCGCGAAGGGCGAGACGGAGTGATAACGGGACAATAAAAAGACAGGGCGTGCGTCCAATGTCCAGTCGATAGCTTAGCTGGGTGACGCGTTGCATGTACGAAATACAATATATGCATCGCTATCAAGTATATCAATCACTAAACGAGGACTCCAGGAGGTAACCAATATCGATTGCGAAAACGGTCACATTAGACGGTCCACAGTGTGCTACACGACTGGTCCATCCTCGTCTATCCCCATCATATATTGCACGGTCCATCACATTGTGTTAGCGATAGGACAGTGAAGAGTTGAGTTTTAAAAAAACAAAAATAATCAGGATCAAATAACATTCATAAAGCCCTCTGGGTATCCCTTGTCATGATTCAATGCTAATCTTATCATTCCAACGCCCACAATGCTTAACCGTGGTGGTAGAATGAGTGCACCAATAGGATGTGGCATTTGAGTGTATGAGTGCCACCGCTGACCTAAAGAATGCAGATAATTCAACAAATCATCATATTCTGAGATTTTCAAGTCTTTCCCCTCTGCCACGATAGTTGCAACTTCGGAGCTGTTTAATGGTTTCTGGGAATTTTGCAAATCCGACTTTGTCTTTGGTTGAAGAATATCAACCAGTTGATGTACCACATCGTCGGTGCCAGTCAAATGAGCATCAGTCAAGTACGCTTCCAGACGACCACGCCGAGTCATTTGGCGTAACATTGTTAAATCCATGTCATCTGATCCTATTGTCAGTTGAGTGTATTGACTCAGTAATAAACCACATACAGATGTGTCGGTTCGTCTTGATTCTTCCAAATTCACCATTCATTCGTTCACCAGGGAATTCACTGAGAGCTGCCAAAGGACCCCAAAATTTCAACAGATCTGTGATATGCATGGCATAGTGATGATTGGGGAGGCTGTTGAACTGCGGAAATAATTCAAGCATGGAGGTGTGGTAATCAATATAATGAACCATGTATCGATCAGCTTCCACATTAGAAGTTGTGTAGGATGAAATAATGTTGGTGCTGGCAACAAGGTTGTAAAAATTGTCAAGGAGTTTCTTTCCAGTTGATTCAGTTTTCCACCAAAGTTCGGGGATGACAAGGGGAAATATGACAGTGAAAAGGATGAGAAGTTCCTGAGCTTTGAGCTTTCCATGTGATGCCTCTCCAAGGTTTATGGGTGGACGATCAACCCAAGTGGGAAGCTGTACATCTTTTATACACAGACAAATCATTTCTAAATGGTCCTGTGGAACATTGAACACAGTCTTTCCATCGAAATCCAGTGGGATATAATCATCATCATCTTGGTCATCATCTTCGCCGAAATCGGTTTCCAAGAATGAGGCTGAGGCCCCTGGAGTAGGGGTTGTCGATCTTGAACCTGCCATGTCTTCATCAACTTCCATGAAATAATCGTCCCCATCCTCCTCTAAGTCTTCATCAAACTCATCCTCTTCGAGTTCGTCAATCTCCTGAGAAGTCTCCGAAGCATCGGAGTCTGAAAAATATTCATCCCCCTCAATTCCCGCAACATCCTTTTCTTTCCGAGCCATGCGACTAATGCCCCAAAGATTTCTGAGATGGTGCTGAAGAATACCTTCCAGTGTATTGTGCATGAATCCCAAGATGACATGCCGCACAGGATCCCAGTAGGGGAGATCATGCATAGGTGTCCAACGGACACCTGATATTTTAGCATCTGCCTCTTTCTTTGTTACAGTGGTCTCCATGTGCCATGCATGGGCTTGCGCTCTAACAGTGATACCATCACGGTGTACCCAAGTTTGGTAGTGAAGATCATCTATATCTTCTGCACGCAGGAGACAGAACGTACAAAATGCACTTGCAGAGTGTGAGAGAAATCTTGCAATTTGTCGAATGGCTCCGAGATCTGCCAGCAGAGCAAGAATCATAGATTGTACATGTACACCTTGAGGATGCCAGAAGGTAGGAATATTCTGCCCTGGAGCTAGAAATTGGTTCATCATGGCCACAACAGAGCATAGAATATTGGATATAGTCCAGAAGTCAGGCTTGCTGGGACCGGGTATCATGCCTAAAATGAACACATTCTCCAAGAGGAAACGAATCTCAATGGGAAGGTTGAGGCAGTATAAAACTATTGCCCCACAAGAAATGACCTTTCCTGTAAGACAACAGTTGATCTTTGGTAAATACAAGCATGGTGAGTTGAAACTTACCTGCTATCTTGTTTGTTAAAGGATTGAACCAGTCAATGTAGATGGCCCAAACCAGATGATAGGGATATAGTAAATAATTCCCAAGGCTACGCCATGCCGGACTGTCCTGAACATCATGCATTGGGCCATGATGTATGCCTTGGGACTGCTGATACTGTTGGGATGTCTGTATCAAGTGATCCTCTATCTCCTGTCGAGATAGGAAAAATGCGAGCCAAGAATTGAATGCTTGAGTACTGAAAATGGACTTGGGAACACGTTTAACACCTTTCCGTGTCTTGCGTTCCCTCCACAGTTCAGCACCACACACTCTTGAACGCGGTGATTTTTTCCATCTGCATGTAGTGGGAAGTGCATTAGATGGATATTGGGTATAACACTTCGGACAACAAGCTGTTCGAATGATCTTCGGTTCCAGTCCCTGTGAGTAGATGGTTCGGATATCCTTTGGCAGGTCCAGCGTAGGCTGTTCAAAATTATATCCAGAAGCATTCAGAGCAGTGAATATGAGATGGATCGCTGTTGCTAGAATGTAAAGCTGTATTCGTAGTTTTCCGACTAGCCCCAGAATAAAGATTGAGCCAAGCTGCAAAGATAGCACAAAGTTTGGCAATTGACGAAATCACTACATAATGTTGCCACGACTCGGAAAGTCGAGTCGCTCCAAGTCAAGTCGGCCTAAGTCGATTTCAAATCAAGTCAAGTCGAGTAAGTCGACTTGAGTCGACTTATCTTGAAAGAATTTTCAGAAACTCGTTTTAAGTACTTAGTTGCAGACATTGCTTCATGTCAAATTGCAATTTTGAGCAAAACCCTTAGATCTTCGAGATTTAGCACGAACATAGGGTTGGTTTACCTTCAAAATTTTCATTTCAGAAAAATTGGGGTAACCCTAGCCTAGGGTTGAAAACGGCGAAATTTTGGACGAAAATTTTCAAAATTAGTGTACCTAAATCGCCGCCATGGCCGTCTTTTTATAAGTGTGAACCTTCGCCTTTCGTTTCTCCCACTCAGCCCCAGCAATATCCAAGTCCCTTGCTTGAACTCCACAGTGGGAACAATACCGTTTGACTGCAAACTTGGCAATCGGTCCCGTGGCACCCAGCCGATAGACGCACGTGGCCCGGCAGAGGTGGTTTGATGGACGAACACAGCCACAGCACAGCCACCAAATGGCGAAACCTCTCGACCAAAATAATAATAATAGATTTTGCAAGTTCTGCTCCATAGAATATCTAAAGGGCCTTCCTACTGTGCTATTTACACTCTAAAATGGATGACCAGAGGTTTTCTGAGCACGGTAAGGGTTACTAAATTTGGACACAAACTTGTCACGAGGTTATGTCCGCAACCATACTCTGCAGGTTGAAAAAACGCAAAAGGGATTTTTTTTTTTCGGCTGCCACGGTGATGTCACGCAATGTCACCAAGCGTGACTCTGTCACTCCTGTCACAAAATTCGACCATGTCCCCAATTTGTCCCCAATCGTGTTTTTTCGACGAACCGTGCAACTAAGCTGTGACCGACTTGAAGTCGACTCAAGTCGACTTGAGTTGATAAAGTGACTCGACTCGACTTGGTCTAAATGGGCGACTCCAAGTCGACTTTGTCGGCTCAAGTCTGGAGTCGCGGCAACATTATCACTACATCACAAGTTAAATCAATTAGATGGCTACCGATCCAAACATACCTCCATCAAAATGTGGGATCGATTGGGGCTGGGATGATGCAGTGGTCTCCTGCTGTTCTCTCCTGTGTGGAGGGGCATCCTCTCCGTCACTGTAGTTTTTTTGAAGCTGTTGTTGGGCCTCAATCTTTTCATGAGCTTGCTGCGTTGAATTTGAAACTGAGTATCCTGCTGGACCATTCTTCCTGCGGCAGGCAGAGCAAACACAATTCACCAGCATGATGAGACAATGGTAGGTGGAAGAGGAACAAAGACAATCTTGATGGGAGTTCCTCGATTGGCCGACATTTATGAATGATCTCACGGTCGACGTAACTACGATCCCACCTTTTGACAGATGAATGATCCCACAGTCGACAGATGTGTGATTGCTGCAGAGAACGATAATGTATCCTGAACTCGTCTGCCAGATAGGTGCCCAGATCACTGCCGTTCACCTGCTCTAACGGCAGTTTGATTTCACCTGCCGTGGGTTTTGCCCCCCATGTCAGTTCCCGATTTTACCCTTTCAAAAAAATTGTCCGGACTATTGCCCCGCAGGGGATTGCGATTTTTTTCTGGACTCTGGTAATCACCCAGGTCTGATTTTCTTTTTGTCCGGACTCAGACCTCAAATTTTCCCAAAAAGCGCTGCAGGGGGTCAAAAAAAGCAAAATAATAATAATACTATAACCTCAATCCTCTATGTAATCGTCCTCCGGCAGCTCCATAATATGAACAAGATATGCCGTCGCTTCACTCCGGCGTGGGTCTTCTGTTTAAATTTCCGATTTTAATAGACTGAGCCTGAATAACCTCGGCACTGAACTTTAACTGCGGAACCGCGAAGGAACACCTCTGCAGTAGCTCTGCTACTTTTAGACGTTACACTGAGGTATGCGGGTAATTCACGTTAGCTATGAGGCCGGAGTCGCTTTGATTGTCAATGGTCCCCCTCCATACAGACACCCAAATGAAATGGAGCTTCCACTCAGAGCAAGACTAAGAGACTGATTTTATGTACAAATTTTGCGGTACACCAGATGAATATATAGGAAGTAGGAAGGACATGCCTCGCCACGATCTGTGTTGATAAAGCAATGATATGGGAAATCTTGGATCGATGGATTACTATTAAATGACTAATGAAGAAATTACTCTGGACCAGCAGCGTGAAGCGGGGCTGGAAAAGAAGTTCGCCAGAACTCACATCAGAACAGCCCATCTAACCTAGGCCACGTTGAGGACCACTAACAATTGATGAAATAGCGACACAACAGACAGCTCACACAGGATGTCATCGTTGAAAACAGCATCGATTTCAAAGTCAGTATTCAATTACATGGACCGTGTCTCGTTAATTCCAGTTCATCCGAGATTAGTGTGCTCACCTCGGGCTTACTGTACGGTTTCGAGTCCACCCATGGAATGGAAGGTCGAAAACTGAATAGTGCGAGGAATTGTCTGTGTTGTGTGAATAGTAATCTAAAGTTCCGCACAGCCATTAATTGAAGTTTCGAACCAAAGGTGATAAACGGTCGGCGCACGATTGAGACTCCGCGTTGATTCAACCGTGGATTGCTCAGGGGCCTGACGGACGGTTCGAGTGTATAAATAAAGAATTAGAACTTGAGTGAATCAAAAGTGCGGCGGCGGAGAACGTACAGAATGTGGGTCGCAAGTGTCTCATGGCCGCGTTGAGCACCTGACATCGGGTGTCGTCCTTGGTGCGCGCAATGCTAATCAAACAAATGTTGGGGGTACGTGGCTCGCGTCAGCCAGAATGCCCGGGGAGGGCGGCGCGCAGACCGGGTTTGCACCTACATTGTATGTGCATCAGCTGGGTGAAGGAAATGGAGGAACGGGGTAGCCACCACATGTAATGGCATGTTCAGTGCCGCTGTATTGGCGGGACTCCTACCAGCAGTGCGATGATAATTGAACACGGTGGCAGTGGGCGGGTGGAAATTAATGCGTACCAGGGTATCTACACGAAAGAGAATCAGAAGAACAAAACAGACATAGGGCAAGGAGAGATATACCTCGGCTGACAGACCTATCCTTGAACGTTCATGTGTTGACGGTGCGTATATATTAGCGATCAAGATCATCCACCCACAGTGAATGCGGAAGGAGAAACAAACATTGCGGGAAAGAGGACCTGTATTTATTGTAAATAACGATGAGGCATGCGATCCGTACCATTCAGCTTCATCCGATTCGTCTTGATCCTCTGGAATTAATTGCCGACCTCAACCCTCACAGCCGAAAGCGTGGCGGACGAGGCATATGGTCCATGGACCGATCAGGAACTACGCCAATGTCACAGAAGGCCAGAATGGAACGAATCAAGGAGGACACAGGAGAGGTGACATGGGGGGGCGGAAGAAAAGGGATGTGGAACGAGCTGCACCTCTTAAGTGGGGGTTGAACGGGTGATTGCTGCAGTTTGGTTGAACATGTGCAGTGTGCCAAATTAGCCGCAGGTCGTTGATCAAAGTTAATTCGTGATCTGCAAAAATAACATGAGAATCACTTTCCGAAATAGCGGGTGTTACAAAGAGAGTGAGGAACCTTGGTGAGAGAACAATGGCAAATTAGGCTGAAGGCAAACATGCAAGCGAGGCTAGATCTGCTTACAGTATGTAAGATACGAGGGAAAAAAATGGGAGGCTTCAGTCAGTTCAATCTATCACTCATTCAATTGTTGCCGCCGAAGCTCTCCCACATGAGGCCTGGAGAAGTGGAGTGCGGTGCGCATCTAACTATGTTGAATTTAATTTTAGTGTACAGTCTCGAGAAGCATCAAATTTACTGTAAACGGGGGATTGTCGGTGATTTGTGTGCTCGGAAACTAGTAGGGAAACTCGAAACATTTATACCCAAACACAAAGTTCGTGGATATAAGCAAAAGCCTATGCAACCGACCAACAAAGTGCAAGATATGAGATGTAAGATTCCCAGTGGAAACCGACGAGTGTCAGTCCCTGCTTCAGAGCCTTTAAAAGGTTGAAGGGAGAGGTTTCAGGTAGGAGAAAGTGTGTAGAGAACTGTGTTGCGGAGATATTGCTTGCTTGCGCAAAACAATATATCCAAAATGGTAGATATTATAATGCTTCTCAGCGACAGGGCAAAAGCCAAGGCAGGGTGGAGTGTCCGAAGATGGTAGGCACAATACCCAAGAGCGTGTGGTGAGTTTAAAACTCCGTGGGGTTTGTGGTGTGTGGATATAATCCAAAATAGCAATTCCGACGTCCAAGGCAGTGTTTTAGTATCAATCCGACGTCCAAGGCAGTGTTCTCGTAGCAGTCCCGACATCCAAGGCAGTGTTCTAGTATCCCATGTAATTCTGATTCAAATACACATCCAGTAAAGTAGGATTTCGAGTTGCCACACCCTTCTATATGGTAGTGCACAACCAGAAGATCCCAGATCGCCCCGAATTGCAAGCGTAAGCCTACTAGTCATGGGGTGATGCTGTGTCCTTCTAGTAGCAACGACCTACTACTGAAATACAAGTCCCAGAATAGATAAGTACAAGCAAGATATAAGAAAATATGAGTCAAACAGCTGTGTATCCGTCGGATATGTATCCGGTATAGTGAATCCAGCTGGTGCCATTGGCTGCAAGTCTTGAGCACACCATATTACAGTCATCCGCCAAGACAGAACCTCAGTCAGCAATCAGCTGAAAGGCCACAAGCTCAGTCAGCACTGAGCTTATTTCCAATCTGCCAAAACTGACATCTGATACAGGATTGATTCCTATATCCTGCACTCCTCGTTTGTTCCCCTCCAGCTAGCATCCCTATTACGTGTAGTATAGTGTCACAGCTTTCGAACGATACCCCTCACAGCTTATATCCATAATTGGGTTCTTGGTAGAAGTCTAGCCTGACCCTTTGGGAATCTCCAATCAGGCCGGCAACTACGGATATAGTTGAGCCTGTCGGGTATAGTCGGGTATAGTCGGGTATAGTCCGAAATATGGTCCGACCGGTGTTCTAGGCCATCATCTGATCTGATGTCCACATCTCTACAGCCCTAATGCGTCACAACGGTATTGCAATTCACCCCAATTCGTTACTTGGGCTTATATCCATCATAACCCAATTGAATACGATGTTACTCATGATGTTTAGCGGACGACACAAATCCTTACACATTTCAGGGCGAGTGCAGCCAGTCACCTCGACGTATTACCCCCTCGTTGACCCATTACTCTGTGATCTTGGCCCAACCAGCTACCTCTGAGTCTCGGTACTAGTTCTGGATATAAGATAATATACATTGCAAACCCAACTGAAAGGCGCAAAAATAGTGTGTTCCACTAGTGGTTATTTGCAAGGCTTATCATCAGAACAGGGCAAACATGTACAATGTGATACGAGGGATCTCCTTAATATACGAGAAATATCCATCTTCACCGCACTGTGTTCAGGCTTGCAACTGCCTTTGCAAGCACCTCTTTCTCTGCTACAAGCTCTGCAAAGATTATTTGTGCCTGAGTCCCAATCTCAATATGGCTGTAGGAGGGCTTGACACTCTCATCCTTCAGCAAGAGAACCAAGACAGAGTTTGCTGGTAAATGTGTAAAGCACGCAGTATCCAGATCCGAAGTGCATTTGGGAATGATCTGGAATCATTGGCAGAATTCAAGCTCGTATACTTGCACTACCACGAATGACAGAGCCCCAATGCTTTCAGATGCCGGTGTCCAGGCATTGGTTCCTACATTACCGCTGTTCTTGGTACATTGTCATCACTGCTATTTTCCACGTTAGAATTCCATTGCATACTGAGACGGCGGGTCTGTGCCTAGGCGTGTAAACCAGCTATTTTGTTGCTCCTAGGAACGGCTTACCTTCCTAGGAACATCTATAAGGGAACAGTCACCATTCCTAGGGACCCTGTCCGGTGATATACAATTAGAGTCAGAGTGAGCTCCGAGCTACTGATTGAGTGTTAATGATACAAGAGGTCTGGAATAGTGTATGTACGTGGGATTCTTGGCTCTTCCCAAATGGGAGTCGGGATCGCTGTCATATACTAGGAAGCACCATCTGATTCAGTCCATAACCTATATATAGGGGCGGATTGCGCGGCGAAGTTAGACACCATACCAAGGAGATATGCCAAAGCCCAAGGCAGACAACGAGGATTATATCCGGAAACCACCCAAGAGACTGCACGGTTGAGGTTTATGGCATGGCGTTGGCCCTAAATAGGATAATTATCCTCCCTAGGGGACATCATACACACGGATAGTTGCATACCTAGGATGGTCAACCATCCTAGGAGCAATAATTACTATTACGACTGAGTGGCGCACCCTACCTAGGGTTACTTCCAACGAAGTACGAACCACCAGGCATAGCCCACGGGACCTGGCTATAGGTCTAGAACACACGTGACACACACGTCGCGTTGCAAAGGCAAATACAAAGACAAAGCAACCGTATTTAGAATACATATGGAAGCTGGCTACGAGAGAGATATACCCGAGCATGCTGCGTGGCTAGTCGGCGCCACGGCATGGCTGAGCAACGACGAGATGACACAAGGCTTGGTGTTATAAACCAAGCCGCACCAAAACGTCCTCATGGCGGCATACGCGTCGGCGCGGCTGTCCCTAGGATAAATCAAATATACCCAATATGACTCCTAGGAGTCATTGCGATGACTGTTTCGGCAGTTTCAGCTACGAATCATGGCGGCATAACCGGCCGTCTTTCCGAATTTCCAATACTCTCTACTCAGTTACTCATTTCGTATTATTTCTGTTTACTCATATCTCACTGTCATGTATTCTCAAAGTAGTATAAAACCCCAGCTAGATCCTGCAGTTCAGGAGCATATCACGCCCCAGTATTGCCTAGACTTTGGTCGCAGCATTGCTTGTCAAGGCATTGGTAGACTCTTGGATTGGCCACAGAGATTTGTTGATATAAAACATCTCATCTCTTCTGTACCTGTTCAATATAAGACCTTTGATTGTTGGCTACCTTCGAAAGCTTTAAGTACCAAGCTCGCTTGTAGCTGCAGCTGCTAGTGCAAAGGTACCTCAGTTTGTATACTGAGGTCTGCTGTTGGAACTCCACGAATTGGTGTGGTCGCAGTACCCTAAAGGTACCTTGGTTTGTATACCAAGGTCTATTGTTGGAATCGTACGAATTGGTGCGATCGCAGTACAAAGGTACCTCAGTGCCTGAGAGCCGAGGTCTATTGTTGGCATTCTACGAATTGGTAGCATCGCAATACCGTCTAAAAGGTACCTGTCGTTTGTACACACAGGTCATCTGTTGGAACTCCACAAATCGGTGTGGTCGCAGTCCCCTATACCCACTCCTAGTGATTGCAGTAGCATCCTAGGGAGTAAAGCCCGTTCCTAGGAACACATAAAACCCATATAAACCCTGTTGCTTCGGTAACTTGGTAGCCCATTTCAGTTGTTTATCAACTATCATTGCCTCCCACAAGTCCTAGACAGACTCTGAAGTTCGATTCGTCCAAATATCAATAGTGTTGATTCAATCTTAGTCGTATACTGCGGCGTAGACCTGAACTCAAGTCCGCACTGTGTGTTGTGTGTGTGTTGGTTGGTTGGTTTGGTGTTTTGCATCACTCTATATCAGTCCTAGCATAGGCCGCGCTCGAGTGCACCGTTTCAGCACTTCATAGTGATGGGCACAAATTTGAGCTGAATATTTCCTCGTTGATTTGTGTGCTCGTAAACTAGTAGGGAAACTCGAAATGTTTATACCCAAACACAAAGTTCGCGGATATAAGCAAAAGCCTATGCAGCCGACCAACAAAGCGCAAGATATAAGACGTAAGATTCCCAGTAGAAACCGACGAGTGTCAGTCCCTGCTTCAGAGCCTTTAAAAGGTTGAAGGGAGAGGTTTTGGGTAGGAGAAAGTGTGTAGAGTACTGTGTTGCGGAGATATTGATTGCTTGCTTGCGCAAAATGATATATCCAAAATGGTAGATATTATAATGCTTCACAGCGACAGGGCAATAGCCAAGGCAAGGTTGAGTGTCCGGAGACGATAGGCGCAATACCCAAGAGCATGCCGTGAGTTTACAACTCCATGGGGTTTGTGGTGTGTGGATATAATCCAAAATAGCAATTCCGACGTCCAAGGCAGTGTTCTAGTATCCCATATAATTCCGATTCAAATATACATCCAATAAAGTAAGATTTCGAGATGCCACACCCTTCTATATGGTAGTGCACAACTAGAAGATCCCAGATCACCCCAAATCGCAAGTGTATGCCTACTAGTCGTGGGGTGATGCTGTGTCCTTCTAGTAGCGACGACCTACTACTTATATACAAGTCCCAGAATAAATAAGTACAAGCAGATATAAGAAAATATGAGTCAAACAGCCGCGTATCCGTCAGATAGTTATCCGGTATAATGAATCCAGTCAATGCCATTGGCTGCAAGTCTTGAGCACGCCATATTACAGTTATTCGCCAAGACAGAACCTCAGTCAGCAATCAGCTGAAAGGCCACAAGCTCAGTCAGCACTGAGCTTATTTCCAATCCGCCAAAACTGACATCAGATACAGGATTGATTCCTATATCCTGCACTCCTCGTTCGTTCCCCTCCAGCTAGCATCCTTATACCGTGTAGTATAGTGTCGCAGCTTTCGAACAATACCCCTCACAGCTTATATCCATAATTGGGTTCTTGGTAGAAGTCTAGTCTGACCCTTTGGGAATCTCCGATCAGGCCGGCAACTACGGATATAGTTGAGCCCGTTGGGTATAGTCGGGTATAGTCGAGTATAGCCCGAAATAAGGTCTGACCGGTGTTCTAGGCCATCGTCTGATCTGATGTCCACATCTCTACAGCCCTAAAGCGTCACAACGGTATTGCAATTCAACCCAATTCGTTACTTGGGCTTATACCCAACATAACCATTGAATATGAAGTTACTCATGATGTTTAGCGGACTGCACAAACCCCTACACGTTTCAGGGCGAGTGCAGCCAGTCACCTCAACGTATTACCCCCTCGATGACCCATTACTCTGTGATCTCAGCCCAACCAGCTACCTCTGAGGCTCGGTACTAGTTCCGGATATAAGATAATATACATTGCAAACCCAACTGAAAGGCGCAAAAATAGTGTGTTCCACTAGTGGTTATTTGCAAGGCTTATCATCATCCTGGGCCAAGATCATGTCCACTGTCTGCATCACAGTGGGCTGCATGTGGACAACAATCTGAGCCTGATAAGTGAACACCGGTCCGTTGGTCCCATCAAATGTCTGGATTGTAGATGAGACCTTGACACAGGCCCCACCCGTTGTCCGGACTCTGAGTCAGACCTTTTCGGCCACTGAACCCATTTGTCCAGACTTTGACGGTGACCTGCAAGGATGAAATTTCAAATTTTGTCCGGACTAGGGAACCAACCTGTTAAACCATAATCACCGGTCCTACTTGCGGCAGGCAGGCACAGTCAAATCACGTGTCTCGCATATAACTCCAAACAATGTGTCTGCGACTTGTTCAGTTTCCGCCTCATTTGTAAGCCCCCGATTTGGTAATTTGATGGCGGCAGGAATTTCGGCAAATCTTTGAAAAATGACATTGACAAGTCAAGTGTGGACAATTTTCAAGGACTGTGAGTTGACTCAGAGCATCAAAGGAAAGGGAGACTTCAAAGACAAGAGATATTGACTATATGATTACATTGACAACTGACTTTCTTCATGTGCGCAAAGGGGACCGACCATTCGAGGCCCCTCCCCTCCCTCGCTGTGCTCGGGGGGTCCCCCGAACCAGGGCCTCTCAGGTCAGCACACTAAAGCCTCGTTCGTGCTTTTTACTCTATCCTCTACCCTAACTCTAACCAGGCACGGTGGGACGACACGACTGATACCTGGAGTTAGGGCACACTGTGCTTGCCCTAACTCCTTGGTCGCGGGGTGCAGGAGATGCCAACAATGGGCTTATGGGCGACGGGCATGTGGGGTGTGGGCAGCAATGGTTGTGGGAGGAAGGGAGGGACAGAGTGGCTGACAGCAGCGCTGACAGCTGTTGATTGTTTGGCAGCCAGAGCTTGAATGTGCTGTTCTTGCTGCCATCAAATTCCCAAATCGGGGGCTTACAAATGAGCCGGAAAGTAAGGAGTGGTGTCTGCACTCCTCGTACCATTGATGACTCCGTGACACCTCCCGGTCTGGCAGGGCACCTGCAGCAGGCTGCAATGCTCAATTTGGCCTGGTCTTTTCAAACGAGTAGGCCAGCTGTTCACTTTGTTGATGTTGATCATGAGTATTTGGACTCTTTTGAAGAACAGCTATTTGAACACTGAATTATCACCTTCAGCCTGAAATATCAGTCCTCAGCACGAGTCTCTGAAATGTCACCATTGAGTGTTTGAGCTTGAGCCAGAATATTGACCTTCAATGTTGAGTTTGAGTGTGAATACAAAAGCAGAAAGACAATACACCTAATGTGTTACTCTATTAGTCCAGGAGAAACTGTGCTGCACTGTGTACCAATCATGGAGTATTAAATTTACAGTTGGGAAAGGTTGGCATTGTTATGGGTCTATCTACTCAAGATTTTGAGACTAATTCTTTCAGCTTGTTTTGATATGAATTTGCAGAGTGTTGCTCAGCTTGGTTGGGAATCGGTGGCCTCGGTAGCCTGTGAGTCTTGTTTTTATGTTGAGATTGAATGCTCGACTGGCTTGGTTTCCTGTTGAGTGAAGTGACAAGTCTAGTTCAATCTTTTGTGTTGTGAGTCTTGCTCTCGGGCATTGAGTTCGTGCCGCTGACATTTTGTTCTTCCAGTCACAAAGCTTCTCAGGTTGGACACTAACACTTGTTGAAATTCTCATAGAGGTTGTAACTTGTAATCTCCAACACTCTGTCAAATAAAATCAAGACTGTAACTCAAAAGGGGTCCGACAGAAGCAGAGACTACTGCAAAACTACTTCTACACCTTCATATCCTACACTTATATCCCCCAAGTTAAACCCCAAAATGTATGAAGGGCACCCAGTGTAAGAATGATTTCTTTGCTCCGGGCTGCTCTCGAAGCTTCTGAATGGCGAGATGCAATGCCTCAGCTGCCCTCGTCAGATCTGGAGGTGATGCCACCAATAGATGGGCATAAACATCACCAGCAACTTGTGGGGCATCATTGTCCATGATAGACCACATTGTCCCAATGACACCTCGGTATCCCGCTAGTAACATTCCAGCAGCAAGATGAACCGACTCGTCTTGGAGCTCTTGGGAACCAGTGGCAGTTTGACATGCAGAGAGGAATGCCAGGTCAGCATTTGGGAGAGATAGCTCAATAATGTTTGAGAGTGTCAACCGTGAACTTCCAGCAAGGAGGAGGGCACTTTCAGTTGGAGAGGTGCTCTGCACACCATGGCAGGCGAAATGGACCCATCTTGATTCCTTCATGCCCTTCTGAACATTGTCTATTGTTGCTGCTGTTTCATCCAACCACTGAATATGAACCTTTCCCCCAGCATGCTGCTGAATGCATTTGATTTCTTCCCGAGTTCCTGGGATATATAGCTGTCCGTCAGCTGATGGTTGAGTGACAGCAAGGAGTTGAAGGTCTTTCTGGGATTCAGATTGTTGGCGAAACCCTTTGATTAAGGCAGTTAACGATGGTGTATAGGACGAAATCAGGAAGTCGGATAATTTGGAGCCAAATGCTTGGTCCTTGCCGTAGAGTCCTGCTGCATGGATGGGAAGAAATGCGAGTGGACCAGTTGGACACCACCAGATACGTCCTAAAACCTGGCCTACTGGAGTCTGAAGATATTATTAGGATGGGAATTGGATGTATTCATGAAAATAGCTTACTGTAATTGCGAGTGCATTCAGGACCGGGTGAACAATTTTAAACCAGAGCTCAGAGAGAATATAGGAAATGATATCATCTGGAGCCATATCTCCCTCACGAGAGCCATGCAACCTATCATTGCGTCCCGGAGTTCCCACAATTGATGCCAGAACTTTGGCCAAGGCCTGTGCATCATGGATTGTGAAGTCACTCAGTGGGACATGGATGACTTCATCTGCTAGGCCTGGCATGAGGATCAGAGCATCACATCCATATGCACTGATATTCAAGACCGCAACAGGACCCATGTTTGCAGCAAGTGAAAGCTCAGAAATTGGCTTTGATAATAGGAACCTCTCAAACCCTGGCAACTCTCTGATATGTTGTAGGAGGTGATCCCTTTTGAGAGCAAGGGCATGTGATTGTTGTGCAATGGACTCAGGTGACTGCGGTGATATAGTGTCATTTGCATGTCCGGGACTGCTCCGGGTACCAGCAGTTTCTAATGATGTGGAGAGGGAGACAAGCCGATTAGCAAGGCCAGGATGGCTCTTCCTCAGTTCATCCACTGGTGTGCGCAGATTGAGAAGCTGACCCCAGATAACTGCACGACCCTGGTCAAGCCACTCCACTGCCTTCTGGTAGTCATGCACTGCAATTGCAGCTGAAGCAGCATCTCTCACAACTTGGCCTGCCTGTGAGAGGTGATGATGCCTATCGGTTATAGACAGCCCCAGCCATGCCAATTCAGGCAGAAGTTCAATGGCAGTAGTATATGCACAGAGTAGAGATGAGGATTGGTGAATGTGGGCATGTCTTGCCCAGCTTTTGGCAGCTTGGAATCGTATACTGGCAGGGCCTGTTGCTGAGCATGCAGCTGAAGTGTAGTGAAGTAGCAGCTGCTGAGAGTCTTGAGGATCATGGAGGTGCTCAAAGCGACGGAAAAGCGAATTGCCAAGGCTGGTCAACCACCCAGGCTTGTCAGGGTGGCCGTCTGGAGTGAGTCGGACTGCATCCTCAAACAACATGGTGGACTTGTTGAGGTCACTGAGATCACCGAGCTGCTCAAAGCGACGGAAAAACGAATTGCCAAGGTTGTTCAACACTACAGGCTTGTCAGGGTGGCCATCTGGAGTGAGTTGGACAGCATCCTCTTTCATCATGATTGACTTGTTGAGGTCACTGAGATCACTGAGCTGCTCAAAGCGACCCAAAAGCGAATTGCCAAGGTTGTTCAACCACCCAGGCTTGTCAGGGTGGCCATCTGGAGTGAGTCGGACTGCATCCTCTTTCATCATGATGGACTTGTTGAGGTCACTGAGATCACCAAGCCGCTCAAAGCGACGGAAAAGCGAACTGCCATGGTTGTTCAACATTGCAGGCTTGTCAGGGTGGCCATCTGGAGTGAGTTGGACAGCATCCTCTTTCATCATGATGGATTTGTTGAGGTCGCTGAGATCACCAAGCCGCTCAAAGCAACCCAAAAGCGAATTGCTAAGGTTGTTCAACCTCACAGGCTTGTTAGGGTCGCCATCTGGAGTGAGTTGGACAGCATCCTCAAGCATCATGATGGACTTGTTGAGGTCACTGAGATCACCAAGCCGCTCAAAGCGATGGAAAAGCGATTTGCCAAGGTTGCTCAACCTCCCAGGCTTGTCAGGGTGGCCATCTGGAGTGAGTCGGACTGCATCCTCTTTCATCATGATGGACTTTTTTAGGTCACTGAGATCACCAAGCCACTCAAAGCAACAGAAAAATGAATTGCCAAGGTTGTTCAACCTCCCAGGCTTGTCAGGGTGGCCATCTGGAGTGAGTCGGACAGCATCCTCAAGCATCATGATGGACTTGTTGAGGTCGCTGAGATCACTGAGCCGCTTAAAGCGATGGAAAAGTGATTCACCAAGGCTGGTCAACCGCCCAAGCTTGTCAGGGTGGCCATCTGGAGTGAGTTGGACAGCATCCTCAAACATCATGATGGACTTGTTGAGGTTGCTGAGATCACCGAGCCGTGCAAAACGACCCAAAAGTGAATTGCCAAGGTTGTTCAACATTGCAAGCTTGTTAGGGTGGCCATCTGGAGTGAGTTGGACAGCATCCTCAAACATCATGATGGACTTGTTGAGGTCACTGAGATCACCGATCCACTCAAAGCGACGCAAAAGCGAATTGCCAAGGTTGCTCAACATTGCAGGCTTGTCAGGGTGGCCATCTGGAGTGAGTCGGACAGCATCCTCTTTCACCATGATGGATTTGTTGAGGTCGCTGAGATCACCAAGCCGCTCAAAGCAACCCAAAAGCGAATTGCCAAGGTTGTTCAACCTCACAGGCTTTTCAGGGTGGCCATCTGGAGTGAGTTGGACAGCATCCTCAAGCATCATGATGGACTTTTTGAGGTCGCTGAGATCACCAAGACGCTCAAAGTGACGTAAAAGCGAATTGCCAAGGTTGTTCAACCTCCCAGGCTTATCAGGGTCGCCATCTGGAGTGAGTTGGACGGCATCCTCAAGCATCATGATGGACTTATTGAGGTCACTGAGATCACCGAGCCGCTCAAAGCGACGGAAAAGCGAGTTGCCAAGGTTGTTCAACCTCCCAGGCTTGTCAGGGTGGCCATCTGGAGTGAGAACAACAGCAGCTTTGCGCATCACGACAGATCGGTTGATATCCGGCAAGCTGCCAAGCCGCTCAAAGCGATGTTGCAAGGAACTTCCAAGATCTGCAAGATAGATAACAGACTTTGGATCATCCCGCACTGCATCATTGTATGCACAGACTGCCTGGCTCAGGTCATCCACAGTCGCAGATGCCTGGTAAGACTGTAGAAAAATATCCCCGAGGATATTCAGCCACCGAGCCCTGCTGTCATTGCTTTGGCAGCACAGTAGAATCCTCTCGTGCATCACCCAAAGCTGCAGAGCATCGATAGAAAATCCGGTCTTTTTGGAGTCTTCATACATCTTCTGCAGCTCACTTCTGATCCTGCAACCCTTCACAGAGGCAACTGTGGATAACTTAGGTAATAGTTCAACAATGTCCAGGCAGGCTCACTTGTATTTTCTGGCATGTCAATGAGATCTAAACCAGATACCACTGGGTACGGCAACTTGGCAACTGAGAAACCAGCACTGAATTTGAGAGAAGGGCCATCGGGATTCACTTTATTGAGTTCGAGTTGGAAGGCTACATTGTAATCTTCAGTGATCGTGCTCAAAGTAAGAGATGCTGCACCTACACCTATTTGATTCTACAGATCCAAGGACTTCACCTCGCCCGATTTCAACAAATCCAACAAGCCGTTTTCCCTCAGTTTCACTCTGGCGCAAAATGGTCACTGAGAAAGTAGGAGCATGGGGTGGGCTGTGAGAGCAAGCAAGGGTTACAGTGAATCCCAAGTCTATAGTGCAAAGCCATCACACACTCACATGTTACACCCAAAACCAAGTTTCCAACTCATTTGATCATGCTCCGACGCCACCGGCAAGGTTTGCACGAAAATATTTTCCTCAATGATGAGCTGGGCAAACATTTTCATGTCACCCGGAAGATCGCCATGGGGGTTAGTCAAGGATGTGACACGGATACCTGTGAGAAAGGGCTAAGTATGGTTTGGCAGCATAAACATAGCCAGGTGCTTACTGTGAAGCTGAATGCTAATTAAAGGACATGAATCGAATCAACAGTTTCGACAGGAGTTCCGGGATACTCACACTTTTTTCGACTCGGACATGGTTGTGAGGGGAAAGGTCGAGAAGCTTGGAGGTCGGGAAGTCCATCTTATACATGTCCGACGTCCACGTCGCACCGATGTGGCTGCAAGATGCTGTAAAGGCTAGGAACATTAATACCGGATTGCTCCGGACTCTTTACCATTTAAGCTGCCTGTTGAAATTAAAAGCACGAGGCCTGCCAATGCCTGGTGTCGTCGCTCCATCACAGCCTATCTCGCATCCCGAGGACAAGGCGCAACGGGAAGGTGACTCTCCCATTTGACACCTCCGCGCAAATAGACTCTTCCCGACACCAACGTCGACGAACCTCGCTCTGATGGTGTTTTACAGATCATACATGCGTGCGTGGGCCTCACCGATTGAGCACCAAACCCCAAAATTACAAAGGCGTTGCTTTAATCACACAGCGGTACAGCTGTCCGACGGTGGCGTTTTAATTTCCCGCTCGGCAATAAAAATACCTCTAACCTGCTACTTACGTAGAAGGGAAGGCTGGACACCAAAACTCGAGAGTCTGAGACGACGCAGATGAAATCTAGGGAGCTTGGATGTTCCCAGATCAAAACATGGAATCTCAAACATGGAATTTGAGGGACGCCCCAGTCAGTATTAAGCGCCGATAATGAGCGCTGAATGCAGCTGGCGGTGGCGTTTTCATTTCCCGCTCGGCAATTCGGCATCGGAGTTAAGATGCTGTATTGTGATGCAGATGTCGGCGAGGCATGAAAATACCTGTAACCTGCTACGAAAGGCTAGACACCACCACTCGAGACTCTGACGACGTAGATGAAATCTAGGCAGCTTGGATGTTCCAGAATCAAGAGATGAAATTTCAAAAAACTCGAGGAAGGTAGAGTCCCGGGCCGCTGTCAATCATGTGGCTGTAATGCTGTCGTTTTGCCCAACGCCATTCTTCGCACCAATGTTTTCATATCCAATCTACGCGACGCTCCATTCAAGATGCAATTCGCGGCGCTCTCGGCACAGACTCTTGCGGTGCGTCGTGTTCTCATGCTGCACCCGCAGCTCGGCCTCATCCTTATCCTCCACCAGCGCGCCTGCCCCCACTCACACGCCGACACCGCTTTGGATTTAGATTTGGATCTGGACCCCGACCCCACTACGTGCTCTGGCACTCACCTACGAGCTACAACGCTGTCCTCTCGTGCCGGTGCCCTGATCCTGACGCTAATGACACAATCCGCCTTATTCGCGCTGGCTCGATCTCGATCTCGACGCGCTCCTCGCACACCGCCCGCCGCTTCCGTCGAAGCTGTTTGGATCTCCATCTCGACACTGCCATGCACATCCAGCCTCCTGCCCTCCACCTCCACGCCGACGGGCTGGCCGGCGCAGATGCTGAAGGACGCACCGCCGCCACCCGCGACGTATTTCATGCACCCGTACTTTGTCCTCTGCGCCGAGCTTCGTCGTGCAGGGAGTATATCCGCCGGATGTCTGGCAGTGCTGCTCTGCTGCACTCAAACGCGGTGCGTGGCGTCCCTTGACTTGAATTCCATCCACTCCTCATACTCATTTTCATCCTCCTACATCATCCTCCTAGCGTGCTGTACCCAATTCGAGCTAATTGTGCGACCGCACTTGGACCGCGCCTCCAACGTTAACGATGCATCGACATGTCCCTGCCGCTCGCCGACGCCGACCCAGCGCGGGTTTCCCACGCACGCCGTCCTCTGGTGCCACCACGAGCATTCTGTGCTGCCTCATTCTTTCCCAGGCCGACGCCAACGCCGACTACGCGCTCTCGCACGACGCCGGGTCACTTAGAGACTGGTGATCCTCCCGTGCGCGTCGTCCTCCTGTGCCGCTGCCACGTCTCGATCTCGACCCCGCGCCGCGATCTCATGGTGAATGTGCCTTCCTTGGCAGCGCCGAGCACCCTTATCCACCGCACGCCCATGCATCCTGCGCGTGGTGCTTCGCATCGCATGGGCGAGACGCATGGGCGAGACGACGCCGCGCCATCATCGCCCCACCGCTGAACAATGAAACCTGCCCCGTATCTCTATCGCTGCAGCCGGGCCCGCCCGGCTCCAGGCCGGTGCGCCAGACATACAGTGTCTCACCGATGTCGTCGATACCGTGCGCCTGTGCCACTTGCAATCAGAAGTGTCGCTTGCCCACGCTCGCTCGCGCTTCCGATGCGCATGGTACCGCTCCTACCCCCACGCGTGTGCCTGCTCGCGCCTCCGCGGGTCTACCTGTGCCATGTCCGCGAGCTCGCGTTCACGCCGTTTCGACGTGCGTAGTCTTGGAGGAAATCGGGCGATGTGGCGTCCGCGTCCGTCCCCTGATCAGCATCTCGGCGGACACGCTCGGGCTCCTTCCGGCCTTCGCCGAGGGCAAAGGATGGGCCATTCGCGAGGGCCCGGTGTAATTGTCCACGCCTGCGCCGGTGGTATGCGGCGGTGAATTTACGCTTATCCCACCTTCTGGTCAATGTCCATCCTCCATGATTTTAATCTCGGCACCGGTATGTTTGCACCGCGTATTCCGTCGGGGTCGGGCGTACGTGGAAACGGCGTGTGCGTGGCATCTTTCTTTATCTTCATACTCGCGCGCTACGATCCCGCGTTTCACGTCCCCGCCGCCCCACCAAACCCTAGGCCTACAGCAGTATACTGCTGTCGGCTCTTGTTCTCTCACTCTACTTGCTTGGTTATTTTACTCTCTACTTCGAGTCTTGACTAGCGCGCACCAATACCCCGACTTCCGGACACACACTCACAGCATGTCTGACACGAAGCGCTGCGACTGTAAACAGACTTAGTGCGCGCACGAGCGTCATCAGTGTCATTATAGCAACGTTCCCGCTCATTCCATCCACCCACGTTTGTAGTCCATCCTGGGCGAGATGAACATTTTTCATGGAACATTATTGCGGCTCAAGTAATAATTCAACCTCCTGGCATGTCGGTGTTTTTTTAAAAACCAAATTAAAACTGGAGTCGGAAATATTAATGCACTTTTTCAAATGTCTTCAACCACAAACAATGGACGTCATAAAATAAGAAGTGAACGGCGCGGAGGTAGGCGAGTTTCGGGCCCTGGCAGCGAAACCCTCGTTTGATGTCGAAAGACTTCTTGAAAATGATTTTACACGTCCGTGGCCTCTGGCAGCCTCGTAAGATCGCAATCCTAGAATTTACGGAGGGAAGACAATAGCTAGCTAGCGGTTCCTCCTAAAATACCTTGCAATCAGACGCAACTATGGCGTCCGATTCCAGTGGTGTCCAACGTCTTCGCGATTTAATTACTTGAAAATTTGTGTAGCATAAGATGCGAAGTGGATTATTAAGTTACGGAGCGAAAATCGTTCAAGCTCGTCCGCATTCGATTTTTCTCCTTGTACGCTAATTTTCACGAACCCTTGCTTTGAAAATAGTGGTGCGCATCAAACTTGAAGGACCGTACATGGCGCTTCAAGTTAAATGACTTACATAAAAGTCAGCAGAGACTGTGTTGGAAATCCTAGACTCATGAGCGGAGAATACGTGCAGAAGATACGTGCAGAAGGACAACACTACCAGCTACCGCAATACCTGCCGGAAAGGATCATCCGAGATTTCGATTTTGAAAGACGGCCACGGTGATTCAAAACCCATTCCAGTCTTGTCCCTTCCCCGTCTTCCGTCTATTATAAGTCCGGGACCTTGAGGGATCGAACTGAAATAAATTATCAAACAACTTGCTTCCATTATCATCCACTGGCAACCATGAATCTCGCATAAATCGGAATAATGCACACAGCATTCACGTATTTCGCAGTCTCCAGTTTTGCGACGTTTGGTTCGGGTGTACTTATCGTGTAACCGTCTCGAGTACGGAGTGCGGAGCGACACTATTACTGCAAGATGAAAGTAAGGTAACTTTACCAGAATGACTCAACAAAGTAACAAGAAACTGGGTAGCAATCCGCACAGAAAGGCTTTGTTGTGTGTAGCTAGGTCGCCATCCGCGTTTTGGTTATTACGTGGTACGCACCCAACGCTGTAATCCTGGAAATTCTTACGCATACTGCATACGAAACAAGGAGATTGTGTGTATGTATGTACATCCACCGCCTCAATTACTTATCCAGCCACTGTCCGAGAACAAATAATATACTTATATTGATATCCACAAAGCAAAGTCCAGCACACCGCTCACAGCGACAAAGTCCACCGCATCTTCCCAAGCACACATCCCACCATCACCACTCCACCCATAAGCCCGTCCAGCTCCAATCTCGCGAGCGCCCCGTTCTTTGCGCCCCCCGTCGACCCCGCCCCGCTCCCGCTGCTCGTCCCTAACCACGATCCTCTCGATCCCGATCCTCCCGCCGATCCTCCTGAGTTGGAGTCAGAGGGGGAGGTGGGCGTGAAGACCGCCGACGGGGGACGGAGCGGAAGGTGTCGGGCGTGTGAGGAACAAGTTGTGAAGGAAGAAGAGGCGGGGAGGGGAACGCGTCGGAGTGACAGCGAAACGGGGCCGCGGAGCATCTCCACCGTCAGCTACTCGCGCACGAGGGTGTGGGTGAAGTTGGCGGGACGTGGCCCAGAGAAGACGGGGGAGGAAGGGCGAGGTACGGGGCGGTTGAGGACTAGGGTACAAAGGGGAGAAGGAGGGCGCGGAGAGATGGATCGTGCACACGCGTGCAAGTACCAGCGCGACAACGGAGGAAAGCGGGGCTGTGACGGAAGTGGGGTGGGTGGGATGCAGGGAGGAGAGTGAATCATGTAATCGCATCAAAAAAAAAACACTTAAGTCCGAGTACGAATACAAGTGCGAGAAGGGACAGGAAGGAGCAGGGAGTAATCGGGTCGCGTAACAAGAGGTGGAGAGGGTGGCTGGGACGCAGAGGGATTTGGGAGGAACGAAGCGGGGGTTGGGAGCGGGGAATGCGCAGGGAGGGGAAGGACTGGGACGAGGACAGGCATGTACGCGCCTAGTAACAAAGGGGTCTACGAAGAATACAGGAGAAGATGCCCGGGGAGGATTAATTGAAGGAAGGGCGGAAGGCGGGTCGATGTATGCGGAGTAAGGACATTGGGAGGCGTAGGAGGGAGGAGGGGATTTGCAAGAGAAAGGCGGAAATAAGGAGTAGGAGGGAAAACGCACAAGTACGCCACAACGTTATAGTCCTTGAATTCTGCATTGATCCTGTCGAATGTCATGGCCGACGCGTTGCCGCACCATTCGCTGGAAGAACATTGTGTCAGCTCGAAGAACGATAATTACAGGGGCAGAGGCACAAGGGGGAGCGGGAGCAAAAGAGGCGAAGAGTGTGGAGAGACGAGAGCTGCTGCCCACAGCAGTCGGCGACGCATATCATCGCGGCGAGCCATCATCTCCACCCCTCCATTCCCTACCACCCATTCTCCACGAAAAGAACAAGACAAGAAGGAGAGCCAACCCAAAAAACTAAAACGAAAAAGAGGAGAAGGAGACGAAAACGCACTAATTATTCAGCCCGAAAATATCGATGCTCGTGCTGCCGTCGTTCTTGCCGGTGGGGTCGCACGAGGTAGGACGAGACGGTGTCGCGGAAGGACGAGGCGCCGTCGATGTCGGCGTACCCGACGAGCGCGGAGGAGGAGATGGACTAGCTGCGACGTATAGGCGTTAGTACTCGTATAATCGCAAGTGGGTAGGACGGGGAAGGGGGTAAGCAGGGGGTTGCTGAATGGGATACATGGGAAGGGGGATTGAGGGTACATTGGGTATGGGGAAGGGGAGGGTAAGCGCTGTCCGGGGATCGGGGAATTGGAGGTTGGAGGCGAAGGAAAAAGGAAGAGGAAGTGAGTGAGTGAACGAGGACATACAGGTACGCCTTGATATCGCGCGCAGCAGCCTTGAGGAAGGGCGCGGCGTTGGTCGCGCCGTTGGTGAGCCCCTCATTGCCGACGTTGTATACGAGGATGTTGTCGTATTTCGAGAAGGTGTTGATTGTTTTGATGTACTGTGCACACAATCGCGGTTAGCCGCTGCTCAACGCTATGTGGCACAAAGCAGGACACACCTGGTCGAGGATGTTGGTGCTCCACGACGGCTGGGTCGTGTGGATCGAGCCGCATCACATTAACACAAATCGTCAGTCGTCTGCGCTGGGGCGGGGCGGCAAGGAGGGCACGCACGTAAAGTCAAATCCAAACTGCAGCCGCCCAGATCGTCGTCAGCACAGGAAATTGAATGCGGGGAAAAAAAGACGACGCACATGACGTAGATCCCCGCGCCGCTCAGCGCACTCATGCAGGAATCGTGGTCGAGCGACGAGTCAACGGAGTAGGCGCGTGGCCGAGCGTCTTCAGGTTCGGCAGGTCGCGCGCGCTGTCTGCCACGTTGTCGACGACTGTGCGGGTCGTTAGCTTGCTCCGCTATCCGGGCGAAGGAGGAGGGGGGGACGTACACTTCGACGGCTGGTTCAGGGGATTGTCGGGCCCGGGGATGATCAGCCCTAATATCGGATTTCTCGTCAGCGTGCGAGTGGCTAGGAGGAGACAAGCGCACCCTGAGTCTGGTATGCGATGCCCTTGATGTAGAAGTGGGTCCCGTCGTCGGTGTAGAGGTACCGCCCCGTGCGGCTGACCTTGGAGAGTGCGCCCGCCGAGGTTGCCAGGAGCAGCGTGGAGGACACGAGCGCGGGGACATTAAACTTCATCGCCACGGTGTAAAGGTTTTATTATCGCGAGTGGAGAAGGCGTTGAAGGGCCCCGTCGAGCGAGCTAGCGACGATGGCGCGAGTACGGGTAATATGAGGCGGCGATGGCGCGAGTATCGGGATGGGAGGCGCGAGTAAGGGGCGAGGTGCAAATGAGAAGCGCGAGGGAGGGTTAGCAAGGAAGAAATGAAGAAGCGGAAGGTAGGCGGATGTAGGAGAGCCTGAAAAGGGAGGCTGGCAGGGGGAGTGGAAGGAATTGGGGAAGAACGAGATGAGCGCTGGCCTGGGAGAAACGAGGAAACGGAGAGAAGGGTGCGGAGATATTGGGGGCAGGAACAAAGGGAAGGGAAAAGTATGCGCATGAGGCAGGACTCTCGGGGATAAGCCTGTAGCGGTGGCGGAGGGTGGGTGTCATAGGTGTGCAGGGTGAGAGGTACGGTTAGAAGGGACGCCGGGCTGGAACGGAAATCGCGGGCGCTGTCGTCAACAGAGAGATAAAGCGGGAAGGGGTGGACAGACGGCGTGGCTACGAGGGCGGAGGAATGCGCAAGGATGAGCGTGGGTGTGGCGCAGAGGGTTAGAAGATGAAGGAGGGCAAGCGAGGTAGTCATCACCAAAAGTGTCCGAAGCTGGCTAGGCCTCGTGACTTTGACAAGAGCCATCAAGGCAAATCCAGGCCTTGAACGCGTCTCCCAAGGACCTTACGAGGGCACTTCCAGGCCAGTCGCCCCTTGCTATGTTCCCTCAAGCCCTTGTACATCCTTGAGACGTTCGACCGTGACTTCAAAAACGCGAGTGCACAAGTCCGCCCCCATCGCGCCTTCCTTCCGACCCCCACCACCGACTCGCCTCGCGTCCTCCAGCTTTCTCCATCGCGTCAAGTTCACCCCTCCCCGTTCTGGCCGCGTCATCCTCGACCTCCCGACATCTTTACCGCCGCAGCCCCATTTTGCACGGACTCCAGCAATGGACGTAACTCCCAGTTATGGCACGACAACTCGCGCTTACTGTCGGGCATCGTGAAGTCGTAACTACGAGGCGTTGGTGAGCTCTCCATTCCCTTCAATTTCTCTTTCACCGTGACTCGCTTCCAAGTCCCTCCGCTTCCCTATTGTATTTTGGTCCCTGTCGCGTTCCTCCCTCCTCACCTGTCCGCTTCCAACCCCGTGTGCAGACCTTTGTCCCCTCACCATCATCAATGGCTTTCGCCCTCACTCACTTCCTTCGCTGGCCATTGTCTTCTTCATCTGTGCACCTTCCTTTGGTCGTATTTCCCTCCCTCTCTTCTTTCACTTCGACTCATGGCATCCATAGATGTACTAGCGCAGTCCCCGGCCATGTAAGCATTGGCTCGGCGTAAATAGGCACGCATACATTCGACGTTATCTATCCTATTGATGCAGCCCCAGTATCTCCCTCCGCAACAAGCTCCTTCTCAACAGTATCAGCCCTCAGCAGCAGCTGCAATATCAACAAGCAGCGCCCCGAAACCGCAATACCTACGTGTCCTCGCTGCCGCCCGTGCTCCCAGTGTTCCCCGTCGCGCGCCCACCCTCGTCCCTGTGCGTACCTGTTGCCATCTCTCATATCCCTTACATTTCATCAACCCTAGGTCCTCGCTCTCAACCGTCTACATGAGCGCGGACATACGAAATACCCGTCTCACGTGCGTGTTTTCGCTTTTATACTCAATCCTTGATTTTCGCTGATCCAGTTCATAGCGTGGCCCTTCCATTCATGGTCAACGGGTACGTCCCTCGCTGCTTTCCCGGGTAGCTCGAGTCTCTGACATTTTTTTCTAGTCCACAGACTGACTTGGATCATGTCGGATGTTTTGCAATGGTCAATACATTGATTCTCCGAGAGGTGTACCCTCGCTAACCTTGAAACACATTCCCATTCAGATCACCTCGGTTCCTCGGTCGTCCTTGCATCCCCGGTTTAATCTTGACCGTTGCCGAATAGCGTTTCGTTCGGTGAGAATTTGACTTGAAATCATTTTTTTACCCCCGCTGAGTATCCTGTCCAGCTCTAGCGCAATCTGCTCATCACAAATGGGAGTTGCTCCGTCGCGCATTATTCTTGTTTCTGATCCCACCTTTTTTTTGCCGTGCAGAGTACCTCTTTTTCACATTGTAAGCCCAATCGTTTATACGGCGTTCATAATACTAATGCTGGTCTCCCTTATTTCTTTTAGGCGGCACGCGACTCTATGTACCCCGTTCCATTAGCTGTACTGCTCCGACTTCACAATAAATTTGTTTTCTTTGTCATTTGAAGTTGTTCTAAGATGCATGCAATGGGATTGGAGTGCTGGAATACCCTTGCGAGGGCCACAAGGCCTTGCAAGGTCATCCAGCCTCGGACACCCTCGCGAGGCCTCGGAACTTTTTGAAGGCCCTTTGAACCCCCTCGGAACACGTTCACAGGCCTAGGTCACCCTCGTGAGGCCTGGGGACCCTCGTAAGTGCATTGTGAACCCCTTTCGAGCTTTTTCCGCTTTTGGTGATGTAAGGTTATGTAGGAAAGAAGGGCTTACTGCGGTCCACGACGAGCTCCTCTCAAACTCTCCCTTCCTGCGCGTAAAAGACTTAGCGCAGCGCCCGAGTAGGGGCGTTGTATCCATGGGGTTTTGGTGCTGGGTGTGGTGTGGTGCGAGTAAGAGTGACAGTGGGATGTTGTCGTCGAGGAGAGAACAAGGAAACAATAAGAGACAACAACTACGCGACGATCAAAATCCGGCTCTTGCCGTGAATCCTGATTCCATTCACAATTCGCCTTATGTAAATGCGTGACTCAAAACCTCGGGTTGTCACTCAGAACGCCCATGGCGTGAATATCATATCTGTCCTTGTACCGTTCAAGGAGCAGATCCGAATGACTGCGAGTTTGGCTCTGGCTTCAGAAATATTGACAGTGTGGCATGGTGCGGGTAGCTCTGGGGATCTCGGCGAGGCAAGAACAGAGGAAATAAAAGGGAATAAGCTGGGACGAGCGGAGCGAGGGCAAGCAAGTGGCATTGAGAAGACAAGGACAACTATCTACATGGCTAGTATTAATATCCTCCTAACCGATTCCCCAGTAAGTAAAGAATCCGAGAATTATCTAGAACTATCTAATGTCTATCGGCGGCCGCGGGTGCGTCAAAACCTCATCCGGACGGAGGGAAAAGCTACCGGGCTTACATGAATGCAATGTTTATATAATTTCTACCAGCGCCGCTACATGGTGGTGAAGACATGCCAAAGCCAGGGTACTCAGCGCAAGCCAAGCCAAGCACATCACCATGTCCCACACAAAGTCCAAATCCCCATCTCTGCCTCCGTGGCAGTGGACGTTGAAAATAGTTCCGCCGCCGGCGAAGTGAATTTGGACTGGATTTCCCTCGCCAGCTCCGCCAGTCCCGCCGGTTCCACCGCCCTCGCCGCCGTTGCCTCCTTGCCCTCCTATAGAGCGTTAGATTTCTTGTCTATATGTTAGATTGTGACCGCACCGTGTATCGTAATCCCCGGCTGGTTCCGGTCGAATGGCATAGGCGCGCCGCCATTTATTTCCGCCGCATTGGAGCTGCCACCGGTGGCGCCGTTGATGCTTTCGCTATCCCCTGTGGGAAGATCGTATTATGGCGGGAGGGGAGAACTAGGCGCTGTACCCGGGCTATTTATATCCACGGTGAGCGAGGGATCCGCCGCGCACACCGTTCGAGCACCCGGGACAAAGCAGGCGCGCGGGTGCCTGAGCTGCGCAGGCAGTGTGCTGCCTTCCGCGGGAATATCATCGGTATTGACGGTGGGTTGTTCCGCCGAACAGTACCAGGCGGTTTGGCACTGCGAAGTCGCGCGACCACAGACGAGACACGGGTGGTTGGCAGGAGAGGGGTGCATGATTGATGCAACGTCGACAGCTAATAGCTACAAGGAGAGAGGGAAAGGAAGATAAAATACACTGAGGATAGACGGCATGGCGGGGCCGCCCTTTATATGTGGGTTGGTGCACGGTTATGTGGCGGAGAAAATAATTATTGGCGCGGGTCCTACTTGGGAAGAAGGCGCATCGATCTCCATGAGGGTGAGTGGCATGGTGGGTCTAGGCACCACATTGGGAGGGTCACCAAACTCAAAGGAGAAAATGGAGACACCGTGGTAAAGGGAAAGCGGGATGCAAATCGGGATCAAACAAAACTTTTAAAAGTCTCCGGCGCCGTCACGCCTGACAGTTACCAAATCGTTCACACGACTCCATGAATACTCTCGCTTGTAACTCGCTTGAGTCTTTGATGTGATTGATGTCGAAGCAAAATTATTGAAAGCCTCCGCCTCCGGTACCGTCAAAGGGTAATGGGAAAGCGGGATGCAAATCGGGATCAAACAAAACTTTCAAAAGTCTCCGGCGCCGTTATGCCTGACAATTACCAAATCACCCACGATGAGACTCTCGCTTGAATCTTTGATCTTATTGATGTCCTCATTGAAACTTGATGCGGAAGAATTAAAAATACCGGGGGCGAAAAAAAAGTAAGGTGAAAGCGATAGGAATCCAGGACGGATAACCGCGCAGGTTGCACGCTAGAAGCAAGCATAATGACGGAACTGCCACAGTACTGTCCATCGCTGATCGAGACAACGGGTCTCAAGCTTCGGCTTCAAAAGATTAACGCCCAGATGCTGCGCCTTGCTACACCACTGGGTGCGAACGATTGGCGAACAAAGGTCTTCCAGTCCTTCATCTCGGGATATATTGGAGTCTGAGTCAGGATCCCTGTGGATCTACGATAGATAGGGCTTGTCTGCATGACAATGGGTATGTCGACTCGAGTCGCGGACTGGGTTTGGCCGTCGTCGTCCAGTGGCACATAATGCATTACGGCATCTTGATTTCCCTGGCCAGCAGCGGCATTTGACTGCGCCGTATATGCCAACTATTTCTACCATATTGGGAGTGTCATCACCGGTGTCGACACTAGGTTCCGCTGTGCCCTGTGGGCCGGATGGTTTACTGTGGCAGAGCATAGTTAGGCGCAGTACCGTTTGTTTTCGCGTCGCGCGACGGGTTGTGCGCGCGCACTGAATCACTGGTGTCAGCCCCCGAGGTGCAGCAGCGGGTACGGCCCATCATTGTTTTCGCGGGGTTTGCGGCCATAGTGGTTGTGCGTCGGCGGAGGGGAGGTGAGCGTTCAATTTTCAGACTCTTCAAGGCCGGAGATATGATCGGAATAGCAGCCCTGACCCATCGCAGATCCATGTTCAGCGGCGTAGTAGGGATTCAACGATCGAAAGTCGCCGTGAAATGGTCGCTGGTCAAGTCATTCTAAATTTAACACAATCGGTGTTAACCGCGTGGAAGGTTTCACGGCACAAGTCCGTATGGAGTAGCGCTAGATTTCGACGTCAGGGACGTGATCGTCCCCTTCAGTCCTTTAATTAAGTCAATTTTTATGTTGTCAGGCTCCTAAGGGAAAAGAAAATCATCCACGATGTGGACGTGCATGGGTGGATTCAATAAACTGCAGATGGAGACAGATAAGGCCCGGACACATGGTATCCGTCTGACCGAAAGCGGCTCTTCCCAAGCTCTTCCTGCGTTCCCGACTCGAAAACCCCTCGCCACGTGCAAACTATAAGGAACGAGATCAGCACGTTTATGCTGTGGACTTCTTATTTCGACTGTACAGATCCTCTTTGGATTTTTGCTACCCCCCTTTGCGATACATTCCCCGTGACTCTAGTCATGTGACATCACCCTCTTTATGAAATTACGTCTGTCTGTCTGTCCGTCCGAAGCCTTTTCAAACTCCGCTAATCTAATCGATCATCTCTTTAGGGCAGGTCCGGGGAGCTGGCGAAGCGGAGTCTAAAAAGCCTGGTCGGCTGCCTCAAACGAAGTGCTGGGGCGCGAAGCGCCTCAGCGCGCTCTTGTATATATTATGGATGCAACTGTGCACCAAAAGCGAATTTCCAGCACATTTCGCCGAAGATGCCCCGTTGATTCTGATGTCAGGATAACTGAGCATCCGTGACTTCCCTGTCTGGGTACTCAGGTAACCCAGACGTTGACGGAGATTAAAATGATTCTAATTACATGCCTTGAATTCACGCACACTCGCGCGAGCTTCAATCACCACGTGGCTCGAGTGGCATTGCTGCAATGTCGAACCTCAAATGTGTGCCTGGACCAACTGATAAATCATACACAAAGGTACATACTATATTTTTTCATTCGACAGGGGGGGGGGTGATGCGTGACATCCGGAACCTATTCGACACTTTGACAGGGCGCAGGTTGGACCATGACAGCCCCCAAAAATTCGATATAGCTCCAACTTGATACAGGGATATCGTGGATTGGTCTGGTTCTTCTTGCAGAAGCACAAAGAGCTAGGCAGATGTTGGTTTAAATTAATTGCTAAACTAATGGTTTGCCCACAATTTTATGAGATTGATTGAATTTAGCTTGAGATGGAGCGAGAAATTGAGAAAAGACAGTAGTCTTAGTTAGCCACGATGCCGGGAATGCACGAGAGATATATTGGTGGCTGTTTGATTGTTGAAAGACATTTTTCACTGAATGTGAAGCCTGGGACCAATTCGACAACTGCCCCTGTGATATGTGAGAATAACCAAAATTCGTATTCGACAGCATTGCTAAGACGCGTTCACCACTCACGTACACCAAGGGCCCCTGTCTTACACATCTTCATTCATTTTTCGCTTACCGAAGGTTGATTGCTCTCTCGTTCTACCCTGGACCTGGTCGGATTTTCCTCCCTGAAATATATCGACTCAAGTTTGTTCAGAACTTCAGAACTCCCAGTCTTCCGTGGGTTGAAGTTCAAAACACAATTTCAACCGAATATTGAACCATATGCTAGTATCAATTGTCAAGCAAGATCAGGCTTCTACTCGCAAGTAACCACGACCCTCGACACCGAATACTGCCAACCCTCTCGGCGCAATTTACCATTCACAACCCCTCCGCGGCGCGCGCCAACGTGCAGTTCATGGCCAAGGGTCAGGCAAAACAGCGTCGAGTATGGCGCATGACTGACTCGAACAAGCGTTGCCCGAGCATTCTTGCATCTTGTATTTTGCCATCTTCCGTTCTCCCTTTTCGCGTCGTTGTTTGCGTCGTTTCGTTGTTACGTCGAAGCAGAGGATTTTAAAAGAATATTGAACACAAGCAGGTCCCAGTCCCATAAGGATGAGGATTGTCAGCAAAGGTCAGGCTAACAGTTACGAGAGCTCAACAGCCGAATATTCACTGGTCAAATATTTCCTGGGAGTGGGCGTAGATGGCGCGGGGAGTGGAAAAAATGCGGGATAAGGGATTAGGATTGGGAATTGGGGAAGAGATGAGGGGAGAGGAGGGCAGAGGAACATTGATATGTAATCAGAGCGCAAATAAAAGCGCGCCGGATGGGCGATGTGGTATACACGGAGAGAGACGAGGTGCGTGGGGGGCATTAACGGGAGGGCAGAGGGACCAGGAAAGACGCGGAAGCGGAAGCGAGGGTTGTGTAGAGAGCCCAACGATGTATATAATGAGAGCGCGGAGGACAACGTGCGGAGGAAGGCGGGTTGTGGGCTGAAGGTGGTGCGTCATGGTGGTGGCGTCTAAGATGAGAGGTGCAATACGGAACAAAAGAGGGAGGTTAACAGCGAATGAAGCTGAGGAGAGGGGGGGGGGCGTCTCGCGGGACGCATGATCGGAGGGGGATATATGCCGATGGCAGGCGCGTTGAGCGGTGACGGCGGTGAGGGAGGGCGAAGTGTGGGCAGAAGCGAGGGCAGAATGCACATCGAATGACCAGGGTGGAAAAGGGTGGATATATGAGTGTCGTGGTGGCGTGCAGGGTAGAAAGACGGGAGGATGGGTGGGAGGGCGATAGCAGAAGTGGAGCGGGGCGGGAGCGACAGAGAGGTAGGGTGGGTAGAGGATGGACAGATGGCGCGGAGACACAGGCTAGGAGCACGCGCGGGGATGGACGGGGATCGAGTGGGGAGACGGTGGGGCTGGCGATGCGGGAGCACAAAGTCATGTAGGAAAGAGGCGCGCCATTTAGGGCGGGAGGAATGCCTGATGCATGACGACAGGCGGCAGTGACGGGTTCAAGGACGGTGGTGTGCGTGAGTACCAGTGTGGATGGGAGTGAGAGGCTGGAATATTAATGGGGATGAGCGGTCAGCATGACGTGGTGTGTAAGAACGGAAGGGAAAAAAATGCGGGACACGGAGAGCAGGGTCAGGGTGACGCCGCAATAGGTCGAGGCAGAATTATTAATAGACAAGATTACTACTAGACGTACAGATCAATCCGGAATCTGTGCACTACTTATATGACCCTCTGCCCACCGAAAAACTTTCGCACCGTCAATTGCGAACGAATATCCATGTCCCAGTATGCCCACCTTTCCACCCCGGACCCCAAATAAAACGGTTAGGGCCGAGGAACGGCACGGCCCGCTACCAGTTTCTTTTCTTTTCGATTCAATTCGAACTCAACTTTGAGCTGTAATAAATCAAGCAAAATATTTCTGAAGGAGACCCAAAGTTCGCTTGGTCGACACTTCTGCATAGCCCAGCTCGCATTGGGCCACAGAACAACTAGTAAATTTCCATATGAGCATAGTACAACTGAGCTTCAAGCAAAGCTCCATCAGGGACACATTGGATTCTACATTGGGACGGAGAACTTGCACTGCATTAGTACAATCACTCTAAGTCCTGTCATTTCTGCAGTTGACTCTGAGAGTCTGAGCACTACGTAAATATTCAACTTCAAGCACAACAGGCAAAGGACGAGCAAATTCTTTAAGGATTCAGTCGCAAACCGGGAAGACAAATATCTCACCCAAATCAAGCCTGAATCGCTTGGTTCAAGTGGGCCAGCGGGTCCTCGTAAGGCTTAGTATATGTCAGAATTTACTCCTGAGGGTTCGCCCCCGTCGTTCTTGAGAACGAGCGCAAAACGTTCCGGGACCCTAAATATGTCCAAACACGTAGAAGTGCAACACTACAGCGCCACTGACTGTAGTTCCAGCAGGGGTTATTTTAGATCCAGGACTTACTTAGCGGTAATGCGGCACCCAAAAAAGACTCAGACAAGAAGATAGTCCATATTTTAGGTGGCTCATTGACTGAAAAAAGAAAGACCGATTGATCACCATCACAAATGGTTGATGGTTGAACAAACATTACTGCTTCTCTCGTTCCACCCGGTTGTTTGGGGAAATCCTTCTCTGGTTAGCCTGAGGGGATCCCCTACTATTTTCCTACTGAGTTTGAGACGGCCTTAATAATGGGGATTGCCGAAAGGGTAGTGTTCTTCTACCAACTTGTGTTTCCCGCTTTGCGACTGCCCGGATCCGAGAGAATAAGTTGAAGTTAGATCTTGCAAAAGGATTTTTTTTTAAAAACAGAAAGGGTAAGCAGCTCAGTTGCCATATTTCGAGCTCGCTTCCTCCTGGGTATAGCAGCATAAACATGATGATTCACACTGCCAAGGCAATCATCGGCATAAGGAGTGGCTGTCAGCAAGCCGAGACATTCTGGCGTGCAAGAAATGTGCTTATGCAAAAAGAGATGACGAAAATGTGATCGTCTGCGAGTCCTGAAAATAGGGCGCCCTAAGACCCTTACCTAAAGGTAGAGGGAGTTCCTGGACGCGTCGTCAAAGCTGCCGACGGCCGGGACCCATTAAATCTCGACTCAACGACATTACATGACCGCAGTCGCCGTGCCACGAATAAAGGAGGGCCTCTGATCGCATCTACCACCGGGTGAGTTCTGCGCATTCCACAGCAGCATCATGACCGATACATCGCACAATCCCTGTGGATGGCGGAGAAATCTCTATATGATGCATCCAGCCTGTTCTGCAGGCGGATGAAATTGGCGGCTTCCCCATCTGGTAAGGCTTCACGGTGGAGGTTAGCATGGTAATAGCCCCATCAGCAAGATTACAGAAGACTCGTGAGCTTTGGCTCTTTTTGCTCCCGTTGGTCTCGCATCAAAAAAAATAAAAAGTACTGAAATGATGCCTGGATGCATATAAACCATACCTCAATTTTTTTTTTTGGCCGGTCTCGTGGGTATTTGGACATAGCTCGCACTCACGTGAGCACGCGGTCTTTGATGACTTGCACACGCGCGTGCGAGCGTGCACAAGCACTCACAAGCAAACTGTCAAAAACCCGATGCCTTTATGGTTGATTTTATTTATGATATGTTTAAAGGATGGATCTCTAACGACCTCGACTTCGATGATTACTATCTGAGAATCATCAGTGTCGACTTCCAGCTCTCCATCTTCAATGTTGATGACAGGCAAGTCAATTCCCACTGACACGCACTTCAACTTGAAATCCCTTCTCTCGCAGACTCGCTCCAAAGCACCCATTCCCTACCGGCTTGAACGACTAGTACGCTGCCTTGAAATGGGTATGTCGCTGCCCATCCAATGAGGCTCATATAGGGCTCGAACTACTTGTAGACTGCTACGCACACAGCAGATATCTCTGGTTTGCTTGCAAAAGGATTTTTGGTAGGCGGCATCAGGAAAATCCAAAGTTGCCCCATAGCACCATATAGCCCACCAGAGCCCTATATAGTGGTCATAGCTGATATAGAAAACTGACAAACCTCATAGTAATGTGGGACCCTGGACTTGAACTTCATAGCCCACCATAGCCCACCATAGCTCACCATAGTCACAGTGTTTTCTATGATAGTGGTCATGGTCAGAGCACCAAAAAAAAAATTGGGATGTTGCAATTGTAAGGCCATAATGTATTGCTCTCTTGTTGCATTACTAGGATAATAGGGTGCAAAGTCAAGGTTACGGAGAAGCTAATTAACATTAAGCAGGGGTAGGAATATTTAAATGCGACCACCTTGGGGAATTGAACTCAGGACCTCGTGCATACAACTGAAATTTGAGCAGCGACAAAATAATCACTAGACTAAGGAGACATTAAGCTGTGCAGAATCAAAGTTATATTAGTAGGGTCAGCACTGACCTACCACCTCCCTCTGTCTTTGCCTTCACTTTGTGGTACTACATATATTAATGTGAAGTGGTAGTGGCTGGCGAGGTCATGATTTTGGGAGTAGCTAAAAATAAACCCCAAACCAAAATTGTAGAGCTCGAAATGCTCAACAAAGTTGTCAAAGGACAGATTTTGCCTAAGGGCTTTGTCCTGCTGCAAACCATAAAATGAATTCCCAGAAGGTTCCACCTGGTAGCAAGGAAGATCCGGTCCAGATAACCATTCGTGATAGCCGTAAGTTTACTTGCCATTGTGTTACCTAACTTTTCCCTATTTATACTAGTGAAACCTTATAGATGACCATAGCAATTGGTTCAGCTCTATAGACCATCATAGCTCACTATAGCATCATATAGCCAATCAGGTCAGTTATATAGCTTACCATAGCTCACCATAGCTTCATATAGCTAATCAGGTCAGTTATATAGCCCACCATAGCCCACCATAGCCTCAGATAGCCCATGATAGCCACCTATGTGTCTCTCAGAGCATTTCAGATTTTCCTGATGAGTTACTCTCGCTGCAACAAAACAAAGATGAGCCCATCATAACCCGCGCCAACCTCGACTTCTTCATCGGTTCGTCCCTTTCAAGCAAGTGTCCTTCGAGCTCTCATTTGGCGATGAGGTAGATTGCCTCCGCGTCGATCCCTCCGACCCCGAGCTCTCCCCGCTTCTCTCGCACGAGAACCATCTCCCACGTATATCCACATCTCCGGGCTCGACCCGCTCCACGACGAGGGCCTCCTCTACGAGATGCATCTCCAGGAAAGTCACGTCAAAACTAAACTCGACGTGTGCATGTCATCTCCGATTCTTTCCCTTGCGCGACAACGTTGCTGATCGCAGTTGTGTTTGGTGTTGTGTGTTGTTTTCAGATATCCGGGCGCGCCGCACACGTTCCACATGAGCTTCCCGCAGTTGGCGGCGAGTCGAAAGTGGGAGGCGGACTTCTGGGCGGGGTTGGGTTTGCTGCTCTCGGGACCGTGAGTTGTTTTGGTCATGATTGCGGAGTACTTCGGTTTGACGATTCCTTGCTCGGAACCTATCGCAGCTCCGTCCCCTCCTCTAATATTTGCGCTTTCGCGGCGGAAGCACCCGACTATGAGTGTCCAAATGCACATTTATTCCCGCGCGCACAACTTACACCAGATTCGTATTTCCGCCCTATTTAGACCCCTGTAGGCCAAATCCTGCAATAAAATAAGGTATGTACTTACATTGCGGGAATTCGGCTGATCCCGCAAACGCGCAATGTTGCGGGTCAAAATCCCGCGCAAAGTCGGTGGGTCCGAAATTCCGCGCAAAGTTGACGGCGATCAAAACCCACGCAAAGTAGAAACTGTCGGGAAAAAATGGGCCAAAGTTGGAATTCAGAGCCGGTCAGAGTTGACGTCACTAGGAGTAGCTAATATGTGCCGTAATGTGCAGAATTAACTGACTCGGGTTGAGGATGGTAAATAGTAAAGTAATCAGGCATGAGTCGCCCCAAAGGCGGCTCGAATGGGCTCATCCGTTTAGTATTATTCCACCAAGGCCCCAACAGCATCGGAAATGTACTCCTCTTCCTTTCCAAATTTCCCATCCTCCGAAATTGAATCAATGGTTAAATGTAGACAGTCATCACAAACCCCATCAATGCCATTTGAACCTCATATAACTTCTCTGGGATAGCACTGAAAGGGAGATGGACGTCGGGATGATGAATCAGACATATGAATCCTGCCCACCATTCTCTTCCCAGCTCCAGTTGGATGTCCCTGGAGCATTGCAGTCCTTGAGCTACCACTGGTCTTTCGTATCCGTTACTGAGTCCTAAATTACATTTGCACAGAACTTGGCTTGCATTCAATGAGATTAGAATGATATCTTCGAAAGTTACGGGTTTTTTCTTTGTAGTTGCGACTTTGCGCGGGTTTTGATCGCCGTCAACTTTGCGCGGAATTTCGGACCCGCCGACTTTGCGCGGGATTTTGATCCGCAACATTGCGCGTTTGCGGGATCAGCCGAATTCCCGCAATGTAAGTACGTACCTTATTTTATTGCGGGATTTGGCCTACAGGGGTCTAAATAGGGCGGAAATACGAATCTGGTGTAAGTTGTGCGCGCGGGAATAAATGTGCATTTGGACACTCATACCCGACGACGTCGAGCGCGCGAGTGTTGTGATCTGTATCCGGAGTTCCGTGGCGGCAAATCCGTAAGTGTCACGACTGAAGCTGAGATTCTGCCTTCGCATTAACGGATTGTTTTTCATCCAGTCATTTCGTCGAGGTTATTAGCCGGGATTTCACCACCGGAATGATAGAACTCCACTGTTCAACCGAGTACACAGGCTCAGCATTCAACAACCTAAAGCCCAAGATCTGCTCTGGAGTCGCTGTCGCATGGATCGAAATGTGGGGGGAGGAAGGGAGGAAGGCTATATCATAATCAACTTCCGCGCGCAAAACTATTGCAGAATCCTCCGCCCCTCTGATTTTGTGTGTTCATCGCAGACTAATATCATCCTTTCATGCTTAATGTTCTCAGAAATCGAATTCCTGGATCGAACTCATTTCAGGCTACTTCATCTTCACCGTCACCGCCTCCTCAGATAGGACACAAGAGATAAGGGTGGGGTCCATCGCCTCCCTGTCTAGCTTCTGGACACTGCTGGGACAACACAATGCAGCTGAGCCCGTTGCACTATCCGAGATTTATCATCTCGTTTCGAAGACGGTCAAGCCCAACGGAGGCCTAATCCGTAAAGCACGGATTCACGTGGTTGTCCATGAAAGTCCGCTTCAGCGTGGCACTTACCGCCTATGGCTTTGCTTCGACCATTCTGCACATCAAGCGCTCGGCGGTTCCGCGGATAGAGTTCTATTTTGCAGCTTCCACATTTCCCTCTCGGGGACGGGCCGCCTTCAACTCGATTTTCAGCAACGGAGCTGTGCTCAGGCAGCACCGGATGCGTGCGCCGGAGGAATCTCATATTCTGGCCACACACATGTGCTATATTGGAGCTTGGGAGGCCAACGAATTTTCCCCCCAGAAATACATCCCGCGCCGGTTGTCTCAGGGGTTCCGGAAGGATCGAACTGGGACTGGGTACATATCACACCGTATAGCGGAGCGCCAACGTACATCACGAAGGATACGTTCATCCTGTGCTATTTCGAATGAAATTGCGACTTTTAAAGCCGTCAAAGATCCCGGGCTCTATATTAACAATTCTTGCGCAGCCGTTCACGGCGACGGAGTCTTGACGATTTTTCAGAACCCTCAAACTTCATTATCACTACGAATGCACTCTACTAGTCAATTGCTCGAATGTCGAAGTATTCACCAACGGTAGGATCTCAAACCAAGCATTATATTCCTGTGAACAGCAATCCAGTTGAGTGTAGTTACATATGCGCTCCACGGCTGGGCATCTTTGAGAATATTTCTGGGAACACAGCAACCTCAAATGCCGGCACTACAAATACAGAGGTTCCTAAATTTCGGGCTGTGCGACGGGCTATCAATATTAACGACAAGGGCGCACGACGGAGAATACTACTGACCGACAACTACATCAAATGCCGCATGGGATCAGAGATCTTCAACTGCAATTAGGTGCGTTGCGGTCAGCAAGCAGGAGTTTGAATTATAGAACAGGACTTGCCTAGCTTTTCATTCGATTTCTGGATGCATAGGACGAGCTGTTTCCCAAACTGCACCAGATCGGAGGCTGCCTGAGCCGAGCAGACAGGACAGGCGTCCATGTGGTCATTGTTGGATTGAGCCACAACGTCCGTCTTCTGCTGAACAGTGTGATGTGAAGGACGGAGTCGTGCCCGGAGAGCGAGCCGTTCGACGTGGTTCCGGAACCATGATGCGGGGGTGACGAACGGAACTGTGGGCTGGCCAACGACTGGGTTCCCATCCTTGTTGGTGGGCCCGCATCCTGCGACGTGTCCTTTCTGCCAGTCCCACCAAACGAACGGTTTTCCGTCATCTTGGTCGAAAACCAGGAAGTCCGGATCGGCGGAGGCATAGCGTCCTCGATACCATATGAATACACGTTCCGCGACACCGTTTTCGACGATCCGCTGCGCCTCTGTACCGCATTTGTAGTGGAAATCGTGCAGTTGCTGGACGACGTCCCACGAGAGGAGCTTCATTTCAGGAAACCTGAGAGTGGGAACGGTCGCCGGAAGGTGTAATGTGCAGAGGGCTGCCTTGTGAGCAAGGCCAGGGAGCCCTCTAAGCCGTGCGATAGCGAAGATGCGGTGTGGATGGGCCTCAATCAGAGTAGAGGTCTCTAGCATCTCATTTAAGAGACGCAACACGCGGAGGAACTGGTACTTGTCTGCCGCCGCGTGAACCGCAAGGATGATGTCGAGATCGGACTCTGCCAGCGTGTACAGCCCCACTGACTGCGGGGGATACACCAGGCCAAGAAGTCGATGCAGTACAGCGCGGGGCTCGGGAACAGGCAAGATGGGTATCCCGTTCTTCGATAGGTCCGAGTTGGACTCGCCATTACCAGCGGGTAATGTGAACATATCATCGAAGACCACGGAGGCAAATTTCAGTACCTCCTTGTGCACGTGGAAATCAACATCATCACTGCCGCGAAGGATGAAGTCCGGTGGACGATGGCTGTCGGGGCCAGGGTCTCCTGAGAATGGGGCCGGTGCATTTTGGATGAGCGCGGACTGGACGACTCGCTGAGACATCGGTGCGAGTAGCAGAAGGAAGTGGCGGGCCGACACGTGGTACGAGTTCTAAAATTAGAGACTCGACAAAGTATTCATCACGCAGTGGGACGGAGATGGGGTTCGACTCCGCGGAGGCATACACAATATAGCGTAATTTTTTTTTATGGTTAAGCATTTAATTTGACTAGGGCTACACTGTGTAACCGCCAACTTTTTCTACCATAGAGGATGGATTCGATGTAAAATGGACTTCGAACCAAGGATATGAAGCGATGTATGGTCATTGAGTTGGTTACAGTTAAAGCTCGACGTGCGAGACTCAAAGTGCGACGGAAACATTAGACACGCACTGGGGACTTGTTTGAGAAATTGATTAAATTTCTATATCTACATACCTTCGTATTTAAACCAGGGATGGCCAACGACCTCTTCCATCACAATCCTCTCCTCTGGACGGTACCTCAACATCTTATCCAAGAGATCTCCCAATAATTCCACCTCCTCCTCAAGCAACCTCACTCCCGACTTCTCCACCATGGGGCCCTCGGCACCATCGGGCAGGTCGTCCTCGGTGCCGATCGAATGTAATTTCGTGCGGATACTGGACTTCAAAGCCTGGATGTGGATGCCAGGATGCTCTTGAGCCAGAGCGCTCTTCATTTCCCATCCTCCCCGAACCACCGCGCCCGTTCTGCGAAAGAACCCCACCAAGGATCAGGCAACCATCCCAGCGTCTCGATAGTTTGTCTGAGAACGTCGGTGTCGCTCCCGAAGAAAGAGTCGAACAGCGAAAATCCCGCGCGGATCTCAAAGATTGCGCATCCCAGGGCCCAGACGTCTGTTTAAAGACCCACCTGACCTTCAAAGCGTGTCTCTGGTGACTTGTAGTTCATCACCGTCCCAGACTGGTAATCGTTAGGCGGACTTGCAATCACATAAGATTGGCCAAAATCGATGACGAGGACGCGTTCCTCAAAAAGTGATGCGTCCGTCGTCAGTTTGGAGTTCTCGGGGGCATGAGGTTCCCACGGTCGTCCACCAAGAGTCCTGATCTCCGTTTCAGGTACCCCCAGATGCCCATAAACATCATCGTCCGACCATCTCAGAGCATTTTGGGAGACGCGGAAAAGGATATTTGACGTCATGAGGTCTACATGATTTACATCGATCGGTGACTTGTACAAGCGGGCAAAATCGCCGTGGACCAAGCCGGCGGTGTGCATGCAATATATTGCCTCAGCTGTCTGTTTAGCCACCCTCCGTGCCAGATCGCCCCATAGTCTTCGACTACCAGACACCCTCCCCAGACAGCCCAACACGGCCAAAATGCTCGGGCCAGCCAGCGGGGAGATGCGAAATTAATGGATGCGCCGAAACACGAAAGGAAACAACGCTGAAACTTGAGCATGCTGGATCGGTCATCCGATCATTCACGTCATCCCATAGCGCACAATTATGATGCTGAATTCGCAAAAAAATAAGCCCATGAATCGTGCAAAAACAAATTTTAAATTTACATTTTTAGGACTCGTAACGTGCCATCCAGAAACGGCACTGATACACTAGGCAGGGGTTGATTTTGGTTGGCTAAAAGCGCGTACGCCCACACATCTCCCGAAGTATTAGACGCAAAGCTCGAGACGATTGGCTTATCTGCATGACAGTTACTTATGAGTTTTATTCACGGTCAGATCCATCTCCATCTCCTGATTATTAATAACATTCCCAGGAGTCAGGTCCAACCGGCTCGAGCGGCTTCCGACGCGGCTTGAACGCCCCCCGCAGTCCGTGTGCTCGAGCGCGACGATAAAGGGCATCAGCGTGAGTGGAGGATAAATTGAGCAAGTACACGTAATGTCTTCGGCGGGTGTTAACGGCATGCTGGATCATCACCGCTTGGGCGGAGTTGTCAGAGTCCACTACCATACCGGAGTCCCGTTAACCGTGTTCAGGAGTGAGGACAAAGGCATACTTGGCGATGTTCCGATGCGTAAAGATGTCACCCAGCGTGCAGCCGCAAATGGTGGTCCCCGCTACTCGAGACTCCGCGGAGCCTGTGGCAATGGAAAATTCGGAAGTCCCCATATTTTGGGTGCCCCTCACATCCAGTCACGAGCTCCCCAAATGGGAACGCGATTAATCGAGTCTCATCGCCTCGCTTCTCGCACTTGGCGGTCACTGAGTCGGTTAACAGTGTCTACAAAACCTCCCCGTTCCTACGGCGGTACCTGAGGAATGTCCGCCGACGCAAAAGTCTGAATGAATGGAAGGGAAAGAGTTCACTGGACTCTTCCTGGAAGATCCGTTCCACTTAACGATCGATAGATCACTATACTTAGCAGTGAACGGTGGGGTCCGGAATGGAGGAGCCCCTTTCATGCCGACAACGTCTAGATGAATGGAAGGAATGTCAAAGCCTTGCCGTTTCTACGGCGGCACCTGACGAAGAACCGCCGACGCAATTTACACTCCGCTGCTCAGTTGACCTCTTTGCTGCGATCCGATAATACCCTGTTTGTAATCCCTTTTCTCACAACGTACGTACAAGACTATGCGCTTCCCGCATCGCGAATGTCGGGGCATGCGGCTCCCCGGATCGCGCATGAGTGGGAAAACGTAAGTTAACGTACGGCATCTCAAGCCGAAGGCGTAAAGTTAAAGTTAGTTCAATTAAAGTGCTTTCTATTATCTACGGTCTCCTCAAAATATCAACCCCATTTCGGGACAGCGCCCTGACCAAAGTCTCCGAACCAATCGCACGGAACAAATTTGGACTTCCCGGCCTGCTCCTACTTGGTTGTGCATCGTCATTTGAGGCATTTTTAGACCGAAATGACTTCTAACCGCGACTTGACCGCGACGTCCGATGGAGTAGTAAGTGGAGAATGTCTAGGACATCTTCTCACTTGAGGCATTTTTGGATCGAAATGACTTCTAACCGCTACCTCCGATGGAGAATGTCTAAGATATGTTTCGAACTGGGAAGGGACGAGCTCCACAAGTGGGTCTCATTGCGACATTACGATCTCCATGTCTTCTGGAGATTTTGTTCGCTCACCGATTTTACTCCGGACAACATATATGAAGACCTCTCTTCTTGGGATTCTGCACCTCTCGAATGTTCCGTCGCGCGCTAGTGACTCTGGCTTATCTTGTTCCATGTTTCTGCAAGGTATATGAAGATGTCACTGATCTGCCAGGCCTTTCATATGACTTTGTGATCATCGGAGGTGCGTTCATCGACACCGGCGATGTAACGTTAAATTGATTTTATGCAAGGTGGAACAGCTGGGAATGTTGTCGCAAACCGTCTAACTGAAAACCCAAATTTCTCCGTGTTGGTATTGGAGGCAGGAGTGTCGTTGGTAGATTTCCCTGAGCTCTTCGTCGTGAATTTGACGTATTCCTCAGGAACGAAGGTGTTATCGACTCCATCGTTCCGTTCTTGCTTCTAAACCTCGTTCAACCTAATAATATTTACGAATGGAGTACCTGGTATTCTCCACGCAAGAAACTGTTATTGACTAGTGCTAGATTACACTACTACACCCCAATCCGGTCTGAATGGTCGTATTATCAACTACCTCAGAGGTCAGTCCACTAGTACTCTATCCATATCCTGTCCGAACTAATCTCCATTCATGCGTAAAGCACATATTCTCGGAGGATGCAGCGCGCACAGTAAGATGTTTGCATCTTCGACCGGGTTGCTGCTAAATATGGTAGATGGAATGGCGTATACTCGCGGGTCAGCAGATGACTACAATCGCTATGCGAAGGTGACGGGCGATCCGGGGTGGTCCTGGGACCGATTGCTGCCATATTTCTTCAAGGCAAGTACGAAACGGTTTGCGCGACACCCTTTCTTACTTCATGCACTCGCCAGAATGAAAGGTGGACCGAGCCGGCGGATCATCATGATACGCGGGGCCAATTCGACCCTTCAGTGCACAGCACTCGGGGAATTAATTTCGTTAGCCTGGACGGCTATCCTTGGCCGATGTTCGAAGACCGTGTTATCGAAACTACCAAATATTTTCCTGAAGAGTTTCCGTTCAATTTGGATATGAATTCTGGGAAGCCTTTGGGAGTTGGTACGCGTAATAAATTCCTAAGCGTGAAAAATGGCTGACACAAAAAAAATAGGGTGGATACAGTCCACGATCGGTGGTGGAGAGCGAAGCACGTCGGCGACTTCCTATCTTGCACCAAACTTTATCCAGCGAGGAAATTTACATGTTCTGCTACACGCACAAGTCTCTAAACTCGTCAATTCCAGCCGCGTCGGCGGGAAATTAGCCTTTGAAGGAGCGGAATTCGCACAGGGTAGGTTATTTATCGTGACAGGGAATGTGTAATCATATATACCCTCAGGAGGATCTCTATTCATTGCGAAAGCCAGAAAAGAGATCATTCTGTCCGCCGGAGCTGTGGGGACCCCATCTATTCTAATGCACTCTGGAATAGGCGATCAAGAAGCTTTGGTCGCCCTCGGAATTCCCTCTCTCCTCGATCTGAAATCGGTGGGGGCCAATGCCAGCGATCAACCTCAATTTGGCGTCAGCTGGTCCGTAAATTCGACCCAAACCTTAGCGTCCATAAACCAGAACCACACAAGCTTCGACGAGGCGTTTGCCCAATGGAACAGAACACGCACCGGTCCCTTTGTGGAAACCGGAACGACTAACCTCGCATTTCTTCGTCTGGACTCTGACTCGCTCGGGAATTTCACCGATCCTTCCGCTGGAGATGATTCGCCACATTTCGAGATAGCATTTTCAGTGAGTGTTTCACGGCGTTGTATTACGAACAACTCAATAATCTGGACGGCGGGAAATTTTCTAGCCCTCCGGGGGAAAAGGCCCTGGAAATTTCATGTCGGTTGAGATGGCAGTTCTCAATCCAGTCAGCCGTGCGTTTTAGAATTCAGTGAATTTTATCAGCCCTCTCAGTTGAACCAGGTGGTTCTATCACTATCACGAGTAACAATCCATTCGATGCACCGGCTATTGACCCTGGGTTCCTCCAGAGTGAACCGGATCTTCTCACTGCCAGGGAAGCGCTCAAGCGCGTTCAAAAATTCGTCACAGCGCCTCTGTGGCGAGATTATATCATTGCTCCGACCCAGGACCTGGAAAATCTTTCCCAACATGAGCTTGACGAGTTCATCCGAAACAACACTAGAACATCTTTCCATCTCGTTGGGACTGCTGCGATGTCGCCCAGGAATGCAAATTACGGGGTGGTCGATCCAGATTTATTGGTCAAGGGCGCAACTGGACTTCGCATTATCGACGCCTCGGTTTTGGTGAGTGCAATGTATCCACCCTAGTGGCCCAGCCTGAACATTATGCCCAGCCGTTCGTGCCGAGTGCGCATACTCAAGCTGCTACGTATGTTGTGGCGGAGCGGGCTGCAGATTTAGTGAAAGAGGCGTGGATGTGACTCGGAATTCAATTCGGCTTATCTGTATCGCTTGCCTTTAGCACCACACGCGCGACAGGCGCGTTCGACGCACTGTCTTCCTCACACCCTCCTTCCCTTTAAGCTTCCCCTTCTTTCCCCGGTTTTCTCAGCCCGGCAACGTCCGATGGAGCGCAGAAGTGTAATCTTTTCCTCAAACGCACTCCAAAAAACTGCAATCCACTGCAAAAATTAGTAGTGAAACCCGCATAAGTGCACGCACCGAGGTTCGACTCGTGCGCCCCGCTGTAGTTGGTGGATCAGCGTTATCTTTTTTAAACAGAATTGAATGAATCCAAGAAACAGAATTTCGAACCGGTGTGAACACTCCGCTCTCGACCTATTTTTGCATCCTTGCATCCCCGCCGGGTTCGGTTTGCGCTCACCTTCGTTCACTACGCAAACGCTCGAAAATCCAAAATAAACCAAGGTTTCAAATCTGAGGAAGAAGCGGGCATAGTGTGAGGTAGTCAAGCTTAATTGCACGCAGCCAACATGGGAAGTTTCTGCAGACAGAATAAGAATGGCACGCACATCTTCGTCATCCCTACAAGCCAGGGACTCGCCAGATACGTATTTCGACGACGGCACACGGAGAAGACAGGAGACTCACGTGTCGCCCGTCCCGTCAAACAGCAGAACAAGCGTGCGGTATCCCCCGTCATGGAAGGCGGGTACGTCGCGACGTGCGCTTTCGACGCGTTGTTCTGGCTTGATAGCAGCGGGGTTGCCTCGCTCGACATTGCAGTGGCATTTCTTGGCTTGAGATCTGGCAAGGGCAACAGGCTGGGTTGCAGAATTTTCGGAGTGGCTTGGCCGAATGCCTTGCCCCACCTTCAACAAGCGAGGTAGGAGCTTCGAGTTGAAGTGTCTGTCTAGGAGAGACTAGTAGTAACAGTGGTTAGGTTCTCTTCAAACTGCAAGGAACTGGATCACACCTTGCTAATACGTATCATGGAGGATATTTCAGAGAGGCACAGAACATAATGGATGACATCTTCCGGGATGTCGAGAAATATCATGGGGGTGCGGGCGAGAGGGCGGTGTTGAGAGGGGGACGTCCACGTGATGGGACGCGCTGATCGCCTATCACCTCACAAGTCCAAACAATGGCCATATATTACGCGCCGAAAAAAAAAAATCGCGAGCGCGCTTGCTGCAAAAATCTAAATACAGTCTGATCTCAATCCTTAAAACTACCCATTCCCCTGCTGCGCAGATGAGGATGAGTCAAGGGCAAGCGGAAGGACCCTTTTCTTTGTGACCAAATTGGATAAACTTTTCAAGTCTTTGATACCAAAAAAGAGAATGGTGGTCTCTGACTCAAATGGAGAAAAATCAAGTCCGTTCCTTTTCATGCGAGCCACCTGGACCCTTGTGTGTACTTACGAGTTGGTGGTGAGAGTCGGCCGAGCGTAATGTTGCCGCGACTTGGTACTTGAAGTCGTGAAGTCGACTTTTCTAAGCTGATTTAAGTCGAGTTGAGTCGAGTCGCTTGCGCGACTCGGCTCGACTTTGAAGTCATTCATGTTGACTTGAAGCGACTTGAAGTGACTTTGAGTCGAGTATTCAACTAAAAATTTTAGAATAGTTGTGCGGACATAATAGGATGGTTTCTCCTGATGCTGGGTTCCTTGACAAGCGTGAACAGTGATCTGCATGCTTGCGGGTTGTATTGATGGACCCGCGAGGCAAAGGATGCCCAAAAATAAAAGTTGAGTGTGATCTACAATATTCTGTTCCCATTGGCCAGTAATTATGGTCTCAGAAGAACCTCAATCACTGCGTTCAGCGGGTTGATAGCCGCGACTTCGGCTAGGTTTCCCGAGCTGATGTCTGGCTATGTATAGCTAGGTCGCTTAGCTAGGGTCACTTGATTATGTGAGGTCACTGCGAGGCACATGTGGCTAGCCCTCGGATAGCCCACCCGCCGAACTCGCCAAGCCCCCGCTACCTGATGCTAGACGATGGGCAGCCCTAGCCGCACGTGGGCTAGACCGGCTAGCCGGTATCTAGCAGCATCTAGACGGCACCTCCGGCTATTTCTGGCTAGGCGGTGCTGCGGCTATCCACCCCTGAATGCAGTGATTCAAACCTGTTCAAGGTCGGAATCACTTTATCTGATGCAAGACCGTTATGATCTAAAAAACGAGGTCTGCACAGCACACATGGTCTAGAGCTTTAAATGAGTACCAAAAGTCGACTTAAGTCGACTTGAACGACTTGACTCGACTTGAACGACTTGACTCGACTTGAACCACAAAAGTCGAGTCAAAGTCGAGTCAAAGTGCGACTTGTCGTGACTTTCCAAGTCGGAACTCGACTTTTCAAGTCGCGGCAACATTAGCCGAGCGAGACCAATAGTGAGGTTAGTGGAGGTAAGCGGAGGTCGTTATCATTGGCCCGTCAAGGTCTCCATACGGCGAGTGCCCATTAATGTGATCATCTCATTCTTGTTGCGACAGCAGATACAGTGAGTCAAGGCAGAATGAGGCCATGTATATTCCAGCTTCTAATCATGAATAACTGCTATGTATCAAGGCGGCGGGTAGAAAGAAGGTAGCAAACGTACAAGAGGAGGCAAGTAAGCTATATATCTGAAAGTAATTACAGGGATGTTTTTGGGTAATATTGTGAGAAACGGCGATTATCATGAGTGGGGGGGTGGAAAAACACGGAGTGAAGCCCGCCGCAACATCAACCTGTGACCGGCGAGCTGCAACGCAAGGGAAATGATTGACTCGCAGCAACGCGACTTCGCCTGGAGTTGAATTGCTGCGCAGGCACGAGTTTTTATACTGGTGGGATGTAAGATTCGTGGGTGGATGTAGACGCGAACGCACCACTCACCTATGTGCAAAATTTCATTCGAAGTAGCTGAGGACCAATGTCTGCTGCGCGAAATATTCCACCGCTCCGCTATACGGCGCGAGGCCTGACGACCACAATTCTGACCACGACCCTCTGCGAGTCTCAAGGATGATCAGCGGAGAATGGATGTCTGACGGAAAGATTCGATATTGTTGTGCACGGTAGTCGATGTTGGCATACACTATCGCGTTTTCCCACTAGAATGGCTGATAGATCCGTACGACCGCAACATCGGAACCAATTCTTGGGAGGGTTAAAAGCCTCAAGTGGCCGGTATCTTCGATCGTCGAGAGTAGTTTTGTCACGCCGGTCGTAAAAGCCCAGATAACTTGCACGATGAGCAATCTGAATCGAAAACAACCACCTACACAATGTTAAGCTAGAACTCAGCTCGAGTGGTTTATTTCAAATCGTGACTTACGAATTCGATGTCTCTTTGCGGATGCATATGACAATATTCGCGTAGTCGCCACCATGAAGTACTTCAGCCTCGAAAGAAAAGATGTTGTGGGAGGGCAGTCCGATGTGATATGTCCCGAGCAAAGAATCGTCGTTCACGCGCCAGAGCTCGAAGCGGGACCAGAGCCCGAGTGTTTCCCGAGGGCAAAACAGGATATACTTCCCTCTCCGAAGAAGTCTAATGTTTCCGGCTACGGACGGTGTGGGCAGTGCGGGAGATGTCAACGGATGCAGCACAATCTGTGCATACCCTTGTACTTGAAGTGGATCTGCCGTCGCCCTCTAGAACTAGCAATTTTAAGGATTCTTGAGAAAGTCTTCGGGCGCGGCGATGATGGTGACCATGCCTCTGGGCTGAGAATCAACCGCTTCACGACTGTCACAAGACTCTGCGTCGACATCGACCGTATGTCCGCGGCACACAGTCTGTCGACGAATCCCCGATGACGGAGATCCTCCACGAGAGCCATCCAGACGGCAGGGGTGAATGCAAAGTGGTGATATTTGTTCGTCTGGAATAATTGGCTTCGGTCAAGCTTCAGTGCAGACTACGGAGAATTGAATCGCACCTGACTAGTACACATCACGGAGGCTATATCACAGAGACAGAGAATCTCGCGGACAACATCTTCGGGGAGGTCGACAAATCGAAAGATCATGTGAAGATGCTCCGCCACGTGACGAGGCGCGCTGATCGCGTATCACCCCATAGCAGCTACAAACAATGGATCGAGACGTTTCGCGGTTGTTGATCGGCAAAGAAGGGCCATAACCAGTTATACACGTGAAAAATATTTTATCGCAGTATTCATCTGTATACCCATCCATTTTTGCGCTTATATGCGCTGGCGGTGAGCTAATCAAGCTTCAAAAAGAGCAGTTCCTCCGCGGCAACGGTTGTCAATTGCTTGGATAAATATGTCACACCTTGCATGCAGGTCTCACTCTGAGGCTTAACAGTACACCGAGATTTATCTCAGGATAGTGGCTCAGACCTTTGATCTCTGTCATATTGCAAAATTCTGAATCTGGGAAGCAGACCTGGTTGTTCCTCAGAGTTTGAGTGGGTTGAAAACAGTCTCAATAAAGTATTTATACCAGTCTTTCCGCATTTGTATTCCCTAGCCAACTCATCATCTAGCTCATAGACAGTAATGGTACGGACTGGCCAGGTATTTAAGTTCCTGAAAATGGAGAAAAGGCTTCGCACTCACCGGGGATTGGTGTCAAAATACCACCTACATCCTTTCATTCAAAGTAGCTGAGGACAAAAGTCTGCTCTGTCGCGTATCCGACCGCTCCGCTATATGGTGCGGGGTCTGCCGACCCTCGGGGTGCGGAGATTTGAAGAATGATCGGTGCAGAATATTCTTGTGGGAAAATTTGGTGGTTTGGGGGTTCGGTAGCCCAGATTTCAGCCTTGGTGTGGCCAGAATACGAGATTCGGTAGGTGCGCAAAGCTGCTACCACTGGAATGCAACTCTGTTGCTGCCATGTGAATTGGCTGCCGCTTGTCCCTGGAAGGGATAGTCGGAACCGGCACATTAGAGCACGGGCTGTGGAACTGCCAAGCACTCGAGGTTTAGAATATGGGATGTAGATCCACACCCGGTATGTGCCGCATTGAAGTGGACTTTCATGTACTGCAAATATTACGTCAAGTCGTACTATTCTACCTTTAACCTTGACTATGTGCGAGGCGACATGCGGGAGATTTGATGGTAGCACAGGATTGAGCATATTGTGTTGTGCTACCGGTGTCCACAGAATAGAAAGAGAGGTCATAGCGAAGACTCTGATCTCTTGAGTCCTTCCGGAAGTCCAGCTGAGGATAAAGTAACCTGGAATGAGTTCCGTCTGGCAATCCCATCGCTACAAACATTGAGCATGAGAGGAGAATCATCTTGGGCGTAACAGACACACGGGGCAAATAATCAGGCAATATTGTTGTGCACGCCAGTCGATGATGGCATACATTGTTTCGTCCCCACTGACGCGTGCAGCAGCAATACCGAAACAGATTTTGGGGGAGGATGGGTGACCAAAATGGCCCCCTGTGCAGTCGATCTTTGAGAGCAGTTCTATCACTCCGGTGGCAAAATTCCAGCTAACGATCTCCACGAAACCACTGGAACAAAAATAATTGTCACACAATGTCAGGAGAGAATCTCAACTAGAGTCGTATACATACGGTTCCGGAAATTGTGGCACCGTACCCGTGAGGATGCACAGAACAATATTCGCGCACTCGCCGCCGGGGAGTACTTCAGCCTCGAAACAATAGATGCTGTGAGAGGGGAGTCTGCTGCGGTACGTTCCGAGTAACGAGTCGTCGACGACACGCCAGCATTTGAGGACTTGTACGCCTTCCGCATCCACATCGCAAAATAGGGCATATTTCCCACCCCGAAGAACTGTGAATTTTCGGCGGAGGGGCACTGTAGGATGGATCGACGGATGCAGCACAATGTGCGCGCATGGTTCGACTGGAGATGGAACTAATACTTGTCGTCCACGTGAATTAGGAAGTTTGTTCAGAATTCTGGAGAAAGACTTGGGACGCGGCGAAGGAGGTGGTGACCATGCCTTTGGGCCGACGACCAACCGCCTCACGACTGCCATCAGACTCTGTGTCGACATCGCCCGTATATCTGCAGCAGACAGTCGGTCGACGAATCCAAGATGCCGCAGATCTTCCACAAGAGCTATCCAGATGGTTGGGGTGAATGCGAGCTCGTGGAGGTACTTGTTCGTCTGTGTGATTAGGAATTGATTGGTTCCGGTGTAGACTACAAGCAGCTGGGTCGCACCTGGCTACTTGATACCACGGAGGATATGTCAGAGAGACACAGAGAATACTGGATAACATCTTCCGGGATATCGAGAAAGATCATGGTGGTGGGAGGCAAGATGCGATACGTCCACGTGATGGGCGCGCTCATCGCTTATCACCCCACAAGTACAAACAATGTATCGTAAGTAAGATTTTGCAAAACAGGATTTTGCCCCAAATCAAGTACTGATCTGGGTGACATTCAAAGTACTGGGCTATCCTACCATCCACAGTTCACAATTCCCGGCTATCACCTGACAACCCAACCCGATTTAAGGACTGGCTGAGCTTGACTTTCTCACCACTATGGAGCGTCCTTTTAGTATTCCAACTGCTGACGGAGGCCGACTTTTGCCCGTTGTGAAATCCAGTTTTACAAGATTTTTACGGCGTTGCTGCAAATCCTCTGAAGAACGAATAGTCTGAGCAGAGCCGTAACCATGTATACGCGCCAGCAACACTTCCAGCGGACAAAATCCTGTTGTGGCTTAATTCACGTTCGTATTTACTCCACAGCAATTATTTGAGGGGAACTTGAGCAAATCGACTCGGGTCATACATACAATGTCGAATTAAAATGACAGTGTATGGTATACTATCCCCCCCTAGATCTCGGACACTTAAGGAAAATCGCAATGTAGCATTTTATATAATGGTCTTTGTGTCAGGCTGAGTACTTAGATCGACAGGAATCTGTCTTTTACCCCAGATTCAAATTTTAATTCATGAGAAACGAGCAAGAATTACCCAAACGGCGTCGTTTTTTCCGGGGTTGCTGGAAACTCACCAGTTTAGCTGATGAGAAACACTAGGAGAATCAGGCAGTGTAAAGAGAACCAGTGTATGATTTCGGAGGAGTAAGCAGGGTACAGAAGATGGGCGTAAAGAGCAAGGAGGAAGGCTGATGTAAGTAATGATCTCTGGTCATGTGAGTAGAACCGGTCCCGGGTTTACAGTTGCCATGTGTCCGAGTACTAGGTAACACATCATATTTGGATTGCCGGCTTCATATCTGACCCTCTTGCAGCCGAAGTGCCTCTAAATCTTGTAGGGGGGAGCTAATCATTCAGGACTATGATATCCATGAGGCAGAGGATGAGGAATACTCCGGATGGTCAACAGGGAGCATGGACCTTCTTACCATCATTGTTGGCAGTTGACAAATCAATTTGGCGGGCATGCCTTGATACTTCGGTCCATTGTGACAGCTGCAAGACTACTGTGCCTCTGAAATTTTATGTGGGCACTCTTACGATGTAAATGTATATTTTGGATGCATTTAAGAGATGATAAGAACCCAGGGAGAGGGCCCTAGGCCTTAAAATAGGCTAAATCAGTGAAAATGGCCCAAGTTATCAACTTTCCGTGTTAATATATATATATGAAAGATGCGAGGTTGTAAGGGTTTTTGACCTTATATCTACAGGGCCCCTCCTATCGCTTACTTTAAGCCAAAAATCTCGGAAAACGGTTGAGTTTTACACGAGAAATGTTTGTTTGTCCGAGTACTAGGTGTGTCCGGGACGGTGGGGGGGGATAGTAGTGTCCTTTTCTTGTTAGCAGATGAATGCCACCACAATTATTTCAAACGTGGCAGTGAACGTCCGACGTGGGTGAGTTGTGGGTGAGTAGAGTGTCGCGTGTTTGAGGGTCGCGTGTTTAAGTACTAGTGTCGCGTGTTCAACCCTCGCGTGTTTAAACGTTTAAGTGTCGTCGAATCTAGATCTGAGGCACCAGGGCTCGACAAAGAATATCTCGCGAAGGGATGTAAAACATCGCAGATCCACAGATCTACTCTGACAAAGCAATCAAATTGCAAACGAGTGGCGGGAGATACAGATGGTAATGATACAGTGGACACGCCGCGACAATCCAACCCAAAATCGGACCCAGACTCACTTCTAGTCTCAAATCGCGGTGAACTGCTGCGGGCACCTGCACCCCCAAAAAGATCAGTCCCTCCTACCTATACCAGAATGCAATGCGGAAGCTAGACGTACCGCGCAGGCTCCGGCAGGTACCTGGGCTTGAGGTCCTTGAGATCGTACACGCCGGTGTAGGCACCGAACGCGTACGGCTCGTCCGCCTCGTGCAGCGTAGGCATGCACGTGCTGAGGGGGAACATGTTCGTCTCCAACTCCTCGCGCTCTGTGGTGGCGCGCTGCGGGCCAGTGGTGGTGGAGTTCTTCTCGTCATGGTCCGTGCCCCGCCCACAGACGGTGCGCCGCGTGTTGGACGTTCGTCACGGTGTAGAAATACACAAAGTGCCAGATGAAGGCCTGTGCGGTCTAAGTAGTAATCGACCTTCGCAGTCCAAGCAGAAATCGATATTTTTGCAGTACAAGTAACGCGCCTGCCTGGTGCAAGACATGTGAGATTTGTGAGATATGTAAACCTGCAGGGAGGGCGATAAGAACGAATTTAATTTAGCGCTCGACGCGGAACTGTGAGTGGCTTACGCGGAATTGCGAGTGGGTAGGTGGCTTGCGGTATGTAAGGTAGAGCTAGGTGGTGATCAAAGCAAACTTGTGTGATGTGCGTGGCGAGAGGCACTTGCTCCCAGGCAGAGTAGAGGGCGGGCGCACACTCGACCACGGAGAAAGTCTTGCGTGCATAATATGACGTGACGAAGCGCAGGAAAGCTTCCCAGATATTGAATTGGACCAGAATCCCAGCAAGGACGACGGCGATGACGATGGCACCGCAGAGGAGGAAAGACGAACGACGGCCGCAGAGCAGAAAATATGAACGACGCGAGAAAGGAGAAACGACGAACGACGCCACCTGAGGAATGTCAGGCTGCAATCGGACGTAAAGCGGTGGACGTTGGTGGTGCGCGGGACAAGAATGAGCGGAGTCGGGATGGCCAGCGCATAAAATGCATAAGAAATAAAAGTCGGCGAAGGAGGTGGGCATACAGGTATGTATGCTGCTTGGGTAGTTGGTGCGATGGTGCGAGGCGGGATCGGTAGTGGAGTTAGACGATGGGTGGATGTATGCCCCGATATTTGCAGATTTTGACTCTCAGCGACGACTCTCAGCGACTCCGCCCGCTGAGGATGAGGCCCGCGTCGGAGGCTTAAGTTGTATGTCGTGTAAGGGAGGCTTTGGAAAAGTTTGCGTGGCTCCACATTCGGATGGCGTTCACGGCTGCCTCGAGCGAGAAGTTGGAGAGATACTCAATAGATGCATTCCGGAGGGTCCTCGCCTATAACTCAGATTCTCAGCAAGCCTTCAAGACGCCGCAGGCATACACTGGGACTCACTAATGGTCCGCAAGAAAACGACCAAAGTCATCGTTCCTCCCCTTGTGTTCCCATAGATCTTGAAGCTCTCCATGGAAGTGATCATGCAGCAACGTAGGTCGGATAGGATCTGCCTTGGACGTAGCCAGTCTCGAGAGAAGTGGATGTCGACGATGTGGAGCGGAACCAGAGGAGCCGCGATCATGTGACATATACAAGATCATGTAACATGACGCGATGCGATGCTATTAAGGTAGCGGCCATACAAACACCGTCAACGTTCCAAATATGGGCAAATTCCCGAAATAAATGTGCTAGATAATCAGTAATGTACTTGAGGCTTATCCCTTCCATGAATCTCAAGGTATACATGCAGGCTTTCGTTTGGTTCTGCTCACTAAGGATTTGGACAAGTGTAGAAAATGTAGTTACAGATTTAAGTCGCCATCAGCTAAAAGCTCTCAAAATTGATGGGAACCTTGTGAGGACAACTCCTCAGTCAATTCTCATTTTTTTGTCTAAGGGTTTGATTGGGGCATCCGTAAGATATGTATCTATAGATTCATGGAAGGGATAAGCCTTAAGTACATTGCTGATTATCTAGCACATTTATTTCGAGAATTTGCCCATATTTGGAACGTTGACGGTGTTTGTATGGCCGCTACCTTATATCATTTCGACCAACGGTTCAGGTGACGGGTGATGGAGGGTGAACTGAACAATTTCACCCAGGTGACAGTGACGGATGGTTTTGGGGCCAAATGGGTCCGAAAACACGAAAATTTTCGTTACGGCATTCGCCGGCTGACCATTTAGGATACCCCTGTAAATGTCCTTAATAGACGTAGCACATGTGTGCAACGAATGCTGTCTCAGGACACGGCATAACCTAGTAGCATCGTCGGTCCGTTAAGGCACAAGAGCGCGCCAGGGCGTTTCGCGCCCCAGCACTTCATTTGAGTCTAAACCGCACAGCCGACCTTGCCGAGTAAGCTTTTGAGACTCCGCTTCGCCAGTTCCCGGGACCTGCTAAAGAGATGATCGATTAGATTAGCGGAATTTGAAAAGGCTTCGGACAGACGGACAGGCGTAATTTTATAAAGAGGGAAAAGAGGGAGATGTTCATCTAGACCCTTCCAACTGTCACTTTTAATTCATTGTCAACCTTCTCGTGCGAACGAGAGCATCATTCCCGGCTTTCCCCGATATTATCGGTCTCCATGAATAGCTTCGTGGGACTCCGACATGCGCGCCATTGGGCAGGGTGAGGTAACTAGAAGCGCCGCAAAGCCTCCCAAGCGCCTACGACGCTCTCCTATCTAATGCGTTATCCCCCATGCACGGCCAGGTTTCTGATTCTCAGTCCAGTTTGCAACAATCTTGCATGTTGCTTCTTTGAAAGTTTCGCGGCGACTTGATATTAATATTCCCTCCGCTGTTTCAAATTACAGTTGTCTGCCACGGGCCTCGTCACGGGTGAGATAGGTTCATGCAACTTGTCAGGCAGTCAGAAGGGATTCAGATCGAAGGCGGTTCTATTCTTCGAAACAGAGTATATGTTCCTTCTCTGCAATGAAGGCTCCGGACGCACCCCAGATGGCTCTTTCAACCCTTACCCAGCTTTCCAATCTCATTTCACAGTCTGTCGCAACCCTCGAGCGCATCTCCACCGAAACGGGTATCGCGCTTCCCGATCTGGATAATCCAACCATTGCGGTCGAATCTGAAGTTCTCAGGACGAATGCCGCGGCAATCGAAGCCGCAAAGATTATCGCAGCCGCGGGTCTGCAGCTCGCGGCGCTTACTATGCCTCCCAAGGACTACGTATTTGAGGTGGTTTTCGGTGTAAGTACCCTCCATCACTTTAATTCCTGTCTTCCGACTCCGACTCGACTGCTTACCAGGCCCACCTGGCAGCCTCGCTTCGTGTGTGCATGGAAGCTAACGCGACAGAGATCTTGAGAGAGGCAGGACCAAATGTCCGATTTTCTTTCTGGATAGATGGAAATTAGAGTTGATTCGGATATTGCAGGGTTTGCATGCGGACAATATCGCGGAAAAGAGTCACATCGATGGCGGGAAGCTTGGTGCGTACATGAACTATGACCCTCAGTCCGCGACCCCATAATCTAAAGCCCGCATCATGCGTCATCTTGCCTCTCACCATATCTACCGCGAGGTTGCGCCGGATACATTCGCCAATAACCGACTCTCTGCTACGCTTGATACCAAAAAGCCCGTCGCCGAGCTCTTTTCTGAGTACGTCTCGATGCTTCGCAGTAAGGATTTTGGACTCAATTATTGCTTTAGCCACGCGGCGGACGCCCACGACACCTGCGCGTCGGGTCCGCTCACAAACAACGGCTCCTGGCCTTCCTCCTCTCGGAGGAACCCCGCCGCCCCAGCCATCATGCGTGCAACGTCCCCGGCGAACGGCGGTGGCGCGTCGGGGAACAGCTGGGCTGCGACGCGTTGAGCTTTTTGCAAGCGAGTAAAACGACCCCATGCATGCTCGCGTCGCTGAGCAGCTCTTCCGCCCAGTCGCAGAACTTCCACGCGCTCGTGCGCGCGCCGACGAAGCGGTGCGTGGCGGGTCAATGTGTGCTAGCGGGCCGCGCATGCTCCCCAGTGTGGTCTCCCACAGCGCACGCCCGGTCTCGAGGTCGCCCGAGGCCGCGACGTACTCGGCGAGGGTCACGCCGAAGAGCGCGTCGTAGTCGACAATGTAGTCCGAGGCGCCGCGCAGCGCGGGGAAATCGTAGACGCACGCGGGGAGCGAGGCGTTCGTGCGGGGGACGGCGGCGAAGAGGTGGAGACAGCGCTTAACGAGCGCGAAGTGCGCGAAGGTGGCATAGTTGGCGAGGGCCTGGAGGCGCAGGTCGCAGAGCCACAGGCGGTGGTCGCGCCGCGGGCCGTCCTCGAAGACCGCGTGCATGCAGTCACGCAGGGTGTGCATCGCCGCGACGTCGATGGCGCGGAGCTGGGCGTCCGCGAGCGGGAGGGCGGGCACGGGCGCGGAGGGGTCAACGGCGGAGACGGCGGTGGCGCGCAAGTGGGAGAAGGGGTCGCAGAACTTGGGGCCGTTGTCGAGGATTTGGATGCGCACGTAGCGGAAGGAATAGCGCCGCGGCAGGGACACGTCCGTCGGGAGCCAGTCGACGTTGGTCTCTCATCAGGCAGCCATGAGGTGCTTATCCATGTATTGCATGGATGGAGATCCTCCGCGACGTCTGTCGGTACTTCCCCGAACACCAGCCGCAGCCGGCACGGCGCGTCAATATTGACACCAACGGCGCCGAGGTGGAAGGATAGATAGCCGACGCGGTGCCCGCCAAAGTCGACGATAAAGTCGTCGCCCTTGGTCCACTCGTGCTTCTCCAGCTCGCCGATGGTCATCCGGTGCTCTGCTCTCCACTTGAAGTACGCCGCCTCGTCGGGAACGAAGCAGATCGCCTCTTGCGGCTCGTCAATCCACTCATACAGCGTTGGCTTCAGCGCTTCGGCCTATTCGCAAAGGCCGCGTTGAAGTTGGTCTCCAGGATAACATCAATCGTCTGGTTTTCAGGAACGGAAGCTGCCATGGGGTGAAGTTGAGATGGAGAGAACGAACCGGTCTCTTTTATGTATGGTTTCCATCCGATCTGCAGACGGATCTTGTGGCGAGGGTCAGCAGATCACGCAGGTCCCGCGCATGAAAAGGTGAATACAGCCAGATTTTTGGGATGGATGGGTGTATTATACGCCCAGGAAGAACTGGTAGAGTCGATACATGACTGGGAAGTCCTTTTTGAGGTGGGTCAAACCTGAAAGTGCGTCAAGGTTCGGGGACAAAAACATCGCAGACACCTATGATGTTTATCGCTGGGTTTGCCGACGGAGCCCTCGTTGTTTTTTGGAACGACGTCAAAAAAAAAAAATAGATAGGATTTTTGAATTTTTGCGCAGAGCGTCAACTACGGTGTCCTGATAGGATGAGATAACTCACGGTAGGCTTCAGGTGGTCGTCTTCACTTTCGGTCTGCTAAGGAAAACATTAACTACGTCGTGAATAATAAAATGGAGTCACTCACGGTTGCCTTTGGAAGGTCGTCCTCGTCTTCGACCTCCTCGACGGTAGCTTTTCTGGACTTGGTGAGAGGTGGTGCAGCCGCAACTTCGGGGTTCCTCTTGCGCTTCGCCACCGCGGACTTGCGACGAGTCTGTGGCTTCGATGATGCGCCACTACACGCAGGAACGGCTTTCGAGGAACGTAGATCTGAAATTAGACAGGTTATTTAGCGCAGAAGAGGGTGCTTGTACAAAAACACACCTCGTCGTTATCCAACGGCTCGGAGCGAGTAAGATTGATATTCCAAGCACGAGCCCAAGCTTATGTGCGCTCGCGCTGCAGTTAGAATGCCTGATTCTATCCAGCAAGAGTAGGCCCACAGCAGTAGAACAGAAGAAAACCGCGGGTGGAGATATGGAAGTCCAGAGCAAAGTGCTGGGAAATGACCCATCAAATATTAATGGAAGCTGTAGCCAAACAACCTTCCTTTTCTGACCGCCACTGCCACCTTTTGATATTCTACATCATCTAGCGCAGCTTAGAAAGACGTTGCGACGATGCATCTAGTCCTTGGGGTTGGGTGACTCGGATGTGCAAGGGGACTTGGGAATTAGACCGGCCGCAAATCAATCCACCTACGCCCTGCGACGGTGAGATTGGGATGTATATTCTGGTCTCGGTACGTTCCACGCGGTCATTGTCATTGTCATCTTTTTGTCATCCGACTTCTCCCTTCCATGGTCCTTTCATTTCCCTATCGGTTGCGTCGCGTATCCTAATCCTCATGCCTATTTCTCCGCAGTCAAGCGACTTCCAGTGAGGGATCCGTCGCTGGACTGAAGATTTTGATGTCTCCTAGGCTTTCGCCCGTTGCAATCCGGACGTCCGCGCCGCGCTGGCGCTTTCTATCCATGGCTTGCGCCCACCCCGCGCCGCATCGCGTCCACATGAGGAGCCTATCCATGCACGCGATCGTGCTTCTCTCAGGCACGGTCATTTACTGCATGCTCTTCACGCCAGCAACGAAGAAATGTACGCCAGAAAGGTACGGGTACCCTTCGTCCATCATTCACTAGCGCTGACATCTTGGATTCCGCAGACTAGTCGCCTCACCGCCGTCCCTCTTCTCACCTACTACCCTTGATCGAATTGACAATCACTTCGATCACCACATCCTCGGTCGATACCGCGTTGACTCCTCGTCCACTTGCACGGACTCCATCCCTCATCGCCCTTCTACTCCCACCTCCGCTCCTCTCGTGGTTACTTTGCTTCACGTCGTCGCTTATGTAATCAAAGCGCCTCTTTTCCTTCCCGTCACTCCCCTCCAATTCTGTCCTACCTACCGGCCTATCCTTCCGCCTGCTGGTCATTAGACATGCTCTCCTCCTTCTCCCGCACCCCGCTTCCGCGTGCGCTGCGATGGCGTTGCGTGCGGGCACTTCGTGCGACGCTACTCCTCTCCGGGCCCCATTCGTCGCATCCGTATCAATATCGCCCTCGGCGCTTTCTATCCGCCTTACCCCTCTTTCTTGTCGGTCCCCACGTCTCCCGCGTGCTACGTTGCTAGATTGGATTCGCCGTTGCTAGGTGTCGGGGATGCGAATCCCGTCGAGTCCCCCTCCTTCTTTTCATCCTCTCGTCGCCGCCACGGACAATATCGTTCTCGCGTCTTCACGGTGGTCGCCTCCCCATATTCCCGTCACGCTCGCGACCCCAGGACGATCCTACAATCTGACCACATACTTCCGCCGACCTCGCAGACCCCCTATGCGTTCCCTTCCGCGGACACGCGTCGATGCCCATGATGATCATCAAGCCTAGTCCGACCCCCATATGACAGCGCCAGATCGACAGCAAGATTACCTTCCTCCAAGCCCGCGCGCCGCCGACGCTGGGACTCTTCACCACCCGCGCTGTGTCCTCTTTTGTTCCCCTCCGCGGCACGCGTCCGCGCCGGCGCTGATTCCGACTTTGGATGATCCACTCGTCATGCTGACATGGGCGGCACAGATCCATGGCCAGTGTCTTCTCGCACCCATACACGAGCGGTGCGTCGTCTGCTCTGAATCTCTGCGCGCGCACTGACAACGATTTAGATACTTGGCCATCGACCGCCCGCTTCCTCCACTCGACTCCGACGAGCGCGACAGCCATCTTCCTCGCTTTTGGATACCCCGGGCTCGGATGGTGCGTCTCCAACCCATCCTCGTCCGCGCGCGCTGATGGTCGAGTCAGCTCTCGCCCTTGCGGTATCCGTGCCTACCGAGGCTCGTATACCCTCCCACTCCCCCACACCCGCCAGGCAAATGTACGTATTCGCCGCGGATTATATATTATGCGATGCTTGCTGTGGTGCGTCCATCCTTTCTCCCCATTCCTGCGCGCGCTCATCGTCCATCCTTATTTTTGCATTTACAGTATCCTTTCCCGGCACGTATCCCGGCTCCTTGCGCTCCAATCCACACGGCGCAAATAACGTCGATGGTTACCTCCTCAGCTATCCATTCGGTGGGAGTCCGATCTTGGCGAACGGGTGCGTCTCCCTTACCCGTCCTCAATGCCTTTCTGCCGCCCTCCCTTTTTACTCGTCGCGAGTGAGTGGCTCTCCTGCGCCCTCCTCCGTTCTCTCTCAGTCGTCGTCTTCCACTGACTACTTGCAGTGCTGGAGAAGTGGTGGGCGGTTCTGGGGGAAGACCATCTCATACCATGGGTAATTTGGCTTCAACGTACAGCCAACTACGCCGGTTCCAGAAAGCAGAAGAGCTTCAAGTTGAAATTGCCCTTCTAGAGAAGCAGAGGAAAATTCTTGGAAAACATCATCCAGAACCGCTGCGCATCACGGGTAATCTTGCGGCAATATATCACAATCAAGGCCAGCTCGAACGCGCGAGAGCTTGAGGTTGTCATCCTTGAAAAGCGGAGGAAGATTTTGGGGGATGATCATTCATATGCGACCTCGCAACTACGTACCGAGCGCAGGAGAAACTGCAAGATGCGGAGGAGCTGGAGGCGCTTCTCGGAGATCAATAGATCTGCATAGTTCATGTATTGATTCATTGTAACGGATTCATACCAGGAAGCGTCTCGTTTATTTATGTTCAGCTGGCAGTGGACCGTTGTGAAGTCTTTGATACTTCGATGTGATGCAGGACCGTTCGACAGTTGCGCAGACCAACAGATGCGGCAAGCTGGGAAGGAAGATTGGCAGAAATGTTTTGATTTGTCGGTGCACATGCTTTCCCGTGCGGCGTTCTAATAGAGCAGCGGGCAAAAAAAAAAAGGGGGGGGCAAAGATTGGCCATGGGAAACATGAATCAAGCTGTGTGTAGTGCTGAGCGGAACTTCGAGCGGTACTGAGTTAATCTGAACCCAAAATCTTGAAGCAAAAGGCATCGAATATTTGAGCGAATGCGAAATTGGAGGGATACAACCGTCGAAATGTTTGAAGAAGATTTATGTCAAGGATAACTCCGCGCTCGTCCTGCACCAGGATCCTCGAGGAGGCAAAACGCAGAGATTTGGAGGCTGATTGTGGTTTGACCGTGTGTAGTTGCCGAATCAAGAGAAATTCCTGAAAGCGGAGCAACTCCGGCCAAAAGTACGCTAGAATGCAAGTGGGCCTCCAGGAAGATGCAGAGGTTACATAGAACCATGGGTCAGCAGCCTCGAATTTACACTCAACATTTTGCCGCGCATTTGACGTGTGCCGAACTTCGACTGAAAGCTGGCGCCTTGAGGGTGAAACGGGAATTGCCGGCCACGGCGAGAGACGGCGCACAAGTCATTACAGATTACTAATACGATCATCGATCACATACCTCGGCACTTTATGCAAACGGCATCGCAGCTGTTCTCTCCCACCATGAGCCTGGACTTCCCCTGCCGCATCCCTGCTGAACCCGAAATATCTGGCATCGGTGTACGCGCGGCCATCTACGCTCAAAACCTGCTGAGCTTCATCCCCGCCATATCAGCCCTGTCAGACGGTGAAGTCGCCATCTACGAGCTTGAGGCCGTGAAGGACCAGTCTACGACCATCCTTATCACGGCCTTTGGCATATTGATTTCGGCCATGGTTCAAGCTCAGACTCTCGGACTACCCAATTTCCACGCCACTATCGTTCTCAATCTGAGCTGGATGAACAACACAAACACATTTATCTACTTTCTCCTCTACATCCAGCACAAGAGCCAGCTGGGACCGCAGCAGATCAAGTCCGACATAGAATCCTGGTTCAAGCATTTGAAGGCCTGGATCTCGGGCAGCGTTACGCTGGGAGAGCGCGAGATTAAGTTGAAGCCCGAGGGTACGTGAATGTCTCCTCGCTCGCGCTTCGCCATTGAACGGGCTTGCTAGGATTGACAGACAGTACAACTGCCCTCGAGAGTAACAGTCTCCCTGTTCAGAGCTTGAAATCACACACTGACCATTATATAGATCCTGTCATCGAACCGCGCTCTCTATTGGCGGCCATATTCAGAGTGAAGATCAGAGGAGTCGTCGGACTCCTTGGGTCCCTTCACCTCTCGATGATGGCGGCTCTTGGAATCTGGCTATGGATCAACCCTTCCTCCTTTGGAACCGCAGAGGAAGCCAACTCCTGCGCCATGGAGTTCTCATCCACCATCGTCTTCGGGCGGCGCATCCCCCTGGCGTCGCGCGCGCTGCGCATATGGTCGCTCCTCATCTACGCGCTTCTGCTCGTGCCGGGACTAAACCTCCTCTGGCCGCTCGTCATCTACATGCTCCTCATCAAGTTCTACAGCGCCTGGCGCAAGCCGCAGCATCGGCGCGAGGCGCGGAAGCGTGCGCGCCGCGCCAACGAAAACAGAAGTGAACTGAGCCCCCTCCCTGGTGCGGATTCCGCTACCGTACAACCAACACCCTCGGGGATGACCAAGCGTGCGCGGCACTTGGCGCAGCGCAGCCTCTGGGCCTTGCAGATATGGTACAACCCCTTCCTCCTCCCCACCGTCCTCGGCATGGTCGCGCTCTTCGCGATCAACATCATATTCATCGTGGATACCGAGGTCAGCCTACTGCAGAACAAACCCCTGCAAGAAGAGGGGGAGGGCGACTGGACGTTCGGGCAGACGCTCGCACTGCTTTTGTTGGTGCTTCCGTTGCGCGATCTTCGGGTGTTTGGGGCACGGAGAGATGTGAGTGCGAGTCTGCGGAATGCGGTGCATTGGCGAGCGCAGACGGAGATTTTGTGGGATTTGGTGAGGAGGGGGGCGGACTTAAATGTTGAGGCGGAAGGTGCGTTTCTCGCTTCAATTTATTCCTGCATGGCGACAATTAATTGAGCATTCGTGCGCCAGGGTCACCCTATCCGACGGTGCTGCTGCTAGCAGTGGCGCTCCGAAAAGATGTAGAGTTTACGAGGATATTGTTGTCGTCAGGGGCGAACCCCGATATTGCAGGTGAGCTCTCACCTTACCTTTCCTTAAGATCGATTCATATTACCTTACCTTGGACTCCAGACAGCACGGATTGCACACCACTCCAGGCCGCGGCCTTCCAAGGAAACCTCGAGATCGTGAAACTCCTCCTTGCCCACGGTGCGAATCCAAATATTGAAGGTACGCGAACAGACTTCTCTTCTCTTTTCGTTTTCAAAGGAAGCTGCCCCAACTATACTGACATTGCGATGTAATGCATTTCAGGAGGGCAGAACGGCACGGCACTGCAAGCAGCCACGGTTTGCGGGCATACGGATATTGTGAAGGTGTTGCTTGAGCATGGGGCGGATGCGAGTGTTCAAGGTATTTTAATTCAATTCGACATTTCATATTCGATACGACTTTCTCTTCCTTCCTTGCCTTCCTGCCATTCTCCCTTCCTTCATCTGTTCTTTCATTTTGTTCTACCTTCCCACCTTCCTTCCTTTCCTTCATTTAATCTACATCGACGAGTGCTGACTGACCCCATGGTGGAAATAATAGGTGGCAAGTACGGCACGGCGCTGCAGGCAGCATCGACTCTGGAGTATACAGAGATCGTCGAGCTGCTGAGGGCGCATGCGGCGCATCGGAATGGCGGGGGAGGAGGGCATTGGTTTCGTTGAGCGATGAGGGACGAGGACAGAGGATACGTATAGATATAAGATATAGAGACGTGATAAAATTCGGCCGCTAAGTAGCGGCGCAACAGAGCGGGCCGGACTCTGGCTGAAAGAAAACCGCAATATATTTGGTGAAGTGCAAGACTCAATCAAGTGGTTACTCAGAGTCGGCGGGAGTGTTGATTACAATGTTATGGCAGACAATGTGATGCATCGGAGCCGATCGGTCCGATGTCGTCCGATGCTCGTGAGTCATGAGTTGGTCATCATTCGATTGCTACGGCTTTCCACCATGAGGCTACCACAGGAACTCGTCGACGCAATCGTCTGTGAACTGGACGATGTAGAAACCTTGAAGGTCTGCTCGCTGGTTGGATCCGCTTTGCGGACCACGAGCCAGCGACTTCTTCTGCGCTCCTTAACGCTCACAGCTTACGACTCGGCATTAGCGCTAATACAACAATCACCACATATCGCGGGTTATATCACACGTCTCACCATTAAACTTCGACACCCATCCACTTCTACTTCTGCGGGGCCCAGCGACACTCAGAACCTTCGGCAGGTGTTGGCCAAATTGCTCAATGTGCGCCAATGCAACATCGAGGGGTCCACCTCCCGGCGCAACTGGGGTCATATGACGGCGGGGATGTCTTCGGCTCTGCTCGATTTTCTATCGCAACAGAATCTGGCCAGATTGGGTGTGCGTGCCATCGTCCAAATCCCTTTCGCGGTGTTCGTACGCCTTGTCAGGGCTGCCCCTATACTTTCCTTCTCCTACGTCTCCATCCGGGAAGACCCTGAGGACGCTTCGACAAATATAATTCCTCCACGGGCTCCTCTCCAGTGTTTGAACATGGAGTCACAGAACGTATGCACCCTCTTTGGCCGTCCGCAATTTGCCCCATATACGGGAACGCTCCGCCGTTTGTCCTTTTTACCCGAAGAAGACAGGACCGGCCGCGTCCTTTTCTCCGCACGCCGCACGCTCGAACATGTTCGCCTCTTCAGCTACGGTGTGTACCCATCCATCCCGCCATGTATTTACTCACATGCGCCCGACGCAGACCCCGTCATCCCGCTGCCCCAACTGCCCGCCCTGCGGTCTGCGGAAGTATGCATTCCCTTCATTGAGCGCACCTGCCTTGCCTTCCTCCCCACGCTCATCGGGCTCCTTCATGCCAGCCCCCAGCTCGCCGTGCTCATCATCAACTTCGTCCCCATCCCCGTCCCGTACTCCCCGCTTCCCGGCGTCCTCGACAGAGCTCTCATGGGCACCCTCAGCCACGAGCTCGCGGTGCACGCCAACACCCCACGACTCTGCTGGAGGCTCGACATCTCCGGTGCCGGCGGCGACGTGTTTTTCTCGGACTTTAGCCTCATGGTGCGGCGCGGGATGCCGCAGCTGCTTGCCCAGAAGCGCCTCGCGATCGAGGCGTATCAACAACCATCCATCAATAGGTACGCCCATTTCACCACGACGCAAGAAGTGGTTTCGCTCATACGCAATACATAGGTTCCACTAGGAATTCCGCAAGCGCCCCACAGCGTCGGCGCCGTCGAGTGTGGAAATTGCTAACTACACGACATTGTTAATTACGTACATAATGAAGAGAACCATCGAGGAGGATCCGCCGTTCCGTTGGCGCCCATATCTCAGTTTATGTAAACATCCTTCTACTTCAGACTCTCCCACAGTCTGCGATAAATTGAACCCCGAGCTTCCATAGGGAAGATACGTCATAAAATTCGGCCGCTACGTAGGCGCAAACTGCTGTCGGCTTTGTAAAATATGAGTGAGGCACAAGCAGTGGGGTTTGTTCTCAGAGACCAGTGAAAAGGATGGGCAGGATCCTAGGTTCCTTGCATATATTGCATAGAGAGTATCCCAAAGAGTTCCCTGAAACAAAGATATCCCAAATTGGTTCAGAAATGCCGGAAAAAATATTTGTTTGTCCGAGTAATAGGTTTGTCCGGAACGGTGGGAAACGATGGTATCTGCTAACAGCGCGATACAACAGGGAAGGAATTTAGCTATTGAGAAAGAAATTCAGCTGAGAGATGATAGTTGAAGGGAGTAGGGCGGGGAAGATTTATGCAGCGAGAAGGATTCACACCAGGGTTGACATGTTGACGGGAATCAGATGTCCGAGCTATGGATATTTTATGCTTTTCACCCCAGCAGAGGCGTGTGTATCGGGCGCTGGTGCCAAGACTAAAAAGTAGACTATCGCGTATCGGCGACGAGATAGGTATCGAATATCGCGTCGGTATCAAGTAAAGACTAAAAAGGTGGTAGCGTACTTGATGTATGGAGGTGAGAGGTGAGAGGAGATGATCATAGCGACGAGGTTGGACGGTATCTGGCAAGAAAAAGGCTACAGCGGACGATGACGAGTATGATGAGGGAACGGCGGAGTATGATGAGGAACGAAGTCGAAGAACGAAGTAGAAGAAGACGTACGAATCAGATTGGGATCGGGCGTTTTTGGCGTTGGGCGGGGGTGGGTGTGTTTGTTGGTTGTAGGTTCGCTGGGTTACAAGGGGATGTCAGTAAGTGTTCGTTACTCGCAGAAAAAGGGGGAGGACAGAAGAAGAAAATGACGAAGGCACAATGGAGAAGGAAGGACGACGGCGACGAAGATATCACGACGCCGCCCAAGCCGCCGTAAAAGAGACGAGGGCGGAGAGTGGGGGAATGAATCCCGGAGGATCCGCAGATGCCCCGCCCAGATGACGTTGTGTAAAACGACGAAGAGCGATGGGAGGTGGTGTGACGTGACGTGGTGTGACGGGGACGAAAAAAAGCAAGCAAGCCAATGCAAAACGGCGGGGAAAAGGTGGATGATGTGGGGAGAGCATAGGAATGACGCAAAGAGGAGGGGTAGGAGAGGAGCAGGACGAATGACCGCGGAAGGAAGAGAAGAAAAAGAGGAAGAGTTCGAATAATGTAGCGAGAAAAAAGTACGAAGGACGTAAGGAAGGACATTCACCTGTATTTGTGCAAGGGGGGACGCGAGCGGGCCGCGCTTGTGCGGGAATTGCTCGGGGCGCGGGTGCGAGTGCGTGCGCTCGAAGAGATGGCATTTGTTGCAGAGCTGCAGGGCGAGTGAGTCTACGGCAAAAGTGAAGGAGTGAGACTTACGACTTTACCGGGGGACAGATTGGAGCGGCGCCACGTGCTGGTGTCGGTAGTGCAGCAATTGAAGCAGCGGCGGTGGACGCGGTCACTGAGCTTGGTCGCCGCGTCGTCGGTGTGCACGACCTGGATGACGCCACCGTTTTGGGTCGGGGAACGCCATGGGTGCGCTGAGGAGCGGGTAGGGCACGTAGCCCGCGAGGCGCAGTGGGGTTACTGGTGGTGCTCGTAGCGGTCGTCCTGGTATGCGTGCGGGGCATGTCAGACGACGCGTACTGGGGGCGGGGGGCATCGGGGCGCTTAGGACACGGCGCTGCGGTCGAGGGACGAGCCACGGCGAACCAGAGTGGGTGGGGAAGGTGGCGATGGGGGGCTGGTCGCGGTGCTGATACGCAGCTCGCCCGCCGACCGTGGGCTCGTGCAGCTGAGACTCCATTTAGCGTCGGTTACACCGGGTGGAACAGCACGCGGTCCCCCCGTAAGGAGTGCGCTCCTCCCGACCTGGCAAGTGGGGTGCACAGGCAAACTGGGGAGATGTGAGTTAGTGTCGTGTAAAGGTAACGGAGGAGGGAACAGGACGAAGGAAAATGCGACGCCTGTAAAGGGAGAAAATGAAGCAGGGAAGGAAGATAAAGTACGCAGGGAATTTGAGACGAATTAGGAGGATGTGGCGGAATGGGGGAGAAGGAAAGGGAGCACGGTAACTAACAAAAAAAATGCAGCACAAACACACCTCATGGACAACCATACACCCGTCGCTGGAGGCTCGGGTTAAGCTCATCCACCACCTGCCCACGCTGCCCGTTACCGCGCTGTCTCTTGGGGGCTTCATCGCTGCGCTCACTTCCGTACTCGCGGAGCCATTGGAGGCCACATCTCGACTGAGGTTGGTGGGACTGGCGGTATTCGTAGGGATGGAAGAGGCAACGGCGTGCAGGCTGGTGGGAAGAAGGGGAAGAAGTTGCAACGGGCAGGAAACGAGAGTACAGCATCCGGCAATCTCGTACCGGTACTGTCATGATCTGGTGTGCCACGTGATCTTAACGAACCTTCTCATGACTACTACTAGTACTAGCCTCAGCCTCAGACTAGGGTTAATTGATATTCGTTCTACACGATGATGCTGCTCGGGTTGCGAAAAAGAAAAATGGTGTTTGTCTGTGTTTTCCCGAAGCGATTTTGGACGTGAAGCGATGCTAAGGCTGTCCAGCATTGATAGAACCATGCATTCAGACCTCGGTTCCTTTTGAACCGTCACACAGCCCCTGCGATGCCTCTCTGATCCTTACCAGAACCAGTACGGTCTCCCAGATCCAATGGATCGTCCTAGTGGCGACCCCAAGCCCTCTTCATCTGCTCTGACGCGCCTGGCCCAACTCCCTGTACACGCTCGGGCTCCACGGGTCTTGTTTCCAAGTATGGCTTTCACTGGTCCAGGGAGGACCCTACACGAAATCTACAATTCTCTTGGCGATACCGCTGAAAAGCACGCCAATCGGGCTGCTCACAGTTTGGGGCTCGGCCCCGTCGCGGTCGCCGATCGCATCAGCAAGTTTTTCGGAGACGGGAAAGAGCGGGAAAGGGCCTTGAATGGATTGCGAGATGAAATACCGCGAAAGTTGGAGAAGGACTGTGCCAGGCTGATGAAGTACGCCTTTCCGTGCGTATTTTTTTAACCTTTCGAGGTAAATTTCACTAACTGTAAGCAGCTCTGAATCCGCTAACACCCAATCCGAAGCGTTCAAGAGTTTAGTTACACTAACCACCAGATATCCCGGCATCAAACAGATCTTTTCGCAGCACCGAGTTGATGGTGAGCAAGCAGAGGAAGAAATTGCTTCGAAATGGGAGAGGGCGTCGGAGGAACGCCTTGGCCAGCAGTGGCACTTTCATCGCAAATTTGCGGCTGCATGCGTGTCTGATACAGACATCTCCTCCTTTCTCGACGCTCCACCCCAAAGGCTTGGATCTGTGGGAGATGACATCGAGGGCCTCAGCATCATTGAACGACTGATCGTTGCATCGGACTGCGAGTTCGTCGCGCTTCACCGTTTCTTTCCTTTTCTTCCACTCAGATTTTATCTCCAGGGGAAACTCGGCTTTCTCGCACCACCTTGCGATTCGGTACCTTGGGGGTATCTTGGAACTACCATCGTTCTGGCTTCAGGCTGGGACGATTCATCGCGCGGTTGTGCAGAAACTGCTAGCGCGGGCGGTGCTCCTCCTGAAAGACCTGGGCGTCGGCTCATCCGCACATCCTGAGCCGAGCGTCGAGGCCATAACCGACATAGAAGGTGTCGATATTCTTTGTGAGGCCCTTTTGGCCGGGATTCAGAAATGGCTCCCGGACCGATCTTTATCGGCAACCCACGAGTCTTGGTACCCGACCCTGCGATTCGTCCTGCAGCTTCTGAGACAGTGCGTTCAATTGTTAATTCAATCATGCCCATCTCATTCTATTTATCTTCAATGTTTAGACCTGAAACGGAGGATCTTCTGCCTATGTCGTGGAATATTGCAACAGGCATGTCGGAAAAATCGAAAAAGCCATATAAGGCCTGGTAGAACCTGACAGCCTTATAAGGCCTGGCCAGGTTTGGCAGTGGGCCTTATAAGACCTTATAAGGCCTGCTCAGGTCGTATACGTGATACCTCTTACAGCTGGTTGGATTTAGACCCAGCAGACGAATATAAATGTCCAGACACTTCCCAGAGGATTTTAGTTGGCTCACGTCATCAGATATCATCGAGTTTTCCTCACACGGACTCGATGTCTTAAAATGAATGAAATATCAATTTCCCGGGGATAAAAATATATTGTAGTCGACTGACGAATAAGTCACGCGGCGACGACAACTTTAGGCAACGGATAGGCTGTTTCTTGCCAATGAGCAGCTGGTGTGACGGTATAAGACATGGCAAGACATGACCAGATGTTGCCAGGCCTGGCCAGGCAAGCAGGCCTGTATTAGTCTGTTAGTTACCGCGCCTTGATTACCGTTAGGTCTCCTTGTTATGTAAGCTATCCCGTTTAGGAAGGCCATTTAGCCGAAACGACGCGACTTGGACGCGCCGCTCGACATCAGAGGATATCTGGGGCAAACTCGGGACACAGAACATTTTGAAAACTCTTCCAGTGCTTCCGAGACAGTGCTTTTGGAGTTCCGTCCTCGGAAATTGCCAATGGTCATGTAAAGTGGCCAATTCGGTGGATATATGGCTTAACTGGCCCTGAAAGCCTAGAGGAAATCACCAAAAATCACTAAATCTGGGTCAATGAAAATGAGACACAATTGGATCATATGAGTTGAGCAGGACGGTCCAACCGCGCCCAGAACGCGTCCCAGAAATTAGTTGTTTGTGCAAGCATCGCCATCATTACATAATAAGGAGACCTAACGGTAATCAGACCGCGGTAACTAACAGACTTCAGAACGAGGAACGAGCGAGGGAGTCTGTCAAGAGAGACTAGCACTGTGAGAAGGATTCATTATGAAATTCACGATAATTCTCGTGAATTTCAAGTTTCATGATGTTTCGTCAGGGACAGGCTCTTGAATTTCACGATGCTGTTCATGATGCATAAATTCCCATATTCTGACCATCGTGAATTTCCTGATGTTTCCGCGTGAATCCACAACCACTAAAAAAGACCTCCTCTAGCCCGGCTACCCTTTGAGGTATCACATTCTACATCATTCGGACACTACATTCAATCTATGCAACGTTAAATCTTTCCACTTATCCGGGTTAATTTTAGCTTTTCCATAGCTGTGGAGCGGAGTGGAGCCTCCACCCGGCCGCTCGAACAAGGTACAAAACTCAGTTCATCACATCCCAAAATTTCTCTATACATGTATGTGTCTCTTATGATTTGCCAAGTTATCTAGAGTCCGTAGCAAGTTGGTAAGCAACTCTTGCAGTTTAATAGTACAGCTCTCTTTACATACCTTTGTTGACTGTTTCACAATCTAATGAGACCAGCCTGCTTAAAGAGTGGGGCAATTGCATTTTTTCCCACTTTTACTTTGCTTTTATTCACGACGAAACACCTTGAAATCAGCGTATAACGTCATGAAAAATACATCATGAATGTTCCTATATACCTCGGGAAATTCAAAACCCATGTTCATGATGAATCATCATGAAAACCTGACAGACCATCATGAAATTCAAGGCAAACAGTTGTGAATTTCATGGCAAACAGTTGTGAATTTCATGAAAGTAAGTCATGAAAGGCATGTGGAATTTCATGATGGTTTGTCCTCTCAGTGTAGGCCTGTATATATTGAGTAAACTTACAGCAGTTGAAAATAGTTGCTTGACCGAGTCGTAAGTTGGTTGGCTTTTTCAAAAAGACACTAGCCAACAGGTCGTGAGTTCAAACCCCCAACTAACCATTAATTTCAGATGGTACCCAAGGCACTGACAGACTACAAAATCCTAACAGTTCATTAGAAACATAAGTTCCCAGTTGAAAGGAATGGGCGAGACATTTTTCTTTTAAATTCTGCCCTCGCCTGACAAGGTCTGGTAACCTCCTTCAGCCCTTATAAGAGCCATAATTCCTTACCAGGGCTTGTCAGGCCATATTTTGCCATATAGTACATATTTAAAGCTTATAAGGCTATTTTTTCCTGACGACCTTATTCGGCCTTACAAGGCCTGGGAAGGTCGTATATGCCGTTTACGATTTTTCCGACACACAGAGCTTGAAAAGTTGGTTCCATCCGAGTATGAATCGCGCCTCGTCGACGGCAGGGTGCGTGCACCCGCGTGAGTTATAGTTAGTTGCCATCTCTGGAACAGAGGAGCTGACAAAATTGACCAGGGAACGACCGTCTGATCAAGTCGGCTCCATGTTGCTCAATGCGCCAGCACAGATCCGACCCGGCGATGAGAGTGGGAAAGAAGCTATAAAAACGAAGGATGAAACCACATCGGACATCCCAACTCTGCGCCAGACGGACAAAACCCCGAAGGTCTGATTTGTTATGTGCAATATCTACCTTCTCACACAACACAGGTTCTCCTGCTGGGGTCATCCAATTCGGGAAAATCCACACTGCTTAAGCAGATGTTGTTTATCAACGGCGCCGTCTCAGACAGAAGTGATATTGACTCGTATCGGCAGCTTGTGCTCGAAGAGACGATGCGGGAGCTGCACCGGCTTGCAGAGTCACTTCCAGAACTTGGACTCAGTCTGCCGGACGAGCTTTCCGCCAACAAATACCATATCCCACGGAGCGGGTGGGATTATCCCTGGGGCCGTACGGTCCTCGAAGGATTGCTTGGAACCTGCACCGCCCTTCTGAATGATCCCGCCATCCAGAATGCGCTCAGACGTGGGGACGAAATCGGCTTACAAGAGAAGTGAGGTAGATAATACCGCACTATCTTCTAGACATTAACAACTTCAGCCTCTCTTACTTTTTAACTGCTCTACCCCGCGTATTCTCTCCTTCATACAATCCAACGCAGCAGGATATCCTCCATCTGCGTGTAAAGAGCACCGGTATCACAACGACTAATGTCAGAGCAGGTGCAATCGAAATGCTTTTGATGGATGTAAGCATCGCTATTATTTGTTTTCATTTGCTCATGAGTATTCATTCTAGCTGGTCGGCGCGAGATCTGAGCGAAAAAAAATGGGTCCATGTGTTCCCCGACGTGACCACTGTGGTTTTCGTCGTCAGCCTGAGTGGTTATGACAGGCATCTTGAAGACAACCCGATTGTGGTTTGCTAACATTCCCTCCTTTCAAACACTTGTAACCGCCATGTCAGAACCAAATACAAGAGGATTTGACCCTCTGGGAGTCAATAGCTGGAACCAGGTGGTTCAAAGGCACCTCGATGGTGTGATGCTCCTTTCTCTGCCCCTCTTAATTTGATCCACTAATTGCTAGACTAGATCCTTTGTTTGAATAAAGAGGATTTGTTCAAGAAGAAGATCCTAAGCTCGCATCTCGTGGACTATTTCCCTGTGCGTTTCACATCCCAATTATCATGCCGTCCGGAGGCCATCCAAGTCGTCTGATCATTATTGCAGGATTTCAAAGGTGGACGCGATGCAGTCGCAGGACGCGAGTATATCAGAACAAGGTTTCGCAACATCGGCCACGCTGTTGGACGTGTCACTGGGAAAGATCTTTTTATCCAGTACGTTACTTATGATCCATCCCTTACGCCGTTAGGCACCTCTGCGGATCCGGTTGACCCTACTTCCAGCGTGGTGACTGCAACGGACAATAAAATAATGAGACAATTTATGCATTCATTTGGTGTGTTCACAGTGGGCTTCATCAATTGACTGTACTCACGAGGATATTGTTTGCAGAGTAAGTATACTCCTGAGGAATTGCCATTTTCTGTGGTTACTTATGAGATTTCAATCCAGGACGGTGTTGCAGCGACATCTCCAGGGTACAGCATTAATTTAAATTTAGGGTTGTCGGGATCCTAATGTCTGCGGACGTTGATCGCGAGTGTAAGATACGTACACACATGCTTACCATTTTTTCGTTTACCCTCCATACTGTACTATTACGACCGAGTGTTCACCATATGTCACACGTCACCAAAGGTGTTCATTTGAACAAGTGTTCAAATCGTCACCGATGTTGTAACTCCTTCAACTCTCACCAAAATCATTCTCGAATGTCGCAAAAATCCTGCTCGGAATTCAACGGCTTGTGTCCGGTTGCAAGCCGGTATACGGTCGTAAGGTTTTCACCGGCTTGAAGCAGATAGTTTGGGTCCTTATAATCCACCAAAAAACCTAAAAGCCGCCGTAATCCACAACCATGACGTCAAAGCCCCTACAAGCCATTGACGTAGCCTCAAGACATTACGAGCTTGCATGTGCCTTTTATACACCAAAATCCAGCTCAACAACACGTTTAAAAATTGCATAATTGAATTTATTGTGCATGGAATGATATGAGTATTTAGTGCCGTTGCTTAACAGACTGTTTCTCTCTCTCAACGAGGAACTGCTTCTCTCAGTTCTAGGGCGCCCGTGACCGGTGCGAGGACCACCACACTGCGCGAGACGTGGAAGGGAGCGCGAGTCGTCGTCGTTGAGCTCCAAGCCGTCGTTGCGCTCTGAGCCATCGTCGTCGCCGTCATGCTCTGTGTTGGTGCGAAAAGACAACAGTATAAGTCAATTGATAAAACCAGATATAAAAATAAAAGCACTCACGAGAGCGCAGTGATCATTACATTGCTAAGGATCGATGTCAACCTGTACAACGTCAGCGAGAATCAATGCAAACATGCACAGTACGCACAACAGATGGTGCTCAGTCTCGTCCACCAGCGTCCATCTCATCGTGTCCACCTCTGGGCCACCTGACGCAGGCGATGCAGACAGAGTCTGAGGCTTGCTTGGAGTCAGCCACAGGGTCAGAATATCTGCCTGAGCCCACTAGGTACCCCCCGGAGTGCCCGGTTCGACGTTGACTTGATGTGGGGGCATGGGAAGAGAAGAGATGCGAAAGCTCACCTGCCCGTCTCTTATATAGTTGCTGCTCCACTCTGCCCCACACCTAGCCGAGGTTGGCGCCACAGAGCCCCACAGGTGCCGGCAACTGGGAGCATTCTGAACGAGGGTGAAAGGACATTCAGACAGGTATATGGGAAACTGAGAGAGCAAGAGAGAGAAAAGTGTTGTGAAAGCGGGAGACAAGCCGAAGTCAAACAGGAATTACGTGACACACTGATCCGTTATCACACTCCTCATCTTCTCAACTCCGCAACAACTCTTTGGCCCCATGCATTTTACAGTACTCTGGGATTACAGCGAACTCTGCTCGGAGAGTGAAGGATCCAATGGCATAGATTCATAAAATATACACACGTCCGAAGAGCCGTGAAAAGCCCTCATAAGCCACCCTCTACCTTGAAGGGAATTGAGACGCCTTACAGTGGATTGTAAGCCTCTCCGTGGGCGGCTTGTAATCTCCTTTAGGTCGCTTCAAGGTCTTAAGCCGCGTCAATCCCTTGCAAGCTAAACCGGGTTTTTGCGACAAAATAGTAAGGATTAATTGACGGATTATCGAATGAATCACTGGACTTGGCGTGTTGTGGTTCAAACTATCAAGTCAGTGGGTGATTAGGACCATTCGGAGATAACGCACGATGGTCCCGCGCGAAAACGAGGATATACGCAGTCTCCTACCCAGCCGCGGTTTCGAGGTTCATCAAGACAGAGTAGTGTGGCTTTTATTTAATTCTTAGAAAATCGGACTTCGGAAATTTCGGACCGGATGTGATGTGACGAAATATGTGACCTAAGTTGGGATGAACCTCTCTACGGCGGCTGGCATATAACACTTGTCAACAACATAGCCACAACTTCATGAAATCCAACAGAAAATCATCCAGGGAGCTTCGTCATGTGAAATAAAATGGTCTTGGGGATTAAAGGACCTCTGTTAGTGCATTGAAGCTCTGTGAAAAAATTCTGTGGTCTGAGATGCCCATTCGGAAGATTAATGTAGCAAATACATCCTAAAATCACAATTTCCTGCTGATACCCTTGAATACAGTAGTAATAAAAATGGTAAAACTACTCCCAGGCACACATTTGGACCCTATAAGAGTATTCTAGGCTCAGGAGGCTTTTTTCCAGGGAGAGGGAAAGCAGGGCAAAATTTATACCTGATTTCACAAAATTGTGGCTATGTTGTTGACAAGTGTTATATGCCAGCCGCCGTAGAGAGGTTCATCCCAACTTAGGTCACATATTTCGTCACATCACACATCGTCCGAATATTTCCGAAGTCCGATTTCTCTGAATTCAATTGTCGTGCTACTACTCTGTCTTGATGAACCTCGAAACCGCGGCTGGGTAGGAGACTGGGATATACGAAACACGGCGCACACACCTCATTGGGAAGGGCGGCACTACAAATCAAAAGCGGCATCGATTGACATGTGCCGGGTTTGATGTGTTCAAGTGCCGCGCTTGATCAGCCATCAATCTCGCCGTTTTGCAGATTTACAGTCAGAATGTAGCTGCCCATTGTATCCACCTACCTCAACAGCATTACAATATCCCTGAACCCTAACCTCTAACTGCTAACTGCTAATCACTAACCTCTAACCTCTAACCTTTAACCCCCCTGGGCCCTAACCACTAACCTCCCAAACTTTCAACCCAAACCCCTGACCTTACTCTGTGGAAGCTGTCTGTGGAGGCCAATTTAACCGCGGCACATGCGACTCAAAACACGGCACATGCGCTGTGATGTGCCGCCTTTCATTCCGAATGCCGCCCTTCCCAATTGGGTGTGTGCGCCGGGTTTCGTCGATCCCGCGCGAAAACGGATGGTTCAATGCTGCGACGGTAATATATCTCTTCCCCGTCTCCGCCATTGCTTTTAAAGTTTTTAGCATCTGAACACCAGCAACATCATCAACTGACATATACTATGGGTAGTCCGTCAGAAAAAGAAACACCTGAGGAAGCGACCGCTTACGCCGTGGCAAAGCCGGGCCAGGCGATTATCTCGAGGTCGCGGGCGGAATCATCGCGGGGACACGCCATTTGCAGGTCGAACTGGTCTTGAAACCCTGGTTGAGCTTGAGCTTGGGCTGGATGAGGGCAAGCTGCGAGATATCAATTGGGGCATAGGATTGAAATTGTATGTGGATCACTCCGCGTGAAGTGGCACAGCCGCGTACATCAGGGAAATTGTCGAGAAGAGCGGTCCAGACCTCGCCCGGGACGAGCCGGAATGGGGACGTGCGTTGAGGAACTCAGAAGCAGGCGAATTGAACAGGAATTGGGATAGCAGCTAGTGGGGAAGGTTGTGGGAGCATAGAAAGGTGTGGTGCCGAGCTGTGCCGAGCATTGATCCGATGAGAACGACGCAGGTAAGTAAATACGCGCACACACGGGGCGTCCAGATCTCTGCAGGAATTTCAGGCAGTGGAACTGAAAAGATAGCAGTGAATCCAAAGGTTATCGTGTACAGGCTAAAAGCTCTTGACATCAGAAGCAAGGGTTTTGTGCCTTCATGTCCTGTGAAATCCGATTTTTCCACTGAATAAGTTAAAGTAATGATCAGACAGCCTACAGATTGGTAAATACATGCACTTGACAGTGAAGGATGGTTCTAGTGGCATAAACATCTTGCGCTTTTGATGTGCAATCCTCCGTGCCGCAGCTGCCGCGGAGCGGCCCATTTTTTTAGACATACATCCCTGTTGAGGTTACGAAGCATGGAAATTTCACCTGGGTTCCAATACACTTAAGTCTGAAATCTTTCTGGATTTCTCTCTTCCGTTCCTTTTCCTCTTTCCTTTTTGGGCGTATTTTTCTGTAATTGTTTTGGGCACCCACAAACACCGTAACCGAGCCCCATCAAAGATCAACCGCTTGCAGTATGTTGGTGTTTGTCACCAGCATTGATCCCTTTTTGACGGGGTCACGTGTAAGCGCGCATTTAGCAAACGCGAGGCTTTATCCAACATATAATCGATAGACGTAAAATAACACAAGTACGGGAGTGTCAACTAAGGTATTCAGGTGGCCCGAGGATGTCATATAAGCCTATTGAGCGGCTCTATGACGCCCACATCCCTCCTCTACCCCTCCTCTACCCCTCCAATGGCCCCGAGATTGAAAGCAACATCAGAACCTCAGGTCATTCAATTGGATGATGGCATGAAGTTTCAGACGCATTACAACGATGAGAAGAAGACCCACGAGGTTGACTGTGATTTGTGCGGGGAGATAATTAATGTCGGGCCAGCAGGTACAACCACCTACCGGTTGGAATCACACAGGACTGCATATCAAAAGAAAATTGCGAAGCAATGCGAAACAGAGGTGCGTCACTAGTACATTTTTTTGTGTTCTCAGGGTAATGACATCTCGAAGCTTCAAAAACAAACTTCGCAACAGGCTGAAAATCCATCTATACAACCTTTTACTCCGGGCTCTTTGGAGATTCCAGGAGAGTCCACGCCTCGAGCAAGACCTTCTACGCCGATAACCGACCAGAATTCGGACCAAGTACCACAAGAACTAGCTTCGAGAGCTGGTATTCCGGGTGTGTTTTACTCTACTTTTTCCATTTCTAATGTCTAATAGACTTGTATCTTCTCAAGTAGAACCCTCATCGGAAATTCCACATGGTTGTCCTGGAGTTGGTGTCCTATGGAGTACTGAGAACGGGCAAGAGAAAGGTCTGGGACCCAATCTACTACCGGCTCTGACTCCCATATATCTAAACACAGTAGAGTACATAGTTAAATGTATTATTTTGGATTAATTGACTGCCTAAAATGCTTCAGACGTGAAGAGAGCAACCGATAACACGAAGAATCGAAGCGCGCGCGCTTACACGTGACCCCGTCAAAGGGATCAATGCTGGTGACAAACCCCAACGCAAACGGTTGATCTTTGATTGCGCATGCCTGGACGCCCTTGCGCGCACACATCCCCATCCTCTTGTCGATTTTTTTTGCTCGCCATCCTGCTTCTCGCTTTGGAGATCTTACACATTGCTTATGTGTTCAGAGAGTTTGGCTCTTCAGTCACGGTCATCTTGTGCTCCGTGACGCCGTCGTCCTCCCGCTTCAAATGGCCGTCTAGCCTCCAAGTTCCAAGCCAGGTCCCGGGCGGAGTTCCCAACCTTCTCCAGTCCGCCCAATCCAACTTTGGCCCGCGGGACGATTGTCATGCCATCGTCCAGTACTCTGTGTACGTCGCCTTTCTTGCACGTGTCCCGCGCCCCCACCTCTCGTTGCCAATGTGGCCCTTGTGGTGGTCGTTAAGGCTCGCTGTGGATGCAATTGGATCCTTACGCGGGAAGAACTCAGGAGTGTGATACCCGTGAGTAACTTTCCTGTCCTTCCCAATGCTTCCTCCTCCCTATGCGACGAAACTTGTTGTCTCGGGCCGCTGACACTAACGCCGTCACCGTCCCTATCGGCGTCCGTGCCTCCTCCTTCCATGCTGTTCCACTCCATCGCCCTCGCCCACCTGTTCTCTTTCCCTCGTTGCCGCCTTACTGATCATGCTATCCAGGGCCTCCCACCACCATGCGTCAGGGCACGTCCTTCGCTACGTCACGCCTCTCCATGTCGGACGCCATGCGCTGCGCGTTTCCCTCCCGCCCACCGCCCCGTCGCCGCGCGTCACGGACCTCTGTGTTTCAGATGGATACAGAGTCGGCGTGCGTCTGTACCTCTGCCACACCTCTCGATGGACACAAGCGCAAGGTTGACGGCGCCGGCAGCACGCTCCCTCGCCCGGCTATCGGCCACGTCTTTCCAAGTCGGTGTGCACCTGATGCGCGTCGGTGCGCGTCATGTCCCTTGCACGCCACGCCTCTCGGGGGTCAGACGGCGCTGGTGCCGCTCATCCCATCGCCAACGATTTTTGGTCTCAAGGCCTGGAAATCTGTACGCAGCGGAGAGGGTTCGGAGAGGGCAGCGGTCTTCTCCGATGCCCGTCCTTGTCATGTCTTGCGTCACCCCGCCTTTCATCTCTCCCGGCGGTGGGCCTGCTTCAAGCCGTTAATTCGCCGCCCAGTCTGTACCCAGCGTGCAGCGCACGGGCTGCATTCAGCCCCTCCCACCTTTCGTGCGCCTCGCGCTAGCATCTCGTTCCCACGTCGTGGGGACCTGTGCACATGGACCCGACTAGGAGGATTTGTCGCCAAGCCTGCCCCCGCCCCCTGCTCTTATCGGTACGCGGGAGACGATGCGCAACCTCCCCGCCTCGGCTGCATTCTCTGCTCATCGCCGTCCTGCGCGCCCCGACTTCCCTTGAGGCCAGCCGTACCTACTTCGCGATTTCCTTTTTGGGCATTTCGAATGATGGCTCTCAAATTTGGATTTCCGTCCGTCGTCTATGCATCGTTGTAGCATCTTCGTTGTTATTACGCATGGCACTTTCCAATCCATTGGTTTCCTGTCTCCTGTGGAGAATGTGATACCTGAGTTCTTGGGCTCGGAAGCTTGAAGTCTGGAATATCGCGCTCGGGTGCTGGTGCTGGGATTTCGTTGTTGCTCCACAGGGTGGGTCGCGGCACGATCCTGCGCTCTATTTGTGCACCATTGGTGTTCTTTTCTCTTTGGCATGTCACAACTTTCATTTATCCCCCCTCCATATCACACTCTTTTGTCTTTTTCTCGCCTCTCTGCGCTACCTTGGGCTGAGAGGAAGCGGAGATGATGCTCGTGTACTGGAGATCCGGCGAGCGGAGGTTTCACGCCATTCTGTCAATCCTCTTCCTTGAAATTGTCTCTTTATGTCTTGCAGCGCACCCCCTCACTCAAGAAACTTCGATTCTTTCTGCACGTCAGGATAGGCGATCTGGTGTGGCTCTAATACTTCCGGGATTCTTTCGAGAAATCTTTATTGTATCCGTTGACATTCATTCGATATCTCTATACCCACCCCGCGCCACCAACAAAACTCGGCATCCGGATTAGAGTTATATTCAACCTCGGGGACCGCCGAACCGTCTGCGATGATGAAGATGAATGAGCATCAAATTCACTGTTTGGCTGAACGTACCGGGTGAGTTGAGTTGCTCGGGGTCCAGTGCATCCAGTTGAATTATGATCATTTCCAGACGTTTCACGAGCTCGGGAACATATGTGGACGATCAATCGCTGAGGTAATTTTCTAAAGTGGCCTTCAAGTGCTGCCGAGCCTCCGCAGAATCCAGCCAGGGGACAGGCGGCGGAGGGTCTATCATTCCCGGAGCTCGGATGACTTCACCACCGACATACACTAGTGTGCCCAACGGGTCTGAATTTGCACAATGGGTCTGAATTTCGATTTTCGATTTTTCCCCTGTTCGACACCCGTCAAAACGACGGCCGTTCCCGTTAACGGGACGGTGCGCAGCCGTACACATGGCACAGCTTCTCGACGGCAAGGAGATGAGGAAAATCCAGTTGGCTCGAGTTTGGCGACTGAATTAACTGGCAGTCCATATCAGACGGCGTCTTAACCGGCGTTAACAGGTCCTTGACCTGGGAGTCCGCTAGAGTGCTTGGGTCTAAAGCAGGTATTCGGGCAGAGACAATTATTCCAGCGTCTACCTGGCCCCACACCTGGGTTGGACACTGGAGTCTGGGCAACTGGAAGATAGACCCCCGCTTCAGAGGTACCGGTGCCACACTCGTTTTGCATGCACTCCTGGCCGCACCGGGATTTGCGGCCTCCACAAACATAACCATCGATGACACGAACAGCATGTTCTGGACTTTTGTGGGCGGATGGCACGCGGTGACACCCACGACGCCGCCCTCTCTGGAGCTTCCGCACCACATCTTCGGTACATCAACTGCATGACTTCAAGAAATCCCATGCTTGCTATGAACAGAAATACCTCGGATTGTTCGAATGGCCAAGATCATCCATCTGTCAACCTATTCTTGCACCATCTCTCCAACAGAAACACATACGCCGCATTTGTTTAAATTGGCAGATGATCCAACATAGACGATCTGCCAAGCTATTCTTGCACCATCTCTCCGAAAAGCTCGTACCCTAGATTCTGCGTCAATTACCGTCTTCGATGCATCAACTGCATGACGGCTAAAGAAACCCTCGCCTGCTAAAAACAAAATACACTGTAGTTTTTTGGGTTGCTGACTGATCTGCCAAGCCATTCTTGCACCATCTCTCCGACAAGCTCGTACCCCGGATTTTGGATCTGCTTCTTCATGCAGTGCATCATTTTATTTTTATTTAATCGCCTCACAATCACCTTTCCTGCCACAAGTCACTCTATTTTGCTCTGCTGCAATTTGCTACAAGCTCGATATGAGTTTAACCAAAGTTTCACTGTCCACTCAATAGAAATGTACTCAGTATCATTGACTGTCTGTGATTCCACAGTTCACATTTAAGTTAAGGTGACATACCTCGGCCGTGATACCCGGCTCTGCGCCAAACTCACTCCGACGTCAACATCACCTGCAATCTCCGACGCTGCCGGGACTGCAAATTTTTAATGGAATCGGAAAGAGGAAGAGGAACCGCTCCGCGGTCCCTCAGCCGCCTGTATTAATAAAGTTAAGCATGAGTGCAGAATCTGATGAAAGCGAAGCAAGCACTGTGCAGCCGCGACGGAGCTTCGTCATAATATTAATACACCCTGGGGAATTGCCGCCAGAAAGGATTACACCGAATCAAAGGTGTGATTTTGCACTTTGTGCCGGTTGCAGTACACACAACGTCCATTCCAGAGGACCATATGTCACTTTGTCTGAGTTTCAGGCTGAATGATAGCTGGTTGGGGACTGTAGAATGGTGTATGTTCTTTATCTGTCCAAGCCCGTCCGATGCACTGATCATCTGCTAGTGTGGCACCGTTCGTCTGCACGATGAACAGTGCTTCACTAAATTTCGAGTATTACCGGCCAAGTAGGATACTGTCAGGAAGCATCCATTAAGCCCTCTCGAACGCACCTAAAATGACCTGAATCCGTTGAGAATTGAGTGCTGGGCGTCGACCATCAAAATTGATCTTTTTAAAAAAATATACAGTCACCTCTGTCCTAACCCATACCCCTCTGTCACTGGAAAAAGTATGGGTTACTGCAGAGTACAGGCTTCGACAGAGGTCGGGTCAAAAAAAATGCAAAAAAATTCTGGAATACGGTACCTCATTTTAAACGGATCTAGGCCCTTCTGGTCTGCTTGTTATATAATTATGTGTTTCAAGCATCTTTACCTCCAGATGGCAGTCAAATTTCGTCAGATCAAGCACAAAAACTATTCACAGGATGTCTCAGAGGCCCTAGAAGGTGTTGTAATACCAGATATACTACGTTTGCTGCCCATTTCAGCTCCCGAGACCGCTATTTTTCATTTCCGTGAAGCTTGATACAAAGTTTGGTCATGGGAAAGGGCCAAAATAGGGGTAATTTATGGGTTTTGCGCACCCCAAAATGTATGGCTTATGGAGTACTAGAGAGTTATGGGATTTTCGTGCCATTTAAGCAGTAACCACCTTGGTTACAGTACAAAGTTATGGGGTACCGCAGAGTATGGGTTTTGACAGATATGGGTTAGGACAGAGATGACTGTAATTGATGAGTGCCATTAGATATGCAAACAGCTGTAATACATACGCAGATAATATGATATGGATACAATACGGCCTGGGACCCCATAATATGATATGCAAAATTTTGTATTAATATCATATGTGGACAGCACTACTGAGGGCAGGGAACCAGGGTGAATAATAGAAGCCAAATGCAGCCGGCCTGACTGCATAGCATTCCATAGCACTCTCATAGCATTTCATAGTGCTGGCACGCCAACTTCATAGTTTTCCATGGCACTTGCATAGCACTGGCATAGGGGGGATGTAGCTATGGCCATTGTGGTGCTATGAAAGTGCTATGGAGCACTGTCAAGTGGGAGCTGGTTTTTCTGATGCACCAGGCTTCTCGCGGGCGCTCGACTTAGACTGTGTTGCGGGCATATTTGGTTTTGATGCTACCACGCGTACAGCCGTGCATACAGCCACGGTGCTGCCGTACACACAGCCTTCCGGCTGTGCGATTCGTACAGCCTGTGCCCCCGGTGTAATATTAAAACCATCAGCACCTTCGTTTTGCAAACTGTTTCTTCCCTTCCTCCTACGATGTCTTTCAATTCGGACATCATTCTCGGGTACATTCATTCTGATCGAATTCTCGAAACACAGCCTTACTTCGTTCATCTAGGGCTTTGCTTGTGGGAACCTGGGTAAATTCAGTGAGAATTTGTCTTGGCATGTTTTTGCGTTTTACGACAATTATGGATGCTAGGTTCTGTACACCGTTGAAGTCATTCAGGTATGTAGTTCCAAGGTTCATGGTGGAGAGTTGCTAAACAAGCTCCAGGCAGCTTACTACTACCGCCACTTCAAACGCGACAATTGGATGTTGAAGGTTTTATCCTTCGCTCGTGTAACCGTGTTAATTCTCTGATCTTCCATCCCGCCTCGTAGTTGCTAGTATCGTCTGCCATCACGATCGATTCCGTGTCGATGATCGCAAATTATTCCGCTGTATATCTTGTGTGTATCTGCTTCTTCTACCACATGAACGGACTAATATACGCTATGTGCAGTACACAATCACTCACTGGGGTGTGTCCTTCCACTTTATCTACCACTGTCGCTGACCCAGTTCGCTTTTCTCAGGAGATTTGGCGTATCTGAAGAACCAATATTGGGCAAGTCATTTAGGTCCTATTGGAAGAAACATAATCGAATGCATGTTGTCGAACAGCCTGAGCCGCTCAACGTCTTTACGACTGGCGTAGTGACCGCTTTGGCCCAAAGTTTCCTGACCACTAGATACTGGCTCCTGTGCGCGTTTATCTCATTGTGTCGAGGCCCCGCTCCTAACTCGTTCTAGAACCAGAAATAAATCCATCACTCTCATTTTATTCTTCTTCATCACAGTCGCAGTAAGCTTCTATCCCTTCTCCACACTTTTAAACTCTGATTTCAACCGTCGCTGACAGGCCGGCGGCGCGTTCACTTCTGGCGCAACGCTCGCGATCTTCCCACAATATAAGGATCGGGGGAAAGCCGTAATCCCTGGCATGTGTGTCGTCATCTTTTCCGAGGGCTGTTCGGCTTTAACTAACATGCGAATGTAGAATCTGGCTCGTCACCGAAGCCGTGACGGACGTTTCCATTGCGTTGGCCCTTCTGTTGCAATTCAGGAAGGTCAACTCATCGTTCAGGGAGACCAGGAGGTGAGCTTGCGAGTCAGCAGCACTGACCGGATGTAATTCTCGTTGGTAGTCTGCTCAATAGACTAGTGGCACAAACCATCCAGACCGGAACCGCTGGGGCGACCATAGCGTTGGTTGTCTTGGTTGCGTAAGTTCCAGAAATGTCCGGTATCTGTCGAACTCATACAACTGTTCGCTTAGATTTCTGGCAAACGAAGAAAGCAACGGTGGGTTTCTCGGCCTTCCACTTTCCAACCCTGGCTCACATATCCCAGTCCCCACCGGCATCGGCTACTGCGTAGGCCGCGTCTATTGTATTACCATGGTTCGCACTCTAATAAACAAATCTCCACGTTGGTGGTGTCTCACAAAACTTGAAGCTCGCGAATATCAATAGCAGGAATACCGGAAGAACGTGGTCAGGCAATGGCACGTCTTCGGGTGCGAACCCCGAGACTCGCGGTGAGCGCGGAAATCTGGAGCGGAGTGAAGGCGGCGACGAGTATGGCGGCATATGTGGGTTTCTTTTTTTGCGCTCTGCTGAGGCTGAGGCTGACGCAATGCGTGCTCCAGCTGTCTTCCGTACCGATGTGGTACTCCAATTTTCAGGTTCTGGATAGATCCATCGCTGATCATGCCTCGTAAGGTTCATATTGACACTCTACAGGGGGTTTCTAAAGGCTCATTCAAAACCAACGTGAGATATTTCTCTCGTTAAACCTCTATCACGGCGACGCTGACGCGGTAATACTTCAAGCCTGGCCAGGGCCTTCTTGATGATAGTCCCGCCGTCGAAATAGAGATGACAGTGAACGATGCTGCCTCATACTCGTCCAAGAAGAAACAGGACCTGTTCGCTCCATGATTTTCTCGGACTTTTGGTATGGACGTCAGTCATTTTTGGGGTGTAACATGTAAGTAATTCGTTCCTAGGATTTCGGAGAATGTCGCCCATTTGAACCTACGATTGGGCGTCTGGAGACACCCAGATGGCTAATTTTGTGGGAATTAGATCTGTCCATGTCTGGTCTCAATATTTGTTACATTTGAGTTCGTCCAGGTACCTGTACCTAAGCGTTATTCACGTAGACGCATGTCACATTGTTAAATTGTTAAATTGTACTGTCGCTGTAGAAGGGGAAAGTCCCCGTCGATAGGTTCTTTGGATGGGTCGGTGATCTGGTAAGTGAGAAGTGATTTTAGAGTAGGAAAACTAGTCCGTTGGTAGGATAGAAAAGATGGTCGCTGGGAGAGTGCCGATGGAGTGCAAAAAGATGGGAAAATGAAAGCAAAGTCGTAACACGGGATTTGACGAAGTTGGTGGCTAAACAACCCACTGGCAACTTTCCAAAGGAAATGGCAGGGGAGCACCGAACTCTCCCTGGGCGAACACCCTAAACTGGTCGTGTGGATGGTGGAGAAAAGAGAAGATAGATTGAGTGGCTTCGTGGGTCCCTGTTTACTAGGTAAACAAATAACTTGGGCTTGCTGGCGCATGGCAAAACGAGTCCTTTTTTTTTTTTGTTCCCCTCCAACTGCACACATGCTTCAACCATTGATTATATACTGAAGAAGCGCTCTACTGTATACATTGTCTCTAATTCCTATTATTTCTGGGAGTCATCTTCTAACTCTAGCCCCTCTCCCACCATTGTTCTGAGCGGACTCAATACCACAATAGTTTTCTTAAATGGATCAGTGACGAAACAGATTTGATGCAGTTGAAGGGACAATAAAATTTTGAGGTGGCTCAATATTCGCTCGGTCGCCGCTGTCGCATCGACCAGGTCACATTGAGCCGGGGGGGCTAAAAATTTGGGGCAAAGGAAAGGGATTCGAAACCAGTGAGGGGTAGAAACTTGGGCAAAGGAGACAGATTTGACCCAGTCGAGGGGACAATAAAATTTTGGTCAGCTCTGTCGCTGCACTAGCTCACATTGAGCTGAAAGGAGTTGTGTTGGTTGATTGACTGAAGTGTAGTAAGTCGTAATCGTCTACGACTCCGTGAGTATTAATGTGGATGCTCAGACTTGGAGTTCTCAAAAATCATTTGATCCAAGTATAAGCCTCGAGAGGGTGATTTGAATCAAAACTCATCCTAGACTCCAAATTCATCTCAATTCAAGTCTATGTAACTCTTTTCATAAGGAAAATAGACATTGGACAGCTTCGGCACTGAGTAGTATCAAATCGGAGCTACCTACAATGGAAGCGAAAAAAAGGAGCCCACAACAAATTGAATTGAATGAAACACTTTATAATTATAATTATATATGAGGCGGAGGGAGCACGAGGAATGGTCATAGTCTAAGAAATTGAACTTCTACATGTCCACCTAGATAGGGTTCTGAATGAGGGATGAATGTTAACACTCAAAATAACACATCTACTTGAGTGATAGACACCTGAGTGCAGACTGTGATCGGCATGGACTTGGAAATGTTGTGTATATTGTTATCTGGAAGTAAATGTCGGATGAGTTGAAAATTATATCAAACTGGCCGTTGATTGGAGCCAGTGGTGAAGGATGCGGGTGCAGTGTTGGACAACAAATTCGAGAGGAGCTCACGACCCAGGGAGGTTACAGGAGAAGGCCAGAAACAACAGCGAGCTGATCACAAGTTTATTGGTTGAATGTATGTGGTGGGCAGCAGTGGAAAACAAAAAAGAAATTAATGCCTGGCATCCTCAAGTGGCAAAAATAGAGCAAGATCAATACATTTAACTAGAAACTGAGATGTATGAGTTCGATCGAGATGAAACTAAATTCTGGAGAGAACACGGGTCAATTTGGTTCAACTTCTGGAGAATCATCAGAGGCCGAACATAGTAGACACAGAAAACAAAGTGTTATAGGGATAAACAACGGCACAGAAGGAAGTGTTGACTGGAGTAAAAAATAAAATAAAATAAATCAACGAAGATAAGCGGGAATGGGGTAGAAGTCTAGCGTTGCCGCCGGCTAAGCTGATCAATGTTAAAAAATTGAGATATAACTTCGAATAAATAGGGATAATTCTAGAAATATTTGTTTAGCAAGATTATCTTAAAAGCCGCAGGGTCTTCCAATGTCACCGAGCGATCTACTGGGTCACTGTACAGGTATTTGACCGGCTTGTAAACAGCTAAATTCGTCCCGTTTAGAAGCTAATCAAATATCAGGGCACCGCTTGCAACCAATCTCTTGGACTGAGAGGTAAAACCTACGGCTTTTTGGGGGATGCATCTCCCCAAATATTCTCAGAATTATCACGCTTTTATTGCAAGCTAGATATTGATTTTCTGAAATTGATCGGCTTCAGCTGGCAGCAAAACTACATAGGCAGAACAAACACTAGATGAGATTACTGTTGAAAGCAGCAAGAAAGATTTGTGACTAGAGTAAGTGAATGATTGGCTACACAGATTAATAGGAATACAACTGATCAGTGAGGGATGGTGGATTTTAAGCCTTCACAGTTCACAGATGGTTTATTAGACAGGTTGCGCAACAGCCATTGGAGCCATCTGATGACTGATTTGGCATGCACAAATGGATGGCTGGTGGCTCGAATGGCTTATGAACCTAAAGCAAGGTAACTCATTTTGGGGTGTTAGAATGAGTACTGATGCAGGTGCATCTCACAGAATTACCCCCAACCTTGCCAGAACACCAATTCCATCAAAATGAAAATATTTTTGCCTCCCATCAGCCAACCGTAGGTGTGGAAGGGATCGCCAGCCTGCATATAGTCCCCAGTATTTCCAAATTGGTTGATTCACCAGAAAATGAGTTCAGGTATTCAGCCATTCGAGCCACTAGCCATCCATTTGTGCACGCCAAATCAGCCATCAGATGGCTCCAATGGCTGTTGCGCAACCTGTCTATTACCTACCTAACCTCTGGGCTACCATGGGATTCTGGTAATATTTAACTGACACTGGTTGAACATTTCAAGTTTTTCACTGGAAATATTGGTGAAAAACCTCCTTCATTTTTCACCCATCTTTCACCGAAAAAAGAGGTGAAAAATTCAAGCTTTTTTCACTACTTTTTTGACTGGAAACCGAGGTGTAAAATTTGAAGTAAAGTTGGTGATTTTATTTCTAAGAGGAACATCCATAATTCATGCACATCCACACCTGAAAATGATGGTGAAAAATTCAAAACTTTTTTCACAACAATTTTTGCCACAAAAACCACAATAAAATGTGTGAATAATGTTTGGTGAAAATTTGTGTAAAATTTGAAACCCAAGATCTAGGTTTTAAATCTTTTTTCACCATCTTTTTTTCCACTTTTTCACTGGAAAATGGGGTGAAAAGATACCTTGTTTTTTTTCACATTTTTCGGTGTAAATACAAATGAAAATGTCAAAATATTTTCCTGGCATTTCCCGCCAGCAGTCAAGGTGAGAAATGTGAAATAGGGTTCAAGACTTTTCTTCAGACATTTTCAGAGAAAAATCACAGAAAATAGCTTTTGAATTGGTCACTGGAAGATACAGAGAGTTTTCAATGAACAATTTGGGTGTAAAAGGGCTACTGTAGTGCTGGAGACTTTGAGGCTAAAATGGTGTAAAATTCCGAACATCTATGCCAGGTATTCAAGACTTTTAATCCACGAAGCCCTGAGCCAAGCCAAAACACCTGTCAGCCACTTTGAAGTCCCATGGATATAATATCCATGGCCGAACTGAGCCAAAATCACAACTTTTCCTCCCCAGTGAGGCAACAGTGGCATGGATTTCTGGTCTGTGACTTGGTTCACACTGACACAGATCCACCAGGCCTTGAGCCAAGCCACAACATCTGTCAGCCTCTTCAAAGTCTCACGGATATAATATCCGTGGTCAAACTGAGCCAAAATTACGACTTTTGCAGGCATTTCCTCTCCGCCGAGGCAACAGGGGCATGGATTTATGGTCTGTGACTTGTTTCACACTCACACGGATCCACCAAGCCTTGAGCCAAGCGAAAACATCTGCCAGCCACTTCAAAGTCCCACGGATATAATATCCGTGGTCAAACTGAGCCAAAATCACGACTTTTGTGGGCATTTCCTCTCTGGCGATGCAACAGTGGCATGGATTTCTGGTCTGTGACTTGTTTCACACTCACACGGATCCACCAAGCCCTGAGCCAATCCACAACATCTGTCAGCCTCTTCAAAGTCCCACGGATATAATATCCGTGGTCAAACTGAGCCAAAATCACGACTTTTGTGGGCATTTCCTCTCCGACGAGGCAACAGAGGCATGGATTTCTGGTCTGTGACTTGTTTCATACTCACACAGATCCTCCAAGCCTTTAGCCAAGCGAAAACATCTGCCAGCCACTTCAAAGTCCCACGGATATAATATCCGTGGTCAAACTGAGCCAAAATCACGACTTTTGTGGGCATTTCCTGTCTGGCAATGCAACAGTGGCATGGATTTCTGGTCTGTGACTTGTTTCACATTCATACAGATCCACCAAGCCTTGAGCCAAGCGAAAAACCCGCCAGCCACTTCCAAGTCCCATGGATATAATATCCGTGCTCAAACTGAGCCAAAATCATGACTTTTGTGGGCATTTCCTCTCCGGCAAGGCAACAGGGGCATGGATTTCTGGTTTGTGACTTGTTTCACACTCACATGGATCCACCAAGCCTTGAGCCAAGCGAAAACATCTGCCAGCCACTTCAAAGTCCCACGGATATAATATCCGTGGTCAAACTGAGCCAAAATCACGACTTTTGTGGGCATTTCCTCTCTGGCGATGCAACAGTGGCATGGATTTCTGGTCTGTGACTTGGTTCACACTGACACAGATCCACCAGGCCTTGAGCCAAGCCACAACATCTGTCAGCCTCTTCAAAGTCCCACGGATATAATATCTGACCTCAAACTGAGCCAAAATCATGACTTTTGCAGGCATTTCCTCTCCGCCGAGGCAACAGGGGCATGGATTTATGGTCTGTGACTTGTTTCACACTCACACGGATCCACCAAGCCTTGAGCCAAGCGAAAACATCTGCCAGCCACTTCAAAGTCCCACGGATATAATATCCGTGGTCAAACTGAGCCAAAATCACGACTTTTGTGGGCATTTCCTCTCTGGCGATGCAACAGTGGCATGGATTTCTGGTCTGTGACTTGTTTCACACTCACACGGATCCACCAAGCCCTGAGCCAATCCACAACATCTGTCAGCCTCTTCAAAGTCCCACGGATATAATATCCGTGGTCAAACTGAGCCAAAATAACGACTTTTCCAGGCATTTCCTCTCCGGCGATCCAACAATGGCATGGATTTCTGGTCTGTGAACTGTTTCACACTCACAGAAATTCACCAAGTCTTGAGCCTAGCCACAACATCTGTCAGCCTTTTCAAAGTCCCACGGATATAATTTATGGCTCAGTTTGGCCACGGATATTATATCCGTGGGACTTTGAAGAGACTGATGGGTGTTTAGGCTTGGCTCAAGTCTTGGTCAATCGGTGTGAGTGTGAAACAAGTCACAGACCAGAAATCCATGTCCCTGTTGCCTCGGCGGAGAGGAAATGCCTGCAAAAGTCATGATTTTGGCTCAGTTTGAGGTCAGATATTATATCCGTGGGACTTTGAAGAGGCTGACAGATGTTGTGGCTTGGCTCAAGGCCTGGTGGATCTGTGTCAGTGTGAACCAAGTCACAGACCAGAAATCCATGCCACTGTTGCATCGCCAGAGAGGAAATGCCCACAAAAGTCGTGATTTTGGCTCAGTTTGACCACGGATATTATATCCGTGGGACTTTGAAGTGGCTGGCAGATGTTTTCGCTTGGCTCAAGGCTTGGTGGATCCATGTGAGTGTGAAACAAGTCACAAACCAGAAATCCATGCCCCTGTTGCCTTGCCGGAGAGGAAATGCCCACAAAAGTCATGATTTTGGCTCAGTTTGAGCACGGATATTATATCCATGGGACTTGGAAGTGGCTGGCGGGTTTTTCGCTTGGCTCAAGGCTTGGTGGATCTGTATGAATGTGAAACAAGTCACAGACCAGAAATCCATGCCACTGTTGCATTGCCAGACAGGAAATGCCCACAAAAGTCGTGATTTTGGCTCAGTTTGACCACGGATATTATATCCGTGGGACTTTGAAGTGGCTGGCAGATGTTTTCGCTTGGCTAAAGGCTTGGAGGATCTGTGTGAGTATGAAACAAGTCACAGACCAGAAATCCATGCCTCTGTTGCCTCGTCGGAGAGGAAATGCCCACAAAAGTCGTGATTTTGGCTCAGTTTGACCACGGATATTATATCCGTGGGACTTTGAAGAGGCTGACAGATGTTGTGGATTGGCTCAGGGCTTGGTGGATCCGTGTGAGTGTGAAACAAGTCACAGACCAGAAATCCATGCCACTGTTGCATCGCCAGAGAGGAAATGCCCACAAAAGTCGTGATTTTGGCTCAGTTTGACCACGGATATTATATCCGTGGGACTTTGAAGTGGCTGGCAGATGTTTTCGCTTGGCTCAAGGCTTGGTGGATCCGTGTGAGTGTGAAACAAGTCACAGACCATAAATCCATGCCCCTGTTGCCTCGGCGGAGAGGAAATGCCTGCAAAAGTCATGATTTTGGCTCAGTTTGAGGTCAGATATTATATCCGTGGGACTTTGAAGAGGCTGACAGATGTTGTGGCTTGGCTCAAGGCCTGGTGGATCTGTGTCAGTGTGAACCAAGTCACAGACCAGAAATCCATGCCACTGTTGCATCGCCAGAGAGGAAATGCCCACAAAAGTCGTGATTTTGGCTCAGTTTGACCACGGATATTATATCCGTGGGACTTTGAAGTGTTCTTTCCTCTTACCACAACCACCTCTTGCTGCGACTGTCCATTTCTGCATGCATGGAGACCATTCTTCGCCCTCCGTTGCCTGGCCATTTCCCATCTCCTGACCTATCGATGATGCCAACAACTTTCATCTTTCAGATTAATTCCAAGACTGAGTGCGGGCGGTGGCACACATCTGTAAGTCTTCATCTATTCACATACTGTACTCACCCATTTCATTACCGTCTATTTTCCACTAATACTGTGCTAATAATGTCTGCTGACGCGTCCGTGGCGTCCCTTCGGGTCCTCTCGAACTTACTTTGGGTGGCATCCCGCTCCCTGTATCTCCCCTCGCCGGCTCCTTACCTCACAAACCCAATTAACTTGTACCGCACACTTACCTGTCCTAACGACGCGTCCTGTCGCGTTCTGACGCGTCAAGATAGCTGAATTACATTGCTACCACCCAAATTTGTACGAACATGATTCCTGATAATATACCAATCCCTTCATGAATCCCCTCAAATTTCATGCCAGCTTCAATAAAATTGACCCATGCCTTCACTTTCGTTGACCATGAACACACTCAATGAGGCTTTCGGCGGCCTTTTGCATTGTCCTCCGGACGTCCGGGGTGTCACGTGAATCAATTACCATTTACGGTTTGATGTGTGGGGACAAATCTTGCGATCTGCTTGAGGGCAAACTGAGACACAGAGTACTCCACGACTATATATTGCATTCCGCACGGCTAAAATTGTGCCCAGTTGCGACAGTGTACATGTTAACAACTCTGTCCAAGCTTCAGTCATCCAAATTCAAATCCTCAACCTCCGTGGTCCTCTCATACTCATCCCGCTCAGCACGGAAACGGGCATTGTGCCTCTCCGAGTCGGACCTTTCAACCTTGCGCTTGATTAACAGTTCCTCAGCTTATGCTGTATTGTGCAAATTTGGAGGACGGAATCATGTTGCAATGGATCTGTAGTCCACTCGTCAGACAAGCTTTGATTCAAGGGTGTCGTCAACCATGAAAAGACAAACCTGCAACACATCTTCGACTGTCAACTCATCTACTCGCCATCCAACTATTTCGGAGGAAGTCATGACTGACCACAAGAAGACATTCGGTCTCAACAATGGATCTGCAGTTAATTTCTCTTGGTTTTCTGCGCGGCTCCCATGTTTCGGCGGGCTGACTGAACTGAGGTATAAATGTTTCGTTTCCCCAATTTTTTTGCTTCTATTAGTCGACTGGGTTCTACAGCGTGACAGGAAACTGGGTGCGTGAGCTTGGCTCGGGAGATTTTTAGAGGTGGGGACAATGGTGTACATAGTTGCCTGCAGTATACCGGGATACTTCCCCAAACCGGCGTTCCTAAGCGGGACCGTGCCGTGTAATCCTACCTACCTACCTACCTACCTCACTCCTCGCCATGCTTACTGGTGATATTTAATATTAGTATGAAATCAATAAATCAATGTCATACATTTTGCAAGCTGAGGCGAAAGAGCTTGAACTAGAAGAGCCGAAACGGAAAGTAATGATGGTCGCCTATCGCCGGTTATCAGATCGGTTGTCGTGGGCCTGAACTCTACCAGCTATGGACTCCAGCTTTTTTTAAAAATTGACAGACAAGTATGACAAAGTTGAACAAAAAATGGGTCATAGAGGAGGAGTAAATGGGATGAAATTACCTTTTGAGGAAACAGTTCCAACACGAGTTGATGATATCATTGGTTTCAGAGACGTCCTAGTTTGCGGGAAAGTGATGAGAAATGAACGAGTCTAAAAATAAAATTTTAGGACTCGTAATGTAAGCTAATATAAGGGTAAAACTAAAATAGATTCGAACGGAGGATGTGGAAGGGTTTCCACATCCCAGCCATCCGACTCTGCCACATCGCGTATTTTGGCTTAGTAATCTTAGTTATTTTCTAATTCTCTTACTCTCTTCGCGTCCTCCGCTCCGATAAAATGGCATGCGTGAACAGGAAATGGACTCGTACCTCGATATTTGATGGGTGAGTGGGTGTGCGGTCGGGGTCAAGCAAGGGCGCTTCTTCGGATGCGAACCCCGGGACTCGCGGTGAGTGGACATAAGGAGCGGAGCGAAATAAAGTTCCAAACATTTCCATTTGTAAATTCAAAAGGCCCTCCGGGCACCTCTGGCACCTCCACCTGTACCTGTACCTGTCTCGTACACCGAACCTGTACCCCGACCACTGTACTTTATCAGCAGCATCGCATTTACCTCGCACACATCTACGCAGTGCACAAAAGGCATCCTCGGGAAATCAAGGAACAATCATATCAATAGTAGCATATAAATAACCGAACCCATCCATAACCCCACAATACAGCGTTAAGGGTAGATAACCGCACACACCTACCAGGACATGACGCCGTCGTCCGTAATATTGCCACTGTATGCTCGTTCCTCCACCAGTCTCCATTCCACAGCCTTCCTCCACTGGCTCGTGGGCGTAGTAATGAGGCGACACGATGTATCTAATCTTCGCAACATCCGCCCTATTGCCAAAGCATCAACACGGGGAGGCAAAGTGAACACCAGTCGCAATGTGCTCAGATGTGTGATGTCAATGGTTGCCAGAACGTCTACCAAGCCGGACAACACACGCGGTGCGAGGTGAATCGACAAATCCGTCATGGTAGACAACATGCCAATTACGCGGTCCAGGAATTCCACATGTCTGTCCCCGATAACCAACGACACAAACTGGGGGCCCAAAAGGATGGCTGAACCGCACCATGCCGGCTCCTGCAGCGTAGGTGTTCTCACTGTGATATGAGTGTCGGTAAGGACGGGGGCGTCGAAGGCAGATGGAAGGATGAATGAAGAGGAGCTACAGTAAGCGAAATCCAAACGCCAAAGCCTAGGCAGGGAGTACTGCCTCGTCAAAGGCTCCCATCCACAGTCCACATCAAGCAGCACGAGCGTATGCAGAACGCACGCCTCGAGCATCGATGCGACGGTGGCCCACTTAACATTCATGGCCTGAGTAATGTGCTCCAGGATCAAGTGTGTGAGGGAGGAGTACACCAACTTGTCGTTGGTCCACCGCGGCATCAGAAAGCGGAAGGTCATGCACGAGGCAGTCGAGTTCAACGCGAGGACGCAGAAAGGTGTCTCCTCCGAGAAGTAAGGACGTTCAATGTCAGCCTGGAAATGCACAAGCGCGCTCCAGTCAAACTCTGTCAACTTGAACATTGCAAATCTGCGGCCGATCAGTGAAATAAATACTACCTCCAGGCCAAGTCAGAGCCACCGTCCACGCGAAGATTGTGCACGTGCGGGGCGGCAAATTCCAGCGAGCCCAAGACCTCGAAAGACCATTCGCCCAGGGAGCGCAGCCGAGGGAGTGATACGCGGTTAGGAAGGCGCATATGCTCTGCAGAATCGCAGTAAACCTCCAAGGGCATAGCGCGAGACGGGTCTGGTAAAAATGGCGCGGCAGGCGCGGCACTTAGACAAGTCTGTAAAGTCAGTATCAGGTCTGGTACAAGTGACACAGAGAGCGGTGCACCGCTTCTAACATTTCAACAGCTGTTACTACACGGTAATTGAACTCAGTACATGATAATTAATTAAAAATTTTGCCAAATTAACCACAAGTTAAATCGGCGGTCTGTTACGCATTGATGGCGTACCACTCTGCTTCCAACCCAATTTTCCAACCCAATTTAAGCCTACATTTCTAAAGCTCCTTGAACCGGAATAAATGAGTAAGTACGGACTCCAATCCAACATGGTGTCTTCCGGAGGACCTGGTCTGTTCACCAAATCAAAATACACAGTTCAAACTGAAACAGCAGAAGAAAATTGGTACCTTCCGAGGGAAGCAGATCAATTTTCTCATACACAGAGGAGGGAAGCCCTTAAATTTGTCGAAATAAAACAGATCTACTATATGAGGCCTGCCATGGTACATAAAGCGGGAAATGAACATATGCCATCTTTAGTGGAGAATTCAATCAGATAAGTGTTGACCATCTTTAATCCGAAAGATAATGTCCTTTGGGATCAAATAAAGCGAGGTGAGAATTGGGAGGCCACCTGAATACCTGTTTAGAACCATCAGTTTGTCCCACTCCGGATGACTGCTAAAGTTATGATTCAGGCAGAATGTTGAACCAGGATTTACGATTAAGTGCTACTTACTGACAAGTATACTTGTTGGAAGAGAACTTTCTTCCAATCAATGAAAGTTGAGGATTTACCTTTCCCTGCTTTCAATTTTGATTCCAGCAGAGCCATGGATGTCTCGCGAGTTCCTGCACAGGGAATTTCTTTGTGAATTAACCACAGTTTGTATCATACCCTCAACACCGAACCTGTACTTACTGGAAAGACTAATTGGTGTTGAGCATCATAAACTTTCAACTTTGTGATCCCCGGTCGTTTGTCTTCAATTTTGCCAGCCAGAAAAAGATGATTCTTGCAATAGGGCCTAGTCTTTGAGCTTTGAGTTTCAACATCGTAAATTCCTCTCACACAATTAGATGCTGTAGTATCAAGAATTATCAGCGCTCAATCAGTCAATTTCTGGATGCGCGGGGCCCGCCACTCGCGAATCACTTCAAATATGTGATATCTCAGAAGATGGGCTCGGTATTTTATTCTGGGTCGTTGATGCAATGTGAACCAAGCAAGTCCTCAATCTCAAATCCACTTCAAACACGGTTCACCGTTCCTTATTACAATATGATCGTGCCCGAGACTTCGAGGTCTCACGGTGCTATAATATAGTCAACCCCATCTTGATCAAGAGTCTAGGGTACACGTGAAGGTATTTGTGACATACAGTTGACCGTCTGTTTCTTTATTTGAGGTTGATTAGAGTATATATTTGTACCAGAGCCCCCAGATGCCCCCGAGATATTGGTGAGCACTAACTACTCAGATACACGGATGAACTGAATTTGTGCTTCCCTAAACCAAAAATAACTGAGGAATGTAGCCCACATTTTGCCTTTTATCTGGGTTCCCAATTTTTTCGATAATTGAGCACCTTATCTTAAGCCCACGACTGAATGCCTGCCATAGTGAACGAGATTTTGAACCGTGGGAAGTGCTCAAAGTCCCGTAGGTTTATTTGGATTCGTGTCTCGCTGGGCAGAGTTTATATTCCTTCACAATTCAATCATTTGTTTCCCACTCCACCACTGCATTCTTCTCGTCTTTCTAAATCATCATTTCCTGCTACAACACTATTCATCCAGATAACAACACTTGTGAGATTAAACTCGGACATTGCATGACTCTCTCTCTCTCTAATGAACACACTTACTTGGAAACTTGTGCAAAAAAGGACAATTGGGGGGGGGAGCAAATGACATGATGCCCTACATCTCAGAAATCAGACGGACACAAGCGGCTCCCTGAATGGTCAGCTTGAGCTGCACTTGTATTTCCAACTCAACTCATATGGTCAGTACCCGTATGAAATCACACCCTCTCTTCTGAATTATTACCAGCCAAGATGTGTGCAAGGTGTTTGGGTAACGTGGCATTGACGCGGCAGTGGCTGTGTTGACGCGGCGTTGACGCGCACCGGCGCGGCACTGACGCGCACTGACGCGGCACCGGCGCGCATCGACGCGGCGGGCAGCGTGGCATTGGCGCGGCAACGACTCAGTTTTGAGGGCTCTGTAGAGGTCCCAGGAGTGGTTAAACATCATTTTACATGTTAAAAATGTTAAAAGAAGTTGAGAAACTGGCCACCCAAACCAAATCACCTTATACTTCCACTCAAACAAGGCCACGGTGTACCTAAAAATGCTTAAATTGTCACCTAGACCTTACCTGACAGCCTCTGACTATGATGTGAACACAGTGTATACTTAAAAAACATCGGCGGTGAGTTCAAAAAAATGCCGCGCCGGTCCGCGTCAATGCCGCGTCAATGCGCGCCTGCCGCGTCATTTTCTCCGGACCGGCGCGAGACCTGGCGACACAAAAGGCGATGTAGGCGGGCCGAGTAAACCGATGCAATGACAGTGCAGTCCATAACTCTGCATCATGTTAGCGAAATCACTGAGGAGCATCACAGCAGTACCTGGGGTAGTGTAGGCTATCTGCTTCCACCTCCAACAAATGCACACCACAGCTCAGCGGTAATATGGCAAAGTTATCCAGTGATACAGCATGACGCGGAGGGATACGAGCGCGAATACCTTTGACAGCACCTCTGGCGGAAGTACGAGCAGAGTAGTTGTCGTCGCGTTGTGCAACGTGCTTCGAGAAATGGATAGGCATGAAAGTTCAGGTTGACTACCACAACGTTCGCCCCTCTCTATATCTCAATCTGAAGGGCATATTCTATGTTGAATTTCGATTCAATGTCGAATCTACATCAGGTGTGAAATTAAGTGGTCCACACATACTGACTATGTAGTCCAATTGTCGACTGTCAGAGGTGGTGCAACCATACTATCCGAGTTTGGCACGCTAACTTCAGGGGAGGGCACCACAGTCTCTGGTCAAACAGGCGGTCAAAGTGCTTTTTGCCAGGCGCCGGACCGAGAGATGCGACACATTGACATCCATCATGTGAGGGTGTGAGGTCGTGGATGTCGTGGGCTCATAAATCATGTGTCACAGTCGGACCCCAACAGAAATATTTGATGTCACCTTGGCGTGTGGTCCTGCAGGGGCGGTGAAGCAATGATGGGAAGGAGTAGGAAGGAAGGAATCATGGACTGTGACACCATTGTGATCGTTGGCAATGGAAATATTAAAAGACGCATGGATATTAATTAGGCCTGTGGATATCATATCAAACACATGGCTATCATATCAAAGACATATGGTGTTTCATGAATTTGAGGGTGCTACCCTGATAGTTATTGAGAAAAGAATTCCGACCGTAACGCTCGAGTTAGTGAGAAACAAATATAGGGAAGAAGTTCAAGGTAGGTTTATTGCAGGTACATTACATATACAAAGGTGCTGGGTCCCAGAGTGAAACGGGGAGTGGTGTCGGGATCTGCCGATAATCACATGATGTGATAAACTGAAGGGGAGTGAGGCAGGTTTGAGTTAAAGGTTTTGGGTGATGGGTCACGGGATATGCCGAAATAGCATCACATGATGTGATAAACTGAAGGGCGGCGAGGCAGGTTTCAGTTAAGGGTTTTTGAGTGATGGGTCTTGGGATATGCTGACGGGGGAAAAGTCACATGGTGTCATGATCTGAAGGGGACCGAGGCAAGTTTGAGTTACAGAAAGTAGACCTGGAACCTAAGACGGTACCAGGAACATTTTTTCAGTTTTAACCGTTTTTGTCCATTTAGTTTGCGATTTAGGTCGAACGGTTTGGAAACTGTTTGTACACGACGGCACCCTCGCAGCAGTGCCCGATCAGTTGACTGAGGTGCATTGTGCCCAGAGGGGAGCACACTGAAGTGCAGGAGTGTGAGTCGGGAGCGACAGGGCACATATCATTTGAATATGATAGCTGAACTCAGTGGCAGTAGTGTGCGAGAGCGTGCACCTAACCCGCCGGATTCGCCGCATCGAGACGCCCGTGGATTGTGCATGTTTCCTCACTGTGGCTTTTCTCGTGCCTAACTTTCAGACTGAGGTTCTTGCTCTCAGACCTCCCGGCTTATGGCTCGTGCGAGCTTTTCTTGGTTCCCTGACTCTCTGTCCTTTAAGCTTTCAATTTTCCAGACTGAGGTGCTGTTCTCTCGCTCGGATAGCAGCTCCCACTTCTTTTGGTCTCGTTCTCTCGTTCTTGGCCTCTCTGCCTTTGACGCTTGCAAGCCAATAATATACAAATAATACGGGACAATCCCATACATGGCCTGAACTCACAAGCCCTCGTATCGGGCCCAGCTCTCTCCCGGGCACGGTCTTATATCAAACAATTTGAATATGTGCACTTGGAGCTAGTGGTGGCAAGGTTCAGTTCGGAAATCGGTCCAAACCTGAACCAAACCTGAACCGGATGCGTGTTCGACGTTCAGGTTCAGCAAATGCTTGAACCTGAACCGAAGGTTCGGTTCAGCGTTCGGGGGAGAGCAGGCGCGTTCGAACGCCGAACCTGAAAATTGGTGAGGTGAGTGATTTCTACACGAGTTTCTGCATTTTTCGCACTCGATTTACCTTAGATTGCCACCTAATAATCCCACCTATCCTCTCTAATTTTCAGGTTTTACCATCATGTAATGGCCTGTATTTTGACTCAGGATTGTTCATATACCTTGGGAAAATCAGTAAGAGCCTTCAGAACATCATCTATGACCCTGTGGCACACTGAATATGGTGAATAAGAATATGAAACAAGAACACCTTAAATCAGGAGGTATAGGGTGCCCTGGGTGCCCATTGTCCACTTTACTACTATACCTCCACGATTCAATGCCAAAAGGTGTTTTTTGAGATATCTCACATCATGGAGGAGTGCATAATAAGGCCCAAGTGCAATTTCCTTGTATGGTCAAATTGTGATGTTTTTCATCACAAGAAGATAGGAAATCACCTGGAGGGTGTCCATGTAGCTGAAGGAAACAAAGTAATATATCCAGGAGCTACTTCCATCAGTATATCCTCAAGATATTATGGCTAGAACACAATTGATTAAATCTCGCTATTTTCACCCTATCATTACACTGTAATACGCTCTACTGTGTCCTAGTTGGCTTCAAGGAACATGGAAAAACATGCCTATGAGGTTAGACCATTCAAAACGGTTGAATTATGAGCCAGGGAAGGGCTGATGTCGAAAATTCGCTTTTTGGGAAAAAAGCGTTAGTGTCCCAGAGTGGAAGTTCATCGGCCAAAGCTTTGATCCCTATACCCAACTTGTAGAGTCATCAAGGGCTACAAGAGTCATCCATAGCATTTTGCAATTGGTGGCTCCATTGGCCTGCAAAATGCAAAATACTTTCTGAGAGTCAGCACTTTTGGACAAACATCAGCATTTAAAGCAAGCAGGCATCAATTGCCACCCAATATGGGCACCCACCAACCTTAGAGCAGCTATAGCACCTCAATACAGACAGCCATCAATTTTAAGGCAATGGCCAGGCAGCCATCAAATTCACGGCAATGGCTGGCTCAGCAATTTAGGCATTTTAATTGAAATATGATTTTTTTTATTTTTGCCTTAGATAAGTGGATAAGCCTTGTCTGGGATGCACAAGCAAATGCCGCAGCAAACTGTGCAAAGCCAGGATGATGCCTACTGGCAAGGGAAGTGCTGGAGATTCCCCATATGGTTACCTCAGGAATAACATATTAAGCCTGTGGAATAGGCCCACAGTTTAACTGGTTAGAGATTCCCCATATGGTTACCTCAGAAATAACATATTAAGCCCGTGGAATGGGCCCACAGTTTAACTGGTTAATCTGATGGCAAGGATGGGGGGAGCAGGGATGAAGCCTGGACTTGAATTTTATGGTACTACTACAACTTTTTTTAAGTAATTTCCTTTTTGGGATGGCAGTTGATGGCAAGGATGGGGGGAGCGGGGATGAAGCCTCTTGAATTTTATGGTACTACTACAACTTTTTTTTAAATAATCTCCTTTTTGGGATGGCAGCGGAGTGCTTAGATAATACACGAGAGAGAGAGAGAGAGAGAAAAATGCCCAAGTCCCTTGTGCTATATGCATACCTGCAGCATATCTGCAGTATATCTGAAGCATGTTCTGCAGCATATGGGGATTCACAATATCGCTTCTAATTGGAATGACTGCACACACCTGTGCAGTCATTCTAATTAGAGAGGATATATGGGATTATTAGGTGTAGATTGCATAGCCTGGACATTTAACCACCGCAGAACATACCTGATCCTTCCCTTCGAGGCAAATTCAAGGCAGCTTCGATGTTATGAGATGACGGTTTGTTGTCACGTAATCTTCTAGTAAACGTACGCGAGGATAGTTTATCATAAGCAGGCGTCTCGGCACTAGCCAAGACATGTGAGATACCTTTTCCAACCACCAGAGCACTGCAAAATCTTGGTGTGTGATATTTTCAATGAGATTTCAGCTGCCCGAGATGGCCGAAGTGCCTCAGGTTCAAATGTGTTCGAATGCCGAACTGAACCTGAACGCACATTCAGGTTCAAGGTTCGGGAGTTACCCGAACCGAACACCGCATTCAGGTTCGGCGTTCAGGGCGAAAGGTCCTGAACCTGAACCGAACCGAACTTTGCCAGCACTAGCAGATTCATGATCGACCCCGATTTCCAGCAAGCGCTCATTGACCAGGGGAGGATCAAAGCCCTTACCGGTGCAGCGATGGAATGCTGATCATTCCCGGCGCCTACCGTGGAGCCCTTCTTGGTCAACAACTGCATCATCCACGTTTGTCAATATCTCCTCGCACTATGTGGGCATAACTTGATCATGCGGTGTCTTTTTCCAAGGCTCTTTGCATGGGCCAAGGGGAAGTTTCTGAGCGAACGGACCGTTGGACGACTCGATCCATGTCTTTTAGTGATTGTCGGGGTCATTGGTATATTTCCCAGTTTTGACCTGGCTGCGAGCCTCTAGGAACATCATGTCTCATCTCGGCCTAACTGTTTGACATTCACTTTCAGAAGCCGAGAAAACTGACAAGCAGCGTAGGAGAGGAGTGTTCGGAAGAAACGTATCATCTGTCTGCCCGCATCGTGTTTCCAGGTCCAGGTACGGATATAAAACTAACGGACCAAACACAGGAAATCCGCGTGGTCCTGGTCGACACTATTGAAATCGTTAAAATTCAATGTATTTTGGTGGATGTCTACCCGATGGTCTCCTCCAAAACAGGTTACGCCAAGACCGGGATGCTCATAGCCACTCAGAAGAGGCCAGAGGCGAGCCCGGATATCCCTTTGGTTGGGCAATCTAGTATGTTAATTATCTTTGGCTATGAATGTGCATTCTATTCTAATGTGGGTATTCAGGGTACGGATCGTCTCAGTACCGTATGCTCCGGGGCCAAAATAGGGCGAGTACGATCGTTCCTGGATCTATCATTTCACACACCTAGAGGCCGCCTCTGTTACAGCTCTTTGCAGAACTTAGGGCGCGACTCAATTTTCTTTCCACTTTTTTGATGGTTTGGACCAGGACAGCTGCCCTGGCCTCAGGTCTAGGCCGTTCGCCTCGGGAATATGCTCAATCTATTCGCATCCCGAATGCGCAGTCACCACCTCCTCAGAATCTTTATCTGGCACCGAGAACTGCTTTTTGAGCGGCAAAAGCAATTACTTTTGATCATTTTTGATCATCTTTCAGCAGGACAGCTCAGTTCTCAGTCTTTTTCTTTGGTAATAGGCTCGATCAATTCTTATTTCAAATGCGCAGTCAACTGCGTAATCAGATTTACAACCCGACCTCCAATACGGCTTCCTGATAGATGAAAACCCTGGTAGGTCATCACTTTTGATCACTGGTCGGCAGAACAGCTACTGTGGCCTGATGCTCTGTCACTCTCACAGCCTCTTGGCTCACTGGCAAGAATTTCCACCAGGCCCACCGGTGCATTCTTTCCCGGTGCGCACCACTTTGTTGTCGCTGGCGGGCAGTTCATTAGTAATGTCATAGAACATCCTGAACCTGCGCCTTCTGGTGGGGTCTTCAGTTCGTAGTGCAGCTCATAGTAACGCGAATGCGAAGACTTTTGAAGAATATCGCTGGGAGACTTGGATCTTCAAAATGAAATATGATTGGACGGGTCGGGGGTGGTGCATTTGCAGACTGAAAGAGCCTGCGCCAGACTTATCTACACCGCTTGGATTGAGGGTAAGCAGTCTGATATGACTGTGGCCGTGTACCGGGGTGCCAATGCGGAGAAGGTCTGCCTGTTGACTACTCGGCCCATCACTGTACGCCTTATCTCCGGTTCGCAGAATTGGAAACGAGAAATCGAAAAGTATTCCGGAATTCGGTGAGTCAGGCTTGTCCACAGGAGTGAGACTGTTCATGTCGGCCAGCCATCCGAATCTCGTCCAGCTTTATGGGACCGTCAACTCGGGCGGTCTATATGCTATAATCTTCCACGATGGTTTGTAATTTGGGGTCATTGGAACTTCCGTCCTGTTGAACAATTTATAGAGCTGGTGCCTCTCGGCGAGTATGTGGAGGAATACCAAAATTCCGTGATATTGACCGTATACCTCTATGGGTTTTTCGTATGTTCGTAATGATCCTCCAGTAACTAGTGTTAAACTTATATTAGAAAAAAGAGCTCGGGGTATAAAGGTTTAAGCATCCCGAACAATTTCAATTGATCCCTCCTTCACAGGATGTAATACACTATTTGAACCCCGTCTTTGGTGGAGACGTAGCCTGGCAGGCACATTGCAGTAATCCGGGATTTTTGTACGTCTCACACCGTGGATGTAGATCATCCTTGGTCGCTCTGGAACTTGGATATGGCGCTCAACTGGTCGGCTCTGCGTCGAGCCTTCGATAAACCTTGAATATAACCGTTTGGTACACCCTCCAGCCGGGGACCTACCCCATCTCCCGCTTCCTGCTCTTAGAGGTGATCGGGAGAGCTCCATGATTTCTGCTCTGACGTTGGGCCAATATCACGAAAGTTGTTACTCATATTTGGCAAAAACTCACTGGTTCAACATGTTCTATGATACAATTGTATGGCAACAGGGACAGGACAGCTTACAAAGTAGGAAATTGTTTACGAGTTTTAGATCCCCGGGTTCGGCTAACAGTATAGGACCCCAGGAACGCCTTTAGTGGGTATAGGAAATGGAAAATGTGAGTTTAGGGCATACAGGTGGAATTTCGGGCATGCAAGGGTTCAGTCTTAGAGGGAAGTTGAATACTATTGATGTATTAGCTACTACAAAATGAACTGTTCTACTGTTCTACTTGAGTGAGGAACTAGCGATGACGAACGATGGGAGGGTGGAGAGGGAGAGGGAGGAGACAAGGAGGGAGGAGACAAGGAGGGAGGAGGAAAGAGGAGGAGGGAGTGGGGACATAAGGGAGGGAGACGGATGGGGACGAGAAAGGGAACAGGAATGCATCAGGAAAACCCTCTTTTCAAAACTTGTGACAATTTGGTTGGATTGGGTGGAATTGAACGAATCCAGCCAGAATTGAGCCAAATTTGGCCTAATGCTAAATTCTGACAATTGTGCAAATCCGATTATTGGTCCACCAAGTTTTGCCAAATCCGACCAAATCCGAGCCACATAGTGCGGCATTCTCCTTGATTTTAGGTTAATTTGGGCGCATTCGTACTGAATTTTTCCCTCAGAACTTATTAAACCAATGATAACATTAAGTATACGATTAAACAGACGGCTAAACTAAATGAAAAGTCACTATTAGAAGGAGCGGAAAAACCGGATATTTGATTAGTCAGAGGCCGCCTCAAGGTCGGCAAAGTTGAGGTGCGCTAGGGCATTGGTACCAGTTGCCGCACGAGGGGCAACAACCTTCCCTTGGCCACTAAGTATGCATTAGTAATCATGTATGAAAACAAATTATTCTCCTTACGATGCCTCGCGATACAGTCGGGTCAAGACTTTTTGATATGCGACAGGCGAGCGTTCTTCCATTTGGTCGAGGAATCTGAGGTGCACTTGGTATGTCTCCGCAAAAAGGTTTGCATTGAACTCGTTGCTGAGATGTACCGGTCCTTGCCATTCTTGAAGTGTCGCGCAAACCTGTATATCATGAGGCGGTGAACAGTGTTTCGGAAATTCGGCTTACCGCAGTGGCCGCGATGCATGCAATAACTTTGCCGATCATTCGCTCCAGCTGGGGACCATCAGTGACCGGAAAGCGGGTTTGATAGACGGTTGCTAGGGGTCGACGTCCCGAAAAAACGGCTTGGTGGATGGTCGTAATGATGGCAGGATTGCCAAAGGGCTTGCTGTAGTCGGGTGCACCATCCTATCAATAATTATGATGTATCGACATAAGATTTTGTGGAAAGCTTACTTTGATTGGATAGATATAATCATTGTAAGGGCCACCGAGCAAGGCTTGGACCCGTTCGGAGCATCCGACTTTCAGGTCAAATGCATGGATTGTGGCCGGAATGGCAGCTGTTTTGAAGGTGCGACGAGCATCGGTCCAACGGGAATCAGCCTAACAAGTTCTTAGTGCATCATCAAGAACGAGCAAAGGAAAGACATACCACTTTTGCAATCTCCTTGGAGTATACCTCGTCAGCGATCAAGCGAGCGCTGATGTCGTTATACCCAAGTTTATTGCTGGTCGAGTAAAGACCATCACGTGCATATTTCAGACGGTCGCCGACGTCAGGGAAGTCGTTGAGGAAGATTGCATCACCAGTGACCTTGATAAAGGAGTTCCGAATGAGATTCTGGATCCAAGAGTCTTGGGCGCCGAGATTTAAGACCCCACGGTTAGTGAAAACTGATGTAGGGGTCGTTGGCCAACCCGACGACGGCAGTGTAACTGCCACTTTCATCGATCGTGCTTCTGAGCGCCGCACTTGGACAACGGCACTCGCAGGGTGCGAGGCTTCCGCCAACCAGACAGGTTGCTGAGTATAGCGTGATTTAGTTGGTAACTCCATTTGGATATACAGGGACTTACCTCCCGGATGGCCTTCTCCCTGCGAGTTGTGGGGATCTCCTAAATTAAAATGAAGGGGCGAACAGTAGGGAGGAGACGCAGAAACACTCACTGGCCCCCGCGGCGCATGGGAAACACCTGAGATCTGGCCAACGATATATTAGCCAATGTACGCGTGGGCGTGGCATACTAAGTCGGATGTGTACCTTGGACTTCGCGGCTTTCCCTTTTGGCGGGGGGTCAGACTCGGACTTGCGATGGGGGCGGGTGCTGAAGGTCTTGACGCCGTTCCCGCTCGAGATGCGCCCGCTGCGGCTGACGCTCGCGATGCTGACGTGCTGTGTGCTCAGTAGGTTTCCTCTTCTGGAACTCCTGCTCGCCATGCAGTGCCGACGGTGGACCACGACGGCGCCCAGCCTCGAGTTCAGCATTTCTTGGCTTCGGGGCGAATGCATGGGCATCTGACTAGTAGGGAAGCATCAGTGGGTCACTGACACAGGGAGATATGTCCGTACCTGGCGTACCTCAGCATCCTCGTCGTCTGAGATAATGATCGACCGGTGATATGAGACCCTCCGGCGGGGCGGCGCATAATAGACAGGTTCAGTAATTCAGTAAACATCCTCCTGAAAAACTGTGTACGCCATACCTGTCCGAATCCATCCTCCAGTGGCCGATGTGAGAACGGCCTTTTACAGGACGTGGTACCTAATTATGAGTGTCAGACAGGAGGCCGTAAAAGTGCATGGTAAGTACCTCTTCTTCATCATGATCCTCAAACTCCGACTCTCGCTCCGAGGCGCTCGTAGGGATGTGAGCGTCATACCCCGAGGAGACACTGCCACTTCTGGAGTGTACTCTGTACGCCGAGTTAGCGTGGGCGTCCATTTCGACTTCGTAGCCACCGGTCCCGTAGTAGGCCTCGCGGTTACCGGGATCAGCGTCGTGATCATTCATGTCGACGTCGATTTGTTGTCCAGGATGATCCTCGCCGTCGTCGTCGGGAACCCACTGAGCCGTCTTGCAAAAGAGCTGAGTAAGAATAGAATAATGGACGAGAGGTAGAGATGCTTACTTTGTATTGCAATTGGTCCCCATCGACGTCGTCATCTTCCTCAGGTTCTTCTTCTCCCAACTCGTCGGAGTTCCGGGAGTCTTCTTCACCCTCGGATGACTGCTCCTCATCAGCCTGAGCCTGAGGAGCGGGCGCGCGAACCGGCTTCGCGGATGCGGGAACGGGCGCAGGAACCGACTTTGCCAGCGGTGGAACTGGCTTTGCTAGGGCGGTGGGGTTCCGGAGACCTTGAGCTAGACCGGTCTCATCAAATTTGGTGGACACAGATATCGAATAACATACAAGGGGGGTTCAGCTCTGTGGATTTAGTCTTCCTTGACGCATTCTTGACAGGAGCGGGCAGAGCCGGGGCCGAATTATCCTTGTCCGAGTCTGCGTCAATTTCCGGGGGAAGGTGTCGTTCTAGAAGGATTATTCAATTCGAGTGATGGAGGGGGAGTTGATACTCACGAGCCTTTGCCGTGGGTTTCACTGTGAAAGCACCCGTGTTAGTTGAGCACTGTGAAAGACAAAAGGACGCACACGTACCGACGTCTTTTTTTGCTTGCTTTGTTTTGGTGGACTCGGAGGCTTCCGCGGCAGCACGTTTCTTGGAGGCCGCTTTCTCATCCAGCCAGGCTACCATAAAAGTCAGAGTAATGGGCTGTCTGTAGAGAACTAGAGAACGACTTACGTTGCACACCAAGGGCTGTACCTTTTGCGTTCCGAGGACCTGGAAGGGAAATGGTACCATTAGATGCATAGAAATTATATATGAAAGGTTGGATAGCGAGCGTACCTCTGACTGAGCTTTGCAAAGCCAACGCTTCCTGCTCTCCTCTGGCCTTGTTGGCTGTGCGAGTCTGGGCAGCTTTCTGTTGAGGTGTAAGAGCCATGGAAAATGAATAATGACAGTGGGTAGATCAGAAGGGGGTTAAGGAACGGGGGGTAAGAACTTGAGTAGAGGAAGAGAGTAGAGGAAGCGAAGTGTGCGGATGTGGTACGATTGATGTGGGGACTTTAAAAAAAACTGGGGTTTCGGGGATTACGCATGACTTGGAGACCGACATCAATCACTTCGTTTACGCGTACCTCGTCGCAGTATACTGCTTTCCATCTGCTGTAATGGTCCGGTGCCCTGGATACCAAATTAAATTCTCGCTCTCTGGTTATACCTTACACCTTCAGCGCACTGGCAAAGAAGCCTGTTGGGCGGTTCATGACGAAAATATGCATTATCAGCCCGGCCTCGAGCCTGAGGAGGAGCAGCAGCCAGTAAAATTTGGCAGAGATTACTTCGGGACCTACTAGGAGGACGACTTCGACATGGATCAAGAGCGAGATCCAACTGATCCCGGCAGTGATGGAGAGGACGACTTTGATAACCTACCAGACTTGGAGGAATCCAATGATTCCGATTCGGAGGATGAAGACAGTGACCTCGAGCGACGCTGGGAGCCACCGGTGCTTGATGGCCACCAATTCCCAGGAATTCAGGAGGAGTTGTATCAGGCTGATGACCCAGATGCGCCTAGAATTGCTGACGCCCAGCCGAATGTCCCGGCGCGGAGAATCGTGCTTCTGGGGAGGAACAAGTTCGTCAACAGCCAATTATTGTTCAGTTTACGGACGGCGATGCCGGAGCCCCACTGCGCCGAGGAGAGGCCGGTTACGAACGGTACAAGGCCGGTTTGGGAGATCCATCAAATGTTTGGGCCCCATTCACATCGAAATTGGAGTGGGAACTGGCACGCTGGGCAAAATTATGTGGTCCGGGATCAACAGCTTTCACCGATTTACTGAAGATTAGCGGAGTAAGTTCAATGATGTAGAGAAAGAAACTATACTGACTTCGATTCAGGTGACGGAACGACTCGGATTATCATACAAAAACAGTCGCGAACTTAATAATATAATTGATACAAGCCTTCCTGGGCGTCCGAAGTTCAAGCGCAAGGAAATTATCGTTGGTGGGGAAGCTTACAATGTATATTTTTGCGATATCCTGGAGTGCGTGAAGACACTCTTTGGTGATCCAGAGTTCGCGGCCCATTTGAAAGTGGCTCCGGAGCGTCATTATGCCGATGAGGACCAAACCGTTGATAAGGCGTGGATCTTTCCACACCTGAAATCTTTGCATTTCGACACTATTAGAACTATTCTAATGGTAAACTATAGGACACAAGGATACTAGTCTACTCCCGAGACTGAGTGTCAAAGCCGTTATAAAGCACTTGAACCAACCACAAACATTGAACACAGAACCAATAGGTTGCCTTGTAGGACTCACCTGGTGAGTTGTGCTATCCGGCGCAAGAAGCTCGGTGTCAATACAAGGCTAGGTTGACCATAGGACTAACCCGGCAAGTTGTGCTATCCGGCGCAACAAGCTCGGTTTCAATATGGGCGCAAGGCATTAAACAAGGGATTAGATGAAGGAAACAATACTAGATTGACTCAATAATGGTTGCAACGGTTACACTGAAGATAATAGCTTAAATTGGATACATGGGTTGGCACTGATGACGGCGCACCAGTTTAAATGGGCACCGCCTTGGGTTCAACCCGGGCACACGGAATAATTGGAACATAACGGATCGATCACGTGATCTGCGCCCATCTTGCCTTAGTAAAGGAGGTCTACTTGTGCTTATTGAGCCTACGTAGTGCTATATAAGCACTCCAGGCATGACACGCAGTCAAAAGAGATGATAAACCAGATAACTAAGGTGGTTGCGCTATTCACCACTGGATGTATACCCAGACGGGCTTATAAACCGTCGTCATATACCTTGGCAGCTTTCCAATCTGCCTATTTATCAGCCTGATATCATGCTTTCACCCAGCCGTTTGTAATCCTTCTCAGTAGTATAAAAGCCACACTTGTAACAGTAGTTAGACGGTGAATTATTACCCGGTTATTGGCACACTAGTCGTTATTAGCTTAAAAGACCTAGTCTTGGCTATAAGCAACTAAAGTTACCTCTAAAACCTAGGCATAACTTCTACTCACGGATTAAAAACCTAAGCTTTGGCTGTCCCTGCCTCTTCATAAGTCTGCGCCCACCCGGTTGTCTAGTCAGACCTCTGGCGCACAGCATTAGACCCCATACACCTGTCTCAGACTTATTCTCCAACCCACTCGTCACCGTTCTATCTAAGTCTGTGGTTAGTCTGATTGTCGGGAAGACAAGCGGCTCCAGCATTAGTTCATACACTTTACCAACGTGGTTGTAATTAACCCGTTGAGACCACCGGTGCAGTCCTAAAAGACCTGCTGAGGCTCCCACCCACTAGCGCAGTCCTAACAAGGCTCCCACACACCGGCGCAGTCCTGACAAGACCTAGCTGAGGCTACCGGCACTGTCTTTACAGACACGTCAAAGACTTTACCAACGCGGTTGTAACTAGCCCGTTGAGACCGCCGGCGCCATCCTAACAGACCTTCTGACACTCCCACCCACTGGCGCAGAACGCTGAGACAGATGGGGTGAGGGCTCACAGGCACGAAACAGAACGTGTCCCGCTGCAGCTCCATGTATTTAGAAATTTCTACATATTAAACAATTGACGTCTCAATGTAAATCATAATTAAAATATTACTCCGTTGAAGGCATGACTGGGAGCGAGGGTCGACTCGTGGTGAAGGCAGGAACGAATGCCGCTGAAAAGAGAGAAAAAATCAATAACGCGAAAAGGTGAACTCTCTAGTGCTTAACTATGGCAATAATACCCTGCCCCTGGTATCCCTGAATTGTTGCAGCACTTGCGGCATCCGAGAAGAACGGATCGCTTCAGGATTGCTCCCTCAGCCTTTCCATTGGCGCCCTGCAGCGGCTTGGCATCCTACAAAAAGTTGTTAGGGGGCGAATTGAATGATGGGTATGTACATGGAGGAATGCAAGAGTAATACGTTCAACACGTACCCATATTCATAGGCCCAAGAGCCATGTTTACGCGTTTCCCTCGATGTTCCTGGCCCTTCGCCTTGCCGCACGTCTCCATAAGATCGTCATCCCACCAGCGACGCTAATCCCCGCGGGGAACGCAGACACGAACTCGGCGAAGCAGACCCCAAGTGGAAAAGCACTGTAACGTTAGCGACGGAGTGAAATGTTCAGCGAGCGAAATTTAATGCAGACGCACTGCAGTATTTTCCACACACCGACCCGGATGTCTATTCTCGCCGTCAGGCTGCTTGTGCAACAGCAGATTGAGAGGCAAATGACCAGGATTACAAGGAAGGTGCAGTAGATTGCGCCTGACTGAGTTTGCATGGGAGGAGGAGCGTCGAGCACCGACAGGACGGTCAAAAATTGATGCTCACGTCATCGTGAGCGCGACGTCGTGAAGATGTTACTCATCACAATTTGGGTGGCATAGAGTAATTGGGCTGCTACTCGTGGTTTCAAACCTGGCGAAAGAACGCTAGGAGATTGAATCGACAGACCTATTGCGGTAGGGAAGGGACCCAGCGTGCGAGGGAATTCCAATGCATATCGTCCAGCTCCAAGGGGAACTTGGCAAGCGGGAACTTGAAAGGGAGAAGATATCTCCCGGGAATATGAATATTCGAGGATGGTTTGAGACCCTTCAGCTGAACGAACAAGCAACCTAATGAAAGACTCAGAACGGATATGAGCCGCTAGGAATCAGAAATAACCAATTCAGATACTGTACATAACGGGCACTTGAAACCCGCGCGTAAGTTATACTACTGATTCAGATAAGTCCGTCAAGGAGCTAGAGTGTCTCAGCGGGCCGAGGGTTCAGAGCAATGCGGGACAAGGACAGAGCTGGAACTTGACGACCAGTGGACAACAATAACTCCCCACAATTCACGCAAATGGAAGCTCTTGAGACATTCAAGACGAGCAAAAGCATCACGGGTGCTATGACACATGAGATGAGATATGGAGCACCAAGAAATGACATGGAATAAATAAGTCGGGGTATCAGGGATATGCATGCAAGAGTAGGTAGATATTCATGGTTAGAGACGAGGAAAAGAAGATCGAAGACACGTGAAATGAATAAGAAGATAGGAAGACGCGGGTGTGGCGCGAAAGAGATATGGGATGGTAGGGTAAGATAAGGGGAGGTAAGGTTAGAGGAGATAAGGAAGACGGAGGCGAGGAGGCGAAGCGAGAGGGAATATGAGGGAATTGATGAATCAAGGACGAGGAAATCAAAACGAACGGCCTCAGCCCTTCGGACTGCTTCATAAGAACGCCGCACACGCCCTCACTCTGCGTCCGTCCGCCGTCGCGAGCCCGCACAGTGTGCCTCCGCTGCCCGCCGCGGAGTACGCGGGCGCAAAATGCACCGCCTCCGCTGGGGCGCCGTGCAAGTCGACCCGGGGAGACGAGCGCGGAGTGAGCGGGAGTTAATCCCTGGGGATCCGCAGACGCTCCGCGCAGATGACGGCGCGGAAAACGGGGAAGAGTGTGCGGGTGGGGAGCATGAAGTGACGGGCGTGACGTGGGACGAAAAAAAGCAGGCAAGACGCCGCAAAAGAACGGGGAAAAGGAGGAGGATGTGGCGAGAGCGTAGGAATGAGGCATGGAGAAGGCGTCGAGGGAGGTCAGATAGAGGACGGAGGGAAGAGGAAAGAGAGGAAGTAAGGACGGCGGTATCAAATGATGTGACGAGAAAGAAAAAAGTACGAGGAAGGAAATTCACCTGTGCTTGTTATGCGGGGGGCGAGCGCGAGCAGAGAGGCGAGGAGGCAAGCGGGCCGTGCTTGTGCGGGAAATGCTCGGGGCGCGGGCGCAAGTGCATGTGCTCGAAGAGACCACATTTGTTGCAGAGCTGGAAGGCGGAGTGAGTCCAAGGTGGGCGATAAGAGGGGACGATGCGTACGACTTTACCCGGGCACAGATTGGAGCGGCGCCACGTGCTGGTGTCGGTGGTGCAGCAAATGAAGCGGCGGCGGCGGATGCGGTCGCTGAGCTTGGTCGCCGCGTCATCGGTGTGTACGACCTGGATGACGCCACCACTCTGTTGCTGCTGGCCGCCGGCTGATGCTCGCGGTGGGCGCGATGTCAAAGTTGGAGCTCGGGGTTGGTACGGCGTGGCGGTGCTGGCTGCAGCGGATTCATTGTTAGCGTGGGCACCGAAAAGTAAGGGGGAGCTCACGATTGGGGAGATTCAGCACGGGCCCAGCGTTCTCGACGGGCAGTCCACCCGGGGGACGCAGGGAATGATGGGCCGCGGCTCGAGCATCGATGTCAATATGGGCGGTGGGCGTACTCGCACCCTAACCCCTAGCTGAATCCATCCTCGGGTTTGACCACTGCCAGCGCCTGCTGGACTTGGGCGCGGCGCGAGCTAATCGTGTGCGCATCGGCGCGGTGAAATAGGAAGTCGCACGGCGGCTGTGGTTTTCGAGAAGACGGTGGACTGTTTGAGAGACGCGAGTGCGGACAGGGTGTGAGGAGAGCATCAGGACCAGACGTGACCGTCACCACCGTGACGTCTTCATCATTACATACATTACATCCATCGTAGTCGCAAGAGGATGGGGTTGATTAGTCGACAACTGATGGATACGTAATAGACACTTCCCAAGATAATCGTGTATTCAGCTGGGCGGGGCTGCCCCGCCTCGCCTTTTAACACTGAACTGGTACACAATGTATTCGCGGAGCCTATGTGCCGAGACTCGGAGGTTGAGAAAATTTTATTTCTCTCCGAGTTTTCTCTTTGAAATCGTTGATGAATTTCTTCGATTCAAGCCCCCAGAGGCAAATTCTTACCACTGACAGAATGGCAGTGCTATCACTTCAATGAGCACTGATTCTGCCTCACACACTTTTGTTTTACACGCGCACACAGCACAGTTGTCATGAATAATTCAGAAAACCCCGGTGTAACCCTATGAAAACCAAATGAAAACAGGTTCCTTGAGATTGTGATTGTATTATTAGTGTTAATAAAGGACTCAAGGTCCCAATTGTTGCATACTGAATGTCTATGGAAGATTCATGGTTGAAAATTTGGGTCTCAATAGGGGGTGTCGGACATTACCGGTGATGCAAGAGGTGAGCGATCCTCAAATCCACGACATAGACCTCTGTCGCATCCATCCAAAATGGAATCCTACCACTGATAACAATGATTTATGTGGGAATTTGTCTTTGACACCCCAAGAAATGGAATTAAATAGCCAGCCAGTACGGATAGGTGAAGTCAAGTTTTTTGATCCCAACTTCACGTTGAACAACTGTGAGCGAGGATTTCGGATCTTTGCATTCGGAGAGTTCCTAAACGAAGTACCAGCGAGGAGATTAATCCTTACAGGGCACGAACCTACCCTCTTAACAGTATTTCTACATCCTTATATTCAACATGCTGGTGAATTCAACGCCGAAATAAATTTAACTGTCATGTCTGTTCATGACCATCACGAGGATTGCAAGCTTCTTCTGATGACGTTTGACAAGCCCAGCATCCCACAATCCTTCACAAGTGCTCTTTTAGGCGGGCTTCTATACACCTTGCAACACTGCTCAAAAAATCAACCTCTTCTAGTTTGCTCTTCCTCTGATTTTTTGATACACGCTCTAGTTGAAGACCGGAATCTTTATGAAATGGACATGCTGAACCCTTGCTTCGATCTGTGGCAGGCAGCTTTAGCAGCCTTGAATGAACACTCTGGAAGAATCCAATTCAAAAAAGTCGAATCAAATCCGGCAAAACACACTCTCAATCCGAAAAAAATTGATGTTGAAATTGACACGGAAATTGACTTGATGTTCAATTGCCCGGGAATCCCATTGTATGGTGGTTCACAGCGACTTTTTACCAAAGTAATCAATAGCTTAACCTTGATCCCCCACCGTAAAACTACCTTCATTAACCTTGCACGAATCCGTTGCGCAATTCAGGAATTTTCTCAGTTTACCCCAACTGACGAAATGATATGGAAATCTATTCGCTCCACCACCTTCTAACGTCTAACACGCGAGTTCTATTGGAAGTGCATACATAATATCTTCCGAGTTGGAGATTTTTGGGCTAACATTCAACACTCGGAGGTCTTCGGACGTTGTCATGTCTGTGACGTACCGGAAATGCTAGAGCACATTGCCTTAGATTGTATCACTTTGGAACGAAAATTAATTTGGGATCTTACTCGCCAACTCTGGTCCAGGAAATACCCAAATTGGCCGAAATTGAACTGGGGGTTGATATTAGGATGTAATCTTGTTAAATTCAAAACTTCAAGTGGGAAAATATTACCAGAGAAGGGCCGGTTGTTTGTCATCTTGGTATCGGTGGCCTGGCATGTAATCTGGAGGTTGCGAGTAGATAGAGTCTTAACTCATCCAGGCAAAGTCCATTCAGAGCTCGCAATTTGTACTCAATGGCTGAAGTCTATGAACGCATCCTTGAGTCGAGATCGGATCTTGACGAACAAGATTGGACTTACACAAAGGGGTTTTAGTGGGTATACAGCCGTATACTGTAAGAAATGGCATTGGTTAATATATCTTAAGGCTGGAGTCCCACACTGGTAATCATTGTGCGTAATGGCATTTCCTCCTGGACATCTTCCCCGGCAACATCTGGCCCACCACCAGAAACATAAGCGGACGACTTGGAATGCTTCTGCTGCCTGAGTATCGTTAGGTTAGACCCAACGCTCCAAAAAAAAAAAAAAAAAGACATAGACCTCTGTCACCATCAGGGGGGGGGGGGGGGGGGGGGGGTAAGCAGCTGATATGGCAATTTCGATCATCTGGAGTTGATTCATGTCTGCCCCGGGTTTTCAACCGAGATTATGTTAGTTTCATGACATCACCATCACCTGCCGAAAGTCTTGCCGAAGTTCGGTGAAATGTAATCTATTGCACTACACACAGAGTGAAATAAATTATTTCATGTACATAGAACGGTAGATAATGTATGCAAATGGGGGGGTAGGAGGAATGTCAAGAGAATTTGTGGACGTCTTTGAGCCGAAATAAAAAGTCCAGGATCTAGACCGATGCAAGTCGGTCGGTGATCTCGGACATCCCGATTTGGGGGGGTTGTCAGAGAGGTCTGTGTTAAGATCGGGATGATCGCTCACCTCTTGCGGTGATGGCGAAGTTGAGCGGAGTTCAAACATGATATCTTGAGTTCTTTCATTTCTGTACACATTTATCCTTGCATTTCCGACTGGATTGAAAGATGAAAATATAATATTAATTCCAAATGGGTCGTTAAAGCAATCACGACCATACATTGACCATATTATCAAAACCTTGGCCGCCGCGGGGCAAGGCATTCATTTGGCTGGCAGCCGGTCCGAACACCTTCTCTGTCAAGTTCGACATCTTGTCAACCAAGTGTCCGTTACGTCCCATCATCTGTAGACTAATCCACCCTCTACTCTAGTTGCAAACCTACAGCAAGCTCAACCCCTGACGCGTCCCACGATGTTTGAAGCTGATCAAGATTTTTCGGACATCTTCCTTTTGAGCAGGTGTTGAACGCTCGATTCACGGGCATGTGGCGTGTTAAAAAAATGGAATAGCACCGCAGAAGGATGCTCCAAAAGTCAAACTGTGCTGTTAAAAGGGGGACAGAAGCCTCGAGGCGACCGAGATAATGGAACGGGGGCAGATCGGGAGCGTGCATGGGATAAAAGGTGCAAAATAGGAAGCGACAAACATGTACATAGAAGTAATATTAGCCACGTAAGAACGCGGCAACAGCAACACAACGCACGGCGACCATTTTAGGGGGCCTGAGTAGGCCAAGGTAAGCCTAATTTGGCCTACATGCCGTAGGCAGACTCTGCCTACTGGGGTCGACCGAATGTTCAGGTGACGGGTGACGGAGGGCACTGAACTGAACAATTTTGGTGTAGGTGACGGTGACGGCGATGTTTTGAGGCCCAAATAGGCTCGAAAGTGCGAAAATTTCGCGTCTGGCATTCACCGGATTACTATGTATATATGGAAATATTGGGATGATTGCCGAGAATTGAACACTCAGAAAAATGAACATTTGAGGTGACGGGTGACATGGCGTGAACATTCGGTCGAAATAGTACAGTAGACTGACGTCGACTCACGTAAACCGGCCTTGCCTAGTACCGGGGCTCGGAATGCAGTGTCCGTCGCAGCGTCACTTGATAGTCCGAGCAAAACGTACACCACTCCACCTGGCTTGTGGTCTTCTCTCTTTACTACGACGCCGAGACTGAAGCGTCGATAAGGCTCGAGAACATAGCACCAAATACGATGGAGTCTGAGATCGTGCGGCTCGACTTCTCTCGAGCTGCCGTAGCGGCATGGGCGTTTGACGACGAGCGACACAGCAGCTGGCCGGTCGTGTATCTATTGGACAACGGGCGCGACACTGCTCGTGGGCCGAGCGGGCTGATCGATGTCTACGTGGGCGAATCGCTCAATGCCGTGGGGCGCATGCGTCAGCATCTGGACACGCCTGCGAAGCAGCACCTCAAGAGCATTCGCGTTATCCTGGACGGAACATTCAACAAGTCGGTCTGCCTGGATTTGGAGTCCTACCTCATCCGCATGCTGGCCGGCGACGGGGCCTACCGGGTCCTCAATCGGAATGACGGCATTATCGAGTCGAATTACTACCAGCGCGATATATATCGCGAGCGGTTCCGCGACATCTGGGACCAGCTCGCTCGCGATGGCGTATTTACGCGCAGTATCCCCGAGATCGAGAACAGCGACCTCTTCAAGCTGTCGCCGTTCAAAGCCTTGACGGAAGATCAGGCAAATTCGGTGGAGGAGGTTGTCAAAGGGCTCACGACCAGCGTCGCGAGAGGCGTTGGAAGCACCACTGTGATCCAAGGCGATCCGGGCACCGGCAAAACGGTCGTCGCCATCTATATGATGAAATTGCTCATCGACATTAAGACCTCCACGTCGCTCGAGGATCTGGATCGTGATTCGCGATTCGCCGAGTTCTTCACCGAAGACAATCGGACACTCCTTCAGGGTCTCCGCATCGGCTTGGTTGTTCCGCAGCAATCCTTGCGCGATTCGATTAAGAAGGTCTTTCGAAAGACCCCTGGGCTCCATCCCTCCATGGTGATAACACCCTTTGATGCAGGGGAAGCCGATGGACAGTTCGATCTGCTCGTGGTGGACGAGACCCATCGGCTCAACCAGCGCGCCAACCAACCCTCGGGCGTGCTCAACGCGAAGTTTGCTGCCATCACCCGCGCGCTCTTTGGCGCCGACGACACCAGCAAGACCCAGCTCGATTGGATCCGCGCCAAAAGCCGCCACCAGATCTTCCTCCTGGATGCAGCGCAGAGCGTGCGCCCCGCGGATCTGCCCGCGGAGCTGCTGTCGACCCTTGTGGCCGAGTCCCGTGCCGCGGAGCGCTACTTCCAGCTTCAAACCCAGATGCGCATCCAAGCCGGCTCCGACTTCGTCTCGTACATCCGCAGAATCCTCGACCCTCGCCCCCGAGCCGAGCCCCCGGTGCGACCAGACTTCGGCACGTACGACTTCCGCGCGTTCGATGACGTCGCCGCCATGCGCGCCGCGATCTTCCGCCGCAACGCCGAAACGGGCCTCGCCCGCATGGTGGCCGGCTTTGCCTGGGCGTGGAGGAGCAAGGGCAAGGGGGACGCGGCCGCGTTCGACATTGAGATCGGGGCGACGCGCCTGCGTTGGAACAGCACCGCGAAGGATTGGATTGCATCGGCGAACTCGCTCGAGGAGGTGGGATCGATCCATACGGTGCAGGGATACGATCTGAACTACGTTGGCGTCATCGTCGGGCCTGATCTGCGATATAACCGCGAGCAGCGGCGCCTGTGGGTCAGCCGCGGCTCGTACTTTGATAAGAAGGGCAAGGAGAATAACCCCAAGCTGGGACGGATCTACGACGACGACGACCTGCTGCGCTTCGTCACGCAGATCTATGCCGTGCTCATGACACGAGGGATCCGGGGCACGTACGTCTACGCGTGCGATCCTGGTTTGAGGGAGTACTTGAGGGATTTCATCCCGCCCAGTTCCTAAGTGACATGAACTTTCCATTTCCTACGTAGGTAATCTATATATACAAAGGCCAGAGCTTTGTTCGACGTTATAAACATATTTGTTGGTTCTCGGATAGCCTTGCACTTCGCTAGGAGAGGTATATCACTTTTACTATAGATCAGCTATAGATGCTCTGTTGCTACGAAGCCTGTGTCAGCGTGGACCAGATCACCTGCCCCGCAGCATTCAGGATCTCCAACCACGGCGAACGGTTCAACGCCTGTCTCCCCCATTTGATTTTTTTCTGCTTCGGACGACGTCCGTCGGACTCCGTCTGCAGATCTTGATTTACCTCCCGCGTAGATAGGGGGGGGATCTGTGGGAATCCTTAGGCTCTAAGGCGATGTATCGCGAGGAGCTCTCATGAGAGCTGTGGATGTATCGCGATTGATGCTCTCATGAGAGGTCGCGATACATCATCCCCCAGCATCTGGTGCATTGCCACCGGACATGCACAATGCCGCACACCTAATACGGACAACGCCGTTTCCGTATCCAAGAAACTCAGGAGTTCCAAGGAAAATCCTCAATCCTCGGCCGATTATGAGAGGATCTGCGTTGATGTACGCTTTTGACGGCAACTCGTCTTGTTAAGTGCGATCATCTCCTAAATAGCGTTGTCTCTATGGGATAAAGGCGGTGGCTGTCTTCCAGCTCACTCAAGATTCACCATCGTCCTTCTTCACAACAATATTCTCATTCGACTCTCATTCACAATGCCCACTCCATTGTTGAACCGAACCGAACCGCGAACCTGAAACCCCGAATTTTATCGAGATTGTGTGAGTTTTGAGGTTGGTTTGGCCCAGTATTTTCCCTCAGATGATTATTTAAACTCTCAGAACCAAAGTTACGGTGAGTGATGGTCTTCTGTTTAATAACAAATTTGTTCACATACTGAGAGTCTTTGATTTCAGACTCGGCGTGAGAACATTGTCAGAATCCAGCCCTAGCAGGATAGAATGAGTAGGGCATCATTTAGGTGTGAGAAAAGGCTCTATCCATCTTCTTTCGAATATCCTTGACATAGATTTTCGTGATCCGGGGCCAGGAAATATTTACAGGTTCAGTTCAAGTTCGAACGTGTTCGAACCCCGAACCCAGGTTCAGGTTCGAGGTTCAGGAAATTACCTGAACCGAACTTTAGGAACACTAATTTGGCACTGGATCACCAGCATTGATCTAATGACCAGCACGCATTACATTATTTACGGTGTTCATTTTAGCACCACTTCCCCGATTCACCGGCGCCGGGCGTTTATACGACAGATGATTTCTTCGCCCATAAGTATCTGGTATCTTTTGCTCTTCATTTCAAAGTGCGCGGTGGCCTTTACTCGATCCCGAGAGCTGTCCTCCCTCTCCATGATCTCCCTTGACGTCGATACCCCGTCGAATTCAAAGTCTCTTGTGTTCTAGATCTGTCTTTTTCTTCACTGGTATCGAAACCCTCCGGAACTGGCGACTATCCATGGTTGATGCCGGATGCTGATGTTCCTTTACCTGCCCTCCTGAGTTTTTCTCGCGGCCAAAGGTTGGGATCACCGCAGTGATCATGTTCATTACCATTATCAACACCTGGATCTTCAACAAATTCATATACTGGTTCGCGCTTGTATTTACTCTGGGCCATGCAATTAACTACTCTTGCTGCATCATGGTCTTGGCGTCCGGTGGCCGAAAGTGACGTGAGATTAGTATGACACTTGATGAAGTAAAAGAAGAAGATGGGGAAGAATCTGTTGACCCCGCTTGGCTAAATATTCCTAGTCTCTCTTGACAGACGCTTCATATAAGAACTCACTCGTTCCTCGCAACTTTGATATGAAAGGGCTGGAGGGTTAGGGACTGAGGATGCGCACAGTTCTAATGCAAATATCGCGGTCGCGACGCGCATCGAAGCCAGGGGGCAGGGGCAGGGCCATCAATGTTGAAAATCAACTCTTCTATGTTGATGTGCTAAACATACCCTGAGGGTTCACGCTCGTGAGTTGGCTTGTCTGTACGTGCTCATATCTGAGCTATAAATTAATTTCAGGTTCCTCGTTTGAACGTGTACGATCTCTGTTCGCATTGCACATAGAATGAAGAAAATTTCTCCTTCCAGATAATTGTGTCTCTAAGTCTCCTCCCTCCAAACAAGATTGTGGAGAACTGATCACGAGGTGGGAGCAACAGCAGAGCAGTGCAGTAACAAGGAATGTTTGGCCTAAGGTGTACAGGATGGTACGTAGGCAAATGGATAAAGGAGCATGCTACGGCGACGTGTAAGCTATATATAAGGGGCCCACATTGATCTCCATGAGTCGGACCGTGATGTCCGTGAGTGCGTAAGCTTGTACGTAACTCCAGATCTCAACAAAAATGTCATGTCCAACACTGTCAGTGCCAGAATGCCACAGCTGGGAATTCAAGGGTCACGGTTAAAGGTGGGCTTCCGCACCTGGGAGTATAAAGTCGGAGCATTCAAGCCAAGACTTTTCATTGCGCCAATGTTCTCCCGTCTGACCACTGCTCTCGCTCTCGCTCTCGCGCTCGTCTCATTCTCCGCCCCGGCCACTGCTGCTAGCCCATGCGGCGTATGCAGCCCTTTCATGTTCTTCTCTGGCGTCAATCGCACGCTGGTATTGCAGCGCGAAGAAGAGATGAACACCGTGCAGTGCGAGTACGTGTACCATTATCAACGTCACTGCCTCCAAGATAACTCATGATATATCGATCGTAGTTACAGCGGCGGAAACCTTCCAAGCCCGATCGTCATACCCACCTGCCTCTACGCCGTAATTTTTTCTTCAACTTTAGGAAGAGTTAATAACGAGGCCTCTGTAGAACATCAACGGTGCCGTGCTCGTCACGAACACAGGGCCGACCCTTACCTCGGTCCCTGGGGCGTGTCCGTCAATCAAGTTGATCACTGGGGTCGCGTGTACAGGGACTCCCGTGAAGCGCGAATGAAGGAAAGAGTTCAAAGCTGGCTCTGGTTTGATGTAACTTGGTATACCTAGGTTGATAGTATTTCGTGCTCTGGCTTTGTACGAAACGAGGTTAGGCAGGCATAAATTTGACCTATCTGTGGAGGAACACCTCCCAAAAATGAGATCAACAATTCTACGGACTCAGTCTGTAGCAGGACATCAGTTTCCGACTTCAATATGGATCGTTCGCGCCGTGGGTTCGAGTTGGCGTGTTATTTGGATATGAAAGCGTCAAAGACAGAGAATCCAAGAGAAGACTCAGGCTAGTGCAGAGAACAATAAGTAAGTGGGAAGGCTTGAAGACCGGAGACACAGATATACAGGAGAAGTCCTAGTAAGAGCCGTAAGTGCCGGAAAGCTATAGTGCCACGTCAACTGGAGATCAGAATATTATTTGCGGTGCATAACACGGAGTTATCCGGAGGCCCCATTTCATACTGGCTATAAAATATGTTGTACCATGTTGTCAGAAGTAGGGGGCCTGGGTTCGAAGTCGAGCGGAATGCTATGAGGAGGAAATCTGAGCCGAGTACTTACGAGATACCGTGGTAATTCTGGCCCCAGGGCGCGGTGACAGCAACTTGATTGAATTTCGCTGCACAGACCAGATATTTATATTTATATGTGAAACAGACACTGCGTTCCGACCCCATGTAGACATACCTTGTCTACATATGTCTACGTATTCTTACGTGGGTAGACAGGGTCGTCGAGGCAACATCGACGAACGTAGACACACATTTGGCTACGTGTGTCTACGTATTCTTACGTGACGTAGCTGGACTTCGGCTACATTCGGCTACGTTCGGCTACGTGTGTCTACACGTGGCCACCTCCGTCTACGCGTGTAGACACACCTCAGACACAGATCACAGAAGTTGACCAGAATGTAATAAAATTGGTAATTTTGGCCAGTTTCATGTGAGTCTACATTGGTCTACCTCCATCTATATTTGTCTACACAGGTAGACATATGTAGACCTATGTGTCTACTCAGTGTAGCCGCATGTAGACTAATATATGTGTCTACATCCGTCTACGCTGTGTCTACGTCCATAGACGCAGTCTGCGTCTACATGGGGTCGGAACGCAGTGAGAGTGCGGAGCGATCGGCGCAAGAGTGGTGCGCCCGCGAAGGAAAAGTAAGAGACAGGATAATGACAAGCTCAGGATAGCACGTCGAGGACATGCGGCTTGAGCTGGGTCCGTATGTACAGGTGTGTCAGTGCGAGCCATGCAGGGGTTTCTTCCGTGTTACTTTGGTTATTGAAAGCGTCGAAGGCGGAGAACCTGAGAACCAGACGAGAGACATAGGTTAGAGCTGAGCAGGAGAACAGCAAATTGTTTCAAGGCTTGGAAACCAGAGATGCAGATGTCCAGGATAAGTTCCAGAAAGCCAGAAAGCCAGAAAGCCAAAGGCTCCGCTTGAAAGTTAGACTCGGAGAGAGAACCACGGAAGCCACGCACGATCCACGCACGTATCTATGCAGCAGGTCCGGCGGTAGAGGTATGGTTCGTTTCGGGAGAATTAAGGCCGCAGGATCCATGCTGAGCTTCAGCAGTTTGTGAGTGGTGTCAAGATCCATGGTTTGGACGCGTCTTATTTGTTTGATATTTCCTTACTACCAATTTCGGCGTCTTACTATATACCATAGTCCAAATATTTGGCATGTCTCAGTTTTTCCCTACGCACAACTGAGACGTGTGTACCAGTATCTTTTCAGTCCTTTTTCCATAGTTGCAGTAGCATAGTTATATTGCCATTTAGGTACTCAAATATTGAGTTTTGCCCTATGCACAGCTGAGACTTATATTGTCATTTAGAATCCTCGCTCAATCTCAGTCTGGAATCAGCCTGATGCCCACTAACTTTAGGTAGTGGGTCCTGAAGCGCCCTAAAGTTGCAGACGCTCTGCCATTTGAGCATTTTGAGGTCATCCGAACAAGTCGCCCAGTGGCCATTCTTTTTGTCTTTTTGTGCAAATGCCTCGGAAATATCGGACGAATACACGTGCTCATCGGCCGTTCCCGGTTCAACTTTGCATTTTCTTGCTGGTCTGTACATGCTTCCGGGTTTTTATTTTCCATATTGGTAGACATTGGTCAAATATCCAAAAAGCTCTGCTCTTTGAAGCGAACTTGGAAGAAATCCAAGGATCATAATATCTGCTTGACTTACTTTATCCAACGCAACATTCTACTGAAGGTTTTCTGACAACATAGTCCTGGGTTGCAGGGAATTAAAATTTGAACTCAGCTGATCTACGTTCAAATTGCTATGCAGAACAATGACTAATACCAGAATGGGGACGATAGTAACCTCAGCTTGGCCTGAGGCTCATTCTATTTTTTTAACCACATTGAAATGCTTCAATGCGGGGACTTTCCGTCTCAAATACATTCTTAGCCCAGAAAACACTAGGAGCAGATGCACCGCCCAGTGCTACCCGGTCTTGGGGAACCCCGCCATTCCAAGGGTGATCGTAGACCGATTAAAACCGAAGCTGCCGAGCGGCAGAACCCTCGGCAATCTGAGGCCGGTGATATATAACCCTCCGAATGACCGATTTTTCGCGGTTTGACGCACCATCTCGCTACGTTTGTTGTCGTCGGCGGCGATTCGGACAACAAATCAACGCCCGGTGGTGGGGCGATTCGTAGTACGGCGGCCCGGGTGCGTCAGGAGGGGAGTTAGGCCTGCCAGTCCTACGAGACATCCTAGATCGCGCAGTGCAAAAGTCACCTTGTCAGATGAACGAGGACCAAACTGAATTACGTTTTTCTCACCTCGATGCATTCTCGCTAGCAAAAAATCAACGGAATCTCTCTCAATATTATTACAGCCGTTGGCAGTACCGAAGGCGCGGTCGAAAAATTTCCAGTTTGGGACAATTTCAAAGAAATCCCCGTAACTCGATCAGTTCTTCATGGATTTGGATGAGACTATGCTAGATAATTTGGGCTAACTCATACGGAATTAGTGATAGAAAGGATCTTGTGGAAATATGTCATATTGGATGATCCGGCATTTTGAGGCATTTTGCCGATGAATCTGATCTGGCATGCCCAATTCAGGTCCTACTGGTCTGAATTTTAGCCAGGGAATACTTTTTAACATTCTCAAACATGTGATAGAGTCAAAACTACATAACATCTCGTGTTTGATTCAATCCCCATAATATTTCAGATCCTGCTAGCTTGCCTGTTATCCCGACCTGACTGCAAACATCACAGACTGAATTATTCACAGTTTTGACTCTATCACATGTTTCTAAATCTACATAAGCCGTCTTTTGCAAAACACCACATTGTTTGAACATGCCTGGACCTTGCTAGACCGCATTTACCTCGGAAGTGGCCCAAAGTACTACATCATCCAATATGAAATATTTTCGCAGGTTTCTCTCTATCACTAATTCCGTATGAATCAGCCCTAATTATCTAGCATGGTCTCATCCAAATCCATGAAGAACTGACCGAGTTATGGGGAATTCTTTGAAATTGTCCCAAACTGGAAATTTTTCGACCGCGCCTTCGGTACTGCCAACGGCTGTAATAGGGTACTAAAACTACAATTGGGACCTCAAATGAATCCCCCAATCATCAAGGCTCTAATTTTCCTTGATCCATTGTTAAACATCCAATTTTCATTTTGAGATTTTGCACAGCCTGCCAGATACGCGGCTACGGCGCAAATAATCGGGTGCTTGACCTCAAATTTGGGAGGAGGGGTATTCAAATATGGGAAATCAGCCTATGTGGTCAAATTAACACAAAACGGACGGGCACGCTGTGGTTTCGGTGTCGATCCGTGTGGATCCCTTTGCAGCAATTAGACGTAGCGGCCAACAAGATAGCCTTTTGATGGAATCACCTTCGCGTGTATCCCTGAACAACAGCCCACATAGGGGCACCAACACGTGCGAATCTCAATCGAATCTCAATCATCCTTCCAGCGCCACCGACGCCAATTAAGTTTTCAAAGCTCTGTGTATTCGGCTAAGGAAAATTTAACGTCAACCGCCGTACACGTTGGAGGAGGATGGGGGTGTATATAGGAGAAATTGACCTAGGATATCAGCCGGACGCGAAACCGAAGGGCAAGCAGTCGTTTTCACGCGGCTTCGACGTAGAATCTTGCAGAGTTTTGGCCGGAACGGCCGAAACGTCCGTCTTAGATATTTTCAGACGAAGCAGTGGTGGGAAAAAGTTTGGCTGGGGGGAAATATGCATCGGGGGGGGGGGGGGGGTATTGGGATGCTTGGATTGGTCCATAATATTCAAATACCGGCATGGTACTCAGAGCATATGAGTGCAACGATGGCTCGGCCTGGGGTAGAATATACTAGGAGTGAAAGTCCGTTATTTTATGGAGAGTGCTAGTCAATATTCACTTGGCTGATCCAGCGGTTTTCATTGGTCTCCAGCAATGGACATGGACTCCAGTGAAACCTGCTGCACGGCTATCCGGTAATTAGCGGAATCTGTCAAGCCAAGTGGTACACAACGCACAACACTGACCATCAGCGTCCGCCAACGGCCGCCGGTAACCAGTAGGTGAGGGCATATTACTCCTACACGACGCGGCTACTAGATGAGTTTTACACTCCGGAGCTAGCGCTTCGGTAGCATGCTTGTCGTGCAGGGCGGGTACAGCCTTTCTTGAGTTGATTCCTTCGTCTCACTGTAAGCATATGCCACGTCTCCATCACTCAACATTGTAGTGTCTGAAATGGGCCACACATATTATTTACTCATTTCTTCGCCTTTTCAACCTTAAAGTGACTGGGACGCTCCCAATCCACAAGTAGGGCAGCAATTGCCAGGTTCGATCTCACCGACACTGCACATACTCCCATCGGTCAGTCGTCTCAGTAATCTGATTGTTTACACTCACCATTCGAGACATAGGACATCTCTACAATCCGGCTTCGGCTTGCAAGTGGGGCAGCATTGGCTAGCCACGGTTACTGCGACGGTGTTTTCAGAGCTATGGAAGAACAGCTACATTTGCATCCATTGTCATATTAAGCTGATGCTTACCAGGCGAGACACTGAACAGCAGAACAATCTGGAGAAGAGACGCAAGTCGGACAGCAGTTGCCAGGTTGCGTAACGGGGATGGAACCACCAGCACTATGAACAAGGTTAGCACCTACGATCCCGCCGGAACAAGCTAAGACTGACCAAGCTACCAATGGACAGGCAACTATACCGCAGGGGACGCAGGTCGGGCAGCAAGTGCCAGGCTTAATCTGTGCCGTCTGGCCGAGGGGACTGTCCGGAAAGAAAAATGTGGATTAACTTCACGCCGCGCTGAAAGCCCATATACTGGACTTACCATTCTACTGCAGCACAGCGGACCAGAGAGCAATCGACATTCTTGGGGAAAGCACCAACCAATTGAGAGACGAAGAGCGCAGAGAGAACGACGGAAAGAGGGGCAAATTTTGGTTGCATGTTTAGGTGGTTAGGTGGGTGACGTCTAACTGTCGTACTCCTTACAATTTATACCTTTAAGTTTAACCCTTCATTAACAAAGGGCTTGGCATTTCTCCTACTTACGGTTTCGCCGTCGGCGCCGAGAGGGCATTTTAAAATTCAAACCCGGTCAGTCGTTACGGAAGGAAGTGTATTGCCGCAGCAGTCCCATTTTGATTGACGGCGAGCGGAGAATGAACAGTGACATATTTTCATGGCTGGGATCTAGGCCATCTAGAAGTAGTGATGTTCCTGGCTTGGCTTCGGATGGGCCGAAGCCTAGGACACCCAAGCCCGCCCAAGCCAAGCCTAAGCTGGGGCTTCCAAGCCAAGCCAAGCCGGAACATCACTACCTAAAAAGTTCTATGCTTGGAGGCTCCGAGCATCAATACGCAGTCCTATTTTAATTGACGGCGAGCGGAGAATGGACAGTGACATACTGTCGTGACTGGGATCTAGGCCACCTAAAAGTTCTGTGAGCTAAGGCTTCAACTGTCTTGTTTTCGTTTAACGTTGAGCCTAGACTAATCAGAAACAGTAACGAATGTTTAAAAATCTGTTTAAACCGTGTTTAAACGGTATTTTTGGGTTACCTTGGAATCCCGGTTAGTCTTGTGTTTACCGCGGGGGTCTGATCGCGGAACTGAGTTATTACGCAATCTTGGAGTTTGAATTCAAGTCGTGTACGCTTTTTCATACAGCACCACTTAACTCATAGGCTTTTGACACAGAATAGATTACCAGCGCTGTGCCTTGATTTCTGCCTCCTCAGAATTCCGAAAGGTGGCTTGTAATCCGTTGTGCAAAAAGCGCAATCTGGTCACATGTTCTTTCGACGTACAGCCTGAAAATGATCAAAACTAACTCAAAATGGACAGAGAAAAATCGTAAATTCATCTAGGAGGTATACATGCTTGTTATATGAAGGTTACACCCCAAGAGAGAGGGTCTAAGGCCATAAATAGCAGCACCCGAACATTTACCCACTAAAATTTAAATTCCGCGATTGCGTAATAACGCGGCTACACGATCGGACCCCCGCGGTAAACAACAGACTTCAATAAGCGAGGTACGAACTCATTTGTTGAAACGTCTGTCTACGAGAGACTAAATCCCGGTGTGTTCCGGGTCATTATTGTCCTCAGATGTTTCTGTTTGCTGCTGACCTGCCCCAGAATAGGTTCAGCAAGGCGGGATCACGCCAGGATCGAAGTGCGCATCATGGAAAAATCGGTCATTTCCCGGCGTTCCTAAGCAGGACCGGCCGTGTAATCCTACCTACCTACCGAGGGTTATATATCACCGGAAATGGCCTCAGATTGCCAAGGGTTCTGCCGCTCGGCAGCTTCGGTTTTAATCGGTCTGCCGACCGTTTTGGGATCACCCTTGGAATGGGGGTTAACACTGGTTAACAATTCTCAACGTTGCGAGCTGATATCTCCCTTGCCGACATCAGGTCGTAGAAAATTGTTAAGAATCGATTGGTATGAATTTGCAAGTCGACCGATCTTAAGAATTCACAACATTTCCGTTTGGCCGTGTACTTACCCCGTGCACGGCCAGGCAAGGAATGATACCCGAACTGATACTTATCAAGCAATGCAAAACCGGGAACAAGTGGCATTCGAGTTTGCTCAGGAGAATGGCATCCAACGAGGAATCCCTGTGCGTTTATGATTTCTCTAGCTCATGGCGTATCACTGCCCAGGCGAAACGGTCATCCACAGCTCTGGACTGAGGACTGGCCACAATGTGTTCCGGTCTTCGCGGCCTTCAGGGCTTGTACGTTGCGTCTTGGCGTCGTATTGACGGAATTAGTAATGGTAAACATCCACTGTATTGATTTACTCCGCCCGCAGTTTCCGCAAATTACAGGTGAATGATTTGATTTTGGGGAGAGGTATAAATCCCTTCGTCGTGGAGGCTTCCTTCTTTATCTGCTCTCGTTCGCATTCATCCTCTGAGAGGTATGATTTCTCATCTGTTTCTTTCCTTTACGCTCTCGCCTCTCGCTAATGCTCCTCCTCCGTAGAACATCCTTGAGCTCAATATGCGTTTCACCTCCCTCGCCTGTTTCCTCACCATCGTCACCGCTGCCTATGCTGGCACCATCGAAATGCGTCAAGGCTGTCCTGGCACCAAAGTATGCCCCACCAACACCGTTTTGATATGCTGCAAGGGGATCAACGTGAGTGTTTCACTGTCCGTTTGAACACTCCACTAATGATCGGTGACCTGCATAGGGGCCTGTTGATGCTTGTTTCCCTCCGGGTGTAGTCTGCTGAGCGGTGGGGGACTCTAAGATCGATGGACACAGCAAACAGATGTTGCAGATGGACTGATGGAATGAACTGGGATGGATTCAATTGATTTGCCGAGAGATCGTGTAGTGTGTAGTTGGATTCAACGTGCGCGTTTTCAATGACGACTGGCCTGCATGCAAAACCCTCTCGTAAGACACTGGCATTACAGTGCTTACACCAACGCATACTCTCCTAGACTGTGAGTCGGCAGGTAGGTGCGCGTCTTAGGAGGATACCCGCGGACGAGCCGCGGGGACGGAAGGCCGTGTTGGTGTGTGCTTTCTCGTAGTAGAGCTCGGATGTAAGTAGCGCGCGCCGATTAAGGAGGTTGTAAGTACGTACGTATATGATAGGAATTCCGCAAGATCGCAAGGGATTGAATTGATTGGAGGACATTCTGTAAAATTCGGCGAGGAGATGGGTATGCATGGTTGAAAGCAGTGTGCTGGAAGGAAAGGGAAGCGGGGCAAACCAAAATTAAGCATGGAGGAAATCCAAGGAACAGCGATAATAAAACGGAAATGGAATGAGTCCCATGGTTGACGGCGGCGAGGGAACTGGGGCCCAATGTAAGTGAGCTCTGTTGAATGAAACGCAATTAACAAACGCGACGGTGACGCACCAATTTATAATTGTAACCCATGATCCCCGACACAATGTCAGGGTGAAGACCTAATTTGATAGTCACTGTAGAATGAATTGAAAAAAAAATACTCCGAGAGTTGACTTTTAGAGCAAACATTGAATTGTAAGGGGCACATCAAGTCTTAACAAAATCTTGCGATTCTGAAACGCGGTTATTTGAGATTGATATGGGATCGAGTCTAATTAGCTCGGCTCTCACCAACATTTAAGCTGCGATATCGATATTCTGTGCCCTCGAGTTCTTTATACAATGAAATTTTATCACCTTGACTCCAAGGATTTCTATAGTTACCCAACTCCTCGTCCTAGAGGCTCACGCCGTGCTGTGCCGGCAACTCCTGTCACACACGGTTTGATGGCTGTATTGCTGTATTTTGAGACACAGAGTAGATCGGATGGGAAAGAAAAGATGCGGTCCGGAGAAATTGACGCGGACCGGCGCGGCATGACGCGGCAATTTTTTCAACTTACTGCTGATGCGATGCATGTGTAAATAAGGTTCACAATGTACCAGGTACTCTCTAAAACACAAATTAAGCATTCTCAGGTGTATAAAATAGATGGTTGAGCTCAGCATTTAAGAGATTCGCACTCGTTAACAAGTCCCTCGACCTCTACTGGCCTGCAAAACGTAAAACAATGTTTGAACACTTGTTCGGAGCTCAAAAAGGACCTCCGAATTTGAGAGGTTGCCGCGCCGATGCCGCGTTACCCACCGCGTCGATGCGCGCCGGTGCCGCGTCATTGCGCGTCAGTACCGCGCCGGTGCGCGCCAATGCCGCGTCAACACAGCCACCGCCGCGTCAATGCCGCGTTACTCAAATACACTACCCATGTTTAGTGCTGGCCAAAAATATGATACAGTCAGATATATTTTGGATATATCCAAAAAATATGAATACGATACAGTCTTGCACCTTACCTCCAGATATGAATATTCCATGATACAATATGATATGATATGAATATAATATGATATGGGGTTGGGCGTATTCAGATATATCTAGATACGGTCTTGGACTTTTCGGCCATGTCCTTGCTGGAATACCTGCTGGTGGATCAGGCTACTGTATAACAACAGCCTTTTAAGACTGAGTGCAGGGCCCCTGATCATCTCATGGAGGCTTAGGCCAGGTCAAACAGTGTTTTTGTCCACGGCGGACCTAGCCGATGATGATGGGATCACCCCAAAAGGGCGAATTTCGGCTCCCACGACCCACAAAGTCTGCGGTCATCTCTGTTTCTTGCCTGGCCTGGTTTACTGGCAGATGTAGTCTAATTTCTTGCCACACAGCACTTTCTAAACAGCTTCCCGCCTGGCAAATGGACCGAACTACGCATTTTCGTCCGTACTTGAACTAGGATTTTCGGTCCTCGGACCCACTTTTTGTCCGCATTGGGTCAGTAGATATGGTCTCCAATGAGAGGTTTAAGTTTGGACTCAGCAAGGGCATAAAATACACTGAGTTTATCAAGATTAAAGTGGCATAGAATATACCTGGATATATCCAAAATATATTCATATTCAACCATCTGGATACGATATGATATGATATAAATACGATACGGCCCTCTGGGTTGGATATAATATGGATATGGATATAATACACCATTTGGCGTATCGTATTCGTATTTGGCCAGCACTACCCATGTTACCTAGTGCTGATGTGCGGATGTTCCGAGGGATTAAATTACTGCATCTAATTCATATTATTGATTCTTCAGGTGGAGAACACCCCTCAGCCCAATATTTTGGTAATTCCATGTCAGAATGAACACCGTATGAAGTAAGTATCCTGCTGTTTGCGCCGCGGTTTCGCTTCCGAATACAGGCGGGATGTCAACGCGAGCTTTAGCCATCTTGCCCTTCCACTTTTAGCCCGAAAGCGTGTCCATAAACACTCCGCTCACTGCGCGCCAGCGGTTTTGATCCTCCGCTCCCACCGCCATTTCCGGCGCCCTTGCGCCTCCCTGTGCAGGCGGGATATTGGCGCGAACTTGATGACATCTTTTCCTATCTTTGGAGCATGAAATCGCATCCGTGGTTTTCAAGTGCATCGATGGTTGCCCCTGGTGAGTGTCGAACTGAATACGATCCCTCGCTGCCTCGCAGTTCAACTTCCACGTCCGTATTTTCTTTCTGCGTACTACGTACTAACCTTGATTACTTACGCTGATTGCGATTGAAATTTTTTGATCAGGCATCAGGGAGCGCTCTTAGTATTGCTTGTTCAACTTTTGAGTCGAACTGTACGCTCGCCTTGATTTAGGTATAATGTTCTCTTGCTAACGCATTCGGGACTTCACAACATGCGAGATAGTCGGATATGATGAATTGAAAAGACCAGAATTATCATTCATTTCCCCGAAGTCGCTGGAAGTATGATCTTGATTTATGCCGCTGTCATCTCATGAATTTCACATGCCCATGGAAAAGCCTGCGAGTAGAATACTCGATCCAATTTTCCACGGTTGAGTTTATGTGGTCTAGTTACCTGAAAACCAGCGGGAACATATCTCTCAAAAGAATGGAAGATTCTGTGTGACAGCTTCGATCGCGGGTATTGACAAAAAGTCGCCCGGGGTAATCCGTATCGGGTGGGGAGAGTGCCCAGTAGGACGGTGACATCTCTAAGCTAACCCGATTTCCTGTTTGCAAAGAAGTCAATAGGATCGAGGAGCACTCAGCGCACCATACGTTCACACCCAAGAGTGACCATATCAAAGGCGCGAGAGCGCAAGAAGCAACCACCAGATTCAAGTAAGCATCAAGCCGGTTTCCGTGAACGGAATTGCTAGCATCGGGCGAGAGTTAGCTCGAGAGGCCGACTCGATAGTAACATCTTGTGAGACTCAACAACTAGAACACCTGGCATATCTATATACCACCCCGTCTCGGAAATGCCGTCCCCCATCCGCACAAATCTGGAACCCGCCTCAAGTCAATTCGATGGAGAAAAAAAGTTCTCATCGATTGTCCTGTGCCAGGCGAATTCAAAAATAACATTAGATTCAATTCAACAGACCGACTTACCAGTGATGAAGCTCGCTTACTTGGACGCGAGGAAAGGTACTGGGCTGGCGATATCTTGCGTGGTCGGGTTAACACCGGTCGGAACCATCTTGGCTTGCTGAAATGAACGTTGGTCCGACATTCGGCCGGCCGAAACAAAGGCCCAGCCGCGAATCAAGACGTACCATGGCAAAGAAATCCTCCTGAGACATGTTCGCGAGGGGAGCGAATTGTTCAGCTAGTGAGAATCGATTCACATCAGGCTCAGGCTCGGACAGCAAGGAAATTTAATTCGCACTCATTGGGGTCTGCACGACGCCCTGCTTTTTGAAAAAGAAAAAGGGAAAGCAGAATGGTCAGTATCTCACGGCAAGGGAAATTCAAGACCAGGGAACTTACTGGTGCATATGTGTTGACCGTGATTCCGTGTTTCCCAAATTCGTAAGCTGAATAATTCCATCATGCCGGAAGTGAGGATTGAAGGCTGCTGACATACCTGCAGACTGCGTCAGCCCACGCACGGCAAATTTCAAAGAAGAATGATCGGGCAGCATTGCGTTTCTTAAATATGCGTTAAAAAGAATGAAGAACAAAGAGGTTCACCAGTACCCTGTTTGCCGGCCTGAAAGGTGTCGCCGGTGATTCGCCCGCCAAGACTCTATTTTTCGTTCTGTGGTTGAATTTTTTTTAGGTCTGTCACGCAAAATTCAGGCCGTGGTCGAATGGTCGAATCGGTAATTTGGGTCACATGTCACGCCCCAGGTCGATTGATTGAAATGATACAGTATGTAACATATAACTGGGGATTTTGAGCCACGCGTCCGGTTGTCAGAAAACCTTGCCTGCGCTGTTTCCAATGAATAAATAAACATCGTGTGTGAAAGCACCCGTTTGTCCTTTCTATTCATACTTTTGTCCACTGCGCTGGCTTTAGAATGTCCTGTGGGCTGCCTCAAGAAAGCTCCGCAGCTTAGAATATAGTTCCTATCCTCATTTTACATAGGAGATGATAATCCAACACAATAATTGTACAGAACACAGCAGTCATCCCTAGGCTTGGGGAGACCGATAACAAAAAATCATCACCAGGGGGTTAGGCGTCGCAAGCTAGGACAGTATAAATATCAAAACTCGGTGAAGCCATCGAGTGGATCACAAACCTTGTGCCCAGTGACCAGATTCACCGCACTGCACGTCACGTTTTTTGAGCGTCGTCGCAGAACAAGGCTGTTGAGACTAACCTTGTAGCATTTATTCTTGTTTGAAGAGCCTTGGCTACTGGGGCAATCTATCGTATAAACATTAAACTCGGCAAGTCCATCGAATCGATCTCAAACCCTTTGCCCAATGACCAGGTCGATGGCACTGCACATCGCTTTTGATTGTGTCGTCGCAGAACAAGGCTGTTGAAACTAACCTTGAAGCAAATATCTTGTCCGTCCCTGTTCGAAGGCCCATTGGGGCAATCTATGACACTATAAGCATTAAATTCAGCGAGTCAATTGACTCGATCACAAACCCTGTCCCCAGTGACCAGATCTTTTGCACTGCACATCACTTTTGATTAAGCATCATCGCAGAAAGGGCTGTCGGGACGGACCATGTAGCAAATGTCTTGGTCTCTCGACCGTCCAAATTGGCTCCCCCTACCAAAGGATGGGGATAGGGTTTCTCCCGCACCACCACCTCCCTCCTGTTTAGACATTATGCAGCCCATTGGTGAATTCGCTGTTGCTGGCGAGAGAGAGAGCAGTTCCGGCGTGTACGATGGAATGGACGTGGAGGTACGAGAACAGGGAGTCCGAATTGTTGACACGCGGCCTGGACTTCCAAGAAAGGCAACTCTGACAGCCAGTATGGACACTATGTTCAGGCCATGTCTGCATAGCATATCGTGGGATACACACTGTGCCGACGTCAGATCGACCCAAGATCGACCGAATTGGTCCGACATATGTTGATTTGGTTAGGACATGCGTCTGCAAGGGTGTGGAGCCCTCTTGCCGATGCTCCTTGGCAACCATTGTAACGTAACATAACGGCAAAACCTCGAACGTGCCAAATTTGGACAATTTTCCGTGTCTTGGAGGTAACTCCGCTTGGGGTGGGCCAGAAAAACGTTGTGTAGATTAATTATACATATAGGTATTCGAGGGCTCTAAAAGAATTGTGTTTCGGTCTCTGACCTGTCGAGGATGTGCAAATTTCGGAGTTATCCCGTGACGTGGGAAAGAGCTGCGTGTTTTGCCGTCTGGGTGCAATAACGAGATTGCCTGTCAAACGGGCGGCTCTCAATTACGCCTTCGACAAGTCCTTGAAGCCCCAGATAGGCTCAGAGAGCGGAAATGGGATGTCCCCGGACTTCGGCGGGGGTCGGCACAGTTTGCCGACGTCTAGGCAGACATGTGTCGACTCGGGTCGTGCATTGCCTGTGCAGACGACCCCTCTGAACGCAGTGACAGCTGCCTCATGTGCCTCATTTGCTGCGCTAATTTTGGCGTCCTTCAAGAGAAAAAGAAATTGGGAGGCCCTAACTTCCCTTCAATTTGCAAACATGAACAGGAGAAAAAAACTGACAACTGAAGGTAAAAATAGGGAGTCAGCATCTCAAAGGGCGGCGAGGATGAGAGATACTCTCTCACCTGCCTATTGGCCGACGGGTTGCCGAAATGAACTCGAGGCGATTCGAGACCGTCCGTTTTGTGCTCGAGCGTAACTTTGATGCCTCCACCCGTACTTGACCGAAGGTGACATGCCAAACGAGACAGGACATGTACATACTGTACGTTTACGCCGGATGTCAAGTCTCCAATACAAACCGAAATCTGAACCTCTGATACATAGCAAATATGCCAATAAAGAGTTACTCTCGCTCGCGAGTGCACCTCAACAACTGGCCAAATTAGTAAGAACAAATTAGGACTCGTAAAGCAAAGATTTGAGTGTTGCCACGAGAATTGGGCTCGAAGAATAGGACCTAGGAATATGTCCTATACGACACCCTCCCCTGTCGTAGATACCATCTACCTAGGGTTAAAAAGGTATCAGACAGACATGCTTAATTTTTAAAGAGCTAGATCAAAACATCCAGCGTAGAGGATAAGTATGTCGGTATTCAAATGGAACAGAACCCGAGAGTCTATCGAACGTGAGCAACATAATTCACACCGAATCAGAGACTTGCAAGAGTGTCCACGGGTATGGGCGATATCACCCGCCCGAATAGTTGTGTGCCGGAACCTCCTGGATCACCAAGAGCAATTCTACCTCTTTCCATAAATGATGGAATGCAATTGCTTCGTCGTGCAAGCGCAATTCCTCTGCATGCTCGTTATCGAGACCATCTCGGCTGGTCGTGATGCGTTTTAGGTCCGGGAAAATCGCGGAGAGGAATCGCGCAACAGGGGTTATTGCCATGGATATTCGGGAATGCGCGACATCGATCGATTTCAAGGCATGCTGTGAGGGACCCGGGGCCAGGGCCGAGGATGGTGGGGGGGCACTCATGCCATCGAACGTTATAGTGAGGTTTGCGAGGCGGGGGCACCATGTCGCAAAGGAATGCAGGCATTCCAGAGTGGCGTTAGGCGGTGACCTGGACGGGCTATATGAAGACATATTCATTTCTTCGAGTTGCGGCCAAGCGCGTGCCAAATCGGCTGCAGTGATATCATCCAAGTCGATTCCAACGGGGGATGAGATGTTCACAGTCACCAGGTTGGTGAACCCAACCAGGAGTCGTATTGACTCGCGGTGGATGCGAAAATTCGGGGAGTTCGCATCGAAACTATTGATACCGACGTCGAAATCGACCTCCGTGAGAGACGAGCGCAAAACACTCGCTGAAAGAGCGCGGTAGAACTCGTGGGACTCGGCCGTTGTAGGGTAGGATTGTACATAGAAGCTGAGTGATTTCAATGGAATTCCTTTGCACGAGCTGAGGAATTGGGTGATAGCCTGTAAATCCGATGTGCCGAGGTGCAGTTTGCGGAGAACCGCAAATGGTTGGGGGTCAGGACGTGGCGCAAGTGAGTGGAAGGTAGGGAGCGTGTTCAAACGCAGTGCTGTGAGGTTCGGAAGCCTAGAGAGGTGTTCCAAAGCACCGTGGTCCAGGCTCTCCACATGTACAGACTCGACGCACTCCAAAGAACGCAAAAAAACCGAGACAGCGTGTTTTTCTCCAGCTGAAATAGAAACTTCCTTCAAGGTGGGACATTTCAGTGCCAGAGTCGGGAGGAGCGAAATCGCAGGGATAGAGGATCCAGGGAAAGTTAGCGATGTGATTTTGGGACCGAGGAAGAGATGGATATAATGGAAGCTGGGTTCTGAGGGGCACCAATAAAGACTCTGCAGATTGGGGAGGAGCTGATCAGGGAGGCAGACGCTAATCACTGGGAAAATTCCCGTCAAGTCACAATCCCAGGAAGTGCAGCAGAGATTCCGAATGCGAGGCGCGTACGCGAGGACTCGGTTCCAATCCTCCGCCCGAATAGGTCGACGTGCATGCTAAGAGCCAATCGGTCAATAATTGATTATTATCGAGCCAATCCACTCACCATATTACATTTCCATGCAGGTGCCCCAGGCTCATCGACCACCCATAAATCAGCAGGCATGCAGCGGAGGAGGTTCACAAGAACCGAGGACCTCCAGAGATGATCGAGAGCAGGTCCGCGGAAGGTACCACACGTTCTTGCCAAGACTGCGAGGTCCTGCAGGGTGGGCTGTCGCCAGCTGTAGCTGTGATCGTCCGAGTGCTCTCTCGTATCAAGATGAGAAAATATGAGTGCAAGGAGTTCCTGGACCCCGAGGCAACGATGCATTTGACTTTGGGAAGGATGCGATAGGCCTATCGTGCAGACTGCGGAGCGTCGAAAGGACGGCTGTCACGGTGGTGGCAATGCACAGAATTCGAAGCAGCCGCAATACAGCGACAAACAACCTTTTCGCTTGCCTCCTGATTTCACACATATGTTTAGTCTGTTAGTTACCGCGCTGATTAGTAGGCGGCCTGCGTTATTATGTAAGCTTCCGTTTTGGGAACTTAGCCGAGACGCGTCGAGACGCGTTTCTCTTCTTCGCCATTCGGGAAGCTCCTCGGATGGTGGGGAATGCATTGAGAAAAATTGTTCTAAACATCAGGGATGCTTAATTTCACACATTGAACACAGTGGCGTGTTTCCGAAGAGCAATGTCGAAAATCAGACGAAAGTACTCGTAGAGGAACTCCACTGGTTCTATTGGTTCCGGGGAAAATTGAGGAGATGTTTGAAAGCATCTATATCAGAATGGGAGCCTCAATTTTTTCCTTAAGTCTGAGCTACCTCTAAGACGCGTTCCAGTCGCGTCAATGGACTGTGCACGTGAGTCCCAGAAAAGGAAAGCTTACATAATAACGCAGGCCGCCGGGTATCAAGCGCGGTAACCAACAGACTTTATCGAGCGAGGAACGAGCTAGAATCGATAAAGCGTCTGTCAAGAGAGACTAACATATGTTGTCCGTCGTCAGGCTGGAGACCGCGCCGCACTTTAAAAGCAGCAGACCAACAGCAGAGCACGGAATCCTTGCCGTACCCTCAAGGATCTATGTGATCCAAATGTCATCTCCTCCCTCGTCGGCGCTCAGATCGCCATCCAGATCTAGAAATGGAACTTCCCCGAACTCGCCTTGGCCTCCGATGGAGCTATATGGATGCTGCAGAGTCTGGAAGCCCGCAGGAGGCCCCAACAATTGGTTCTCTTGTGATTGTCGGCAGCATCCTCTCGCAGGTCCGGTCAGTACGCCGGAAAGAACTCAGCAAGAGTGGCCATCCACAAAACATGAATACGACGGTCAATCTTTCATTCGAATGGCCGGGCCTAGGGAATGAAACCCCGAATTCAGAACATCTCTTACCCCCCTTTCGCCGCCTCTGACTCCGATTCTCTCGCATGTGCGACAGAAAGTTTTATGCTTCTCCCGCACTGCTGGCATGCCGGAATTCAGAATTCTGTCTCGAGGTCGGGTCGCCCGCATTTATCATCCGGCAGTTGGTCACATGGACCAGAAGGTTCAGTCATCCTGGAAGACGATCTCGATAGAGTTGATTCCTCCATGGCGGAGGAGGGTGCGAGGCGCGTCGATGGGGAGAGTGGCCGTATTGAGTTCGAATGCGAAGGCTATAAATTGAGGCGGTTGCTTGGTTGTTGTGTCGGTCTCAAAAATCTCAAGAAATCCAGAAAGAGTGCTGTCTGTCACGACGGGAACGGGGAATTTTTTGCGCGTGGGCGTGGACAAGTAATCAGCGGCCGGTTGAATTCAAGATGTAGCATTCTACGAGCAATATTCTTGATATTCGACTAATCGAAATGAGAACCTCTGGTCGAATCCAGTATAGTATGACTGCAAACTGAAGACCAGCAGATACGTCATCTGAATTAGCTGAAAGAAAGCAGGAAAAACGAACATATAATTTGAACGCATCACGAGGAGCTGGGCGAATATAATTGAATCAGCAGGTGTACCTCGTTAAACGGATGCGCGGCGGTGAGCTGCGTGCACCGTGTATATTCTAGTTTTGCGCGCCGATGTCCCGAGATCATCCGGGGTTATACGCAGTATGAATGATAAGTGCCCTGGGGATGAAGGTGAGTACGCAAACAAATAGCGCGCAGCTGTTGTACTCACAAGGAGCAAGGCATGAGCGGTGGATACACACCCTTATGCGTACCGCATTATATTGGGCCCAGTGTGCGCAGGATGCGGGCGTTTTCATTGGGGTGAGATGTCGGGCTCGGCAGCGGCCAAACGCGACGTTGTGTGCACGTAGAATGGGAGGCAGGCGATCATTGAGGTCGTGGGCGATGAGAAAAGCCCGGAGAGAGCTGAGTACGACTGTAATTTGCTGGTTGGCGACGCTTAGGCCGGTTAATAGAGGGAAGGAGTGATCTGCGATCCCCGTGGGTAGAAAAAAAGGTCTGCGCGTAGTTTGCGAAGCACAGAGTCAGGGAGAGAAATTTCTGAGTACGGGGCGAGATGGAAAATTCCAGGGACGAGCGGCGAACTGGAGAGGGTGGACTACAATTTAGCACTAACGTCATATGCGGTTCAGTAAGGCAGGAATGTCGCCAGAGAATTCTATGGGCAGTAGATGGTGGAGGATTGAAAAGGGAGCGAAGGCCTTCAGAAATAACCGATGCAAACAAGGCTTAACGCGTTTTGCATGCTTACACGATTCTCACTCTTCGAAAGGGACTCGGTGACCGACGATAACATAGGACGAAATTATTGCACAAGAAGCATCGTACTTGAACGTAAAACTAACGTGCAATGAAGAATGAGGACGGAGGAAGTATGAAAGTATAGACGACAGGTTAGTCTGAGTCGCAGAGCTCCTGCGTGCAATCGAATCCGGTACGGGCATGCGTTCTCGAGGACGATGGGGGGTCGAATGCAGTGCCGCGCGCTGCATGAGCGTGCTTCGAAGCAGGCAGCTGCACATTTCGAGCGCACAGGGAGAATGCCCCATAACAATCTGCAGTCGGGACATGGCCGCGACGCGCAGTGTGTGACAGGGGTCCAGCGGGGGCGGGACGGCGCTTAGGGTGGTAGCAGTGGGCGGGCAGCTGACAATGGGTTGTATGTGAGGGGGAATGGGCTCGGGCTTTGAGCAGAGGGGGCGGCGGGAGTAAGGATGCTCGTGCTAGCACGAGCGATGGCGAATGGATGCCGCAGGTGCTGGGCACGTTGGTGGTGGGGTGCGCGGTGATGAGGATGAGGATGCATCCAAGGGCGCGCGTCTATCGGTGGGGGTGGTACTGCCGCGAGCACAGCGGAGCGCACGAGAAAACGACCGTGCGGCGAGGGGGAAGGTAATGGAGGCGGTGCACGAGGGGGGGGAAGGCCGCAGAGCGGGCTGCAGGATGCGAGAAGTTCTGCGGTACTGATGCGGGCTGCGGGCAGGAGAGCGGCGCAGAATCTGGCCGCAGTGCGCACGGAGGCGAAGACGATGAAGAACGGTCGGTGCGCACTACACACACGGATAGGGGTGCGCGCCGGAATCCCTGTGCATGAGAGGCGCGGACGTTGAGCGCCGAGCGGCTGGGTCGGATGGCGATGATAAGTATGGTTGCGGCGAAGGGGGCAGGCGATGAAGAAGGGGTTGTCGACGGGCAACAGCTGCGTCGTGGGCTGCTCATGACGGTGGTGCTGCACGTCGTCCTACCGGTGCGCGTAAGCAGGGCGTCGGGCATGTGGGGCGCTGCTGCGTGGATGGTAGTCCGGGGAGGCCAAGAGGCGAGGCATCGGTCCCGGTGTGCGGCTAGGCAACGAAGGGGATGTGGGCGATGGATAACGCCGGCTGCATGTGCAGCGGACTGTGGTGAAGGTCTCGGGGATGTGCCCAAGCGCACGTGTGGAGCGGTGGCGGTGGGAGTACGGCCAATGTGCTCGTTGTGTGCCAGGAGCGGATAAGGGCGCCGGCGACGAGGGAAGTCTAGCACCGGCGCTGCGCATGCGGTCGGTGGCGCTCGTCGTGGTTCGCGCTGCACAGCGAGCGTGGGTTTCGAGCGGCATGGTGGGTTTGTGCTAGAGACGGGCGGCAAGGCGAGGGAGGTGGCGTAGGCCTCGAGTAACACCATCGTCGCATGCGAGTGGTGGTGCGGGAAGGGGCCAAGGTGCGCGGGCGTGATGTCGAAAGTAGGAACATGGTAGGGGCGTCCCGGAGGCTGAAGCGCAGATGGGCGACGGCGCGTCATAAGCGGTGTCGTCGTGCTGTAGACGGTTGCGAGAAACTGCAGTCGCCGCTCCTAGTCGCGTGCGTCGTACGCAGCTATCCAGCGAGACGGGGCGGCCATCGATGAAGCGGAGAGAGAGCGGGCGACGCAATAGCTGCGTGATTAGCTTCGACCGTTGCGGTGGCGCAGAAGGCGGAAGGCGAAGCCGCAGGGTACCTACAGAAAAGGGACGTTAGCGCACGTTCTTTTGGCGAGGGAATTGAAAATAACGGGATAAAGACCTACCTTGCGTTGAGAGAGCGCGGGTTAGTAAGACGCCACGGGATTAATGCGTCTTCTTCAGATTGTTGGGCGAGGGACTGCCCGGCGAAGGTACGCAGGTGAGCGGAGGGCAGAAATGGTGGAGCAATCCACTGTGATGAAGCGATACATAGGGACGATTCCGGCCAGTCAAGGGAAGGACTAGAATAGCAGAGTGAGGAAGGCTGAGTTGAGACGCATACTAGAACAGACGTAGGGTGGTCAGTGTTGTTGGTGGACGAGAGAAGAAAAGAGATGGCGTGGCTGTGTTGATCGGTGGCCGGATCAATTGACTCTTTTGCCCTCGACTTCCATCGTCCTCTCTCCAGTCCTGTGCTTGGAACCCATTCCTCCGTCCATCCTTCAGGTTTCTGGTGCTGCTCACCTTCACGGTGTTCCTCTGATATCCCCCCTCTACCCTCTGGGTTATCGAATCAACGCATTGTAACGCGCGCTCCGAGTCTGGGGTATCTTTGCTCCTTCAATGCTGAAACGCGTCCGACGCGTATATCCATCGTCTGAGCCTCGTCTAATCGGAACTCTGAACGGTGGACTGGAATTTGGCTGGATAACTGGCATGTTGCTGGGCTTGCGCGCCGCTTCCGTTTTGGCGGATACATATGTGCCAAAAGTGAGGCTTGTATCGCGAAGCATCCAAGTCCAAATCAGAATCTTCTGTCATCAACTGTAAAGGTTATCAGAATAAATAGCAGAAGACCTGGAATAATTTGGGCAAACACGTCTAACGTGTCAAATTGTGTGTAACCCACTGTTTGATTTGGTCCAGACTAGACCTATTGTAAAAGGCGTAGCTGCCAACAATTAAATGCAAAACACCGCCAGGCTCATAGAGGCTCCACTGTGGAACCCCAACTGAGTGAAATTCACTCATTTTTTCACGCAGAAATTGAGGGGAAATCACCCTCAAATCCAACGGATTTCATGACCAGAAAGTAACTTTCACCCAAAAAGACCCCAAAAATTTCACGTACATTATGGAGCTTTTCGTCCACCGTTTCACTCACTCTTTCGCGTACTTTGGCAGTGAAATTCGCGGTCTTCAAGGGTGAAATTTTGGCAAAAGGATTTCGTCCCTACTACTAGTACTCCAGGTCTCTCACTAGGTGTTCCTTCCATAGCGTTCATGGTGTATAGAGTAAATGCTTGGTATTCAATGGCAACATTCGTATTCGGTCCAACTCATTATCTAATGATTTTAGCAATCTATACCGTAATAAGTAAACAACCAGTACTGATGAACAGAGTTATGCACCTTCGTCCACGCACCAGAAAGAGGACGTGGAAAATCGTGTTCACGTTGTTTTTGAGTGAAATTGATTTTTTCACGTACTTCTGTTTCCGGCCGACGAATTCACTGTCTTCACGTCATATCGCGAATAAAAATGTCACAACATTCGACAGTGAAATGTGAAACTCGCGAGGGTAGTGTGAAATTCGCGCACTTCATTTTCCACAGTGTGGTGCGTACGGTGATCGCGGAGGACTGACAGGAGTGTTTGGATGCAGATTCTAATGTCAGAACGGAGGGCGCATCGGACGCAAACCCAATCCAGTTGCTGTTCATTGTCAACGAGTATGATTTTGACCACTTATTGCGCTATATCTACTCGGGACCAGCGTAATGTTCTTTTGTCTGCTCGTTCCTCTTGTGGAGGTTGCCATTAACCCATTAACCCATGAAAGCTCCACTGGGCTGCCGCCATAATGCTTCCTGAGGGTAATTTTAAGCTCTTAGATGACGTTCAAGAGCCAAATCGAGTCGTGACCTGCATATTTTATCCAGTCGAGTTGAACTTCAAGTGGCCAACCTGTAATGCAAATTTGAGTCAGTTTTCCGCCTATATTCAAAAAAAAATTGGTGAGACGCACATGAAGATTGTGACGAAGAACAGCTTGATCTTGATTTGAGCGGAGTTGAAGCTTTCGAGCTGGGATCCGGGATGCGCAATATCCCACCAATTCTTTGCACGTTACTCAGACTGATGCGCACACCCGAATAACGGGGCTCACAGGTTTCATTGGTATAGGTAAATTCCGTCCTCCGGGACGGAATCGCTAGTTGCTAGCGACATCTACCGAGTCCCACACTGTCTGTTGATGGGCGTGCGTAAGTCAACCAGGGGAGTGAAAATAAAAATAACGGGGCTCACAGCCACTGGCGGCGGTGATGCGGACCTACGGCAGTGAACATAGCCCATGACAAGCCTAGTGGAGTTATCTGGAAGGCTCCTTTCGGACTAAATAACGGAAAATTCGTATCGAGCTCCCACTGATGGTCTTTATTGACCAATATGCCGGATGCTCCCGAACTCCCTCGGAGCCCTTAGCACGGTGTTCGATGGGAAGATTCTCGAGTTTACGAAGTCGGAAGCACTGACCGCTTCATTTTCATAAAAGGGAAGAGCCTCGAGGGATATCTGAGCGACATGGCGATCTAAAAATTATTCTGCTGCCGGAGCAATATCTATATTACAATTGAACGTTTTGTCCTGAGACAAACTTGATCCGAAGGAAATCCGAGCTCCACTGATGTCAGCCGCGTTTTGGCACACTGGCAGACAAGAATAACCTCACAGCTACACCACTTCTTCTTCCCATCTGCTCCACAGCTCCACTCCTTCGATGTAGCCCAGTGTACTGTAACGTCCCCGCAATCTATATTTCTATATTACAATCGAGTACCGACATATCCCAGCGAGACAAGACAGCATTTGACTTGGGATAACCGTATTGGCTGCCAAAGCTCCAAATGATGACACTTGCTCCATGGCTCCACCGCGATCCTAAATGCTCCACCCGACTGCTGAAGTGTTATTTTGAATGTCAAGATGTCCAGTCCACTGTTCCTTCGAACCCTTCTGCCTTCCGAAAATTTGACTACATACCGAACCCACTTTTCGACCTCTTTCCCTTGGGGCTTGGTAGTTTAACGAGGAGGGCTGTGGAGCCATTTCCCAATTTGGAGCCCAAGTCCGAATATGCTCCTTTTTTGCTCATAACTTCGGATAAAACACTGCTGTGGTTATTATATGCCTAAGAACTTCTCGCTCAAGCAGAGAAAAAATATTGAAGCATGATGTCTGTAGGGCAGCAAAATAACAGTTTCTCTGAAATTTGCGCTTGAAATTTGGAATCTAAAAGTGGCTGCAAAGACTCTCTATATAATTGGGATCATATCAAAGACAGATGTATCCCTGTATCCCAGACTCACAGAAAAATTGGTGAGAGGGCAAACAAGACAATCGGCAAACACACAGAAACTGGGAAGGTGCAGCCGTGGATGATCAAATAATCAATTGTTGAACCATAGATACAAGGATGGGGTACTCTAACCAGGTGAATGCTTGCGCAGCCTGTCTCTGCAATTAAACAAGAATATACAGAGAGTCAGCCAAGAATACTAATAAAATCTTATCAGCCATTAGGCCGCGAGGAGTCAACCGAAGGTTGACGACAAGCGGCGTCTTCAATTTGCTAACCAGTAAAATAAATTGCCAACCACAAATTACGGATTCAATTATTACCGTAGCGTAGCACGGGTAACTGCTACTCTATATTACAATTGAACACCACATATCCAACCGAGACAAGACAACATTTGACTTGCGATAACCGTATTGGCTCCCAGAGCTCCAAGTGATGTCACTTGTTCCACGGTTCCACCGCGATGCTCAAATCTCCACCCGACTGGTGAAGTTCTATTTTTAAATGTCAAGATGTTCAATTCACTGTCCTTCAAAATCCCTTAGCGCTTTTTACATATTGGATCAAAGGCTCTAGGAGACTAGGAGATCTATCACTGGATACAGTATTTACAGAAGAATGGTTGAACCAGGAAGGTGTAACGGCGGGCAGTAAATACCATACAAGTATGATTGAGTCACCTTCAACCAGGTGACTGCGTGCGCCGTCCACAATTAGCAACAGTATAAAAATCCTCCTAGGGCACAGATAAAATGTTACCAGCTATTAGGCCACGAGGAGTCAACCAAAGGTTGACGATGAGTGGCATCTTCAATTGCTAACAAGGAAAATAAATCACAGAAGTCAGAGCTCACACCGATTCAGTTATTACCATAGCGTAGCATGGGTAACTGCTAGTTATATAAAATTAAAGAGTTTTTCCTGGAGTAGTAGTAGTATAGGCTAAAATTACGGTTCTAAATTAAGGCAGTGAGAATTAGAGGCGCGTCCCTTTTCTTGACCGAAACATGAGGTGATTCCTCCCGAAACAAAAAGGAAAGAGTTACCGGGGCGGAACTTTCCCCGCGTCGCCTCCGAATCCACCCTCCAGATCCGCCGTTATCAGTACGAGGGTTTCCGTTAAATGCCAATGTCGAAATCTCCCGTCGTCGGTGTTGAAGCTCTATCGGTGGCTGTGGGCTACCACATACGTAACTACCCTGTAAGACATCACATCATGTTAATCCGGTTCAATCCGTGAAATGTCAGGAGGACGTACAGCGACAAAATTGATCCGACCACTTCCGTTGTTCGTTGGTTGTTCGAACTCAAACAGCGCGTTCACATTGTCGTACGCGGTCTCTTCCGTCCATGGATGCGCGTTCAACCTAGTGATATATTATATATATATATCAATTTCAGGTTCGCCGGATGATTTATATAGCAGAAACAGCGCCTCACGTACGTATGACGGTCCAAGTGCACTTTTAATAATCCACTACATATTTCAATATTTTTGTCTTTTCTGCTACATATATCACGAAATATACCACTTTCCGCTACACATTCGACTTCAAAAAGTGCAAAAGTATGTGGCAGAAAACAGCCAAATTTCTGCTACCTTTATTCGCCTGATTTGGTTCCCGCTACATTCATTTGCCGAATTGTGACTCCAATACATACACATTGCCGACCGACTTTCAAAACACACATACACATTCGCAACCAACTTTCAAAAACACACATACATATTTGCAACTGACTTTCAAAACACACATACATATTTTGGAAAAGTTTTCCACTACTTTTTTTCCCATTGACTTTGACATACATACACATTTGAAATACACAAATATTTTCTGCTACATTTGTATTGAAGTGACGATAATCAAGGAATGTCTATTAAGTACGACATCACTCCAAAATGGCTCATTCAACTTGCCCAGATGCGGCACCGGTACGCACAGGTGCGAGCAGGAGATAAGCACGAAGGTATGGCCTGTATGTCAAGACTCGGGCCAGTACTGTGGCAGCGTACCCGTAGTGACGGATGCACAAGCTTCCTGTACCGGTGCCACGTCTGGGCGAGTCAGACGAGCCATTTCGGAGTGATGTCATATGTGATAGACATTCCTCAATTATCATCACTTCAATATAAGGCATCCCACGAGTGCGGGTAACCCGCGGGTCCACACAAGTTGATCCGTGGGAAAACCCGCGGGTATGCATACCCACGGATCCGGGTACCCGTGGGAACAGATCTGTCACGGATCCGAGTTTGGAGCTGGTAGCGCCTAATACTCACATGAGTACTCACAGGTATTGTCAGCCACTTGGTGTACTTTAATTCAAAAATGTGTGTGGGCCCCTTGGGGCCCATGTGGCACTATACATAAATACATTTGTGTATGCTAGCTGTCGCGAGAGGGGGGCACGGGACTTGGTGTACTTTACTGTTCCCTTTCCTTCTACAAATTCATGCAATGTGGAGGCTCTGTGTTTGATCCCTGTAGGTAGAGTGTTTTTGACACATCTAATCTTTATTTGCATTACTAAGCCTTTGTCTTCTTTACACTCTTTTCGCCGTACAACTAGTCATGCCTCCCCAATGCCATCACTGAATCATGAAGCGAGCCACCGAATCGTCCCACTTCATCCTCCAGAATCTCAGTGTAATACTACAGCCTGTTAAGTGGATTTAACCAGCAACCCACGTAGAATTGATGAATTTCATACTTGGCTTGCACATCTCGATGTTTTGGGGCTCCCTATCAATATTAAGCCAGTACTCAAAATAAGTGGTAGTCACAGTTTGAATGGTGCGCCTCTTATACTTGGTTGGTCTTCACATTGCTTATTCCAACCAGCCACATCAACTGATGTTGAACGTGCATTTTCCCGGGGGGGATTGACTGTGTCCAAGATGCGGCACTCTCTTTCAGATGAGTCCACGCGTGCAGCATCTGTCTTAGGATCCTGGTGCAATCTCCCTGGTGCAATCCCACAGGAGGAAATAATAGCTCTTTTCAAGGAGAAGGCAAAGCGGCCGAGAGGGAAAGATGCTGCAACCACCGATGATGCCATTGAAGTTGATAGTGTATAACGTTTCAAATACCGATCTCTGCTATTTATAAACTTGCAAGTACTCGCGAGTACCCATGAACTCACAAGTACCTGCCTTACCCGCGGGTAATGAATCACGGATCTGAGTCATCCGTGGGAAAAACTCATACAGATCCGAGTCATCCGTGGGAAAAAACTCATACGGATCCGAGTTCAGCTTTTTTCATCACGGGTACTCACCGCCACGGATCCGGATCACCCGCGGGTGCACTCGTGGGATGCCTTACTTCAATATAAATGTAGTGAAAAATATTGTGTATTTCAAATGTGTATGTATGTCGAAGTCAACAGGAAAAAAAGTAGTGGAAAACTTTTCCAAAATATGTATGTGTGTTTTGAAAGTCAGTCGCGAATGTGTATGTGTGTTTTGAAAGTCGGTCGGCAATGTGTATGTATCGGAGTCACAATTCGGTAAATGAATGTAGCGGGAACTGAATCAGGCGAATAAATGTAGCGGAAATTCAGCTATTTTCCGACACATACTTTTGCACTTTTTGAAGTCGAATGTGTAGCGGAAAGTGGTATATTTCGTGATATATGTAGCGGAAAAGACAAAAATAGTGAAATATGTAGCAGATTATTAAAAGTGCACTTGGACCACCATACGTACGTGCTAAGCAAGGCATTGGTATAGAGTTTCGAGAGCGGCAAGTCCCATATGAACTGGCTGAATTCGAATGATCATTGATGAAGTCGAGGTCGGGACAAAATGTTTTTGACTTACAGAGTCCTGTTTGGCTAATAAAGAACGGCTGCCGTCAAATCGCTGCCAACGATTGCAAAAAGTTGCCTTACGGGTTTCAACAAAAAAAACCAGTAAATCAACCATTGCTGTGACGGCCGTGATGGAGCCGGTTTGCACGGTTACTGTCCATGGCAAGAAGTAAGAAGAATAATTGGTACTTTCTGGGCTTAGCTCTGGGTAGTAGTACATCACTCACAGCGAATGATCTTGTCGGCGTAGCGGTTGGTGGGGCTTGTTCCTGTTTTGCGGGTGTACTTGTTGAGAATCAGTAAATTTTGTTTTCAGCCATATGGCCATACACAGACAAGGGATCAAAAAAACTCTGCATTTGGACATTTTGATGTGACCGATGTGATGGTCACATAGGGAGGGAGGGTCCGGCCCAACCTTAATTCACTTTTCAGACCTAGTAGGAAATTTTTGATGTGGGTACCCCTTGGTCCTGAAGTGCCCTAAAGTTACAGGGACTACGCCAGTTTTTAAATTTTCCCACGGCAAGCAGAACCAAACAAGTGCCATTTTACGCACGAGTTCAAGTCCCGAACATGCTGTTTTTTCCTTCTTTTTTCTTCTAGCTCCCTATTTTGGCTCATCACCTTTCTGGTACTGATTTGCACTGTTTGAATGTTTGTACAATGTCCTGTCTATTTTAGAATGATATTTTGCTGCGGCAGCGCTTTCCCTCACACCTAAAACGGCAAACTTCCAAGTGTGTTAGAAGACATCTATAATGATCAACTGTACGACGCACTTTCAATCTTCGGGAAATGTTATCTTTCTGTGCCACAGTCAGTAGACAAGAAAGTATTGATTTAATCACACCTTTCGGATCAACCGGAAAGAAAGACTTTCCGTAAAAATAGAAAAGTCGCGGTAATGTTATCCTTTCTACCGAGGGAGAATGCGACAATGAATGGAGTAATTTCAGTACTCCATTCATTTTTCGGGGAATGAAAGACTTTACACAAAGAAAGAAAGGAAGGCTGAAAGATCGACTTCCTGCGTTCCTTTCACCGCAGATGAAAGAAAAAAATTCAGACCTGCAGAAAGGCGTGCATAAAGAACACCTTTCTGCCTTCCTTTCACCTCGGTGGAAAGAAGAAATTTAAGGCAGGGGGAAAGGCCGCTTTAGAATTCAACTTTCCGCGCCGCATTCACATGGGTTGAATGAAATACATTCCATTTTTCTGAAAGCGGCGCGGAAAGGCCAACTTTCCATGGCACCCTGGGGTGCACCTGCGGGTGCAACTTAAGGTACACCTTCAGGTGCAACTTAAGGTACACCTTCAGGTGCACCTCATTGAAAAAAAAAAATGTCGCGATTGACGCATCGTATTAGACGTAGTGTATACATATACAACAAGTAACTAGAAGAACAAAACCATACCCAAGAGTTTGAACTGAACCGAAAAGGCGGTGAGTGAAACGGAGGAGCCACATATCGTCTCCATCGGGTCGTTTTTAAAAACCAAAGCCAGTTGTTAAGATTGCGGTGACGATCGAGTAGGTTTCTGAGCTTCAGGTCGCGGCGGACGATGCTTTTCTGGTGCATGTGCCAGAAATGTTCCTACAGTTTCGGTCGGAACCCCGCGCCCATTCTCGCAAACAACGCCAGAGTGATGGGGCGTGTATGGTCGCGGAGAGCAAGAGGGAAAGACACCGAAGAAGGAAGGGGCGAAGTGAGGAAGACGGGGACGGGGCGAGCGCGACAAGGAGCACTGGGAGTACCCACAACTCGGGTGTGAAGGGGATGAAGTCGTGGTGATAAGGTGGCTGGAGGTGGACCTTGCTTGTGTGTCCTTGCGTACCATTGCGTACCAGTGTGTACCCATTTGCCTGAGTGTGTCTTCATTCTCATTCTCCCAAGCAAATTGAAACAGAGGTGAGTGATTACGGTGCCTTACTCAGGGATATGGGGCCGACTTTGAAGACAAGTCCCGCTATGCGCACATACACCCAGGCAGATGTGGACGATGCTCTGGAGACTCCTCCGTCGCCGAGCGATGGTCCGGGGGAGATTTACGGGCTCCGCGTCCGGCACCCGAACGGGTCAGTGGTCCTGAAGGTGGGAAGAAGCATTGAGCCGGAGCGTCGCTCGGCAGAGTGGGAATGCCAGTGCTGGAAGGATGAGATAACATTGTTGTGGGCGATACCGACCAATCATGCGACGAAATTGGGTGAGTGCTCCAACGATAACTGGGCAGCAGGCTAATCGAGATTTAGAGCGCGTTTGTCATCGGCTATTCCAGGCCAAAGATGCCTGGATGACCCCGTTTCGTTGCGAGTCTTGCGACAAACGCCACAGAGAAAAATTTTGGGTTAAACAACTTGGGGGATGGGACGAGGCGAAGAAAGATGTGGAAAGAATGGCGAAGGAAATGGAGGAACAGGGAGAGTAGGATCGCGCTGATATTTGTTTCTCTACCGGCGGCAGAATCTTCATGCTGGGTCTCTTATTCATCGCCATATGTACATTTCGTAACGTTGTATCGCTTAGATTATTTTTTATTTAAAGATAAGGAGTGTTGTATTTGCCCTCGGCGGGCGCGGCGGCGCTGCGAGCCCGCGCTCGTACTGTGCCGCGAGCAGGACGTAGGGCAGAAACGCGTCGTATGACGCGGCGGTCTACGCGGAGAGCCCTAGCTCGGGGATGCGGTACGTGGGCTGCGGCGGGGGGTGGGGCCGCCTGGAGGCGACGAGGCGCTAGGCAGCGAGGGGCTCGGCGACGCGGGAGGGCGTGCTGAGCTGCCAATTCCGGCCTTCAACGTCGAATTATTCCGCAATTGTCGGGACTCTCACAGACACGGCGCGCAGTCTCTTGGGTTCATCGGGCGGAGCTGCTGTCCGCGCGCTCGACGCCCTCGGCCCGTGGGGAGTGACCTCAGCGTGCACCACGTCCGGCGGCTCGCTCAAAGGAGATAGTGTTTGGTTGTGTTATGTAGAGAGGCCGATAGCGGGGACGTACGTCCCTACGGCCCTCGGCGGCCAGCTCACGCTGCGCAGGGGGAACGGGGCCCGCGATGTGGGTGTGGACGGGGACGCGGTCGGGGCCAGCAGCGACGGCGAGGACAGCGCCCTGCTGGGCCTGGTCAAGATCGCGAGCGCGGCGGCGAGGGCGGCAGCTATTCTGCAGGACCAAGGCCACGGAGAAGATGCGCGCACGGGCGCAAGGAGAGGGAGCAGAAGAGGCGGCAGAGACGGCAGAGCGCGCGCACGGTGGGCGAGTGGCTGTATTTCCCCGGGAGCCTCGCTCCCGTGACGCCGGCAGAGGCGGAGAGGGTCTGCCCCGGTCTCCGCACCCCACACGCCGCGCTTCGGCACGGTGTCCGCACCCGCGAGCCCCGCGTGGGAGGGCGAGCGGGCGGCGGGGAAACTTCACAACGTTGCAGGAGCGGCCGGAGAAGCTGGAAATCCGAGCATCAGCTCGATTTGTAGCGGGCGGGGGCTCGCGGCGGCTTACCAAAAGCTCGAGACATATGTTATGCACTTCGCGCGAGAGCCTTTAGCCGCTGTGACTGCAATTAATCAAGCTGGATGGGAAGATGTCAAAGCGGGTCAAGAATAAGGTTACGAAAAAAAAATGACCTCCGGCAGTCTTTCGCGGTTCAGGACGAGCGCGGAGAACCCGTTGATCATAGTGGAATCTCGGTCGACGGCCTGCTGCCGTGGACTTTGAGATAAAATCGAAAAATTATTGCAAGGCCGAGAAGCTGGAAATCCGAGCATCAGCTCGATTTGTAGCGGGCGGGGGCTCGCGACGGCTTACCAAAAGCTCGAGACATATGTTATGCACTTCGCGCGAGAGCCTTTAGCCGCTGTGACTGCAATTGATCAAGCTGGATGTGAAGATGTCAAAGCGGGTCAAGAATAAGGTTACGAAAAAAAAATGACCTCCGGCAGTCTTTCGCGGTTCAGGACGAGCGCGGAGAACCCGTTGATCATAGTGGAATCTCGGTCGACGGCCTGCTGCCGTGGACTTTGAGATAAAATCGAAAAATTATTGCAAGGCCGAGAAGCTGGAAATCCGAGCATCAGCTCGATTTGTAGCGGGCGGGGGCTGGCGGCGACTTACCAAAAGCTTAAGACATACGTTATACACTGCGTACGAGAGTCTTGAGCCGCTGTGATTAGAGCTGATAGATCTGGAAGCAAAGATGGTCAAAACGGGTCGAGATCGGGTGATGAAAAAACTGACCTCGAGCAGTCTTTCGCGGTTCAAGATGAGCGTGGAGCGCAGATTCAGGATATTAGAGTATCTTCTGAGGCTCGAAAAGCGGCTGAGACCCGCGCTGAGCGAATATACACTCGGGGCAAGTCAAAGTCTAGGGTCGCAAGTTCGAGGGCCTCGAGCAGTCTTTTGCGGGTCGGGACAGACGCAGAGCGCGCGTCAAGGATCGTAGAGCGTCTTTTGAGACTTGAAAAGCAATTCAGAACCGCGCCGAGCGGTTTACACTCGGGGAGGGTCCAGAGGGTCATAAGTTTGAGTGGGAAATGGGTGGCGCCGATGAGCACACAGCCATTCAATGGTTTCGGGAGAGTAATGCCATCGGTTTGGGAGCTTCAGAAGCGACTGAGAAGCGCGCCGAGCGATTCACACTCGGGGCCTGGGAGGGTCAAACGCATCACTCGGGAAAGCGATTGAGAGTGACGACGGCGACGGCGATAGTAGCTTCGCCGTCGGGTGCGTGGCCGTGGCGAGCTCCCCGGTCAACGAGCGATTTACTCTCGTTGACCGTTGGCGTTGGTGTCAAGCCTGTTGTCACGCTGTGTCACAACTGACCTTTCAGAATATAACTGATTTTTCAAGACCTTGGCAAGCTCTCATCTCACATTCGAGCACAAGTATACACGAAAATACATTCATTGCTTTCATGTCCGTGGGTAAAACTACTACACATGATAAACTACACATTATATACGACATGCGACTGTGGTGGACATCAGGTCGACGGAGGGGATTAGACCTGAGCGATTAGACCTTGAAGGATGCTAGCGGCAACCACCTCGTAACCGTCCCAACACTTCTTGACTTCCTTCTTGAACTTCAAGTTGTGTCTCCAGTTACTTGGATGTTGTGGACGGTAAACACCTTTCGCGAAGTGACCGAGACGTTTCACATAAAAATCGTCTTCGCATTGTGGCGTCCACCACGCGCCCACGCATTTGGTCTAGGCCACCATGAGATGATACCGGTCTGTTCAGTCTCTGATTGGCCCTGTCCGTGCTCTAAATCCGCACGTTAGCATGAAAAAAGTGCACCGAGCATGCATATATTAATAAGACATACCTTGCTTTCCCTGGCCTTTATCTCTTGTCTTCCGTTGACCTGCATCGACGACAAATTAGAAAGAGAAAAAAAAACGACACAGATAAGGACACATACCAGTCGCAACGTGATAAACGCCGCAAAGGAGGTCGATTTCATGGTCAGAAAGTCTGTTATGCCAATATGCATGTGGCGATGATCCATCCCACAGGCAGCCGCCGACATCGTACATGTCATCGTTAAACCCGCGGAAGAACTCGTCGTCTGAGACTTCCGACCTCGCCAGACGCCCAATTACCCCGCCGTACTGTAACGCAATGAAACCGCGAGGAGTATGGAGGAGCCGGAGATCGCGCTGAGTAACGTACGCGTTGTAGTCGTATTCGTCGAACACGTGTTCCTCGGGGCGAAGTCCTAGACCCGAACTGATGTCGGCCTTGAAGCCCTTGGGTCGATGTTTCAACGAGGCTGGCATTTCTCGTTCAGGAATGATCTCAGCGCTGACATAAGCATGCCAAAATGGGATACCTCGAGCCAGAAAGTGTCTTGAAACGTCCCGGATATCTGGACCCCACCCTTGACGCAGAACCTCTAGCGCGTCTGTCGCTCGTGGGATCAAGAGGACCTCGCTTCCGATCCCACTGCCAGGCTTGCATACCACATAGTAGTAATCATATTGAGACGGGTCGTGCATGCTCTTGAGATGTTCCCGCCGAATTTCGAAAAACTGGTTGCCTCGGGGAAAGCGCTGAGACTGATGATAGTCCAGGAGGAACCTATCGATATCGTGGACGGAACGCGCCTTGATACACTGACCGAAGAAGACACCCAGTATATTGGCCAGGCCTTTCTCTGAGGCCAATTGCCCGCCGATATCCGCCATGCCGACAACTTTGGCCACGAGCTCCGGTTTCAAAGGTGCTTTGGGTGGATCGCGAGCAACAAACTTTTCGGGAGATTGCGGCAACACAAACCCAAACCGCATCTGCAGTACGCCCAAGAGAGTTCGGGCGCAGGGCTCGTATTCGGGTTTCTCCGTTCTGGGAGCAAAACCGAACTTAAGGTACAGCAGGTTCACGCACTTCTTCGAGGCTTCCGCGAGGTCATATGTCGGTAGGTCGGATTCAGTGAAGTCTGGGCCGAGGTCTTCATCCTCGGGCACGTCGTCAATTGACACCATCTCTAGGTTCTGAAGGCGCTGCGTTTGCACGACTTCCATGGAGTTATCGTCCCGAGCCAACTGTGACGCTATGTCGATGTTTTGAGGAAAGGTCGGATGGTCCATGTCGTAGTCGTCGTCGTCGTCGTCGTCTTCGTCGTTCCGGTCCGCATTAGAAGTTTCCCCAAATACTGGGTCGTTATCCGCGAAGAGCTCGCAAAGATCCCACTCATTGGAAATTGGATCGAACCGACGCTGAGAATGTGGATATTCGTCCCAGAGCTGGGCGTAGGCGCCTCGACCTCCAGGTTGGCGGATGTAGTGCCCGTCCTGTTCTTCCCAGACAAAAACGCGGGCTTTTGACGGGACCCCGCCCCGTTTCGCGTGATCTGCGCGCTGCGTGCGTCGCTGCCGGTCAACGTGGTTCTCTTTCACCATTGTTTTCTGGTTTGCCTCTCTTTGTCGGATGAAAAACACTTGGATTGACTCGTTTTTCTTTTGCTGGCTATGTGGAGGAAGGGGGGGGAAGGGAGCAGGCGCGACAGCCAGGGTAGAGTCTGTAGAAAGGGAGGGCGAAGAGGGAGCAGGAGCGACAGGTGCCGTGTAGGGGTCTCGATACCACATCCCTGAAACGCTGTTGATACTCCATCGGCTGAATTTCAGCTGCGCGTGAGGTGAGGCAAGGCATTCCAGCTCCTTGGCGTCGGGCGCCACCCATCGAAAGGCTGCGGGGACATCAACTGAGCTTATTTCTCTCGGTAATTTCCCCCAGGAAAGATAGACAGGGATGGGGAAGCCGGAGTGCATGATGGTCCCCAGTAACCATTCGATTTCCCTGCGCCCTTCACGCTCCTTATAATGAACCTCTTCGGGAGCTTGAATACGATATAGGGTTCCGACGCGTTCCTCCTTCCAATTGCCCACTACGGATTCCTGCAGATAGTCCAGGAACACCGGATGGATTTTGGTTTTTTCCGCGACAATGGACCGCCAATCCGGAGGCTCGGCACCCTTATCAAGCTCCTCGTACTCCCAGCACTGCATGACCCAAAACCCCATCGACACGTAGCCGAGAAGAGGCAGGAAGTTTTCTATCGAGCGCCAAGTAGCGAAACGCGCTGAAGCCTCGTTTCCGAAGTGCTGCATGAACTTGAAGCGGGAGGGGAAGAACCAAGGGTTAACAAGCGGTCGGAGCAGTCTATTGGGCGCCAGCTGAAGCATCTCCCTCCCGAGAGCACGAAGGCAGACCTCTATCCTCAGCCAAGTCTCGGCGACATCTCGTTGAAGGGTGAAACCTTTGTCCCCATCCTGGATAATGGGCAGTTTGTGACGAGGACAGTTGAAAGCTTCGAATAGCTCGTCGCGCCAAGCGTAATGCCTCGGAATGAACATCAAATACGGATGTGTGAAGGAAAGATACCGCGGTTGGCGCAAGAGTGGATTTATGGTGCTCGAATCGATGGGCGGAGCTTCCGCAGGCGTTGGGGTGTTGAGTACGATGTCGGAAGAGCCACTGTACACGGTGTACAGTTGCTGCTGCCGGGAGTAGTGTCCGTCAAGAAACCCATCGGGCTAGAAAACTCGTAAGAAAAAAAAATCATCTACACAAGACAGATGCACGTACCAGGACATCAGGGACGGTGCCGGAAGCTGAGACAGAAATCTGGGGAGGCATTTAGAGAACGATTGCCGGCAGGTATACTCCTGGGAACCGTTTGACCTTGTGGCGAACGATTGCCGGCAGATATACTCCCGGAAACCGTTTGACCTTTTTGACCTTGTGGTATTTGGCGAACGATTGCCGGCAGATATACTCCCGGAAACCGTTTGACCTTTTTGACCTTGTGGTATTTGGCGAAGAGTGAGTTTGACGCTGTTTGACAACGACAGGGTCACGGGTCATGGTCTTGTGACCTCGGACTTCTTCAAGTCGGAGTCTTGTCTTGAACCATATAGTGTGTTTCTTGGGTGCACGTCGCCCAACAAACCCACCTTCCATTCTACAGCGATGCCGGCCGTTTCTTGAGTGCAAGACGCTCAACAAACGCAGCCTCGCTGCTGCTCGCCGGGTACCTTCTGCTTATCGTTACTTCGTGCATTTACCTCTTGACATCTACCTGGTCCCTCTGGTGTAGATCGCCGGACGCCGCCTTGGTTTCAGAAACATTAAAAGAAACATTTATTCTGTAGATAAACACCAGCTGCAAGCCGCATATTCAAAGTAAAAAAGACAAAATCACTTTTTAAATCACTCTTCGGTGTCGTCCTCCTCTTCCATGTCCTCCTCGTCAATCTCGAGGTCCCTAGCCACAATCTCCATGATTTGGAATGCCTCCTCCGACACATGCAGATCATTCTTGAAATCCGGGTCTATCTCCAATCCGTCTGCCATCCATTGCTCGTCATACAGTGTTTCTGGAAGGCCGTGGGGAGCGGGCGTATTCGATTCTCCGTTACTACGGATCCTAGGGCGTGCAGCTGTGCCCGTCTTCAGGGAAATCTCGTCTGCAGCAGTATCCACGTTGTCTAGAATCTCGGCGACCTTCTTCGCACGCCAGGGGCATATTTGAATAACGTGTGTCGTTTGCATCACGAAATTCGCGCCGAATCGGTACTTTTGGGGTATGGCATCCTCCGATGACATTCCCAGGGTACCCAAGAGCTCTAGCAGCCTCCTCACCCACTGCCAAATCTCAACATTGTTGGGTTCATTAGCGCAGAGAAGAACCATCTTTTTCGCCGTCGCGGTCCTCTTCTTCCATTTCGTCTCCTTGCGCGCCCTCGAAGTTTTCGCCTTCCTCATGCTCCGTTCAGACTCTTTAGCTCGGGCCTGCGCCATTTCCTCAGATTCTCCGAAACGTGGCTTATGTTTACGCCACGCGCATCTCCCTTCATCAAGGCAGTTCAGGAACAGCGCAATGAGATAGCTCGTCGAGACGTCAGGGATGCCCAAACGATGCGGGTCTTCTGTCTGTTTCCTTCGGAGGTCGGCTACCAGCCCGCGAAGGAGCATGTCGTTCCACATGCTCGTCTTCCATCCTTTTCCGAAGTAGAATGGAGAGACTCCAGGCAGCGGCATTTCTCCATCCTGGTCTCCGCAATGCGCCGCCTGGTCTTCCGTAGCCGGCTCGTAATCTTTAAAGTCCTCCGCTCGATTGAGACGCGTCGAAATCCTGAATATTTCGCGGACAACCATCTGAAGCCAATTTAGTGGAGGGTTACCATCAAATAAGGGAATGGACGGACCTTGCAATTCAAGTCGTCCTCCGTGGTCAGTTGCGACTGTTGAGTCTGCTTCGCCTGCTTCAAGATGGCGGCGCGGCCGACTCTCCTCCTCGATCTAGGTTTCCCTATCTTGGTCACGTTCATTCCCTTCACAACTTCCTCAACTAGGCCTTTCAAAGCTTGCTTATCACTGTCCAGGATCTCCCGGAGGCGGAGACCCTTGCCCCGGGGACCCTTGCCCTTGCGAGACACACCTTCGCCCTCGCTTTCGCTGCTACTGCTGCCCTCATTACCCTCGTTCTCCCCGTGAACCAGCCTGATGTGGGGCAGTTTTCCGCCGACGTTCCGGTTGATTGTGTCCAGCTGGCGGCTCCGGCGCGTGGTTTCTGGGATGTAGCGCGGTTTGAGCGCCGGCGGGGCGTTGGGAAATTCTGGTTGTTGCTGCGGAGGCAGTGGGGTGCCTTGAACGGCAAATCGTTGGCTGAGGGTTGCGAGAGACGTTTCATATTCCATCTAGACGCCTGTGAGTCCTTCTTTTGTCTGAAGCAAATGAAAGCTAACCTGTAGTTTCTCCTTTTCCCTTTTTTCTTTTTCCGCGGCTGCCTCAGCCCGCTGCGTTCGCTCTTGTTGTGATTCCCTGGCTTTCTCAGCCTTCCGTGTTCGCTCATTCGCCTCCCTCTCGAGGGTGTTCAGCAGCGTCTCGGATTTGGAGTCAAAGACTTATGAGCTGTTGATCAAGCTCGCGAACCTGGTTCGCTGTCGCCTTCAGTTGTAGATTTGCGTCCCGCCGGCCGCGTCTCTCTCTAATCAACTCATGTTCGACCTACGCGAAATGGGTTCGAAGGGACTTTCATTTGCAAGAAACCACTCACCCCCCGATAAGCGCCGATGTCTGGATGCTCAACGACGCGAATTTTACTCGGTATCTGTACCATCCATAATAAGCAGCTGTTTCAGGAGATACACACCCGTCGACGAACCTCCTGGAACTCCCCAACATTCAGTAAATCCAAGCGAGGGAGTACTCTGTTGGTCGTATTTGAAGGCCCAGGAGTGGGCTGTGCAACATACGGAACCCCCCCGTTCGTTTGCTGATGCCCGCGGTGTGCAGCAATGGAGGGCGTGCTATCGCGTGTCGAGGTGCGCGAAGGTACTTTGCGCCGATATTCGTCCCCTGGCTCCAAGCTCTGCGACGCTTGCGGCATCTGATGGTAATCGTGCTGACTAGGCTGTACATTGTACGTGTCGACGTTCTGATTTTCTCCACTTGCTTGCTGATAATTTGTGGTTGAAGGTCCCGGAGCGGTCTGCGCACCGTGCCCACCCATACTTTGCTCACCCGACCACTGATTGTGGTTGTGCCACGACTAGACTCCTGGTTTCCCCAGCTCGTTTGCTGATAATTGGTTGTTGAAGGCCCTGGAGTGGGCTGCGCACCGTACCCGTGTGCATAATGAATGCCCCCGTCCATTTGCTGGTAGCTGCTCCTTTGATCACCCGCCCACTGCTGGTCGTGCTGCGTCGAGCTCATTGGTTCATACCCGCCGGGCATTTGCGTTTGCCTATGAGCGTGATCCTCCAACATTTCAACGTCCTGCGGATGCCCCTGAGGTGTCTGGGCGGGAGAGTAAAGATTCGGGGTCCCTACATTTGGCGACGAGTATTCTTGCGGGGTCCCATATACGCTTTGTGACGAGTATTCGGAGCGCGAACCGGGTTGCAGCGATGACGAGGGTATCCAAGGGTTATAGTCTGCCATGAGGAGCGGTTGGGGCATGGCTGGAAAGTATTGCGGAGAGTATTGCGTATGATTTGTTGGGGGTAGTGCCGGTAGTGGCTTGGATTGAAATTGGAATTCCCCGCTCGGCATCAGATTTGGCGTGTGCAAAGAATTCACGGGAGACGGGCCATGCTGCGGGAACTGGGACGGAGAAAATGGCTCGCCACTCGATGCGCGCGAGTAATTCCTGGGAGACGGGGCATACTGCGAGGACTGGGACGGGAGCGGGTCAGTCCAGTCAACTTGGGTGGTCATCAAGTATTGCTCTCGATTTGATGGCTCAGTACTTTGTGCGCGCGAGGAAATCCTGGCAGACGGGGCCTGCCCATTCTGCGGGGATTGGGACGGGTGGTAGTCCATTGGGAGTGACGACTGGATTCACCGACTATTTTAACGCAATTATGATTTCTTTGTCTTGTGATTTCTTTGTCTAGTATCGCTTCGTTTAACTAAATATTCTTTCACCCAGACGTAACGAGCGCAAAATGGAATGATATTCTCCTGGCATTCTACTGTGACACTCGAGATTTTATGGAAGAGGACTGAAATACATGATTCGTAATTCTAATGAGTACACGGAGATGGAACGCGAAAAAAAAAACGACAGAAAACAAATGTATGGAAGCTGATGAGTGCGTGAAAATGACGAAAAATGACGAAAAATACGAGACACGAAAACGATCATGAGAGGGAGTGTGGAGGGAGCGGAAGGAATTATGCTGGGCCGGGGAAAGCCGTAGCACGGCGCATCTTCAGGATAACCGGTAACTTGTTTCGTTTTGGCTCTTGGAAGCCTCGGATGCGGGCTCGGGCCCTAAGAGGATCAAATCAGCAAAAAAAAAAAACATTGACATTGAGTACAACGCACTTGGCGAGAACGAAGTCCATTATAGGGCCATCCGTCGTGCGGGAGTTGATTAGGGTGGTTCTGTGGGAGGCAGAGAGCCGCATAATAGCGATTTCACCCACAAGCCCGTGGGCAACCGCGTGCTGATTAAAACCGACACGTTTGCCGCGTTTCAGGAAGATCCTAAAGTACGACGTCTTTTCTCCGTGCGCGAGCTTCACGTCGAAATCGTGGAGATAGGGGTTGGCCTTCCCATCGACGTGCAGTGTTTCGACCATGGGTCGGCACTTGGCGTGGCGGCGGTGGGAGGAAAGCGAGACTGGTAGGGCCACAAAGCGAGCATCCGGCTGGGAAGTCGCGTAGTGTCGGGTTCGCAGTGTTTTTTGAGGAGACTGGTTCGTCAAATACGTGTAAGAGATATTGTCGGGAGGAGATTTGAATGTGCACTGACCGTTGCGGTGACAATGAAGGAGCTACGGTTGTCGGGCATGTGGGGAGGGATGCGGCGCGCGAGATGTGGGAGGGATTTGAGAGCTGAAAGACGCGAGTCAGTTATAAATATGTTTGGCGGGTCGGTTATAAATATACATGAAAGAGAAAGGCTTACCCCCAAAATCCTACCACAAAGAGCACGAGGCCTTTGTGCGTCTATATAAACCTGGGCTTCAGTTCAACGCCACCAACTGCCCGCAACTCCTCCCACCATGAACAACAACTTTTCGTTCACCCCCGTCCTCCGCCTCCTTGGCCTCGACTCCCTCGACCACACTCTGGTCGTAGTTATCGTGACCAGCGTGCCCGCGAATGTCACCGCCCTCCCCAACCCCCACACGAACGAGCTCGTCGTCCATGACCCCAACCCGAACGGCGGCGCGAACCGCGCCCCCGATGGCGTCGGCCCCGAGCACAACCTCGCCCAGGTTCCTGCCCATGACCTGGGCGATATCTTTGTCCTTATCGTGACATTCGTCGCGAATACGCGCTTCAGGGAGGTCGAAAGAGAGGTCGCAAGCGCCGCCGCTCCTGGCGACAACACCGCCATTGCCGCTCCTGGCGACAACGCCCACCCGATTGAGACGGATGTGTTGGGAGTGTTGATCCTCGTGGGGCTGGTGGTTGCTGTGATCCTTGGTGCGATACAGATAATCGACTTTATTTCGAATGCCATTGCTCGTCTTGAAGTGTTGTAGTTTTGTATTTTTCTCGATGTAACAAGGAGATTCGTGCACAGTGGTTGAATAACATTTGTTTCCTCGTCGTCCGCAGCTTTATAGAGAGAAGTTGTAGCGTTTCAGGGTGAACCGTAAAGCATTACCCGGGATTTACACCGGGAAATCAGGGAACACGAGAGCACGCGAGGGTTCCTGGAGGTAGATTGGTCGTCGAGGAATTTACCCCCGAGAATTACCCCGAGAATTCGGACGTCCGCTCAGCGATTTACACTGAGAGCTGAGTTGTCGAGGGATTTACCCCCGAGAATTTGGACGTCCGTTCAGCGATCTACACTGAGGGCGGGAGGTAGCGATTGAGTTGTCGGGGGATTCACCCTCCGAGAATTCAGACCTCCGCTCAGCGATAGGGCTGGTGCAGGTGTAAAGTATGACTTGGCAAAACGGCGCCAAGGGGTCACGGGGTCACGGGTCAACCGGCTCATCTTAGCCGTTCCGTCCCGCTCAGGCTTCTCACCACCATGTCGACGTTTGTAGATCGCTGGAGGTACATGAAGCTTCTTGTAGAGGTCGCGGGTCAGAGCTTCTCCTACTATGGTTCCTCTGGTGTAGATCGCCGGACGCAACCTCGGATTCAAAAATGACCTCGGATTCAAAAAATGAAATCGACATATATTCTGCAGCTCTCATAGATACACGACATCTTTGCCGACTTTGCGGCCCACCCTGACAACCTCCTTTCTAACCCTCCCGAGCTCCGGCCCATTGCTAACAGCCGAGTTATCGTTAACGCCGCGACGCGACATCCATACCCAGACGACCCGGACGTAATGCAGGTTCTGGTATATGAACGCCAAGCATCCCAAGAGAACCAACACATTCACAATCTTCCAGACCTTGCTCCACCAGATGCTATTATCGCGAGCGCGCTTCCACACAAAAATCTCCTCCGACCCGCAGTCCGCACGGGTCAAAGCTGCGAATATGACCGGTACTCCATCTATTTCAGCTGTCTAAACGACCTGGTTAGCTTGATTCCTGTCTAATTGCGATATGCCTACCGCAATAGCTTGAACCCACTGCGAGACGCCGACCTCTAGTTTTTGGAGAAGGTCGCCCGTACGGGTCTCAAAAACGTAGACCACGCCGTGATCGCTGCCTGAGATGACGGCCAAGCCGTTCTCGGCGAAGCGGACGTGCCGCGGGCGCACTTCGTACTCCCGCTCCCAAGGTATCTCAAACATGCGCGCCTTGGTTTGGTCTGTGAGACGGAACAGAGTGGGACCAGCGGCGGGGTCGTCCAAACAGAGGATCCCTTCCTTCCAGTTGACGGCAGCGTCCCCACTGGGCAGCAAGTTGTGAGAAATTCTCGCAATTATTAGCGTATCACTTACATTCTGGCTCCCGCCGACCACTCCGACGCTATTTCCCCTGTTTTGCCGCGAAGAGTGTAACTATGGCTCGGAATCAAAAGACATCTTGCGGTCAAGTCGTAGACTTACATGGGTCCATTGTTGTGCAACCCAAAGACGATGATGTCCTGCTCTTGAGTGTTTTCGAAGGCTGCGAACATGATCGCTTGCGGGCTGAGATTGGTGTACTTTCGACTGAAGGTGTTCTGCACGGTCCATTTGCCAGTCACAGAGTCCTTGAGAATCGTCCATGACTGCACGACATCATTGCGACCGCAGATGCAGAGTCGGTTGTTGGTGGTGTCGAAACCCAATCCAGTAATTTCGCCGGGGTGGGTCATTTGAATTGCAAAAGTCTCTTCGAATACCTTCGACGAAGTCAGTACGACGGAGGAGGAGGGGCAGGCACTGTTTTACCTCGTCGACCTGACGCCAAGCAAAAAATATCCATTCTGAGTCCCGGAGTAAAGCACGTCGTGGGGTTCGTCGGTCTGATGGACCCAAAGCAGGGTACAAGTGGCGCCACGACCACCCGCCGCGCTAGGCCGTTTGAACTGGGTCATCGTGCTTGTGTTCCAGACGCGGGTCCCTTCGTAGCCTACAGCAGATTGAGTGACCCGACACAGCAGTAGCGGATGTTCACATACCTCCACTCGCCAGAATCTTGCTGTCCTCTGCAACGGCTAATACGAGGATATTTCCTGGGTGGCTATTCACACCCTGACTCTTGATGTAAGGCGGACGACCGGATGCCATTAATGCCATAGATGATGGAGAGCGAGTTGGAGAGTTAAAACTGTTTGGAGAGTTGTAGCGATTGACGAGCTGGTTTGAAGGTGAACTTCTTAGACACGCTGTGCTTTGTGTTACTGAATTCTTCACACAAAGAGACTAAATCGGCTCCGGTCCGATGCACAAAGAAGATTTCCTATTTGGGATGTTGCCTCCATCGCTTTCAATGAGAACAAAAATGTTTGGGGATTTCAATCTCGTTTCTTCCTAGGCCTGGAAACGTCTATCGCTTTGCTGAATGCCCGCAAAAGTCTTTTACAAGCCCTCAAATGTTATATATCTCGCCCGTTTTCGACGCGTCTCCCCATGGATCCCCGACCCCAAATTCCCAATATCCGCACGGCGTACGCTGCCCGCCAGCTTTTGCCCCCCCCTCCACCTGTTGTACTCCCAACTCTGCTTACGGACATCTCCCTTGACGCGTTCCCGCTTCCACTCGCCTTGATCCGCTTGAAGCCTGCTCGTGCTCGCGCTCGCACTCCTACCCGCGCTCATACCCCCGCACGCGCTCATACCCCCGCACGCGCCCATACCCCCGCACGCGCTCATACCCCCGCACGCGCCCATACCCCCGCACGCGCCCACACCGCCACCCGTACGAGCGCTCGCACTTTGCCGGAGAGTCCGTTGACGACTCCGGAGTCGTCTCCCGAGCCCTCCTGCGCTGAGCAGGATTCGAAGTCTTTCCAGAGACCCTCCAACGCGAATATCGCCGATGTCAAGACAGTTTTCGCTCGGCTTTATCCCGATGATGGGGCTGAGGAGCAAGAAGCGAAGTATGCGCGGTTTAGGGTAAGGTTTATCAGGTTGTCCTCGAATGCACTCTTGCTCACCTTACATCAGACTCGTCTGGATGCACTCGCGGAAATTCACTTAGATAGCTCGCGAGCCTTCAGCCATCAGGATGAGGCTTGTCTGAAGATTGTCAACGATGAGGTGCGAACCATATTCGTTATCCGGTCAATTCAGGGCTAACTTGCTATATCTCAGCTCGCGAAACGGTTCCCATGGCTTGCGCGCTGCCCCAAGGCCTGGCCTGTCACAGTCTGCTTGCAAAGCAAGCTTCACAACTCTGCGGCGTGCAGCTCTGAGAAAGCCTCCCACAAGCTGCTTACGAGTATCAGGGGGGTTACTAAGAAGTAGAAACCTTGGTCCTCTCACGTTCCATAATATGGCCTTTTCCTTCTCGACCTCTTTCTGTTCAATAAATCTACGTACATGATAATTTTACGCGGATGTACTAGACCTAGATCCCGAAAACGAGCCGGTGACCCGCTGTGACTAATCCGTGACCCGTGACCCTGCCATCTTGTCTCTTTCATTGCTCTTTCACCGATTTTTCTGAGTGTCGATCGCTCAGTAACATCGCAATTCTCGCGAGCGCACCGCTCTGAGTGTTAATCGCTCAGTGCCTTCGCCCTCTGCACGTCCGCTTATAGTGGCCGAGCACACCGCGATCGGACCCTGAGTGTTAATCGCTCAGCGCCCCCCGACGTCTGCAGTGCCTACGCGCCGTAGGATGTACAAATATTGTCAATGCTCATATGTCAGGGGCGCACATGCCCTAACTTCTGAACACCAAATTTGGGTGAGGGATCAGGTACGTTCTTATGTCGAAGACCATTTGCCATTCTAATACCTACTGCAGAAACGGAAAGAGCGGGATCAACCCTTGAATGTGGTAATTATCTTCTTTGGCCGTTCCTCGATGTACGCTGAAATTTTTTTTAGAACGACCTAGTTCGCCAAACTATGCATATGTCTCTCGCGGAGTCAGATGTGAACCCCAGTCTTTCAAACCGACCCTCGAGCGGCCAGGAGATTCTTTCGGCGGTTATGGAGAGCTTTGATGCCATATTAGCACAAGCGCGCGGCGCCAGACCTAAATCAAAGCAGCCCACGCGGCATGAACAATCTGACAACCTTCTCAGAGCCATCTTGCAGGATATCGAGAAAGAAATACACTCACTTGATCCGGCCCGCATCGCGTCGCTCGATCTCGATCTACAGTGGACGGCAGTGGACACCGCGGCAGAAGCACTCGCAATGTCTGCGAAGGCGTTGCAGGCTTTCGACGATGAGGCGGAGGGGAAGACTTTTGTCGTAAAACAACTGCGCATTCTGGAGAGTTCTGTAAATCGGCTGCGTAAAAGTCTACCCCCAGACACAAGGCCCTACTACTACAATTCCGGTATGAGCCTTCGCTCAATACTCTGCTCCTGCTAATATTTTTTCCCCCAGAATATGTGTTCCAGGATCCCATGGCGAACATCGATATTGTGGCACAGCTTATGGTGTTGCTCGGCCTGGTCTGCAACTTAATCATGAATATGTCTAAAAACTCAGTCGAATTCATTCTTCGGGTCGTGACGATGCTGATCAAGTACACCATGTTGATTCCGCCCGCGATACCCCAAAAGGCGCCGGAGAAGGAATCATACACAGATATGCAGCAGCACATCATAGATCAGCTCCCTACCAGTCTCCACGACGCCATGACCAAGCTAAATTTGGATGGTAAAACCGTGTTGTTTGCGGCGTGTCCGTCCTGCGAGCATATTCATCCTCCGACCCTTTCCACGTCCAAGGAGCCCACTTGGCCCGCAACGTGTGAAAACATCGTCCTCAGGAAAGGGGGTCGCTCGGTCTGTGGCAAGGGACTATTGAACAGCCGTAAGAAGGGCGCACGACCACTCAAACCTTACCTTTCCCCATGCTTCCTCGACTATCTGGCTCGCCTTCTGTCGGACCCTGAGACCGAGAAACTTCTGATGGATGCGTCCGAATTGGCGCAGCCCGCTACCGTGACGGACATTTTCACGGGACGGACTATCTACACCTTCGTGCGGGACATATTCAACGGCCGCTTTTTAAAAACCTTCAAAGGCCGCGACAACTTGTTGTTCGTCGATCCAGGCCCGGACAAGCGCATGAAGCTCGTCTTTGGGTTCAGCCTGGACTTCTTTCCTCCTCACGGCAGCAGGAAGCGATCGGGTTCAAATTCTATTGGCTTGTTAGCCATTTACTGCCTCAATTTTCGGCTCCCCGTTCGCTACTTGCCGGAACACATGCATATCAGCATCATCACAGGGAAAATGGAGCCTCACCTCGAACGCATAAATCCATATCTCCGTCCCACAGTCGACGTTGGTGTCATCGCCTGGGAGCGCGGTATCCGTTTGTCTAAAACGGCACTGTGTGAGGAGGGTCGCATCTTGGAACTGGCATTTCCACTGTCCGTCAACGATCTTCCTGCCGCTCGCAAGGTGTCTGGCACCGCCGGGCACGGAAGTCACACCTTCTGTACCGTCTGCCAATTGCGTGGGCGTCATAACCTGTATCGCACGGATTTTGAGAATTGGACAATGAGGGATAAAGTTCAGATGCGTGCTGATGCGGAAGCTTGGCGGGATGCCGACACTCTTTCGCAACAGACAGCTATCTTCAATCGGTCAGGACTCCGCTATTCGGAACTTTGGCGACTTCCCTACTGGGATCCCCCGAAAATGCTGCCTACCGAGGCGATGCATGATATATTCGAAGGTTTAGGCAAATTTTTCAGCCGGGAAGTCCTCGTGATCAATCTTGAGGATGCGAAGAAGCACGAGGACTTTGTCGCAGCCTTCGACTACGACTTCGCCCTCTTTGACTCTGCCGACAGAACAATTCCCAAAAAGTGTAGGCCTGACAATGAATTCGCAGAGAAGGACGTGTCTGCTATTCACCGTCTTCTAGTCAGTCCGCTTAGCGCCGAGCCAGAGAGCGACACTGAAGCTGGAGGCGACACTGAAGCTGGAGATTCGGCTGACGAGGACAACACCCGCACCGGGATGAAAAAAGATGTCCAAGAGGCCGAGACCGCAACAACACTCGCAGCCAAACTCGCAAGAAAACGGAAAACTGCCTTGGTCTTCGTTTGTTGGACATTGAATCTCGCGAAGAGCCCAGTTCCGCCAGATCCAAAGAACGGTGCGCGAATTGAGTGGGAAGATTATCTTGTTCGAGTCACCAGGGAACGGCTGGCTGAGCTTCTTGTGGAATGGGTAAGTCATCATCCACCTGGAAGAACGCCTCTACTTAACATTCATACACACCTACTTAGCGCATGTCCCTGCCTCTGAGGCACGTTGACCCACAGGATCGCCCCAAGACAATAACTATGCCGGATCTTCGGTTCATCCAACAAGTGATTGCTGAGACTGACACCCCAGCATGGGTTCACCATGTCCCAAAAAATTACGGCGAGCCTGCTGCCGGTTCCATCAAGGCGGATCAAATGCGCCTAGTCATGACAATATATCTACCCATTGCGCTCGTCATCATGTGGGCGGAGCAAACAGGGCCTGATGCAGGCCATTTCCGCGCACTCCTCAACCATGCCATGGCTTTATTTCAAGCTGTTACGATTGTTTGTCGTTATGCCATGACGCCGGAGCGTGCGACAGCGTATCGCAAGTACCTGAAGCAGTGGGTTGACGACCTCTACATCTGTCACCCTCACACAAAGTATCTTCCGAAGCGAACAATTGTCCACATTGCTTTCCACATATACGACTTCATCGAGCTATGGGGACCAGTGTTATCGTGGTGGGCCTTCCCTGTCGAACGGCTTATTGGCTTGCTTCAAAAAAATCAAGTCGAATGGGCGCGTTGGTGGTAAGTAAATCGTTGACCTGGTGATTCGGCTGCTGAATTCAACCCCCCGTAGGCGAACATGAGGCCACGGTCCTCACCACTTGGGTGCGTGGGGCGAATCTTCGGCGATGGCTTAAGCGTCCCAACTGTCCCGAAGTTCTTCGAGAATTTCATCGTCTCTTCAATCTTTATCATGGCAGTAGACTTGAGAATCCAGACGCTCGCCCAGGGATCGAGACGAAGCCTCGGAAAACGGGCCTGAAAGACGGTGAACAGGCGTACTACGATTTTGCGGGAATGCACTTTTCGAAAGCTGAGACGCATATGGGAAACAGTCTCGTCTCGTATCTTGATGATGCGGGGAAAACCTGGTTCGGTAGCATCGAGAATATCAAGGTCACACCGCAAGGGTCAGTGCGCTTTGCCATCCGACGCCAACAACCTCTTCCCCATGGCAAGAATGATCCCTTTAAAGACTTTCCGCACTTCCCTGCTCGTACCTACTCGTCCAAAATGGCGGAGACTTTGGTCGAGGTTGACCCGAGCCAGGTTCTTGGTCACTATGCACGCTTCAACTTCTCAAATAGTCGCGCGGTTGTATTGGATCTCAGACGGGTATGTGCTTCGTTATTTCTTTCTGATGACGCACTCTGACTTGGCCAGGACTAATTTGGCGGTGATGGGTTTATTTCGATTTTTTGTACAATAAGTGGCTGCATGTTTGTAAACTGTGTACCTCCTTTATATGTGAATTCATGCAATATCTGCTACGTAGTTGTGCTCGAATGTGAGATGAGAGCTTGCCAAGGTCTTGAAAAATCAGTTATATTCTGAAAGGTCAGTTGTGACACAGCGTGACAACAGGCTTGACACCAACGCCAACGGTCAACGAGAGTAAATCGCTCGTTGACCGGGGAGCTCGCCACGGCCACGCACCCGACGGCGAAGCTACTATCGCCGTCGCCGTCGTCACTCTCAATCGCTTTCCCGAGTGATGCGTTTGACCCTCCCAGGCCCCGAGTGTGAATCGCTCGGCGCGCTTCTCAGTCGCTTCTGAAGCTCCCAAACCGATGGCATTACTCTCCCGAAACCATTGAATGGCTGTGTGCTCATCGGCGCCACCCATTTCCCACTCAAACTTATGACCCTCTGGACCCTCCCCGAGTGTAAACCGCTCGGCGCGGTTCTGAATTGCTTTTCAAGTCTCAAAAGACGCTCTACGATCCTTGACGCGCGCTCTGCGTCTGTCCCGACCCGCAAAAGACTGCTCGAGGCCCTCGAACTTGCGACCCTAGACTTGACTTGCCCCGAGTGTATATTCGCTCAGCGCGGGTCTCAGCCGCTTTTCGAGCCTCAGAAGATACTCTAATATCCTGAATCCGCGCTCCACGCTCATCTTGAACCGCGAAAGACTGCTCGAGGTCAGTTTTTTCATCACCCGATCTCGACCCGTTTTGACCATCTTTGCTTCCAGATCTATCAGCTCTAATCACAGCGGCTCAAGACTCTCGTACGCAGTGTATAACGTATGTCTTAAGCTTTTGGTAAGTCGCCGCCAGCCCCCGCCCGCTACAAATCGAGCTGATGCTCGGATTTCCAGCTTCTCGGCCTTGCAATAATTTTTCGATTTTATTTCAAAGTCCACGGCAGCAGGCCGTCGACCGAGATTCCACTATGATCAACGGGTTCTCCGCGCTCGTCCTGAACCGCGAAAGACTGCCGGAGGTCATTTTTTTTTCGTAACCTTATTCTTGACCCGCTTTGACATCTTCCCATCCAGCTTGATTAATTGCAGTCACAGCGGCTAAAGGCTCTCGCGCGAAGTGCATAACATATGTCTCGAGCTTTTGGTAAGCCGTCGCGAGCCCCCGCCCGCTAAAAATCGAGCTGATGCTCGGATTTCCAGCTTCTCGGCCTTGCAATAATTTTTCGATTTTATCTCAAAGTCCACGGCAGCAGGCCGTCGACCGAGATTCCACTATGATCAACGGGTTCTCCGCGCTCGTCCTGAACCGCGAAAGACTGCCGGAGGTCAGTTTTTTTTCGTAACCTTATTCTTGACCCGCTTTGACATCTTCCCATCCAGCTTGATTAATTGCAGTCACAGCGGCTAAAGGCTCTCGCGCGAAGTGCATAACATATGTCTCGAGCTTTTGGTAAGCCGCCGCGAGCCCCCGCCCGCTACAAATCGAGCTGATGCTCGGATTTCCAGCTTCTCCGGCCGCTCCTGCAACGTTGTGAAGTTTCCCCGCTGCCCGCCCGCCCTCCCGCGCGGGGCTCGCGGGTGCGGACACCGTGCCGAAGCGCGGCGTGTGGGGTGCGGAGACCGGGGCAGACCCTCTCCGCCTCCGCCAGGAGCTCCGCCGGCGTCACGGGCGCGAGGCTCCCGGGGAAATACAGCCGCTCGCCCACCGTGCGCGCGCTCTGCCGTCTCTGCCGCCTCTTCCGCTCCCTCTCCTTGCGCCCGTGCGCGCATCTTCTCCGTGGCCTTGGTCCTGCAGAATAGCCGCCGCCCTCGCCGCCGCCCTCGCGATCTTGACCAGGCCCAGCAGGGCGCTGTCCTCGCCGTCGCTGCTGGCCCCGACCGCGTCCCCGTCCACACCCACATCGCGGGCCCCGTTCCCCCTGCGCAGCGTGAGCTGGCCGCCGAGGGCCGTAGGGACGTACGTCCCCGCTATCGGCCTCTCTACATAACACAACCAAACACTATCTCCTTTGAGCGAGCCGCCGGACGTGGTGCACGCTGAGGTCACTCCCCATGGGCCGAGGGCGTCGAGCGCGCGGACGGCAGCTCCGCCCGATGAACCCAAGAGACTGCGCGCCGTGTCTGTGAGAGTCCCGACAATTGCGGAATAATTCGACGTTGAAGGCCGGAATTGGCAGCTCAGCACGCCCTCCCGCGTCGCCGAGCCCCTCGCTGCCTAGCGCCTCGTCGCCTCCAGGCGGCCCCACCCCCCGCCGCAGCCCACGTACCGCATCCCCGAGCTACGGCTCTCCGCGTAGACCGCCGCGTCATACGACGCGTTTCTGCCCTACGTCCTGCTCGCGGCACAGTACGAGCGCGGGCTCGCAGCGCCGCCGCGCCCGCCGAGGGCGAATACAACACTCCTTATCTTTAAATAAAAAATAATCTAAGCGATACAACGTTACGAAATGTACATATGGCGATGAATAAGAGACCCAGCATGAAGATTCTGCCGCCGGTAGAGAAACAAATATCAGCGCGATCCTACTCTCCCCGTTCCTCCATTTCCTTCGCCATTCTTTCCACATCTTTCTTCGCCTCGTCCCATCCCCCAAGTTGTTTAACCCAAAATTTTTCTCTGTGGCGTTTGTCGCAAGACTCGCAACGAAACGGGGTCATCCAGGCATCTTTGGCCTGGAATAGCCGATGACAAACGCGCTCTAAATCTCGATTAGCCTGCTGCCCAGTTATCGTTGGAGCACTCACCCAATTTCGTCGCATGATTGGTCGGTATCGCCCACAACAATGTTATCTCATCCTTCCAGCACTGGCATTCCCACTCTGCCGAGCGACGCTCCGGCTCAATGCTTCTTCCCACCTTCAGGACCACTGACCCGTTCGGGTGCCGGACGCGGAGCCCGTAAATCTCCCCCGGACCATCGCTCGGCGACGGAGGAGTCTCCAGAGCATCGTCCACATCTGCCTGGGTGTATGTGCGCATAGCGGGACTTGTCTTCAAAGTCGGCCCCATATCCCTGAGTAAGGCACCGTAATCACTCACCTCTGTTTCAATTTGCTTGGGAGAATGAGAATGAAGACACACTCAGGCAAATGGGTACGCACTGGTACGCAATGGTACGCAAGGACACACAAGCAAGGTCCACCTCCAGCCACCTTATCACCACGACTTCATCCCCTTCACACCCGAGTTGTGGGTACTCCCAGTGCTCCTTGTCGCGCTCGCCCCGTCCCCGTCTTCCTCACTTCGCCCCTTCCTTCTTCGGTGTCTTTCCCTCTTGCTCTCCGCGACCATACACGCCCCATCACTCTGGCGTTGTTTGCGAGAATGGGCGCGGGGTTCCGACCGAAACTGTAGGAACATTTCTGGCACATGCACCAGAAAAGCATCGTCCGCCGCGACCTGAAGCTCGGAAACCTACTCGATCGTCACCGCAATCTTAACAACTGGCTTTGGTTTTTAAAAACGACCCGATGGAGACGATATGTGGCTCCTCCGTTTCACTCACCGCCTTTTCGGTTCAGTTCAAACTCTTGGGTATGGTTTTGTTCTTCTAGTTACTTGTTGTATATGTATACACTACGTCTAATACGATGCGTCAATCGCAACATTTTTTTTTTTCAATGAGGTGCACCTGAAGGTGTACCTTAAGTTGCACCTGAAGGTGTACCTTAAGTTGCACCCGCAGGTGCACCCCAGGGTGCCATGGAAAGTTGGCCTTTCCGCGCCGCTTTCAGAAAAATGGAATGTATTTCATTCAACCCATGTGAATGCGGCGCGGAAAGTTGAATTCTAAAGCGGCCTTTCCCCCTGCCTTAAATTTCTTCTTTCCACCGAGGTGAAAGGAAGGCAGAAAGGTGTTCTTTATGCACGCCTTTCTGCAGGTCTGAATTTTTTTCTTTCATCTGCGGTGAAAGGAACGCAGGAAGTCGATCTTTCAGCCTTCCTTTCTTTCTTTGTGTAAAGTCTTTCATTCCCCGAAAAATGAATGGAGTACTGAAATTACTCCATTCATTGTCGCATTCTCCCTCGGTAGAAAGGATAACATTACCGCGACTTTTCTATTTTTACGGAAAGTCTTTCTTTCCGGTTGATCCGAAAGGTGTGATTAAATCAATACTTTCTTGTCTACTGACTGTGGCACAGAAAGATAACATTTCCCGAAGATTGAAAGTGCGTCGTACAGTTGATCATTATAGATGTCTTCTAACACACTTGGAAGTTTGCCGTTTTAGGTGTGAAGACGAGTGCAACCAGCACAATGATTACAATCGTAAGGATTCCAGACCGAATTCCTTGTCGGGGATCCAAAGCGCATCCTGTGATCGGTACAACAAAGCACCTTGGTGGCCGCTCATTGTTCACCAGCTATAAAGATAGCCACTCAAACTGTCTAGGCCTGCAAACGTAGTCGCGACCACCACTAATTACCTACCTCCCCGTCGGCCACTCTCTCAATCTTTTGCCATGCCACTACCTCCACCAGAAAATTTCTATGGCCCGGGAATCGCTGGTGTACGCGAATGTCTCTGCTCTGATACTTCCCGTCCACTCAACCTCATATTTAGCCCGTCACCTTGACCAATCCCCTTCCACCGGGAGGCACAGGCCAACACACATCGCACTCAAACCATGCTACTCTACTCATGTGGCCACCTGGACATCGATACGCCGTGCGTCCCCCGGGATCATACTGCCGCCTCTCACCGCAGCTGCCCCTGATCTTTCCAGCAGATTACCCCGCCCGCTGCCCCTCCTCATTTTGGCCTTCCGGTCCCGCGCGATGATGCCAGGGACAGTTGGCACATCGATCGCATGATAATCCTCCCCCAAGCCGTCGCTGGAGTAGTCCCCATCCGCATTTTCTTTGCACCTTCACATGGGCCATGTACCACTGGCGTCGCGATGACGGAACTCGACATATCACGTGGGATGCAGGACCCCAGGGAACGAATTGACGGGTACATCCCCCCGATGGCGCAGGGCATCGCGGAGGGCCGGCTAATATTCGCTGTGCGTATGCGTGATTTATCTCTGACCGCTGCCGTTCTCATTTGACTTCTCGCAGTGGCCGAATTATCCAAATACCCGGGCGTACGAACCTCTCACTTTGAAGGACACGCCGACGCAGCACGTTACTCGCGGGGCCTTGGGCAAGGCGGTCTCGCGCATATTCAGAACATTCATTACCGTGAGCTCACATTACTCGGCCGTTGCTCCTATACCGATCCCCAGTCGTAGAAGTACAGTGAGGAATATGTTGTGCCGCCCAATGCGATGGCTATGAATTGGAAATTGGGCGGTAGAAATATGAAGCACGAGCAGTTGCGCCTGTTGGAGGTCTTCTCCGCAGATGGCCAGAACTTCTTTGTGCGCGTGGGGGTGGTACCGCCCCGCGGATCGAACCCATAACCCATAGAATCGTTCACTCCATCAATCACACTGTAGCCAATGTTCACCCCCACATTTTATCAATGGTGGCCAGCGGATGCTGGATGCGAAACCTTTTATATCTTATTTTATTTTAATTTGTGCGCTATCATCTTCGCATGTTTAGATCATTTTTCGATGGTTGATGGTCCGGGGGAACAAGCACCGTTCTTCCAGTTCCCTCAAGAATTGTAAATCAGGACAGCCTTTCGTTCACGGAGGCGTTACTCTTGCCTGTCCGGCTAAAATAGTGACAGTCATCTCAATGGAGCGACCATGCCCGATATTCTAGAAATGCTGTAAATCTACAAACAGCCCCAGGAGTCCTTTCTCCGGCCGGATCGCACATGATGGTATTAATATTCTGATGCCGCGTCAGGGTCAGAAATGAGTATGTTCTGTTGATACTTAATGACTGATACGTCTAGCCCCGCTGTCCATCAAGTCCCGACCAACCGCTTGTCCTATGAGGCTTTCGCTGTACAACATCCTCCCCCAATTTTACCGCACGGCGAGTCCGCGCCATCTTCGTTACTTCGCTTAGCGTTGCGGAAGTTCGTGATTTTAATCGCATTCCGTGAAAGTTTGTGACTTCAGCTGGATTTAGTAGAACTTCGTCACTTTCTCTGTAACCGTGAAAGCTCGTAACTGAGGCCACACTGACGATAAACACATGACTGCGGCCATACACGTGGAGAGTGCACGGTCAGTCGTGGGCGTAGTGCACATTATTTTTTCAATTCAAGTTCAACTTTGTTTGGCGGGATAACATCGTTCCCGTACTTTGAGAAGGCTCTTCGTTCTATGACTCGGAAGGTTGGGGACGCGGATAGGTTTAGACTTGTCCAGGGGTCGATAATGGTTCAACCTGGAGTGAAATGCCTTGTAAAAACAGTTGAGAGTAAATATGTAGCTTGTGAATTTCAACTTGAAATCAACAGCCGAGAATGTTCCGGGCCAACGATCTGTTCTCAACCATTTCGGAAGAAAGTCGAAGGTTGGTTATTTGAACAATTTTGAGGACTATCACCCCTTATTGTGGAGATGTTCAAACTGCTCAAACGGAGAACTCTATTTGTTCAAACCTTCGAACTAATATGTTGAACAAGACTGTTGTTATGTTCAACTGGCTCAACCGTTCAGCTCAATTGTTCAAGCAGCTTTTTCAATATTCAGAATGCTTTTTTTGACGCCGAAGCAAACGGAAGTGAATCCAATACCTGATTCAGCCTTCTGCTAAATTTTTTGGGCTTTTCTTTCTCTGACCAGAAGGCCCTCTGAGGGGCGAAGAATACACACATGTTGATGCAATACTTCGTTCAACGATTCAGTTTCAATTGCTTGGGCACCGTTTTCGATGTCAAGAAGGGGGCCTTTGCATACACAGATTTGTTAGGAAAGTTTCCGATATAAATTTATGGTACATTTCAATACCTTATGCTTGATGATGCGCGAGCTGAGTGAGTGTAGTTGCCATAATTCCACAGACCATGTCTTTCTCTTTTCGAACTGGAGTTCAGATTTTAGGTGACTGCTAACAGGTTAGATCGCCAGAATTTAGTCGAGGTGACGAGCTTTCCCAGATGTTCGTCGAAATGACGAGCTTTCACGCTTTTCCATCAAACTCACGAACTTTCTCGTTCCTAAGCAAAGTAACGAAGTGACGAAGGTGGGCACGACTCCGGCACGGCCTATTACGCTCTCTCCCTCAGCGTCAAGTTCTCCCTAAGTCTTCAGGCCTTGTGACCTGTGACCATAAGTCTTCATTCTCGGTTGGGACCTGTGACCTCTATTTCAAGTCTTCAAAGTCTTCAACTAGAATTCATTGGGAACATCGCTAAAATGGCTGGCATGAATTTCAACCAAAATTCAGGTTGAATTCACCGCGATTTGACGGCAAACAGGCTACATGGGCTTGACATGGACACTGGAATTGTTTTGGATTTTTCGGCCCCCAAGATGATAAAACGGTCAAGTCTTCAACATCTCCGGTGACCTGTGACCTTTCAAAAAAGTCTTCAGTTCGGTCGGCGCTGTGACCTGTGACTGAAGACTTGGTCCAAATAGTACAGTATTCTGTTCCTTATCACGTAGGCGGTGCAGAACGTGCCATCCACGGTTTGGCCAAGAAGACACTGTTTAGTTATGTTTAAGAGAAATCGCATTTGACCTAGTGTATGTCTCCGAGTCGCGATAGATCCTCCAAATTAAATGAATGATATGAACGTTACAATATAACCCAAATTCTACTCATACAAGTCGATAAATTCCGTCCCAGAACTAAGCGAAAAAAAAAAAAGAGAAAACTGTGGAATTATATTTGGAGTTGATAGCCCCCACATCTAGATTGTCCTCATTTAACTTCCTCCCCAACCTGAGAGTGCTAGTTTTTGAGTGATGCATCAGGAACAGATCATAGGGCACTGCACCTCTGCCTCCGTAAACGCCTGCGCCTGCACGTTATAAAGACTCGCATATTCGCCGTCGCGCGCCATCAACTCCTTCTGTGATCCAGATTCAGCCACCCTGCCTTCCTTCATGCATCTGCATCCGGAACTGTTCAATACCAGTCGTTCTAGATGAAGGATAGGAAAAGTTACACGATGAGATCCGCGTACTTTGTCAAATGCCCAAACCGGTGGGTAACAAATATCATGGTCTTTCCATCGCCGGTCTCCCGGAGACGCTGGAACAGCTCGAACTCTCCCTTGGGGTCGAGTGCGCTGCATCTGGGAAACACACATGCCTACAGGGTACTACGTAGAGACCCATAGAGCAGTAGACTCATAGGCATGTACCCTCTATGATAGAGGCCCATAGAGCGGTAGAGTGGTAGAACCATAGAGTCATAGAGCCACATAGAGCCATGTAGAGCACGTGCTTCTATGATAGAGTCACGTAGATGTCCTCATCTGTACGAGAAATAACCCGTTCACACGGTTGCTTGCACAGAATTGATTGGAACATTGAAACAAATGTGGGGGGGAGGTGGATGTAATTGAGCAAATGATATAGATATGTATACAAGTCCCTCCCATCTCTGACCGCACCGAAATCCTACAATCAGACCTAATATAACGTATGATTCGTTACAGCGCGGCTATTTTGTGGTCTTCATCAGTACAGGGACTGTATAAATGATCATAAAACTCACTTTGAGAATTCATCAATGCCGGCGCACTGGCGGTGACTAAAGGATCGAAATATTAGTATTCTGGATCTGGAGAAGCCACAGACGGCATTTCAATGAGACGCAGCGCAGGAGGGATGGGTTAAATGACCAGAAAGCGACCAGTCTTGAAGTAACATGAGACAGAAGTAGAGCGGGCGTTGGTTCTTGGAAGAGAGCCTTCAAAGTCAATTACTAATTGCGATGTATACACATCTTGAGGATTTGAGCCAGGAAGACCTTGGGATTGCAGGAAGAGACACGGTTCCGAATTTGAGGTCACTGAAGGAGGAGACTGGAGTTACACTGGACGCAGGGGGAGGAATTGGAAGTGGGAGGAAAGAAGCCAAGTGTGCCGACTTCGCTCAATTTTTTTTGATTAGTCCGCGCTTCTGACAGTCCAAGGAGGAGGGGCCCACCATAGAGCGAGGTAGAACATGAGGACGTACAGAGAGCAACGTCTCGATGATAGACGATGGTTCTCTACGTGGCTCTATAGAGAATGCTGGTCTCTATCGGGCTCTACCGCGTGACCGGCGATCTACAGTACGGGCCGGTCTCTACCTGCCCAAAAGTTGTTTCCAGATGTGGAGGGCTCGTCAACACTGAGGAGCTTAATTTTCCCCGTGCGGAAGCGCATGAATGTTCGTGAGCTAGAGTTCAAATTTCTGGTAAGCAAACTATCAAGTGCAGAAAGGCTATACTGACGCAACAAGTCGCTGCTTCTCGCCGCCTAAATTGACAGCAGATCAGAAGAGGGTTCCGACGTAAATATTCCGAGGCGCACCCGAGACCTCCGCTGGTTTCTCTAGTTTTTTTAGGATAGCTTTGAGCGCCTTGTGCTTGTCGTCGTCCAATTCATACCCATACGCCGTCGTCGCTGGCTCCAAGTTCGTCTGCGCGCCGTCCTTGAACTTTTCCAGCAGCGCTGCGGCACCACCGTCCGCCGCAGCCTGCATCATCATCTCCGTGTCGTCGACGTGCTCCGCGTACCCGAGACCGATATTCTCCGCGAGCGAGAGCGGGTAGAGCTTGTGGTCCTGTGTCAGCGTCGCCTGCGTCTGCCGCAGGTCCGCGAGGCGGTAGTCCGCGATGGGCAGCCCGTCCACGAGCAGCGCGCCTTCGTCTACGTCGTACATCCGCGTGAGCAGCTTGATGATCGTGGACTTGCCGCTGCCGTTGGCGCCGACGATGACGACGAGGCTGCCCGCGGGAATGCGGAGGGAGACGTCACGCAGCGCGCTTTCCTTCGATTTGTCGCCGGGGTACGCGAAGGAAACGTTCCTGCAGCAAAAATATATAATATATTCGGTACAGCTGGAAGGCGAAATGTGGGGACAGGGCAACGTACCGGAGTTCGATATCCATTCCTTTGGTGTTGTCGAGGCTCTCGCGCGGATACGGTGTGTCCCCGTCGACAATCATATTTTTTATTTCGGCAGTTTGGTACAGGATCTTGATGTCCGTCACGTATTTTCCGATTTCAGTGACAGACCAGAAAAGCATGTGGAGCGAGTGATCCAAGGTCGTGGAGTACTGCTGGAGGATCGCGATTGAGGTCATCGAGAACTTCGGGGGCCGGAGCATCGCGGTGAACGCCCAGTAGAGCTGTATAGTATATTTCATGATCAGGATATCGCTAATGTGACAAAGAGGAGGAGATGCACCGTCGGGAGTTCACCAGCCCATTCTTCGACAATTTGGTATCCGGGAGTCATTGCCTTGCCGTACAGCGACCACACATGCTGAGAGGAGACAGATCCGAGCGCGTCGCGGGCACGCTGGTATTCTATGGCAACATCAGGCATTGAAAACGGCAGTGGCCCCATTAAATGGACGTACCGCCTGTGATCCAGCCTGCGATGTCCCCAGCGATGACATCTCCCCGATACGACGCTTCGGACATGGATCGAAGTGATTTAAGCCTTAGGTATGACGCATTTTCAGAGTACACAACGTGTGCTTGAAAGGCGCGGTCAGGTCAGAGCATCGGTGAAGACTAATGTGAATACGTGTTAGCCACAGTGACCGATTGGCCACCAGCGTCAGAAGGGGGCGAACGATGGCGAGCAACGTGAACAGAAGGCCACCGCTCTTTTGCTGAGATATGAATGCGAGTTCGCTTCCTAGTCCGAAGGTGCGCTGAGCAGCTTCGCAAAGCCCTTCGAATGCATTCCAGGCGTCGTGCGAGGTGGCCTCCGACCTGCTGCTACTATCTACAGCGGCGGTATCAGTGGGAGCAGCAAATAGATACACATTTCACTGCACCAGTAGACGTTGGCATATCGAGGCGGAGATTCGCTAGAATTGAGACTTTGTCAGCGTCGTTTATCAATCCTGTTACCAGGCTTACCGCGGAGAAGATGATCCTCGAAGTGACGTTGAACACGGGCCTCGAGGATGGGAGATATATATTCTCTGAAACCACGAGGTCAGAAACGTAATTTAATCTTGGTGACAACTTACCGGGCCCATTGAGTTGTTGCCGTAAAAGTCACACATAACATACGTGCTACGATGGCCTGGGTTATGGCAGTGACATCTGGGCGTCCTTCCGTGAGGCCAACCTCGATCTGTAATATTGTTAGAAAGCCGAAGGCACTGTGATGAGCAGGGTCTCACAATTTTGAGGAGTTTGCTGGAGACATATAGCATCAACACAGACTCGAAACTTCCCCAGAACTTCAATAAGACCACGAAAATGACCAGTCGCGGGTTGAGGGAGTAGATTTCCATAATGAACCGGAGAACAAGTGGATAGGCAGCGACCACACTATTCCATTTATCCATCGAAACCCTGAATCCTTTAGATGTTTCTTTAGGAAGTAGGACCCGCCACACGCCAAGATCGAGCGACGTGTAGCAATCCGTATCTTCTGCGAGCAGTGGCTCATCCTCGAGCATGCTGACGAGTTTGTCGGATTTTTGTGTGGGGGCACCCATATGGGAGAAAGAGAGAAAGAATGCAGCCAGCAGTCCACACGTCTTAAATACTGGGTTATTTCCGGCTATTTCCGGTCAGGGCGCTGCCGACTTTGACAGCTGTGTAGCGGGATCGACGGTAAGCAACCCGCATTGCGCAAGCTGTATAGAATGGGTGCCGGCATATTCTCTCGAATTCGCCTAGATACCGGGCGCTCTCGGGTCGCTCCGGTCTCGGACAGGAAAATATTCCGGAAAGCATGAGTCGCCAGCGCTTGATTACAATCTCTGGCTGAGCGCTCGAGCGCCGGTCCAAGTGCAGTCCAGGTTGGGCCAATACGAATTCCTGGTTCAGCGATGAGACGAACAGCAGGCGGAGAATTCCTACAGTATTTTTAGCTGCGGACAAGCTGCGGAGCACCCTGTGGCAAGTGGACGAGTCAAAGAGATAATGTGACGCCGTTACCATCAAGTCACAATCATAGGCATGACGTTGACGGCGCACAGTGTGACACAGCCTTTCTCGTTCCTTCGCAACGTCGATCCTCCAAGATTCTCTATTTCCATGAAGGAAAGGTTTCGTCGCAACGGCTGACCATGCTGATGAATCGGATACAGTATTTAACCGGGAAGCGAAACACTACGTAGAAGCGAAACACCGGCTTTTTCCCGGATCCCAGGCATCCAACGGGCCCCAGTTTTTGTGAGAGGATAGCTAGCCATGAGAAATGGCTCATATTAAAAGGAATTGCGCAAAAAGACTCTGTAGAACCTGTGGCAGATCGCTTTGTGTTTGCTATTTTTTGGCCTATTTTGTTGGATATAATCCGTCAGAGGCATGGTATTTCGGGCGCGCAATTCCTCCTGCAAACACGTGAACTGGGAGTTTTCAAGGTCGTAGAACACGAATATAAACACCCCTTGGGCTGGATTGCAACGAACGGTGGCCCACAGGTTATTTTGCAGTGTTTCGCTTCCACGTGATTCTGCAAAATCGAATGTTTGTAGAAGAATGGTCTCATTCTCAATCAAAAAACAACATTTCCCTATAAAACTATATATTGCCAGGTAGCCCTGACACATCTCTATTGATCTATGAAGACATCCCCAACAACGTTATGCAATCTCGGCCCGGGAATTGCGAATTCGCTTGAGTGTTTCGCTTCCCGGTTAATTACTGTACTCGGATGACTCCGGTAGGCTATGCGGACGCCATCCAACCCCCCAAATGGCTGGTCCGAGTCGCCCCCACTGGACTCGTGAGTCCCGACCTACAGCCTATCCTGCTGTTTCTCGAAATGCTTAATTTTTCTTCTCATGACATCTTGACCATGTATCTCTTCAAATGCAACCGGAATTCTCCGGATAAACAGGCTCTCCTCCCGCAACTGGAAGCGAGTCATGTTGACATCTTTCTCTACAAAATACCCTCGCGTTTCTGAGGACCCCGGCGTTACGAGCGCTACCTGTCTCGCCCTACTACTTCCCCCAATGTCGCGATGTCCTTGAGCTCGTACGCACATCGCCGCGATATGCACGGACTCATCGGCGACTTTCGCCTTGTCACACAGCCCCTCAGACACTTATCACTGGGCGACGTCCGACATTCACATCTTCCACACTTAGCGAGGTCTAGTTAGGTATGTAACAATCTCGCGGCCATCGGTCGAAGCATACAGAAGCAGCAACCTTTCAGCACCCGCATCGCCACCGACTCATCGCCTCGCAAGAATTCCGCGGCGATCTCATTTTTTTTAGACTACAGGCACGAGATCACCATTCACACCTTCCACCACGGGTAACGAGGTATTTGACAGCCCGGTTCTTTGAGGGTATTCGTTAACATCATACGGAAGCAATATATCGGAACCCAAATTCTCCCGTGATCCACTGAAGCTATCGGGTCTCGCAGTCCTGAAGCTGGAACACCGACGCGTGGAAGGCGCAAACAACGCATCTCGACAGTCAACTGTTTTCTTCTACATACGTGCCAGCTCGCGTTCGTTTGATCTTCATTTTCATTTACAACCTCATTATCCACGGCACGTTTTCGTAGTGATTCAAATTGCTTTCCCAGGTATTTCCCAAGGCTTCCAATAATTCCCAGCATCCGGCTTCAATCTCTTTAATTTCGTATCCGCGCACCCATCTCCACCTGTTCCCAGGCGAACCAGGCCAATTGCCATTCACACGGGACTCTGTCACCAGACCAATCACCGATGCATCCGTGAACCCTGCTCCACTGCCTCCCAGTGAACGAGGCCAATCACAACGCACACGGGACTCTAAAAAGGCTCTCCCGCTCCCATCTCCCGCTTCGTTTTGTATCACTCTCAATATTTTCTAAACAAATAATCTTCTTCCAAGATCCAATCTTCTTTGGTCTACGAGAAGCCCCAGGCAATATCCGATACAATGGAACTCCGGGCTTTTATTCGCCAATCAGCTATCTTTTCAGTTTGCGAAGGCTTCCAAATCCCATCTGACATCCAGGCTGACACCGACTTGAAATTCGAATCCACCGGTTCGATCTTATTCCAGGCCCCCTGCAAGACGCACCATTCAACAATGAATTCGACTGCCGTTTCTTATTTCCCAATTCCTTCCTACCGCGTAGCTAACTTTGTTTAATGACTGATCACTTATTTAGCGGGCTGCAGCGCTTCAGACACCGCGCGACGAAGAAGTTGATCAACTCGAATGTTTTACCCCGCGAAAATGTTGGCTCATATGGCGTTTCTCCTGCCAAAACGCCAACTCGTCCCCTGCTCCCTCCCTGGTCAAAAATCCGATAAACCTCGCGAACCATTATGTATGTCTGGGGATACCGCCGCTATGCAGCCGAAAAACTCAAAACCTCAAAACCCGGCGAAGAAAGTAACATGTCTAAAATAATCAGTGCGTCCTCCGCATCTCCGCCTCCCACCTATTCCAAAGCGCCATGCGCGTCTTCTCCACAGCGACGAGCCGCGCAAACCCCACGACCTTCCACACGTCGGCGAAATTGCTCGCGAGCCCGAGGCTGATGCGCACCACGCCCAGCTCGCACCTCATCGCGCGCTCCAAGTCTGCGAGCGTCACGCCCGTGTAGAACTGCTCCATGTCGCGCTCGATGCCCAGGATTGCCGCCGTCCACAGAGAGATGCGCAGCCGCGACGCCGCGTGCTCCATGAACGAGTTGGGGATCATCTCTCCTGTAGGCTGGGGCAGATATTAACATGCGGATGGGATTCTTGACAGACTCCAGAACGCCCTGATAGGAAGATAAGCGATACGATGGAGCCCACGTCGAATTGGGCGCCGACGGACTTTAGCCGTCGCGCAGGTAGGGCGGAGAGGATCCGGACTACGGGCGCGCCTATGGCGTCGTGCTACAATTCAGACAGGGACGTAACGAGGTAAATTATGAGACAAGACAGGCGTGGAAGCAGGAAGGGCATGTAGACGGATAGGAATCGCAGGCCATCTGTAACTGCGGGCAGTGCCAGGTAATTAATCGTGCTGTCGTATCCGGAATCATATTCATTGGATTGAAAACATGAAATAGGGCAATCACAACGCACCTCGAACTGCTCGTACAGTTGCTGTGAGCGAGTGACAATTGACCCGGGCACTTGGACGACATACGTTCCCGCCCGCAAACCACGGCCGCTGGAGCTTGCGCAAGAAGGATTTCTTCGCGATGAGCGCACCGACACCCGTCGGATAACCAAACATTTTGTAGAACGACGCGGTCATCGCGTCTGCGGCACTCTGCGAGGGAGATAGTCTACAAATTCGATGCCGCTTGACAGTCGTCCGGGAAATCTTCTTCGAGTCCATCGTTGCTGGAGGGTTGGAAACACTCATCCTCGATGGGCGTTCGCAGGTGACCATGGAGCCAGTGGTGCACTCGCATCTCTGTCAGGCTATCATTTCCCGTTGGGCTTCCTCACTCCAGCACCTTGAAAGCACGGGCTTCGTCGACAGCTTGCCTCTTACCAAACTCCGTCATCTTGAAGTCCTCGGTATCAGAAATTCCCCCACACTATCAATCCTAGGTTTCGACGTCCCAGCCATCGCCGCGGCATGGCCAAAAATCACATCCCTCATCATCCCCTCTGTTCCAGGAGCTTCCATTTCCTCCCTGCGCGTTTTGGCGGACAATTGTTCGGATCTGACGGGATTTGAGATGGTAATCGCAACACTCCACGTCCCTCCCGTGTGCAGGCATTTAATCCGCAACCTGAATCTACACCATTCTGTTTGCCCTCCCGCTAGTGTGCAGTCGCTCGCGCGCCATGTGGACCGTCTCTTTCCCCGCCTCTTTTCCCTCCGCGCTGGACTGCCCGATGAGTATCACTGGAAAGAGGTGGAGAGTTGGATATTTGCGTTTCAGGATGTGCGGCTGCAAACGTAGTCCAATCCCCGGAGTGATGTGCGGTTCTGAATAGTTTCTATGTACATTTACACATACTTATGCCTACTCCAGACTCAAACAGTGGCGAACTCATTGTCGCATACCAATCCACATTCTGCGTGTCTGATCCGCGATTGTTCGTGAGGTTTGTTCCTCTCGGAACATTCGAAATCGTCGATCGATAGTACAGTTAGACCGTAGAGTTCGGCTTTTAATTTAGGGTAGGTAGACGTGATACGTGATAAGCATCACCAAGCAAGATACTAGTCTATTTCCCTTCATGCTTGTTCCCAGCCGCTTTCCCCCCCCAGGCGAGACTCCCGAGCTAGCCCCTGAGATGTAATAATGGTGCCAAAGCGAAACGCAGACAAGCTGCTTAAGTCCCAAGGCACACCGAGTGGACCGATACCAGTTTGGGTTCGAGTGAAGAGCCATTATTTAAATCAAGGGGAAACCGTACCAGGGTTCAGGTGTGAGAGAGTGGGCAGCAGATTCATCTTTGAATGCGAGCGCCCAGCCTTTTGTCCAGCTTAAGCTTCAATTCTCTCGCGGTAGAGTCTAGACTGTTTGAACTCCGAGTCGGGTCCGCGCGGAACCCCGCTTGAGAAAGATCGCCGAAGCGGTGGGAAAAAGGGTCTGAGAATGGAAAACGGGGTGGAGATAGCGCGAATCGGGGCAAAAATGACAGCGTGTAAACGCAAGAATGATCTCGCTCCCCACGGATCTGTCGCGAATCTGATACTACGGGAGGGAGGAACGCGCATCAGGCGAGACTGGACCGAGTACGATCGGCGGTAGCAAGGGGGGAATAAGAATCCGGCGGCAGCGTCTCGGAGTTCTCCGATGCGTGCCTGCATCAGGAAATTCGGGATTCCGCGAGACCGGCAACTGACCGGCGGCATTTAATCTCGGCACATGTCGGAGTTCAAAATAAGTGTTGGTTGCCGCCGCTTCACTCGCCCTTCCTCGAGCCTGTTGTTTTCTATTATTTTAAACATCCTTTACACTACCTGAATCAGTAGTAAACTATTTTCTGCTCTGGAATTTTGTCCAGGACTGGACCAGCAATGGCCCAAGATCAAAATTCAAACAATGACTCCTGGCCGAGAGCGTTCTCCGGATCGAGAAGCGGGAGGCAATAAATTTATATATGAAGATGAACAGAACTTCTACATACTATGGTAGTTTACAACTTGCAATAGGCGGCCCCGCCGACGGTACAGACCACTTTTACCAAGACAACTCCTATTTTTCAACTTCCACGAGCTGATGTCAGCGATCGCCGGTCAATTCCCGAATGGACTCGCCTGTATAAAATTACATCTCGGAAGCCTAGCCGAGATCTGCAGAGCGGGCCGACTCAGCCGAACAAGAATCAGAGTTAAAAATGGACGCATTCCCCCTATCTCACCTGTCCGTCAGAACAACAGCACACGTCAATGCGGCCGCAGTCCTTGATGTGCGAGCAGTGGCGCCGCGAATGTGTGCGCGGTGTAAAGTATCTGCCCGGATACTCGCCGGAGATAAGTTGCACTTGTTCGGCCTGCAGGTCGTAAATGATGCGGAGAGAGCTGTCGAGAGCACCAACGCTCACGGATGGCGACTTCAGGACCGAGTCAACCTATTTTGTGACTATTTAACGAATGGAACAGATGTCCACCGGTGAGGCGGGCGGTGCGACTACTGATAGAAATAGATCAGCCAATCAGAAAAATGGTGTAACGAAATCTGCCCCGGTTGTAGTGCGGGCCAGTGGCGCTCATATTTATACTGGATTGTTGTTTCCGCAGCGGCTGATCTCCTCCCACCTATCCTCCCAATGTCGGACAAAGAGGGTTCCGTCACCAAAGGCGCAGATGCCGCCTACGTCCTCGACGAGCGTCGCCGCGCTGCACTCTCAGAGATCGACAATGCCAACTTCTCGTAAGTTTATCCATCATTTTTCCGCCAACTTGTTTTCAATCCTCTGCAGGTGGTTCCATGTCAAGGTTTGCCTGGTAGCCGGGGTCGGATTCTTCACGGACGCGTACGACATCTTCGCCATCAATATTGCGTCGACGATGCTGGGATACGTCTACGGCAAAGGTTCAATTTTTATCATCTTGTCGTGTCTTCGCGTCCTCACCTTTCTAGGTCAAAAACTCAGCGCCCACCAGGATCTCGGTGTCAAGGTTGCCACCCCGGTTGGGACTCTCTGCGGTCAGCTCCTCTTTGGTTGGTTGGCGGATGTCGTGGGTCGCAAGAGAATGTGTACGTTTTTATTACTCTGCACCCATTGAAAATATTGAACGTGTGCATAGACGGTGTCGAGCTCGTGATCATCATCACCGCAACATTCGCCCAGGCCCTTTCTGGAGGTGCACACGCAGTCAGCATCATCGGTGTCCTCGTTGTATGGCGTTTCATTGTAAGATTACTCGTATGCCCTCTTCTTTCTTGTGAATACTCTATCAGATGGGAGTCGGCATCGGAGGCGACTACCCTCTTAGCGCCACCATCTCCTCTGAATTTGCCGCCACCCGCATCCGTGGTCGCATGATGGTCGCGGTGTTCGCATCTCAAGGATGGGGGACCTTCGGTGAGTTTCCACAGTCCCTCCCACTGCCCGTTCTGCCCTCATCATCGTCATCGACAGCTTCGACCTTGGTTGCATTTGTCATCACCGTAGCTTATAAGGACAAAATCCTCCACGACCCGGGTGTGACCCAGCTCAATCACGTCGATTTCATGTGGCGTATCCTCATCGGTCTTGGCTGCGTTCCCGGTGTCGTCGCGCTGTATTTCCGTCTCACCATTCCCGAAACCCCCCGTTTCACCATGGATATTGAGCGTAACATCGTTCAGGCAGCGGACGATATCGACAACGTCCTTACCACAGGAGGGTTCAACCGCGATCCCGACGCTGTTGTCCAGCGCGCGGATGCTCCGCGTGCGACAAAGAGGGATTTTGCGGCCCACTTTGGCAAATGGGAGAACATGAAAGTCCTCATCGGAACTTCCTACTCCTGGTTTGCCCTCGACGTGAGTTTTCGCTTTGGATCTCTCCGCACCTACCCCCTAACTAGTATCCATAGATTGCCTTCTATGGTCTTGGTCTCAATAATGCCATCATCCTCCAGGCTATTGGCTTCGGTACGCCGGCCACCAAGGGTCTGCAAGGCGTCTATGACAATCTGCACAACATTTGTGTCGGTAACTTGATATTTTCTGTTGCTGGTCTCATTCCCGGCTACTGGGTGTCGTTTCTCTTCATTGACAGCTGGGGACGTAGGCCCATCCAGCTCATGGGCTTCATCAATCTCACAATTCTCTTCATTACCATGGGTGCGTGTTGCATTTCCCATGTCGGAAGCGCGACTAACGCCTACTACAGGTTTCGCATACGACAAGCTCATCGCATCTACCGCCGGGAGAAATGCCTTCGTTTTCCTGTACTGCCTGACGAACTTCTTCCAAAATTTCGGCCCCAACACCACGACGTTCGTCATCCCCGGAGAAATCTTCCCCACTCGGTACCGCTCCACCGCCCATGGTATCTCCGCTGCCAGCGGCAAGCTCGGCGCAGTCGTGGCGCAGGTCGGTTTCTCCCAGCTCGTCAACATCGGCGGGACAAATAAATTCGTGCCCCACATGTACGCCAGTGTCCCACGTCCAACCAATATTGTTGCTGATAGTTCCTCGCAGTCTGGAGATCCTTGCGTTCTTCATGTTGACGGGTATCTTTTCGACGTTGCTTCTGCCTGAAACGAAAAACCAGACACTCGAGGAACTCTCGAACGAGAACCAGGAGGGCTTCCTGCGCGGCCCCGCGACGCAGATCGAGGTGCACGACGGGTTGGTAGTTCGAAGGCGGGTTTAGTGGGCACAACGACGGCCATTTAGCACTGATTTCATACGTCCCATGTATATTCAGAACCCAGTATCATAATTAATGTTGATTTAATGCAAATCCGCAGGCAGATAGTGTTTCCGTTGGAAGAGTGCGAATATGTATATTTGGGGTCGCAAACTCCCCTAATTCTCTGAGAGATCCGGAAAGTAGATGTGCAGAGTGCTTGATGGCGTCCCAGAAAGGGAATTCTGTGTTGCTCCGTGGGAACATCACTGTCAAGCATCGCTCCGGCCGCAGCAGAGCATTACCATATATAGAGCGGTAGCAGTAACCAACAAAATAGCCCTTGCAATAGTTGTTAGTACATCTGAGTTGATGTAAAATTTAAAAGTGCCATTCGCTTGGATTGAACACACGACTTCCCGCAAACACACGTGCTTGCTGGGCGGTGATTGATCTGGGTGAAAAGGTTAATTGATTACTGATTTAAATAAACATGTGCGTAACAGCATTTCCTCCTGGACAACTTTTCCGGCAATGGCTGGCTCATAACCATCAACAGCTCTTGCTGTCTCGTGTCGCACAAACGTATGTGAAGCTTTAGGACGGGTTCCAACAGCTTAAAATGCGGTGCAAGGCTTGATTTTATGCTGTATCGATGGATCTGTGCCTCAGGAACGGGGCGTGAGTACAGCCTTTCGGACAGCCTTAATCAGTCGTAGACGAAACTTAGGATGAGGGTTTGCTAACATATCCGGGAATCCAAATTCACCACCAAGATCCAGACGTTTGGGGTGAGATCGGCCGCTGGGACAAGATTGCCGCATGACGAGGGCCCAGATAGTCTCTATCGTGTACACGAAGATCAATGGGTGCGCTAGTCACTCGCCCGAATACACCCGAATCACGTCGATTCCATGGCATGAGAGATGTACTACATTTACGAGTGATAGGAATCGGCGGTACCTATCGCTGCTGTCTTGTCGGCCTCCGGGAAAGAACCAAGTGTGTGACAGATGGTTCAAGACGGTAAGGATAAGTCTATGACCATCCACAGTTACTGCGATGGCATTTGGAATGATCAGCGAACGTCAGACGGGACAAGATGCGGGCCCAAGGAGGGGCTTGGCAGCGGAGGCAAAAGCAGCTAGCGTAATGTACCGATGACCCCACAGACGTTAATGGAGTTGTTTCTGGGGATCCAAACGTTATCCACAGCAGACGGCGTAACAGCTTTTTTTATCCATAATCCAAGAAACAGGCATCCAGTGCAAGTACGTCCAGTCGTTGACGAGGAATACTGGAACGGGAGGGCTGGTCTCGGATGACGGACGGAAGACAGAAGGTTGGAAATTTCAACTAGGACAACACGGTCACGTAACAATTACTATTGCTGACCTCGCGCGTTTTTAAGTTTACTGAAATGCAGTGTCCGGCTAAAGATAAGGGCTGGGAGATCGAGGTTATGGGAGCAAAAACCCCGCCTCACTCGAACGGGGATCATCTGCAGGTTCCGAGACTGTCGAAAACTGGCAGTCATGGCTATGGTAAAAAGCCTGGGAAATGAACCACTGAAGTCCTTGGTGGATGCACGCAGTAATTGCTGAAGTATCTACGACTGAGATAACCTGTGTGAAAACAAACAAAATCAGAATCGCATATAGACTTCGATCGATGACTCACTACCGCAGACTGAAGAAACCCAGTAATGTGCCACAGACGTGCATAATCATGCCGAACCAGAATACAGCTGTTTTGAGGAACGGGATCCGAAGGACCGGTACTTGGTAGGATATGAACTTCCGGGGCGCATCTGACTGTCAAGTTGTGTAATCACGACCACGCAAAATTGTGGAAGAAGTCGACGCACTGGACTCCCATGTCGTTCGCAGAAGTTAAATCTTGCAGTATCTCCCGTCCACTTCTGCGACATGACAGGTGCAATGCAAAGAATTCGATGGTTCCTAACGTTCCGTGCTGACTTGGGAAGAGAATGAAGTGCCGGAGAAATAATACCAACAGGTGTCGCCAAGAGTACCACAACGACATGATTATAGCTATCCATTGCGCTAAGTTGAATAGAGATCAGGAACGCTGCGGGGAAGCAGAGGAAAGGTAGCAGGTCTGATGGAAACACTGAGCGTAATACAGTCGAGAACCTCCGCCCAATATCAATGCGGAAAAACAGCATCACAAGCCGGAGGTGTTTGCAACGATCCATTTGAGAGCTCCGAATAATATGGGGGGGAAACAACGGCTGATAGCACTGGCGATATTGTTGAAAAATCTGTGATGCGTTCGTATGCCGATGTCCGGGGATGTATAGCGAAGACAAGAAACGCAGGATGAAAAGAATTGAATTGACGGGGATGAAAACTAGGTTAAAGCGATGTCGGTACTCGATCGGGGCGGAAAATATTCGGGCAGCGGACACCGAGTCGGGCTCGCGGTGAAGAGTTCTCGTCTCGTCGCGAGTCGCATTTCGGGGCTGGTCCCGGGCGAGGTGACGCAGAGATACGCGTAAGATTTCAGATCGACGTTCGGCTGTAGCGCAAGTAGGTGGTCAGGCAGGCGAAGCCAACCCCGCGCCTGTACGAATCGGGTTGTTGAGTAAATCGAGTTCGAAGCAAGCGGCGGCGATGGAAGAGTCACGTGACATTCCATAACGGAAAATGCCTGAGGTCCTTGAAAAAGCGCCAGACGAAGTAAGGTACGAGGAGGGGGAGGCCGGGGCGGAAGGGAAGAGGGGCGAGGGAAGGGTACATGCTGCGCGGGCTCGAGGATCCGGTAGAGCTGCGGATAAGAATGCTTAGACGGGTTTTCAAATCGTGGTCGCCACAACGTGAGAGGAAGGTATTGCGCAAGGATCATCCGCGCGCCGCACGCATGCCCCATCCTCCCCGCGGGCTCCGCGATTGCGTGCGTCGTGGATACATCTTCGCTGCGTCGTCCGTCGAACGACGAGTGGGACGACGGAGCAACAGGAGACTGTGTGCCACGGGTAGAGGGACCCCTCATCCCTTCCTTCTCCTTCCGCAAAACCCGCCATATCTCCGCTGGACACGCGCGACCGCGAGCTACGGGTGGCGCAGCGGCAGGGTGCGGCGTAGACAGAAAGGCGTCGTGAGGAGGAGGGTGGTAGGGAATGGTGTGTGCGCACCGCAGGGACACATCCTGCGCTGAAGATGCGCATCGTCGGCGACTTGGTATGGCAGGCGATGCAGGGACGGCACCACGGTGGTGGAGGCATGCGTGTGGGCAGACGACAAGTACGGGGGGGTACGAGATCCCCATTCGACCGACTCCAGGACGATATCGCTCCATGTCAGAAGGGCGGAGGCGAATAGAGCGGGTGATACGGGTGGAGATGGAAGCGGGGTGTGGGCACCGAAAGCAACGGCGGCTACAGCTGGCGGAAGGGCGGTATCTGCAGCAGTGGCCCAGCGTGCGTGGGCGGGGTTTGCGGCGGCGGGCCATGGCAGGCGAGGCGCGGAAGTACAGCCCGGTCGCGATGTGGTCCATGATGGTCCTGCACCTTCCGCTCTACCCCGTGCACGAATGACGCGGTCCTCTTCCGCAGGCTCCGTGACGGTGTGAGGTCGGCGGCTCTGACTTTCGCGCGTGACAAGCATCCTCGAGTATTGCGTCGATCCGGGAATCGGAAGACGGAGCAGGATGAGAGGAAAGCACGCCCCTCCCCCCTCCTTCCGCACGCTTCGCCCTGGAAACGCGGGACCGTGAGCTACGGCACACACAGGGGCAAGGTGTGGCGTAGTTATCATCCATGCTCGCAAGGACGAGGGCAGGATATGGTGTGTGGGCACCGCGAACACAGATCCCTGACGGTCCGCGTCAGCGAGGACGCAAGAGCAGGCTGTCGATGCGCGGATACTGGGACGTGCTATGGCAGTCGAGGCGAACGTGGGGGTAAACGATGTCCGGTAGCGGCTGAGTACGAGACGGTATCCCACCACGTGAAACGGGCTCCGGCGTGAATGGAGCAGGCGATACGGATGACGATGGAAGTGCGGTGCGGGGGCCGAAAGCGACGGATGCGGCGGAGGCGCGCGTGGTACGGCTGGCGTACGCGGGAGATCCACAGGAACGGCTTATAACGCATGCGTGCGCGAAGATCTGGACCGGACCATCGCGCATGATGACGGGCAAAGCGATGTGCTCCGTGATGGTCTTTGCACGAGGCAGCGTTGGGTAAGGGGTGCAGTGGGGTCGAAGGCAGCGGGACTGCGGGGGCGGACGAGCCACACAGGCGGCGGGAATGGCTACAGGAGTCCGGAGGACGCGGGCAGAATGACAAGTTCAGGAGGGCCAGGGAGATCTACGGGGCGGCGTGCGCGTCCCTCAGGTCCATGTGTGCGTGGGTGTGCAGGCGGGGTCGAGACGAAAGCGCCTTCCTCGCGAGGGCATTCCGCGTCAGTGGTGCGCAGGGGCTAGCGACAGCGAGGATCGGAAACGGGTCAGTAAGTACGGCGGCGACGTGGAAGCAAGTCGCGGATACATACTGCAAGGGACGACTCCATTTCATCGACTATGCGACGATCTGCGGAAGGCTCAAAAGCGCTAGGAATTCCGCAGAGTCTCCGTGGCAGCATCGTCGAATTGAGGAAAGCGCTCCAGTGCACTAGCGTTAGGGGTTGGCCTGGAAACGCTGTGAGTAGGGGCCGAGGTGGACGGAGCAAATCGCACGCACATGATAAAATACCCGTGTCGAGTACCTCCCGCCTCGTCTACACGATGGATTCACAGGCATCGCCCGGGTGCATATTCCTTGAAGCCAGGGAAGATCGCGGATTTCGCGCGAAGACCTTATCAAACGTGAAGGCGTAAAGGCGTCGTCGAAATCCTCTGCCAGGGCCAGAGGAACGCAAGAGCGGGTTGGCGATGCTGATTTGACGGTAGATGGCATGGCCAATGGGGCTTTGCGTGGAGTCCCGCTGGATTTTAGAGCAAAGGACGAGCGGAGCCGGATACACGTGTTTGCGGCTGCTTGGATTGCAGACCGATGACTTGGGTGCACAGCCGCTCGATGATCCTTGCTCTCGACCAACAACATCCTTACGCCCACTCGTTGAATTTCATCCACTTTCCCGTAGGCGCTGGATAATCTGGTGGATGGCGCCACCTGAGATAAGACCGTCATGATGCTGCAACGACTCCCGTTCAATTTGAGACCAGGTTTTAGGAGGCGCGCCGCGATACGGCCCCTTGACGGCCCCCATTGTCCCTCGATTCAAGAGTAAAGAAGCGTCTTCTTCCCCAGTCCTCTGCAGTCTGGATTCAAGGCACATCCACTTCGCACGGATGTATTGGTCCCCGATACGGCAGGATTTATTTTGTGCGTCATTTTCGCCGGTGTCTGCCTCTTGCGATCTCTTGTACTCTCGGATTTCTATGCGGAATGTGGATTGCATCGAAAGTATCTAGGAGTCTCGTGGAATCATCGCTGGCGCACTAATCCAAACATCTGCAGCTACACAGATCAGGGACCGAGCTGTTGGCCATGGCGCTATGGTCCATGGAACACCGTGCATCTACAGATAGCCCGTCGCACGCTGCACAGGTCCGAATATTTTCGTTTCTAGTCTAAATTCATCGAGCTTGGTTGATCCTCGTCCGAAGCCATCCCTCAATCGTTCACATCATCGGGGATCCCATCCCAATGAGAACGGCCTTGCGGTGCGCTGGAACGCGATTGCCTTTTTTTTTGATATTGGGTCGGAGAGGCGAGTTCTGTTGGTATGCTTTGCCAATAATAGTCCTTAATATGGACTTATCCGTACCTACAGGCATATTTCGTCCAGATTATCGAGGATTCCGGGATTAGACCGCCCTGGTATTTGGCATCCGGGATTTCCCAGAAGTGCGCGAATGTTCTCTTCTGCCAGCACGCCTTCTTATCATGTCGAATAACACACTCATCCCATGATGCTGCAGAGATCGACTGAGGGGTTGCATCGTACGTGGACGTGCATCTCTTTGTTTTTCGCCCACCTCGCTCCGTCTGATCTCATTCTGAATCTGAGCTCCATAGCGATCTCTGAAGTCTAATGCATTATCCGGATTCAAAATCCCAGAGGACCGCCCGGGTGTAGTATGGAGCATGGCTGCGTCCTGTGAGCATCTATTCGCACGCAATAGAACCCGTTCGAGTTAGGCGTCCTTGTTTGTCTTTTACTGTTCTCTGTCATCCTGTATAATTCTCCGATATCTGCTGACCATTCCATGTTTCTTAGGAAATCGTGCGGGTTAAAACCTATTAATTGCTGCCAACCACTGGCAAGTTCAGCTCCTGTTATCTCGATGCGAGCTTTCATCTTTCTGCAGCTGGGATCGATGTAACAGAACAGATAGCGGAGGGGACTTGATTGGGCAGTCAGATTTCCTAGCAGTGCCTGCTCGATTAGGGGTTACTCGCGCAAGTGAACCGTCAGATCCTTTCTTATTTTAATTTTGATCCTTGGTTGGCAGCATATAAAGCTTACTTTTCCTGGACCAAGATCAGATTCCTCCACGGGTCCTTAGTTCACTCTTTCCCGTGCGAACTCCAATGTTTGTGGACACGTACTCGAGAGGTGAGTTCGCTCAAATTCTAGGAAATCCCTGATGTAGGGCTCAGGCTGCCCACCTTCCCCCTGCTTTCAATTATCTCGTGATTGCGTGGATTTCCCCTGTTCCTCCCGTCCTGCCCCGCAGCTAACATCCTTCAGCACGACTCCTCGTCCCCGGCCGTGCAAACAAAACCATCAATATCTTGTATATACACTGCGTCCGGCGTGGAGCGAGTGCGCTTCTCTTGCTTCAAGCACATATCCATATGCAATACCGCTCTTCTTCCACGCCGCAGCTTATTACAGCTGTTTGCAATGAGAATGACACTTCGCCAAAACTCATAAATAAGAGCAAATTTGACCGGCCCCTTTGCTCTCGGCGTTGCGCACTCATTTCTCCATGGATTTCGTTGATTTTACGTGCGTTTGAGAGGGCGTAATCCGTGCTTTCGATCCATGTCAGTATCGCCAGGTAGTTAGCCACTCCTGGGTTTATGAATATTTGGTTCAAACGATTCCGACCCAGACTTTAATTCACCATTACTCCGTCAATTCTCATCCAATTTCTATAAAATAAAATTTACCTCGGAGGTGGTCTTATGGCACATGTTTCCATGTCGAGGAAAAATGGTTTAACCCCGAAATCGGGGTACTGCGAGTCACTTCTCGAATAAACGGGTAAAGGTCACGCCCGCAGCGGCCAAGATCATTTTGACCAAATCCCTTACCACAGGAGTGCATGCCAGAGTCCCAGAGTGATACGGGTCCAGAATAAACCGGATTGGTGAAGAACTCGCAGAGCACCGGGGCTAACAACATACAGGTGAAAACACACAGTGCAGATTTTCACGAACCTAAATATTTTATATTACAACATGAATTAGGTATGGATTGAAAGTCCTGCTTAAACCCTCTCGAACGCCGTCAGAATCGAGGTAATTGGGTGAGAAATGAACGAGATAGGAGCCCGGCAAGTGGCGGGATCAAAAATGATCTTTTCATTCTAAATTTAGCGAGTGTCATCCTCTCTGCAAACAACTGTAAGTTGCCGCTCCATTCTGTGGTACAAGACAGGTGACTATGTCCAAGAAACAGCCACAGGTTTTATACCGCAGAACGGAGCAGCAACTTAATAGGGTATCTTGCGGACCGTTTCTACAAGGGGATTCCGGTCCTGCAAATATCTAAGCAAAACGCGCAGATTTGAGGGCGGCAAATTTAAATGGCAAGTTACGACACCCCCCCTATCGTAGACCAACATATTACCAGGACTCTCTGGAGCCGTCGCGCGACGCTTCCGAGAAGGAGGCGTTCTTGTAGCTACATATCATGGACATACGCTTCGCACGCTGCACCTTGTATTTCACCCCACTGCCCATCGTTCACACTCACTGTTATATCTAGATACATATTTAATTTTCCAACGATGGAATATTCAGCAAGAGCGTCGCGTTCGGGCCGTCCTAGCCCGGGTTTCTGTCGGGATCCGGACTGCGAGAGCACGGCGCGCTCTAATGCGAGTGGGAATGCAGCCGAGGATTCTGGCATCACATACCTCCAACCGGACCGAGGGGCCCGGGAAGGCTTGCGGTCCGTCTCAGTGCAGCTGACAAGATTCTCTTCACACACGCTGTCACCGAGATCTGCTGGTGACTATATGAGAAGCCTCTGGCTGTGCCTGAGAGTACACGATGTTTGCGACTCTCTTCGTCTCTACCCTAGCTGTGCTTCCGGTCGCGCTCGCTGGCCACCCCGTGTCTGCACAGGACCTCGCAGATGTTACGTGCGGCATCAAAACGTTCGGGCGCAAGTCCAACTGGACCCCCGCGCGCCTTGACACTGTAAAAGACACTTTTGGTTTGGGAATCTCCGATTTCAGGTCTCAGGTCGCGCCCCCGTACGTGTATTTACATATAATACCTTGCCTTCTGTGTCTTCATGGTGTTTCTGGGCGTGTAGACCTCCAACAGACGCGGTGTGCAGAGTGACCAGCTTCGCCAATGTCGCCGCTGCAGTGGCGAACTGCACCGACATAGTGCTCGACGGTATCACTGTTCCGGCCAACACCACTCTCGACATCTCCAAGGCAAAAACCAACACCGTCATCACCTTCACGGGCCATACCGTTCGTCTGAAAATCCCTATTGAATATATCGCATTAGAATTGACGCGCTATAGTTTTGGGAATTTGCCCCAGGCGCGGCGTCCGACCTGTTGAAAATCGGGGGGACGAACATCACAATCCAGGGTGCTGCGTGCTCCGTCTTGGATGGTAATGGCGCCGCGTGGTGGGACGGCATCGGCTCCAACGGAGGCGTGCCAAAGTACGTCCGCCCACTTCTTCTTTCCCTTAACTATTCGTTAACTGTTGTATAGACCAGACCACATGATCACCGGCAAGCTTCTAGGGAACTCGGTCGTCAAGAATCTCTACAGTGCGTTTATCCAGTTATATTTTCTCGCGGACTAACGGGTTCTAACATACTAGTCCAAAATGCCCCGACCCACGTATTCTCCATCTCGAGCGCGTTCGGGATGTGGATGAAGGGCATCGTGATTGACATGCTCGACGGGCAGGTGATCCTCCCGAGCGGGCTCGCGGCTGCACACAATACGGACGGATTCGATGTCTCTTCCTCAACTGACGTGAGCTACTTCATACATATGTAGTGGAAAACAAGGAATATTACTTACTGGAATGCGTTACAGATGCTCATCACGAATAACGTCGTGTACAACCAGGACGACTGTGTCGCGATCACTTCCGGCGGTGGGCTCGTGGTGACGAACATGCTCTGCGACGGCGGGCACGGCCTCTCCATCGGCTCTATCGGCGGCAAATCCAACAACACTGTCAACGGGGTAATTTTCAGCAATAGCAAGGTGCTGAACAGCCAGAACGGCGCCCGTATCAAGGTGTATACTCCTTCCTTTACTTGCCTGAATGTGCGCTCAACGTCGGGGGCGGTAGGCCAACTCCAACACGACGGGCATAGTCAACAACGTGACGTACTCCAACATCCAGCTCGAGAACATCTCTATCTACGGCATTGACATCCAACAAGACTACCGTGCGTCCCCGTCCCTTTCCTCCAACTCAATCTATCTTATTTGATATTGGCGCATTACAGTCAACGGCGGCCCAACGGGCATCCCCACGAACGGTGTCAATATCACCAACATCACCATGTCCCAGATCAAGGGGAACGTGATCCCGGGGCCGGGCGCGGCGAACTATTATCTGCTCGTCGCGAATGAGACGACCGGGAAGAGCTGGGTGTTCGACAATCTGGACGTGACGGGTGCGGGAAATTCGACGTGTCTGGTTGTGCCGCCGAAGTTTAAAGGGTGCCCCGGTGGTAGCACGCGCGGTTGATGGTTGCATTCTGGTCGAAGAAAATGTATTTCATCTGCTCATGTCTCGAGGTTCGTACATACGGTTCGAGAATTTTATGTGACGGCTCAGGGTAAAAATTTGTAAATTCTCACCGTTCTGCCCAACATTTTAAACGCCTTTTATGCTAGTATGAATCCGAGGCAAACACAAGTCCCCCGGATCTGCATCAAGAGCCTAGTCAGGGACTCGACGGTATCCCACTAGCGCTGCGCATCATAAAATGGACTTGCCGCCGCACACGGTTCCCCCGCAAACTTGAGATTATGGGCCCCATCCTGCTTTGTTTCGTCGAAGCCTCATCACTTGAATTATTTCGGACATAGTGGGGGAGTACGGGGTAATCGTCCACGAGCCTGGATATAAGACATTAAGAACAAAAGCCTCGAGATCGTTCTGAACGGTGGCCGAACGAAACCGCGAGCGCCGGTGGAAAAGGAACGACCTGGTCTGTGAACGCCCATGAAGTACTAACTAGCTGAACTCGAATCTCGCCCCAATCGGCATACCGAAGCCTCCTCTCATCCACCACATCCTACGGTCGATCTTAGGCCCGGAAAACTGACAACCCCTTGATCGCAGTCAACATATCCCTTCTGTCGCCCAGAATGCTGGCTGCGCAAGCATTCAGTCAGTACCGCCTCGCATGATTCAAGGGCGATCTGCACAACTTACATTCGCCTGGCGAATACGTCGCAGGCAGCAGTCGCTGTCGGAGAGCGATGTGGAAGATTGAGTTGTTCCTCTCGCGGAACTCAGGTTGGCCTAGGTCGTGCCGGATGCCGCTTTACGGGTGTACGGGGTGATGTAATTCTTGACGGGTAAAACCTTCTGTTGGCGTGGAAGGCGTAAGGCTCGTAGTTGGGTGCTCGGTGGTATCGGGTCTCGGCTCGGTTGGTGTTTCTACAGGTGCTCGCTCGCTCGTTCGCTCGGGCTCGTGGGTGTGTGAAGCAAAGAAAGAAAATTGATATTCCCATGCTGCGGGACTTCTATGATGGGACAGATTCCGGCTGCTCCCGTACTCGTGGGACACCGGAGCCAGCAAGCGAAATCAAAGATATATGAGGCATGTATATAAATAGTCCGTTGTAAACCCTCCTGCTAAACCACCGCCTCAGACGCGCACACGACCGGGAAACAAGCAAAGACGTTATAGGGAGATGTACGCCGCCCCCACAGCGCCGAGTTGGTGGCCCAAGCCAACTCGTATCAATCCCCGGCTTGTTCCGAGTCGCGCTACGCGCCCTTGACGAGGCCTTCGCCATTGGATTGCTACAAGTATAGTAAAAGGTGTTCAGTAGTGTAATAGTATGTAGAAATATTTGCTTAGCCAATGTAATGTGAAGTCCAAACCCGTTCCAAGTCCAACGATAATATTGACATTTTTGCGCTGTGTCGAGCGACTTTGACAGTGCATTACGGAATTTTGCGCCGTTGCTGCTGTATTGGAAATTTTCGAACGAAAAGGAATTATGCCGTGTTGAACGACTGCGAGGGCGATGATGCGCGAGCTGTGGTAGTAATACGAAAGCGAGACGCGATGTGATGATTTGTTTGGCCCTCACGTGCACTTGAACCCAGACTCGAAGGCGACGAGTGGGACAAGTTGCACTTCCACAGCGAATGAAGCGGGCCCAAGCTGCGTGCGTGAGTTCAGCTGGGAATTAAATTTTGATAACAAGAGGGGAGATTACCTCCACGATCGCGCTGGGTATCTCCTCTACGATTATCCCAGAGTGCAAGACGTGATGCGGCTCCCCTGGGTCGATTACGTGCCCAGAGAGCCAGAATTTGTCTATGGAGGCCGCGTCATCTGCAGGCCCGAGGCTGTAGAACGTGCTTCCAGGGCAAGACTTCTGTGAAAGGATTGACCGGCGATACTACGTACCGCTGGCAGGCATAGGCTACTCACATACTGCGACCGACTCCATGACTAGGGATGTCGATCAATCTTGCTCAGACCTCGTTGCAACAATTCGTTCAACTTGGTTCTTTTGGCTTATCTCCCCCACTTTCATCCCATATTCATAGCATATTCCCTTTATGCCGAAAAAAAGTTCCCCCGTTCCACGATGATGCACCGGGGCTGTCTGTAACCTGTCAAACACTCCCATTTGATTGCCCGAAAAAACCAATTTCTCAGCCTGTGCCTTGTACTTTGAGCAAATTATGGTGATTGTCAGGTTTGCATCTTTAACATGACTAGGTATCACCGTGAACCAATAATTATTCGCGGGTGAATTTGGCCAAAAGACCGTATATTCGAGCCCCAAGCCATTTCTTCATATAATTGCACCAAGTACTGGGGTGCGTCAGAATAGACTTAGTCAAGGCTCTCCGTCCATATTTAAATCATATTTTTACCGCAAGAACTCAGAAAGCTGGAAATTTCTTTTCGGGCGTGTGATGTTGCGAGAACTCGCTTTGACTGGTTCCCACACCTCGTCAAGAGCATTTCGGGGGCGCCCCATAAGAAGTCCAAAGACTACCGAAGCCTCTTCCGCCCCCGCGCATGTGATCGCTCCAAGTTGGCCCCCAACGCCCAAATGGCGCCCCGCCGGCCAAATTCCGCCCCCGCTTCAAATGAATCTTTTTTTATTTGCCTCCGTTGACTGATGCACCGCCCCGCTCCGCAGCCTTAGAGCTTGCAGTTCCGCGCGCTCGTTCCCGACGCGTTCGCTGCCGACGCGACGCGTTTGCTTTCACGCACGTGCCCGTGTCATCGCCGTCGGCACCGGCGATGACGCGTCCTGACTCACAGTCGCCTCTCTGCGTCTCCGCCGCTATCCGCCTTCCCCTACTCCCGCTTACGCTTACGCAACTCTCGTCCGCTGCAGACGTCTCCCATCGCCGGCCAACCGCAAGACAGTCTCGAGGAAAGACATGTCGCTGCGTATTATGCCATCGCTTTCCTGAACGCAAGGTCTGCCTTTTTTCTTTCGTTCAGCAAAAGAATGCGCACTCACGACTTTGTTGCAGGTCCTACGCCCCACCCCGCCAGCGCGCGGGATGCGCGACCTCTGCTCTTGCATCCACCTTCTCCGATATGGAAAAGCGCCTCTGGTGCAGCAACGTCTACGACGCTAGCGGGTTTTGGCAAGCGAGGTGCGTTTTCGCAACTCATTTTTTTTCTTTTCGTCCCTTCCTTCCCCACCCTTTTTTCTTTCAAATTTTCCTCTTTTCAATCTTGTTTCCTCTCCTTATCCCGCAGCAGTATACTGACACCCTTGTCAGTCAGTCGGCACGCGCGCCACCCTCGCCATGCCTGAAGCAGCGAGAGGTCTTCGTCGCCCACGTTGGCGTTCGGCAGTAGCGCGCTGCATCTCAGCCGTGCACGACCTCCCACCGCCCGTCGTGTGATGCGCTGTGACCAACAGCGCCGCAGGCTACCCCGGCCGACCATCTGCAGCCGCATGACACCGCGGACGATCCACGCAGCGACCACGAAGCCGCATGCATCCGCGATGTGCTGCACGACTGCGGCGACTGCGACGTCACCACACCGCTATACCATCCCCACCCTGGACCTAGCCCACGCGCTCGACACGACGCGCACCATCGGCCGCACGCGCAGCACGCGACGCCGGCGTCCCTCCTCGCCCACGCCGCCTCCGTTGCCTCCTCGCACCCTACGGCTATTCCCCGTCGAATATCGGCCCCCGCCCCACGCTGGGACCAGACGCACTCTCCGGTACCACACGCGGCACCTCCCGCATGCGCAGCACACGCCGCTCCTCATCGCTGGCGCCGCCATCCATGCGTCCTCGCGTCCCACGGCCGCTTTCGCCGCATTGCCGCCCGCACAAGATCGACACTGTGATGGTGCCTTCCTCGATGCGACGCGCAGCCGTTCCCCATCTCACTCGACTCGTTCGTCGCCTCCCCGCCCACCGGGAGCACCATTCCGTTGTCGCACCCTCTGCTTGAAGCCCGCGCATCTGGCGCACCGCAAATACGACGTGCAGCACCAACGGCGCGTGCAGCGGCCACGACAGCCGTTGTCCTCGCCCGCGCCGTATTCCTCGCCTCTCCTCCCCCCACGACAACCCTCAGCGCTGCCGCACCCCCGCTCGACGACGCCTACGACGCCGCACCCCCCGGCACGACGTGTACCGCTCCCCGCAAGCGCAGCACGCCCCGCGGCGGATTCCTATCCCAGCCCGGCTGCACGCAGCGCATGGACAACGCGGAGGTGATGCGTAGCCCATGCTCGCACCCGCACCCGCCTTCTGCACTCGCGAATGGAGCACGACACCGGACCGTGGTGCGCCACCACAAATATCACAAGGGACGACGCGCAGCCCACGCTCACAGCAGAGGCTGGCGTCCCGTGCTTTCACATCGCACCGTGGCTCATGCAGGTGGAATTCGGGAGCGGGAATTCCCTCCGCTTTTCTGGAACGTCGACGAGTGCCGCACAGCACGGGGAAAGGCCGTGCGGGAATGTTGAAGAAGTGCCAATTCGGATGAGCATCACTTATATATCCTCATTTCTCTCCATTTCTTTCACAAGAGTTATATTTTATTACTTTTTAGTTTAACTGTGTCCATGTATAGGTATCTCGTTGGGCGTTCTTTCAGCAATTCAGGGAGAAGGGATTGAAAACGTGGCTCGCTGGCCTTGGGTGATCGGCCGATAAAGCCGGCACTCATGTTGGAATCGAATCTTCGTCTTTCGCAATATTAATTAATCCATGTCCACCTGTCGCGCGGTTCCCTTGCCTGCGTTTTGCACTGTAGTTTTTTTTTGAAGACGCTCCTATTTTTGATAGGGTCCTCGCATTGATGGCGCCACCTAATCAGAAAAGAGAGAGGTGATCGCAAACATCATATCTACGTCCCTGAATTTTTTCGAAAATTTTCTGACACTTTTTTTCATCTCGGAAGGCGAAAAAGCACCGCCACTGGTTCGGAGGGTCGGGATACACAGCCACATCCGCGACTCTGAGCTCTGAGTCGCGCGACAGAGGGAGAGAGGGAGATCAGTGGCTTTAATTTGATCTTTTTCTTCTTTCTCTGCTACTTACTGATCGACGCTCCTTGCTTTCTACTTGCCCGCTGTTGCGCTGGCCAACATTGGTAGTAGGCCTAGCGTCTGCGTCTTTGACGCCCGTGCCGGCAGGTCGGCACACTGAGAATAAGCATCTGCCGCACGTGGTACAGGCGTATACAGCACTGCTCCTCCACCTTCCTCCGACACTTGCGCCTAGGAACGAAGGCTACAACTCGCTTATGCAATGCTCGATCGTCTAGTTACAGATCTCGTCTTGTACGTCCTTGCTCTCACGGACGTCTATACGATTCTCTCTCTTTCCCGGGTACGTCTCGTCGGATCGAAAGGATCCATGCTCATATGCGTTCGTAGGTTAACAAATTCTTCCACTCGATAACTCTCGCAAAACAATTATGGATACCGATTGTCCGCGACCTGGTGATGCGTGGGCTAAGTGATTTCCCGGCAGATGAAGATTTGAGCGCCCACTCGGCGGAGGCCCTCGTGGAGGAGGTTAAGCGAGCTGTAGCTGGCCCACATACCTGGTTTCCGCAGTCTCAATCTGGACCAACCATTTATCGTGAGGTAAAGTTGGAATACGCTGTTCCTGGAGGTGACCGGTCCAGTTCTGCTCGTTGGCTACCGGGCGGCCGGCATATCCTTTTTCAAGATAGCGTGCGGGTTGGAAATATTGAAATGACATGGCTCCGGTGCTGGGAAATCGATGCGGCACAACATAGAGAGGTGTGGGATATAACGTGCTTAGGCATCCTGCAAGCCGCCGCATTTGATTTCCGGACAGGATCCAAATTAATCGTATCCCTCGTGCTTAATGACGGGTACGTGGTAGATGAAACATTCTGCAGGGATATTCAAGCAGTGCAGGCACGGATTCAGCTCCATCCTCCTCCTGGAAGTCAACCTGTCAACAGGGGTCTCATCCTCTCTCTTCCAACTCGGTCCCACCATCGTCTGGCCGTGGCGGATGCGGATTTCCGATGACTATATGGCATGGCAGGGTGCCGCGGGCGATTCAATTATTGTGCTGATCAACTGGTTGTCTGGAGAATTTATCGCTTTCGAGTCGACGGAGAAGAGGGTACGTCTACCTCTCCTTGTATCTCAACCTCTGATTTTCAGTTATCACGCGAAGGCGACTTTCGAACTGTTCCCGGGGCATATCCTCCTTGCATATCCAACTTCCCGCGCTTCGACTCCATGTAGTCTCCACCTCTATTCCATTGCGTCTCTGGATCACCTCTGGCGTCCAATCAGCGAGTTCAACTTCGACCACAATATCCGCAGTAGCCTGAAAGGGGTTCCATCCGTGATTCTAAATGTCGCTGGCAATAACAAAAATTCTCCGTGCACTATTTCCGTTGAGGTGATAGGGTGCCCGGTACACAGCGAAACGTACGATTTGGTGGTGGTAGTTCAGAACTCTGTCCACCAATCGTCATCTTCACGTCTAGCCTCCGCGTGGAGGCGACTTCGATCCCGCGACGATGCTACAAATGATCGGCCAGCAAACTGGAACAAAACGATATCTCGCTATCATTTTGGACTCTCCTCAGGGACGGACTCATCACTCATTCCACAACCAACCCTGGTGTCCATCTTGCGCCATTCAACAAATTGTCCATTCGCGCTTGATGACCCATATTGGGCATCCCCCCTTTGGAACTCTTACGCGGTTTGCTGGAATGGCCATCGACGGCACCGTGGTGGGTACCCAGATTGTTACCCAGAATGTCATTCTGGAAGGGTGAACGTCCAGCGACTGCACGAAGCTGGGACCAGTAGTGTCGTGACGCTTTCTGTGCCAGATTTGGATGTCGCCGACGACGTGGAGGTGTCAAATACCGGCGCGATTATGGTTCACAGCGATTCCGGCATCCGATTATTCTACTACTTGTAGCAGTAGGTTTTATTTTGACGCAAACGTGGTTTACAGTAAAGTTCAAGCACACACCGTCAGAGAAGTTAGCACATTATTTTATTTTACTGTCCACAAGTCGCCTGGGTACTACTATATTCTCGGCGGCCAGGAACGCAATGAGTTGAAAAGAATCATAGAACATGTAGTATTACAGTATTAATTGCTGACAATCGTCCGATGTAGATACGCTCGGAAGCCAACTCGCTTATTTGGCGGTCTCTCCAGATAGGACAGCTCATTCGAAAATCTCTGCTTGACTTCCACCAACCCTGTCCATGTCCAATCTCCTAGTATGTTGCCCAGCCGTTTCATACCACAAAGCGGTGGCTGGCTGGGGCGCGGATGGCTGTGGCACAGACTCAGCCACTGGTGGCTTTTAGGAATATGTCCTATACGACATCCCCCCCCTGTCGTAGATATCATCTACCTAGGCGACTCATGGGACCGATAGCGGGCGAACGGTTAGGGTTAGGGAGGTCGAGCGTTGATGGAAAAGTGATTTCCAAAGGAATCCTAACGGAAAAAAAATAGGGGTTTTAATCGGAATTTTGGGCCCCCCCGCCAAACAACCAATAGAGATAGGCTGGAAAATTCGGTGAGATCACAGATCGGCGGTGGCAACCATATGATTTGCATATGAGAAATTCACTTTGGTTCTGCTGGAAGATGTTTTCTGCCATAGAAATTGACCCGCATATGTACCGCACACGCGGCTCAGCGTACAGTGACTAACTGGCCTTTTCATCGGGTGATTGGATGATAGCCCATTTGCATTCGAATGAAATCGAGGGAAAGGATGTATCTCTGTTATAGCTGATTCCGTGAGTTGAAAATCGTCCTAAACCAACCAAGTCTCCCATAATTCATCACTGCTGACTACTCATTCGGTTAAAAGTAGTGTTTAACGAATCATCCGGGGCATCAAAAGATCAATCCCCTTCCTCCACTACCGAATACTCATATCCCGGGCCTTCAGCTCCCGCAGCCGATTCAACTCCACGTCTAATTCAATCGGATCCATTTTGGGGAACTTGAACTTTCCCTCGCTCTCATTCCACTGGGTCCAGTCGGCGAGGTCTGCGTGTTCAATGCGGGCCGTGCTCGCAGTGGCAGTGGAGCGGGCGTCTAAGAGGTCGACGGCAGCGCAGACGGACTCGATCGCCGGAACACCCGATGCGCGCCCCACCCCGAGTGCGAGGTGCGTCAACTTGGGGAGCAGGCGCTCCACGCGCAGCACCACCAAATTCGAAGCAACGAGCCGGATATCGCGCGGGGAGAGTATAAGCGACCGGAGATTTGGAATAGTGCGGAAAAGCCGGCGCGGATTGTTGTGGAAATCTAAGTTTGAGACATGGAGGCCCTGTAGTGCGGTTGCATGTCTTTCCCAGAATGCGGATACGAGCGGATTCCATGCGTCGCAGCCGACGCAACACAGCTCGAGGTCGTCAAGGGAGGGCAGGTACAGCGCACCAAGGAAGGAATCGACGTGGCCGGAACCCCTGGGAGGAGTATCAGCGGTGAGCGACAGCTGAGACAGCCTGGAGAGCGTGATTATCGGAAGTCCGCGAGCGGCAATGTCCAGGAGGACGTGGAGTTGAAAAATTTCTAGCTCCGGACAGTTGGGCAGAATTTCGAGAAATGCACGTCCCGAAATTGGCGCTGCAATGCAAAGGTCCTTGAGCTGAGCCCAAGGCAGGAATAAAAGGGTAAGATCATGTGGCGGGGATGGAGTGCAAACACTGCGGAGGTGGACACAGTTCAGGCAGGGAAGAGTCCTTAAGGCATCGAAGCGGGTATCCCAGATAGATGCCCATGTTTCTAACTCGATCTCCTCCAGTGACGGAAAAGAGGTTCCGGCCAATATTGCAATGATTTCCTGTGTCATTTTGTCCGAACAACCCGTGAATGATATTTTCTGCCATCCCCCCGCACGCGCTGCTATGAGCCTGCCAATTGGTGCCTTGTCAAGGCTGATGTCGTTGGATTCATGCATGGAGAGCATATCTATTCGGAGGGCGAGCTTTCGCGGCCGTCCCCTCGCTAGCCAGGCATCTGCAAATTTCATTATTGCACGAGTGCTCGGTGCCCATCCGCCGCTGAAATACAATGAAACAGAGCTCCAGAGATCAGGTGTGTTCAGTGCCAGGGGACGCCAGGAAGAACATATCTGTGTAAGATAGACTGGGATGTTGTGGGGCTCCTGCGGGTTTTCAACTTCCTGGTCGTGACAGAAGATGAAGATCTCGGACAGAATCTCTGGCGGTATGAGAGCGATATGGGAAACTTGACGGGGAGGAGAAGGAGGATTGCCTGCGTGGGTTACATCCGTTACATCTGGCGTGAATTTGTCTTAATTTGGCCGTCGGAAGTACTGAAGCCGTCTCACCTAGTGTACGCTGAAAGTGCTGGGTACTGTATTTTTTCGTTCAATTCGACAGGGGGGGTGACGCGTGACACCCGGAACATATTCCACCTTAGTCTGGCGGGCTGATATATCAACTTCCGATGATGGTCGGAGGACGGTGATATATCAAAACCTCTGAGTCAGAGGTGCATATGATATATCAGACCAGCGTCGCAAGTAGGCACAATTTAAAAGAATGCGGGTAATGGGACTCGAACCCAAAACCTTTAGGTTGCGTCGAATTAACGAACGCAACGAAATAACCACTAAGCCAAAAGACCAATAGAAGACATCATCCTGATAGGAATATACCATAGTCACAGATTTTCATAATAAGCCTGTCTTGACTTTCTATGGCCCCGCCTTAGGGGCCTGGTTAATGGTTAGAGTTGGTTAGTAGTTAGGACCCAGGGATATATTAATCTGTTGTTGAACTTTTTGATGGTTAGTTTGGTTAGGGCTCGGTTAGGGTCGGAATACCTCAAAAACACAGAATAAACTTGAAAATACCGTTTCAAAGACCTAGGGCAGCTTGCCTGCCCTAGGTCTGGGTCTTTACAGTCCCAGGTAGGGTAGGGCTTGCCATACCCTAACTGGGAACACAAAATACTCCTTATGTCCTCCTTAGCTCAGTTGGTAAGTTGCGCTCTGTTTCAAATACTACGCTTCCCCGAGGTCCTGCGTTCGAATCCCGCGACTGCAATTTCCTTTTGCCACTTTATAATCCACTATCTCCGTTATTTCTTAATCTGGACTCCTCTGAGTTAGCGGTCCTGATATATCACCGTCCTCCGGCAACTTAGAGGAAGCTGATATATCAGATCCCCATATACGCCTGCGTCGCCTTCCTTACTGTCTTCCAATGTAGCCAGCCACAGTAGATAACAGCAGGATAGGAAATATCCGCCCATAATTCACCAGACCTCAGATCAGGACAACATGTGATCTAGGGGAAAACATTTAATTGTACTTACAGAAACGGCTGGATAAATTTTTAGCATTTCGACAGATTCAGACGCCCCTCGGTGAGATACGTCGATTGCACATTTTTTCAAAAATTTCCGATGATTTATAAGCAGGCGCCAATTTTTTGACCGTTCTGGAACACTAAATGCCAGGTTGTAGCACCCTTCGGAAGCCCCTGACGAGATCTATCGATTGGTGTGCTCATCTCGGCTGAAAAAAAACAAGTTTCGTTTTGGTAGACTTTGTTTGTCCGCAACTGTATCTTGCCCAAATCATAGGGATGATTGGGCTAAATCTTGGACAGGAAACAGACCTAGGTGTGGGAAATAGGGTCCGACTAATGGCATAAAGTCATAATTTTAGCCACCCTTCTCGAGGTCCAGCGCGCGCACCTCCGCCTCCTCCTCCTTTGTGTCCGTGTCGGTGTCCATGTCGCCCTCATGCGCCGGGGCTGCGTGCTTGTCTTTGGTGGGCGAAAGCGGCGGGCGTCCCTGCCTTGCGGGCGACAGCGACGGAGCAGAGGCGGGAGCGGGAGCAGCGCACCACCTGCGAATGACTGGCCCCGACGATGCGCTGGAGCTGGGTGTGGCGGCGGCGTTGGCAGCCCAAACGGCACGCTGCGCGCTCCGGATGAGCACCGCGCGGTGCAGGTTCTGGTGGCGGGGTGTCTTCGGCGGCCGGGCCACGCTGCCGCCTTGGCGACGCCCGCGGTCCTGCGCCAGCGTGGGGGCCGCGAGCTCGACGTTCTCGAGGATGACGAGGTCCCTCGCTTCTTCGACGACGCTTGAGGCGGACGCGGCGTGTGGCTTTGCGGGGGAAGGCGACGGGGTGCCAGGTGCGGATTGGGCGCGCGGGAACGGTGCGCGCAGGGGGGACTGGAGGACGCCGAGGTTCTCGCGCGGGACGGGAGGCTGGCGCGGGCAGAAGACTTGGGCGGACACGATCATCGTATTGAAGTGGTCTTTGATGATCTCCATTAGCTCTGTGACACCGAGAGTTGCGGGGGACGGGCTGCGCCCGCCGCTGGTAGCCTGATTCCGCATGCACTCGCGCGCACGGCTCAGGGAGATGACGGTCTCCATGCCCAGCCGAGTCCCCTCCTTGACCGTCAGGAGCTCTGGCCGCTCGCAGAGGGCCACGTATCGCGGAATCAAGTAAGATTGGTCGACGGCGAACTTGTGGTACAGCACGATCCGATCGATGTCCGGCAGCTCGAGCTTCTCGAGCTCACGGACCGCGAGGCTCTTGACCTTGGCGAACTCCCAGCGGCATGCAAGCTCGAGGATCGTTGACCAGTCCTCGACCGTTGCGTCGTAGAGCGAATATTTCCTGGTGGATGAATGATCCGTGTACGGGGGTCCCTCGCAGCTACATACATGACTCACGGGTTGTAAAACATCCATAGTAGTTTGGCGAAATCCGCACTCCGGACGTTGTCCAGGAAAATCGCACTACCCTCCGTTGTCCCGATGCGAGGCGCTCCTGGTATCGCCGGGATCGTCAGCTGCGCATTGAAGAATGTCGACTCGCGCTCGAAAAAGTAGCGATGCACCCGGAAGAGTTTGTTTTCAGCCTATATGGAAATGTCAGCCAAGGATATATCGCGGATACGTCGTACGATGCAATAGAGGTCGCCACCGAGGAAGTAATAGTCCTCGAAGCGTTGTAGGCCCCTGAGGCTTTCGGAACTGGAGGTTTTATATGCCATTGCGGTTGGAGCTGGGAGTTAGGTTGCGCAGGATGATGGGGACGGCGAGCAGCGAGGAGCCGTATTATAATACCTCGCCTCCGAATGCGCACACGTTTGGCACACGTGTAGCTCGCATGTTTTACGCGCCGGAAATGAGCTATTCCCTAATTGGATTTGCCTTCCAGCTACCACCATGTCGTTTTTTGGCAACTTCAAAACCTCGCCCCTGGTGCGGGATAGACGAGACACGACTGCCACATTCATTTGACGGCCGGCACATTAAGCGGAGTCCAGCTCAAACCCGGCACATTTACGGCACATCAAACTGCGCACATCACAAATGATGCCGCCCGGCACACCTGCCGCAGATTGCTGATTAGAGGTTCTGGTTAGGGGTTTGGGTTAGAGGCTACCGGCATTCGAAAACAGGATATAGGGTCGATTTTATTTTTTCAGAGGTCGTGAGGGGACTAACTGAGTAACGTAAGCGTTCCCACGCTCCATATAAGGCAATTTTACGCTTTTTAAGTCGCCAGAGATCCCACATCCCAGCCTTTTGCCGTCGGCTGCGCTCGCAGAGTATTTTAGAGTAGTTATAAGCATCGCTGCTATGTCTCTGTACATCTACTTCGTACTTTCACACCGTCCGAGCTTGTTTGTCAGCCCGCGAAGAACGTGCAGTCTTAGTGTAGTACGGAGGACGCGCATGAGCTGCATGTCCAGCCTTGGGCAACAGTAAGGCGGGCACACGTTAAATGATACTACAAGTCCACTTCAGTCTAGACTCAAATCCAATTAATTGAATGTGTACCCATCTGGTCTCGCACCCGTTCCTGCTGCATTTGATGGCACCATCATTCGGGCCAGCCACGGTTTGGCCACAGAGACATTGGGAGAGATCGCGTGTCCTCTGAGGGTGACTGACGTCCGGGAGCTCACTACCATCCTGTGTCATCGCAGGTGGCAGCCGTAGCCGGCAGGTAGCACGATCCCATTGAGGATATTTAGCCATAATCCCGGGCAGCACAGAGGGTGCAGCACTGGAGGACTACCCACATCAGTTGTTGAGCACAGAGGCAGGAAGGTCAACTCACAGTGTCTGACATTAGTTCGCCGGTACGTGACGTGGGATAAAATTTGCCTATGACAACCAGAGAGCTATTTATGGACTGTTACATTCTGAGCTGTCCTAACCCATACCCGCGGTGGACCCAAAACGGTATGGGTTACCGCAGGTTTATGGGTTATGGGCTAATTTAATCGAGGGGAATCCCGGCCAAAAGTATGGGGTTTCACAGATTATGGGTTACTGTATTATTTCAATCAAATCGACCTGGGGCGTGACGCGTGACCCAAATTACCAATTCGACCATTGGACCACGGCCGAAATTTTGCGTGACAAACCTAAAAAAACTCGACCACGGAACGAAAAATTTGGCTTTTTCATGTCGCGCACGCAAATTTAGGCATTTTGGGGGGCTGTGTGACGGATTTTAGGTTCGACCAGCGGGGGCGTGACGCGTGACCCGGCGCCAATATTCGACACCGACCAGGGGGTGCGTGACGCGTGACGGTCGAATTGATTGAAATAATACAGTACAAGCTTTACGACCCGTGCCTTCGGCACAGCCGACTCGCTGCGCTCGCGTCTGTCCCTTCGGCGGGTCGACAGCTTGTTGGGGCTCCGCCCCAAACCCCGGGGGGTCTTTGCATCTCAGTAGGAAAGTGTAAATCAAATATGAAATTTTTATTAACAGGATACAATAAAGTAATGATAACTACTGAGCATTGATAAATATACTGTGCATCATTCATAAAATTGATAGGGCTTCATAAGAAGACTTGCAAACAAATTAAAGCAGCACCTCTGGGCATACAATATTTTTTGTGACAGTAGAATTGAGGTCTTGCTTGAACAGCACCCGAATCAACTGGCTGGATGTGCACCTAGAGAGTGCAACGTAAAGCTTTCCATGAGCAAACACATCTGTGAGCAGTTCCAGGCCAACATGGTCTACAGACTGGCCCTGGGCTTTGTTTATTGTCATAGAAAATGCCAGACAAACAGGGAGTTGGCTGGTCACTCACGAGTGCTTCTGTTTGGGCTGCTGAGACTCTTCCCATCCAGGAGCATTGCAGGCTCAGAGTAGCCATTTTTCCCACCCCTCTACATATTTTATATCTCACATAGTACTGAAAATGCAACCATGACCTAATCCGATGTCGTTTCATAGCTAAGGAAAGCTGCTCTGTAGAGGGAATAATTGTGATGTAGGGAATAAATGCTGTTGTGCCATCGTGTTCTCCCCTAATGAGCCTGATCTCCAAGATGTGAGGTGACAGGGTAAGAATCCCTCGAGAACCATTGCAAAGACCATTTGCAGAGTCCAAGTTTTGGAGGACCATGATTGGACATCCAACTTTCAACTTGGAAAGAGGATCTGAGGGGAAAACACTGCTAGATCTTATTGAGATATGGTGTATTACAGGGTGAAAGACAATTATTTCTGCTATTAAGTGTGGGCTTTCAAGAGTATAGTTTTCATGTTCCTGTCTTTGAGAATGTAGATTAATACATAATAAGTTGGAAGAAAGTTGAAATAAAGCTTGCATATTTATTGAGAAGTGACTGGAGAAAACCCCTAGAAAAGCAGAGGTGAACAGCAAGAGAAGTATGCACAAAATCCGAAGATTTGATTAGATTTGGCAGATAGGGGCAAAAGCAGCTTGAGACAAACTGAGTAATTGGGAAGGGAAATTTAATATAAAAAGGACTGCTTCATGAGATGTGTACTCACCTGGGACAGTGTAGGGTGAAGTGAGGGCAGGAGTATTCATCCAATCCTGCAGGTTGCGGTGGTTGATCAGAAATCGGCTCGCGCACGGCGAATTCCGAGCCGTGGGACCCGGGGCCAACATCTCGACAGCCGGCAACAACATCTCGACAGCATCACGTGAATTTTCAGGTGACTTTCCACATGACTTTTCACATGACTTTCTGTCAAAGGCTGTGCTCATCGTGCTTTCATGTATAGGATGACAGCTATGAGTTAAGACAGCTTCCACTGTATGTCGAAACCAACCTCACAGCCAACTCAAAACTGCCACCTCTCGTGCTCCCACACACTCAGAAAAGTTTAAGAACCACAAGGATTGAATATACAACACTTTCAGAGCAAAAGAATAGGGGGTCAAATTTTTTTTTCCGACCTGAGGTCGGACTAACTACATCACCAAATGTGAAGATTTCTGATATGACCGGATTTGGTAAGTCGTGCCAGACGCGGTTGCCAAGGCCTCGGATGGGATCAGCATGCTGGGTGTTCCCTTCCAAAGGTCATATCTGGCCAGGTATTCCCCTGCAAGGTTATAAATTGTTGTTGTTCCCTTGTATTGAATCCCGGGCCTGGCTTCATCTTGTATGTTCACACCGTAGCAGTCAAAATAAGTAAAACCATTGAACCGCCAACACTAAAATTGCTACTGGTTGCCTCTTGGTCTCCAATGTGTTGTATTCTGGAGGGCGCCGAAACGGGGCGACGTTGTTCGGGCCACCGACGCCGTTGTTGCACTGCATCAACACTGCATCATTCATTGATGAGATCACGGTTCCGAATAGGAGATCGGCATAAACCATGATATGTCCAATATTTGTGCGGACGGATTTGGCCCAAAAATGGGGTCAATGTCTGATACGAATGCGGACGGTTTGAGCTGCAGTGGAGCACTATGTCCGATCCAAACCGCCCACGGAACTGACCTGTCGAGCATGATGTCCGATCCACACAAGGACAGTTTTGTCCAAGCGCTGAAGCTTTTGAAGTTCCCAATCGTCCTTCCCATCTTATTTGTGTCTCAAAACCACGTTCTGACCAAAGTTCTTTCAACTCCATCTCCGAATTGACGGTTCTTCTCCACCTCATTCTATTCCATGGCTCATATTCAGCATGAACTTGCTTCTCGAATATTTTTGTATCGTGCTAATCTTTTTTGGACTCGGAGGGAAGGGTGGAACACGTTTACCATATTTACCTCCAAACATTTGACCCTAAAATATGTGTTTTCTGGTCTTTTATTAGTGTTATGTGGACAGAAGTCGCCTCGCTAGAGGTCCGATCGCTTATGCTGACGGCAATGTGTCGCTCAGAGGTCCGTTCACTTGTGCGGACGGAACGAGCTCAAATTTGGGCTACCTGATATCAATGCGTACGGATTTGGAGGGAAAATGGATGTACGGAAATGGCAAAAATCGGCTAAAAAGGATCGGACATCGAACGACATATGCCGATCTCCTGATCACGGTTCCGAATCAGCCGATGGTCCGTGCGCGTTGCATATTGCATCAAGTGGTTGAGGATGGATGCGTCTCTCTGTTTCTTCCTCCCCATCTTCTTGCTGCCTGCCCCGTCGTCCGCCTTCAGCCAACACCCATCTGTTCCCAGCCTCCAAACTTTCAAGACCTTTCAACGTCTCTGTCACCTTCCGAGCTATGCGGAGCCTGTTGTGGTCATTGTCGATCGAGCGACGGAACGTCAATACGCAAGCACAATCAAGTTTAACCTCAACTTCCGCAAGATATCAATGCACACACCCACCTCCAAGCCGTCTTTCTTTGCTGCCTCCCCCAAGTTCCCTCTACGATGTCAATTACGATCCCATTACGGCCAATCAGTCAAGACCGCGCGTCAAGTCCTTTCAAGCTCTTCTCTATGGCGGTCAAAGTGCACATTTATTCGTCCGCAACTTTTTTTGCCAAAAATGGACCTGCCGCAACTTTTTTGTCCTTTTGATGCCCATGCCGCAACTTTTACATTCTTTCGGGAGTGACAAAAATAGTTGCGGCAGGAGGTGTTCTGCCGCAACTTTTTTTTTCATGGCCCGCAACTTTTTTTTTTTCGAGTGCAGCAACTTTTTTTTATTCGAATGGTTGAGATAATATTAGCAATATTCCAGAAGCTCACAATCTAGCATGGAGCCATTGGCGCGCTGGAACGGACCGGAGCTAATCCCAATAAGGCAATAAGTTTAGTAATCTCACCCCTCCTTTCGCTTCCTCCATCCACGCTTGTCTGCTCACCAATCCCCGTCCCAATTCTACTAATGTGATAGGTCTCTTCTGTGTAAACTTTTGGCTTGCTGCACTACTGCTTGTGTGACACTATACAAGCTATATGGGACTCTCCTGGTGCAATCTAGTACTCACTACTGTATCTAACAATCAAATCTATGGCGGGTCTTCTACCATTCTGGCGGCGCTATTGCTCTCATTCATATACTATCTTCCTGCTGCAATTGAGATCAACCAGCTTGGAGCCTCCGAGAACACGTTGTCGGGGACACTGAGAGTGCTTATGGCATCAATCAGCTGCCACACAAAAGTGAGTGTACCTTGCTCAAATCTCGCCAGATTTCATCGAGGTAAGGGGTATACAGCTGTCTTAGTATCCCTACAAGAGGATTCCCACGTCTTTTCGCGCCTCAGACCCCGAACATGTCGTAGGGGACGCCGAGAGTACTTATGGTACTGGTCAGGCCCCACACAAAAGTGAGTGTATTTCGCTCAAATCTGACCGGACTTCCTTGAGCTAATGGATTCACAGCGGTGTTAGCATCCCCCCTCGAGGCTGGAGGGGTCGTTTGGCGCCTCCGACCCCGAACACGTCGTCAGGAACGCCGAGAGTGCTGATCACATCAATCAGCCCCCACACAAAAGTGAGTGTATCTCACTCAAATCTTGGCGGATTTCTTTGAGCTAACAGATTCACAGCGGTGTTATCATCCCCCCTCGAGGCTGAACGGGTCGCTTGGCACCTCCGACCCCGAACATGTCGTCGGGGACGCCGAAAGCGCTGATCATATCAATCAGCCTCCACATAAAAGTGAGTGTATTTCGCTCAAATCCTGGCGGATCTCATCGAGCTAACAGATTCACAGTGGTGTTAGCATCCTGCCTCGAGGCTGGAGGGGTCGTTTTGTGCCTCCGACCCCGAACACGTCGTCGGGGACGCCGAGAGTGCTGATTGCATCAATCAGCCCTCACACAAAAGTGGGTGTATCTCGCTCAAATCCTGGCAGATCTCGTCGAGCTAACATATTCACAGCAGTGTTAGCATCCCACCAAGGGGATGAGCAGGTCATGTCGTGCCTCCGACGGCGAACAGGTCGGCAGGAACGCCGAGAGCACTGGTCGCGCCAATTTCATGCTCACCCATCTCGTTTTGTACGCCATCCCTGCACATCTGTATAGCACTGTGTGTGGCAGGAGGTAGTGGTACGGTATATGACTACTGGCATGGTTGAGCCATCGCAATGTTCTCAAGCCTGCCGCTCTAAGGCATTACAAGAAAAAATAAGATTCTTATTAAAGAGCAAGTAGAGTAGCAACAACCAGGGAGTGTACTATATAGTTGTCGGAGATGGGCCAAGGCTAGGATAGAAGAGGTCGAGAATATGAAGGAACGACAAGGGTAGGGAGGAAGGACATAGGTAGGATGATAACGAGGTATTAAAAGAATGTGGAGGGACAGATCAAAATTAGCGAAAACAAGATGTCGTCGTGTTGAGAATCAAAGTATGGGGGGTAAAGGTTCTGTTAGGCATAAGGATTATACTTGGTCTTGGGGATTTTGAGCCCTGCCCGAGGCATAGGAGTATGCATACGCACACTCGGCATTGACGACCTCGCAGCCACCGAGGTCCCTGCAGCACCGCCACCAAATACAGTACCGGCGCTGCTGGCTGATGCAGATGTAGCAGCAGTGCCGGAGCTGCTTGCAATAGAAGAGGATGCAGGACCTGAGCCTGAGGTGGTCCGGCTGGAGCCACCAGACGTTGAGCCAGAGGATATGACTGATGTGGGGCCCCGAGTCGCCGATGAGGAGAACGGGAGAGAAGAACCGAAAAATGAGGTCGAGGCAGACAGGAAGGAGCCGTCAATGGAAGATTGTGCATTACCCGCAGCTGGATCGAAGGAGAAGGAGGATGTTACAGGGCCGAGGATCGGGGAGAGTAGGTCTTCGTTTTCGGAGATAGTATCCATTTCCATCATACCTGTGCAGCCTCAGAGCGATATTCTATTCAAAAGGAGTAGACATACCATACTGGGAGCCATAGGAAGCAGACCGGCGCCTTTTCTTCCCCTCTGAGTCGGAGATATCGCCCAATGAAGGTGAGGCTATTCTCTTGCGGGTGCTCTTAGCTGCAAGGAGGAATTCAGCAGACAGCACATGTATGAGTGGTCACACTCGCCTTGCAAGTACTCTGCTTCAGCTTCGAAGCCTGGAATCTCCAAGATGTCGGAGTCATGGTCGGAGTCGTGGTCGAAAAGAGGTCTGTGACTACCAGCGTGACTGGGTTTTCTGTCTTCGATACTGTGCGGTGCTTGCGACAATCTGGAGCTCCGACGTTTCTCTGCAGGAGTGTCGGGCTCTTGTTTGATCTTGACATTTATAAGTTCCTGGGTACTACCAACATCCGAGTCCGAATCGTCAGATGATTCAGCCTCAATCTCGGACAGAGAACGGGCTCGCCGCGGCTGGGCCTTTGCCTTTCCCTTCGACTTCGTCGACTTGGGCTTGGGCTTGGACGGTAGCTCCTCCGCCTCGGACTCCGATGGCATGTCCTCGCCAGCTTGCACTTGGGCGATAGCATTTTCCCACCCCTTTTCAAATACAGTTGCTGGAATCTTGTGAGTCGTTGCTGCAATGGAATGAAAGATTTGAGTTCTCGCAGCTATATTTGGAATTATCCACCACTTACCGATGCGAACGATGTAGTCCTTATAGTTCCGGTTGGACCCGCCGGTGCCCTTGGCGGAGTCCTCGAAGTCCTCCCCCGCGCCGGGCCTTGATGCCATCGCATAAAGCTTTTGTTTCGCCTTCCCCACGAGCACCCAGTGTCGATCTGATGTGCCATACTTGGCATCCACATACTGCAGCACACCAGGTTTCGGCAACATGTCACGAATCCATTGCTCCCCACGTATTGGTCGCCAAGTGCGGTTAAACTGGAGTGGCTTGCCATCTGCAGGAGCTTTGACGACCATCAGCTTCTTATCCCGAAGGTACTCCACCGTCTGCCCGGCTGGGCATTGGGTGTCTCGAAGCTGTTTCTTTTCCTGCAGATTGAGCGAGATTGAATCAGCGGCACACAAAAAAAAGGAATGATGACATACGTCCAGCCCACATACGAGAACCTGGATGCTGCCAACAATCACAGCATCCTCACTTGACTGTGCGTTGCTGTTACGACTAGTCTGTTGAATCTAAAGTTAGTACACAGATCTCTATCGACAAGATCGCATCATATACCTTGCCAGAAGTGGACGAACTGCTTCCAGCTTCCTTCTTGCGGAATCCGGTGCTTGTTTCGCGACGGGCATCAGCATCCGTGACATGCTTGACTTTGAGACGGTCGGCGATGTCGGATTGGGCAAGTCGGTCGGCCAGGATGGCATTGACAGTACGTGCAGAATGCAATTGTTGTCGGTGTTTGCAGTTTTTGCATTTGGGATTGGTTGATGCGCCGTCATCCCGTTTGGGTTGGAATCCAGGGCACTTGCAGGCTTTGCCATCCTTCCCAGTGCAGGGCATGTGAGCGAAAATTTGAGAGTATGCGTGGCAATGTTTTTCAGAGTTTGTATCCGTCGGCAAATCCATCATATCAAATACTAAGTCGGAGAGTTAAACCAATTGAATATCTCCACTCTCCACCGACTGAATTTTGACCATTATTTCCAACCCTTGTGCCCACTTCACTGCTCGTGGCCACCAAATTGTGAATGGCAAATCAATCGCCACATCTTTGCGTCCAACCTTGACTGCCTCGGTCTCGGGATAAACCCCATCTTCCCACTCTGCCTCTCCCACACCCATTCCGTCCGGAATTATACCGGCCTTGTGCACTTCTCTGAATGTCTCAAAGAAAATTTGTTGCCCTTCCTCACTCTCAAAAGGAACTTCAATTTGCGTGACTTTGATAGCTTCATGCCGGATATGATGATCTTGATCTTCAGCAATGGCCAAATCCAAGTCCTCTTCAACCAGGTATCAGTTTATTTTCCGCCAAAATTATACAATATTACCTCTGTTTCCATAACGCTGGAGAATATCTGGGTGCACATTTTCAAAGTCATCAGCATATCTGCCGTACATGACTTCGCCAAGAAAGCGCATATCCTGAACACTAAAATGAGCTTCAAAGCACAACTGCATAAAGAATCTCACCGCTGGGGATTGGTCCTGGCCCCTACGAGAAATTGGGTGGTTGTTCCAGGTGTTTTGGAATTCAACACAGTCCTCATTAATCTCGTCCATAAAAAGGTAGTGCAGTAGCCATAGATGTTGAGGATTGTCTGGATTGAACCTGTGAAGTTGCTCCAGACGCAAGAAGAAGCCTCGCCATCGTCGGGCAAATTGACTGCCTACTTCAACCCAGAGATGTTCAATGCGAGTGTTCCGAGTTGATCTACAATTGTGTTGTCAGAACATCATTGCTGATAAACAGAATCACCTTACGTTCCCCACAAAAATGACCCCCGGTTTGGACCACGATACTTGATCATCCATACTGAAACCTCAATATTCTCTCCACCACGGTCCCCACGGGCACGTGAAGGAGCACCGTACTTCTCAACCGCCTGTAAAAACAATTCGAGAACTGTTTCAGCCTTGTTATTTGTACTGGCTTTCAATCCGACCACCTGAAATATTAAATGAGACCGATATGTATCACTGGAGATGCACAGCAAACCATTCTATCGTATCCATCAATGAAGCCGTGAATCACAATCCCCCATCGAATCAGTTTGTGGTGTCCATCCATGTGCCAAACTGAGTTTGGACGTGGAGAGTAATAGTCTCGTCGCTCAATTGTATGCTTTCGCAGAACTTGGCCGAGTCCATCAATGCGAAGGAGTGATTTGCGTACGCGCTCCTTCTGAACTTTGACACCATGGGTTCTGAGGAAACCTATGAGATATCGAAGTCCTGAGGAAGGTTTGGCCCGCTTGAAGTGTTTTGTCAGGATGTCCAGGTCCTGATCACTCAGGTCTGAATAGCGCTTGTAAACACCGTAATATTTGAGATAGTTCCGGAGTGTATTGCGATGAATCCCCAGACCGTTCGCCAGGGCCTGAAGGGTGATTCGACGGTGATCTGAGATGGCATCTGCGAGCCAAACCGGTTCAACGACCTTCCGGGGTCTTCCACGACCATTTCTTTCAATGCGGATTGGCACAATGTGTTTGAGCTTTCGGTTTTCTCTTTGCAGGAAGTGAGATAAAAAATGAAGACACAAAAACTCATGCTTACATCCCGTCTGCTACTGCAGCAGATCGCTCCAAATCCACCATGATTGCCCCTAAGACATTGGCACATTCCTCAATCCATATATGATCTCCAACCTCAGGTACCAAGGCATCCAAGATCGGAACCATTCTCTTCAAAATCTGGTCAGAGTGAACTCGAAGTCGGAGTGGATCTGCTTCCTCCTGGTGTAGCAAAGCTGAAGCCCGATCATAAGCAGATAGGATCATATCATGTGCCCGCAAAACTTCCGGAGACCATTGGAAATTCAAAGGGGTGTCTGGAAGTGCAGGAAATTGAGCTGGATGTACCATGGTCTTGCTTGGGGAGGATAATTGATATGTGAGTGACCGGCGCGAGGCAATTATTTGGTTTAGTTAGGTTGCAGTGCTTACACGTGATGCTACGCGTCTCAGATGAGCCCCCAAGCCTCCAGCATCTATATGTCGCGGCCGAAGTCTGAGCGTCACGAACACTTCTATTTCCCTGATGGTTCAGCTATTTTCAGCATGAATGTTGGTATCAATTCTCATTTGTTGTCCTCCGAGTCGGTGATTGACACATTACTACTTGCACAGATCATTCGGAAAGACGGAAATCCTGGCATAGTACTTTACAAACTGCATTCCAGCATGCTCGCCTCTCGTTCAGCCTTTTTTGCGACAATGTTCTCTCTGCCCCGAGGTGAAGCTGTTTCCTCCGACATCCGATCCGAAGGGACAGCCGATGATAATCCAATCGAGCTGTGTCCAAATATCGGTGAGGTTGACTTTGATAACCTACTATTCTACCTCTATAGAGGGCCTCCGTACGTTGTATTGCCCTTTTTCGATTTCTATTGTGCTATCCATGACGGACACGGTTTTTGCAGTGAACACCCTAAAACCAATGAATTCCTCGAGTCGGTCCTTGCGTTATCGACTTTCTTCGGGATAGAAGACGGAATTTCTCATGCAGTTGGTGAACTCACTCGGGCTGGCAATGATTTTCACCCTGCGCTCCAATTCCATCTTGCTCGACGCTATCGAGTCGACAAATGGATTGAGCCTGCATTTCGAAAGCTGGTCGAAATACCCATCCGGTCTCTCACCACGGAGCATGTCGACCAAATCGGTACCCAGGGATTTTTCCACCTTGTCCAGACCAAGGAAAAGATGCTCACAGTTCGACGGGAAATCGCTTTCCACATCCCTCCTACAGTCAATCACCCCGATTGCGACACTCCAGCGTCTTGTAGCCATGCCTGGGCCCGGGAGTGGTGCGAGAATGTCCCACGAATCATCCATCACCCCGATGCACCATCTGGTTGCGTCGACCTTCTACTTCAGCTTCGAGTTGCCGAGATCGACAACCTCTGCAAGGCATGCCAGGATCTGTCAGTTACGTGGTTGTGGGGAAAGGGGTGGGTGCAGCGAGAAGAAGAAAAAGTTGATGAGGCTATTGCCATATTGATGGCATTGCAAACAGGTGTCCCGGTTCGGGCGCATCTACATGATGAAGCTCATGTCGACGTCGGTGTTGGCCAAGTCTAGTATCTCATTATTTCGCAGATAGAAGTGTTTCTAGCATTCTTTGATTCTCGACGCGACAACTTCTGATTTTGACCACATTCCTTTACTACCTCGTTATCATCCTACCTAATGTCCTTCCTCCCTACCCTTGTCGTTCCTTCATATTCTCGATCTCTTCTATCTTAACCTTGACCCATCTTCGTCGAATATATAGTACAGTTCTTGGTTATTGCTACTTTACTTACTCTTTAATAAGAATCTTAATTTTTCTTGTAATGCCTGGGAGCGGCGGGCTTGAGAACATTGTGATGGCTCCGCCATACCAGTAGTCATACACTGTGTCACTACTCCTGCCACACACGATGCTATACAGATGCGCAGAGATGGCGTACGAAACGAGATGGGTGAGCATGAAATTGGTGCGACAAGCGCTCTCAGCGTTCCTGCCGACCTGTTCCCGGTCGGAAGCCTGACACGACCCACCTATCCCCTCGGTGGGATGCTAACACTGCTGTACATCCCTTAGTTCAACGAAATCCGAGCCGATTTGAGGGAGATACACTCACTTTTGGGTCTATTGATGACATAAGCACTCTCGGGGTCGCCGACGACGCGTTCGAGCTCGGAGGTGCCAGACGACCCCTCCAGCCTCGATAGGGGATGCGAGCACCACTTTCCATCCATTAGCTCAAGGAGATCCGCCAGGATTTGAGCAAAATACACTCACTTTTATGTGGGGGCTGATTGATGTAATCAGCGCTCTCGGCGTCCCTGACGATGTGTTCGGGGTCGGGGCCACCAAACGACCCGTTCCGCCTCGAGAGGGAATGATAATACCACTGTGAATCCGTTAGTTCGAGGAAATCCGCCAAGATTTGAGTGAGATACACTCACGTTTGTGTGGGGGCTGATTGATGTGATCAGCACTCTCAGCGTCCCCGACGACGTGTTCGGGGTCGGAGGCGCCAGACTACCCATTCAGCCTCGAGGGGGGATGATGACACCGCTGTGAATCTGTTAGCTCGAGGAAATCCGCCAAGATTTGAGTGAGATGCACTCACTTTTGTGTGGGGGCTGATTGATGTGATCAGCACTCTCGGCGTCCCCGACGACGTGTTCGGGGTCGGAGTCGCCAGACGACCCATTCAGCCTCGAGGGGGGATGATAACACCGCTGTGAATCTGTTAGCTCAAAGAAATCCGCCAAGATTTGAGTGAGATACACTCACTTTTGTGTGAGGGCTGATTGATGTGATCAGCACTCTCGGCGTTCCTGACGACGTGTTCGGGGTCGGAGGCGCCAAACGACCCCTCCAGCCTCGAGGGGGGATGCTAACACCGCTGTGAATCCATTAGCTCAAGGAAGTCCGGTCAGATTTGAGCGAAATACACTCACTTTTGTGTGGGGCCTGACCAGTACCATAAGTACTCTCGGCGTCCCCTACGACATGTTCGGGGTCTGAGGCGCGAAAAGACGTGGGAATCCTCTTGTAGGGATACTAAGACAGCTGTATACCCCTTACCTCGATGAAATCTGGCGAGATTTGAGCAAGGTACACTCACTTTTGTGTGGCAGCTGATTGATGCCATAAGCACTCTCAGTGTCCCCGACAACGTGTTCTCGGAGGCTCCAAGCTGGTTGATCTCAATTGCAGCAGGAAGATAGTATATGAATGAGAGCAATAGCGCCGCCAGAATGGTAGAAGACCCGCCATAGATTTGATTGTTAGATACAGTAGTGAGTACTAGATTGCACCAGGAGAGTCCCATATAGCTTGTATAGTGTCACACAAGCAGTAGTGCAGCAAGCCAAAAGTTTACACAGAAGAGACCTATCACATTAGTAGAATTGGGACGGGGATTGGTGAGCAGACAAGCGTGGATGGAGGAAGCGAAAGGAGGGGTGAGATTACTAAACTTATTGCCTTATTGGGATTAGCTCCGGTCCGTTCCAGCGCGCCAATGGCTCCATGCTAGATTGTGAGCTTCTGGAATATTGCTAATATTATCTCAACCATTCGAATAAAAAAAAGTTGCTGCACTCGAAAAAAAAAAAGTTGCGGGCCATGAAAAAAAAAGTTGCGGCAGAACACCTCCTGCCGCAACTATTTTTGTCACTCCCGAAAGGATGTAAAAGTTGCGGCATGGGCATCAAAAGGACAAAAAAGTTGCGGCAGGTCCATTTTTGGCAAAAAAAGTTGCGGCCGAATAAATGTGCACTTTGACCGCCATACTTCTCTCTCCTCAAAGTTGATTCTCAAACTGTCAAAGCTTGTTCCCCCTTCCTCCCCCCACCATCTTTCACTCTGCTTGGTGCCGTGTTAGCATTGCCTGTCTCCGTGGTTTGTACACTTTGCGGGTTCATACTCATATATTGTATGTTATTTAAATCACCGCATTGCAATATTATTGTTTTCTATATTTCCTTGAGTACGCGATTAGTTTCGGAATTTATATTGCCAGCTGAGCATCTTGCAAGATGTTGGCGACGTTGGGAAGGGCATATATACCACCCAAACCATTGCAAAGGCTGGCAACCTGATGTAGATCACCTGGCTCGGTGACCATCACAAGGCGCTGTGGATCTCTTATAAGGCTCGGTGAAGCCTTGTGACGTTTGGGAGCTTTACGTGCCTTCCAAGGCCTTATTTGGCCTTGCATGTTTCTCCCCCTTTTGGTGATGTAACCGGCCCTTGGTCGCCGGTTTGAATGCCGGTAAGCCTGATCAATTTGACCTGATTGTATCGAGAAATAGTCCTCCACGTGACTATTTTGTGGATCAAAAGGGAACGGGCCGGAAAATTAGACATCAGAATCACCGCCCCGGGACAACTTTCGGAGGGAAAGGTGGAGATATAATAATGGCGGGTTACTGATGGCGGTGGACAGATACTGATACTGATATTGACCGGAGTTTGAATTCTGGTCCGGTTGTCCCGCTGTCACCCGTGGGCGAGACCGCTGACTTCCTCATCATCGTTCCCTGCCGTACCATCGCGTCGCGCGTCGCGCGTCGCGTCTCGCTCGGGCGCCTACTACCTACTGAATACTCTCTCCTTCTTACCTTCAAACTGTTTTTATACCTTCCACACCTCTCCTCTTGCTTCAGTTGCTGCGCAAGGACACTACAAATTGTGATCAGACTCTGAGCGCATTCTTGAGGCACAGATCCTCGGGCCTGGAGGATTCAAATCTCACTAAATCAGGTAGTTTTATCGAATACTTGACTGTTTGACAAAAGCTCAGTCGAGTCTGAGGTGCCTGAATGGAAGTGGATCCTTTCTTACATGATCACGGGCAAGAAGAATTGGGACGGCGCCAGGAATTCAGAAGCGGGAGCGGATTTGAAGGCATAATACATGGGGAAAATAATGCTTCTTCAAGGTGTGTATGTATGTAATCCATGCTTTACCCGGTGCATAACTAATTAAGTACTATCTCCGACCAGGTAGTCGGCCACCTTAGGTTTTATCGGCAATTAGCGGATGTGTTCTTCGAGTTTCCCGGGGTTGTGGGTCTGGTATCGAAGGCACACATCCTAAGATTCGTTTGAGGAACCATGGCTGAATTTAGGTGGCGTCCCAGTGCTTCGGCGGATTTCTTTCTATCGGCATGCACCAAAAGGGGGTAAAACACGGTAGTCGGCCACCTCACTGAATGAGCCACTGAGCGATAAGGTGGCAATAAATTGTGTCCAGGTTTGAAGAACAGGTATGAATGAAGGATTATGAACAGTTGGTGCGTAAATAAAAGCTACAGGAAGGGTATGAAACTATGTTTGGAACGGGGGGGAGTCTGCCATCCTGGCAGGTGCCAACAACCCGAGCACCTAGTTAGAGATAATGGCGGTAGGAGCTAAAGCTATGCAACAGTTAGACTAATAGGATGTATGTAGACATACCTGGCACACGACTTCAATCTCTAGATGCCGGCAACTCCTGCAAAGATCTCGAACTCCTGTGACACTAAAAATCGGTGGTTTGGGGTAATGGCGCGTGCCGAGATGAAACATAAATAGGTAAAAATCAGATGGACATCGGAGGATGAGGAATGATCCATAAAGAAGGCCCATGCCAGGTGCCACACTCATAAAGTGAATGGTTCCCAAGCTATGGGGGGGGAATATATTATACTCGCGTGGTCCAAGTGCCTGAACAACGAGTTTACGGAAGACAAATAAGTAGTACTGTAGAGGTGGCTATCTCTACATATACCTACAAAAAGTCAACCGACCACACACCCATTCCAGGGGTTAGATCATGCAAGACGCTGGCATTCCATGGACTGGGCGGCCGTTTGAATGGCAGGACACTCAGTTAGAACCCTGTGGGACCTGACCTATGTATCTGATCCTGGAACCTGGGCCCAGGTTCCCTTCTTTAAGGCACGAATCGCCTTAAAGAATTCCGAAAACAGGGCGAAAACGGCGGAATTTGGCACTTGAGGCGAAAAAACCCGGATTTCAGCACGAAATCGCCAGAACCTGGGAATTTTGGCGGAACCTGGGGAATGGAGTTGATCTGGTGCGGTTTCTGAAATTCTTTAAGGCCCTTTGCGCGTTAAAGAAGACCTTGGATGCGAAAAACAGGATTTCAGCACAAAATCAACGGAACCGGGGAAATTTGGCAGAACCCGGGAAATAGGGTAGATCTGGTCTGGTTTGGGAAATTCTTTAAGGCCCTGTGCACGTTAAAGAAGACCTGGATTAACTGCCTGAATTCAGTGGATTCAGAGGATTTGCCACCTTCAATGTGCAATTTAGGGTCAGAATGCTCTGGATCTTACCCTAAATCACAGTTAGGGTGGAATTTGTATGAATTCTGCCCTAAACCTTCAATGTGAAATTTAGAGTTATAATCCTCTGAATCTTGCCCTAAATTTTTAGGGCAGGATTCAGACGATTTGGAACCTAAATCTTCATCTGTCATTTAGGGCCCAAATGCTCTGAATCCTACCCTAAAATTTTTAGGGCAGGATTCAGAGGATTCTAACCCTAAATTACACATTGAAGGTTTAGGGTGGAATTCATACAAATTCTACCCTAACTGCCATTTAGGGTAGGATTCATACACAGTTTAAAGTTGTACTTCAACGTGGAGGCAGCATTTGAGCATCATGAATTGTAAAGACCGAGTATCAACTTACTTTCTGATGCAAGCTTCTTTAAGCTTGCAGCTGCCTTAAAGAAGTTGTCAGACTGAGGAGAACACACATATCATGTTAGTTGCTTTGGAAGACAGCTGGATGGTGATTTCACCTGATAAATTGAGAGAAGAATTCCTTTGTTAAAAATGATGCCACAGTGGACCATTTAATCTGAATTCTTTAACGTCACGGCCTGCTTAAAGAATTCTCTCTCAGGTAAATCCCAACCTTTTGAACATGGGATGGAAACTTGAGAATGATCCAAAGGCCAAGATCACCCAGTATGTGAGCTTGCATCAGTTCTTTAAGGAGTCAACCTTGTCAAAGAATGTACGCACTTTGGTTACACAAAGGAATTCTTTAATAAGGTCGACTGCTTAAAAAATTGATGCAAGCCCACGTACTGGGTAGAAGTGGCCTTTGGATCATTCTCAAGTTTCCATCTCATGTTCAAGAGGTTGGGATTTTCCTGAGAGAGAATTCTTTAAGCAGGCCGTGACGTTAAAGAATTCAGATTAAATGGTCCACCGTGGCATCATTTTTACCTTGTTTCTCCAGTTTGGGCATCTACAAATCTGTGAGACAATAAATTAAAACAATAGATAGAAATGCACCTCTTCCATGGCTGTCTTACAGCTTCTGTAACACAGAGCCCATGTTAAAGAAGGCAGACATACCGCATAATTGGGGCTTTCTTTTATTTGGATTCAGCATCCATTCATAACAAAGGCAAGCAGAGGTAGACTAACCTTCACCATGGTAGGAAGGACGGTGTTGACAGCAAAGTGGGAGTAAAGAAGGACAGTGGCAGATGGCGGCCATTATATATGGCCTTCCACTGGATCTAGGGTCGCTGCCTGCTTAGATAAGGCTGTGTCAGATCGGCGATCAAGGAACGGGATCAACAGCAAGGAAAAGAGGAACCTCCCCAACACCGTTGTGATCCACAAGTAAAATGGGCTGCAATCTACACCAGCTTTAAATGGTATATGATAACTTCAGCTGAAGAAACTTGCGGTGCTCAGAGAAGAGTGTGTGGCAGGTGACCGATCATTTCCCAAAGCGGAAACGGCAAATCCCGACGCTGTTCGGAACAAGTTCTATAAAAAAAACTCAGCGGGCAAAGGCTCCATGGACGAGAATTAAAGAAAAAAGGTTCTGTCACACAATGTATTCCAAAAGCTTATGCCCATCAAGTACAAGTGAGCTGCTTCTGTAAGTGAAGTGGAAGGTTAAAGAAGATCTTTGACAACCGACGGAAATGGAGAGTATCCCAATGGGGTTGAGACCCGCATATATAAAGGGCCACCCTCTATCCCTCCCCCTCCTCCCCTTCTTTACCGCTCCCATGTCCTCCCCAGAGTGTGGCTTATGTAATCAAACACACGCACCCCATGTGGCGTGTGCACAGGAGGTCTGTGTTCCTTGTTTCGTCAGCTTCTTTAACGCTGACGGCTCCTTAAAGAATCTGGGGGATCCTACTTTTGAGCTGGTTTCATGGGGCATTACCACCACCCCGCTTCTGCGCTCTGTCGGCCTCGCCATCAACAGAGAAATAAAGCTTTTTGTGTGCCTCCAGTGCGAAAATGCACAAACGGCAGACAGTGTTTTGGGCCATATTTTGTCACACAATGCTGGCCGACTTCAGCCAAATGTTAAACAAGAAATTCTGGACATAACCACCGGTGCCAATATAGTGTCGGCGTATCCAACTTGGGCATCTGAGCTGTCCACTGAACCTAGGCCTCAAATCACAGGAATCCGGCTCAAAACAGGCTTGTCTGGATGCACTGACTGTGGGTACACAGCCAACTTGAAGAAAGTCCAGGATCATCTGAAGAAACCGGGTCATCCGCTTTCGGGGAAGCCCCCGCTCACGGACTTGATGGCACAAGTGTTGAACAGCGGTACTACGAGAGTCAACATCCGTGTCGTTCCAAGGCCTGAAGAGGAGGTCTCAGATGTCCCAGTTTTGGATTTCATAGCTCGCTTCAAAAGCTTTGAATGGCGCGATCATCGCCCGGCTGAAATCCCCAACACTCGCATGATCAGTCCATGGCTGATGCGAACACGCTGGCACGAACATATCCTGCCGTACCGACCACACTCGGCCGAGTTGCGAGAGTTTGTTGCAATCCCAACCTCACACGATCCCTTGGCAGCACTCCATGAATCGGTCACTCAGTACTTTTCTTGGGCGACTGCTCTGATCGATGGCACAGACGAGCTGGTGCTTCAGAAGCTGAACTCTAAAAATCCCGACAAAGAGTGAGTTTTCCCTCTTCTTTAAGAGAGTGACTCCCTTAAAGAATTCCACAGTGGTATCAACAACACTCCTCTACACGCACACCACCAAAAGGATACCTTGAGAGGTTATGCACTTGTAATCTCCCATTTTCTTGCTGGCCTTCTCCGCACATCACTGCATTACAAGTTTCCAACATTGATGGAACTTGAGCATGCACTCACTGTGTTTCTTGCAGTGGGATTGGAAGTGGACAAGCAACCAGCGCTGCACTCGGGGCTAATGGCATTGTGGAAAACACAGTGGCCTGCCTCACCGGAGTGCCACTTTCCCGATCCCACCATGTGCTTCCTCACGCTCTTCTCCTTCAAAGAGTCAGGGACGTTTGCAGACCCGACGGAAACGACAGGGCCAATTGCACGGCTTTGTCGTGGGATACAGCTGGTGATGCTGAAGGAGATTCACCGGCTCGTGGATTCGGGCGAGTGTCCAACCCAGATGGCAGCATTTGATCTTGTCCGTCCTTTCATTGTCGAAAAGGAGATGTCAACTTTCAATTCCTTGATGAGCTTGCAGCACTATGCATCTGCTCTGGCATTTCAAACCATGTCGTATCCCAACATCTGGTGGGTGGATCGGGAGAACTGGACAGAGCTTCTGTACAAAGGTAATCACATCACCCTAGTGCAGCTCGGCCAAATCTTCACTGAGTTGGAGGTGAAAATCATTGACTTGTGGGAAAACAAGGTCATGCTAGGACTTGGGCTGAATGTCAAGTGGTGTACTCGCCGAAAATCTGGGCAACACCGATACTGGCTACTCTTTCCTCCACGACGTATCCAACCCATTCCACACTCTCAAGTATGCATTTGCCGATGCGTTGCTAGCCCGGCCGGACATTATGGCAAAGTTTGTCACAGTGGACTCTGCTGGAAACGAACGTCCGAATATGGTGTTCTGTAGGCAGTGGCTGATGGGCCTCGCAGAGTTGGAAGGCTTGGTCATGCTTGACACGGACATGATCAGCGGGGGGCCGGCGAGAGGCACCGAGCTGGCTGCGATGCTTGCAAAGAACGGCGAGCTCCGTGGACGCAATCTGCGGGCGCTCGGCCGGTTTCTGTCCATCGTCAAAAAGTCCTCCGGGTGCTTCATATGCGCTGCCACTGTGATCCGGTTCGTGGACGACGAATACTCCCATCCAATCGATAGACTCGCTGCCGTTGTCGCGCTGGATCCCAAGAGTACAGCTCCGCTGGACGATTTGTATACTCAGATCCTCTCTGTCGTGCCACATGAACTCCAGTAGCTCCGTATTTTTCATCAATCTGGCAAGGAACACTGCAACATGGGGTGGGCATGGATCCGGAAGAAATTGACGGGTTGTGGAAACTCCGTCCAGGGAGATGTCGCCTGATATTGCGCGGCTACCTGCATTATATAAAAAATCAGAGGCTCTGGCTGTAAACGGGATAGCACCGGGAGAATCTTGGGCGGAATGGGTTCAGATTTAGAGGGTGGAACGGGGGGTTCGCATGTACCTGCTTGCCCGAGATCGGGTCGGTGCGGGCCGTGGTTCCCTCCAAATGAGCGTGTATGCTGTCTTTTGCTGCGCCGTTCCGGAGGTTCAGAACGGGTGGCTATGTCCTGGCTTAGCCGCCGGTGGCTCTAGCTATTTTTCTTTCTTTCTTAAATTCTGAAATGAAAAGCGAGAGAGAAAGAAAACTGTAGCTGTCTGATGCCGTGTTTAAAAAAAAATCTGCGTCGTTGCGAGGTGCGCTAAGGAACAGTGTTGGGAGACGGCGTCAATTGGTGTCGATTGGATGGCACTGGGTGCCACGGACCTACCAAACGATTCAGGATGCTACTAGGCCTTTTTTGGCTTAAATAAGGGGTGGAAAAGGACGCCTTTTCTCGGATTATATTCTTAGGCCGTTAGCACCTTCTTCTCGAAACACGCCGACCCTCGTGACTTTGAGATGCAGAAGCTCTATTTCCACGACATGGTTAATCACCATAGCAGGACCACAGCCGATGCTCGATACCAACTCGACACTGATGCTCCTCCCGGAATTTCCCCGCAGCACGTCGTTGGCTGTATCAAACATTTGATACGATGGCACGAGATGATCGGGATCGATCAAGAGCATCCATTGACGGTGAGGGCAGTTGGACAGGACGCTAAATCTCCATGAGCAAGCGCGTGCCCTTCTACTGGATCAACAGAACAAGAGAACGGCAAGTGCACCATCTTTATGCGTCTATCATTCGCTGATCGTACTCAAGGAGATCCTACAATGTCCGCCATCGACCCTCGCACGCTCGTCAAAAACATCGTCTCCATCCTCGAGCTTCGACTAGAGCGTATTATGTGCGACACCCTCGAATTCAACTTTAAGAAAATGCAGGCGGCTTTCCTTCCTGCCGAACCCGCACCGGAGTACACTCAGGACCAGGTGCGGCCCATCTCGGACATCAAACCGCACGCCTCGCGTCTCCGCGAGCTCAAGAAATTTATCGGCAACAAGGGCGAATTTCGGCACCCAGAGCAGGCCGTTTTCGTAGAGAAGATGATCCTCCGCGATGGCCATATCCTGCTCGTTCTATCTTGCATTATATAATAAGCCAGAGGGTCTGGCCGTAAACGGGATGGCACCGGGTGGATCTTGGTCGGAATGGCTTCCGATTTGGGGCGTGGGTTGGGGGTCAGACGTGCTTGCCCTGGGTGGCTGGCCCGGGGGTACGGCCCAGCCACCATTTTGTGGTACAAAATGGCTGAACAACTTACTAGGTACGTTTCCAGTACCTCAAGGTACCCGATTAGGCAACGGTCTAAAGTGAGATTAAGGTAACTCGGATCCACCTTGCGCACTAATTCAGCCTCGGTGCTTTTGTACTGCTACTGCGCCAATAAATGCTGGCTGCCGATTCCGTCTGCAGTGCTTCGTGAATGCCTTAGCAGGAAGCTCGGGTGAAACAAGAACAGTAATCTCAAGGGAGGAGGAACCAAGTCGGGACTCGGAAATCGGACTCCAGCTCGGTCTCACATGAATACAGAGGCGCAAGACGAGAATACTCCTTACTACTTGGTTCGAGCCGTAGGTTTTTGTTGAATAGAGTTCACTGCGAAGAAAACGCCGCGAGTGATATAAAATGGTAGGATTGTATTATCCAACTTAATGTCTGCTCGTTCTCTTAATATACAACGTTACTCCAGATCACCTTCCAGACTCTCGTCCAGAAACAGTTCCACATGCTCTACCGATGTGCTCACCGTAATGAAACCCCGATCCGCCATTCTGCCAGGCTCACCAGCCTCGCTCCAAAATACATTCCCCCGCAAGTGTGCTCCCCGCTCGGTGGGCTCACGCGTCACCGTCCGGAGGCGGCCCAACCCTAGCGGATCCTCGACATCAGGGTTCTCCTCCACGGACGCCTCGCCAGGGGACTTCGTGTACAGTTCGTACGCGCCCTCGCACCCAGAGTCGAGGTGAAGCGCGGCCCTCGCCGCACACGTGGATGCAGAGAGGCGGAGGACACTCGTCTGCGCAGCGTTGTTATGCTGGTAGATGGTGATCTCGAGTGGCGTGAAGGTGGTGTGAATTTCCGCGCTGAGGACGGTGTTGTTGGCGAGGAGCAGGAGTGCATTAATTTTCCTGAGAAGATTCTCTATAATTTCAAGCTGCGGAAATTCAAGTAAATTTGTTCTCACCCATTTGAAGTTCTGAGGACAACGCGAGGGCCACTAGGGCGATCCTCGTCAGGCCACAAGCAGTGAACTGCCCAGTTTCAATCTAACTGCCCACGGCACTGCGCAGCCCGTTCGCAACTGCAGTTACATAATGTAAATGCACAGTACAAATCTTTGGCCTCGTCAGCTATTGGTCTCCCCCTCAATGGTCTCAACATGGTTTGGTCCTGTGGTTGGTGTCGCCTATCTTATCAATGCAATTGCTCGGAGAAAGGATAATTGTTTTTGAGAAAGCCATTTGACCGGCTGCGAGTGTAATACCAAATAATATGTATGGTCTGGATCATGACCATGGAAGCCTGGTATACGAAAGAAATTTTATGAAGCTGAACTCATGCCTTCTACTGATCTGACGAAACCAATATCGAGATACCAGTATCAAACATGGCTGACTGCCTTTGATTGACTCAACTCAAGTGTGCACCCACAGTTGAGTCAACCTGGAGCTTTTAAACACAGTTTCAAATTTGGTCAAAAATCACCAGACTCGTATTGCCATGCGCCAGCACTGGCCTCAAAGCCCACGTTAGTGCGGCGTCTGTCCCTTCCGCTTGCGAATCAGATGTCATTGAGCCGTGTCTACCCGGCGTATCCGCGCACCGGGGCATGTCACGAGCGGCCTGGGAGTAATAATCGCGGGGTGGTGAGTCTTGTAGATTGGATCCTGGTGCCGGTGCGTCGAGGTCGAAAGTGGGCGACATGTGGGTCTTTGTTTGGCTGCGGCGTCCGAAGGAAGCGGCCCTCTTTTTTCCGACTTCTATCTCGATTTCACCTCCGTATGCCCGCGACCTGCACGGAGACGAACGCGGGCGCCTTGAGGCGCCCGCGTGTGTAACGGGTCCTTCCGTAACTTGCGCTCCCGCGCCTTGTCCGCGCCGTCATATCAAAACAGCATCTCTTTGCGTCAAGCAGACCTCTGCCGCCGCTCCTGATTCTGTGACTTCTGCATCGAGGGTCACAATTGCTGGCCGACTTCGGGAGTCAGTAGACGCATAAATCTCACAAAGCAACTCTCACAAAGCCACTTCTCCGGCCTTGAATTTTCCGTCGGTAGTGATGTTCAGGGCCCGGCCTCAAGCCCTAAGCCGGGCCCTGTTAAGCCCAAGCCAGGCCGGGCCCAACACACGTCCTGAGCGGGCCCAGGGCTCGGGCTTGAAAGTCTGCAAGCCCGAAGCCCGGGCTTGAGGCCCTGGCTTAGTACCTGCTGGAGAGGTAGCTTGAATCTTGAATTGTGCACTGGCAAGGCTGAAATTCAGATTTGCATGATTGTGAAGGACGCACACTGTATGAGGCTAATTATAGGTGAACTCAATATGTTTTACGAGCCTGGAAAAGTTCAACTCGAAAGTCCGAATCCGGAAATTGTTGATGGTATGGTTCAAATGTTCGAAAATGAGCTCAGCGAGCAGTCCCTCATATACCACATGGCACTCACAACATTTGAAGGCCCTCTGCCTATAACTAAGGTGTACTTCATACCAATTTTCTCTGGCCTGTCTGAGGCCCTGTCTGAGGGCTTGGGCTCGGGCTTGAATAATCTGAAGCCCAGGCCTTGTTAAGCCAGGCCCAAGCCCGGGGTTTCAGGCCAGGCCGGGCCTTGAACATCACTATCCGTCGGGGACTCCTTTGCGCGCTGGGCCGGGTCTCACATAAGCGATAAAATTCTAACCGCTGGTGCTGCTTCTGACGAACCTGTGAATGCGACCAGTTAACCAGAGACATTGAACAGAAGATGCAGGCTGCACACTCGAAGGACGTGGATGTGAATCTCAACCCAATATGCCCAAGCAACATCAGGCAGAATAGCGCGGAGCCAGTCCTGGAGTCTGTCTTTCTTCCCACAATCCTAGCCCTTTCTTTCTTCAAATTCAAGTCCGCCCCGGCAATCTCAGCAATCGCTTTCTTGCTTTCTGTCCTTCCATTGTGTGACATCACCTGAACCAACCGCGTTCCCCCACCGTTTCGCTATACCCGCTGCCCGCCGGCACTCCAGGACTTGAACATCCACATCGATCTTCACCCACCGACTCGACCCGAACCGCACCCACATTATTCGCTGACTTTCTCTCTCCCTCGTCATTCTCCAACTTGATCTGCTCTCGTTATCCTTCGACTATCTCTGCACTCGTCGTTTTTCCACTTTACGTATCTGACTCCGGGCCAGGTCTATGATACGAGTGCGCCTGGACACCCACACCTCTCCGCCGCATTGGCACCTCTGCGCTAAATGCTCATCTCGACAACCAGTGACAGCACAGCATGCGCTTCTCATCGTAACACTCCTTACCGAATCTAATCAATCCTGATCCCAGACGAAGTACACTAGATCGATTGATTAATATCTGACTAACACAAACACTATCACAAAAAAGGTAGACATAGTATTGTATCTGAGTAGCTAATTAGATTCCCATGTGAATGAACGGTATCCAACGCTCATAAGGAACCTTTTTTGCCTTCAATTCTTTCACGGCGAACTGCAATGCCTCAGCTGCATCACTCGCCTGAGGCTGTTGTCCCTCTCGAAACAAGTGAGAGTACACAATCTTTGCCACCAGTGGTCCATCTGAATCATTCATAGACCACATTGTTCCAATCACACTTCGGAATCCAGCTGCAATGAATCCTCCGCCCAAATGGAAGGATTCATTTACCAGTCGAGCATCGCCCTTGGCTGTTTGGCATGCAGCAAGGAATACAAATTCTGGATCTGGCAGAGGCATTCTAAGGATAGTTTCCATTTCTAGGTTCCCTCCATACAGCAGAAGGCGGCTTTTGGCTGGCTCAACAAAATCTTGTGTTCCATGACATGCTAGGTGAACCCAAGAGCAATGCTGTAATTGAAGCTTTACAGCATCCACTGTAGCATACTCTCCTTCAAGAGACTCAATGGGGTTGTTTTTGATAATTGAGAGGATGTTTGTGACCTCCTTTCCCACCCCTGGAAGATAGTTTTCTCCTCCACCCGTGTGTGTCACTCCCACAATCCCGACTTTAGGTGCAGCAGATGATTTCTTGCTATAGGCATCTAGCAAGGATCCCAGGGTTGCTGTATATGAATGGATGAATGAATCAGCAGGAGCACAGGCATGCAGAGGTAGCCGTGTGAATGCCCCAGTTGGTAACCACCACAACCTGCCATTTGTGATTCCATGCTAATAAAAAATGTCAGGGAATGAATCCTGAGATATACAGTTTCACTCACTGTATTCAGAACGACATAGACTGGGGAAACAATATGCATCCAGAGCCAGGCTAGCATATCCTTGAAAGGTGTTTTGGATGTACCCTCACGCTCGCCAAAGAGTCTGGTCGATGCTGCTTCTCCTCGGGTTCTACTGCAGTTACCAAGCACAATTTTAAGTGTAGCCTGTTGGGCTTGTAGCAGACCAAGGGTTACAGTTGGAAGTGACACATGCACAGGATCAGAAGTTGGGTTCACAATTATAATTCCATCACAATGATCGTGGTGACTGTTCAGGATAACAACAGGCCCTCCTTGGGATGATTGGCGAAGTGCCTTGTATGGCTTTGGGAGCAGGAAGGATTCAAAGCCCAACTGGTGGCAAATCTCCTTCAGTAGGTCTTGCCGTTTAACGGCAACATCTTCAAGATCCGAAGATTTGCCACTGTAGAGATCAGAAGAGAGCATTTTTAATTTGTTTGCTTGATCAAGAGGAAGTTCATCCAGCTCTGTCCTCAACTGGAGCATCTGCTGGAATGTAAGACCTAGTCCTTGTTCCAAAATTTCTACTGCAGACATGAGATTAGAGAAATCAATACAGGCTTTTGCAGCTGCTGAAGTAGCTCGTCCAATATTGAGTCGCTGAATGGCTTCATGCTGTACAGACAGGATATTACCAACCCAAAGAATCTCAGGCAGCAGCCTGAAGGCATTTGCGTAGGCAGTTATACAATTTGCTGACTTGTACTCCTCTGAAAAGGAGGCCCAGTTGAGGGCAGAATGCCAAGATCTTTCTGGGTTTGAAGTGTTTGAAGTGGGTAATTTGAAGGAATCAGTGTAATGAGTGTGGACACATTGCAGATCATCTACTCGGTGGAACTTCCTATATCGTTCCTCAAAGGATGCGGCGAGGCTCTGCAGACGATCTGCTCTATCTGGGTGCCTCTCTGGTGTGAGCTCGACTGCTTCTTGTTTTGTCTGCAATGCAGCCTCCAGATCATTCAGGTCTCCCAACCTATGGTATCGATCTGTGAAAGATATAGAAAGGCCATGTAGATAGCGTGCTCTATCAGGGTGCCCTTCTGGGGTGAGATCCACTGCTTCTTGGTTCCGTTGCAATGCAGCCTCAAGGTCATCAAGAGCTCCCAGCCTCCGGTAGCGATCTGTAATTGACAAGGCAAGGCTTTGCAGACGGCTTGCTTTACTTGGATGCCCTTCCAGGGTGAGCTCCACTGCTTCTCGAAATTTTGTTAGTGCAGCCTCAAGGTCATCCAGGTGTCCCAGTCTCTGGTAATGATTCCCAAGCGACTCTGCCAAGCTTTGCAGATGAAATGCTCTATTCCGATGCCTTTCTGGTGTAAGGTCCACTGCTTCTTGATATTTTCTGAGTGCAACTTCAAGGTCATTCAGGTTTCCCAGCCTGCGATATCTATCCATGAAAGATACAGCAAGGCTTGACAACCGATCTGCTCTATCTGGGTGCCCATTTGGGGTGAGGTCCACTGCTTCTTGGTTCCTCTGCACGGCAGTCTGCAGATCCTTTAGGTCTCCCAGCCTGCGGTATCGAGCTGAGAAGGACACCGCAAGGCGGCGTAGACGATTTGGTTTATCTGGGTGCCCTTCTGGGGTGAGCTCCACTGCTTCTTGGCTCCGCTGCAATGCAGTCTCAAGGTCATCAAGATTTCCCAGCCTCTGGTATCGATCTGTGAAGGATATGACAATGCTGCTTAGACGACCTGCTCTATCTGGATGCCCTTCTGGGGTCAGCTCCAGTGCTGCTTGATACTTTTTTAGTGCAGCATCCAGATCATCGAGATCTCCCAGCCTATGGTATCGATCTGTGAAGGCTACAGCAAGGCGTTGCAGATAACCTGCTTTATCAGGGTGCCCATCTGGGGTGAGTTTCACTGCTTCTTGATACTTTTTCAGTGCAGCCTCAAGGTCATCCAGGTTTCCCAACCTCTGGTATCGATTTCCAAAAGCTGCTGCGAGGTTTTGCAAACCCTCTGTTCTATCTGTGTGCCCTTCTGGAATAAGGTCCACTGCTTCTTGATATTTTGCCAGTGCAGCCTCAAGGTCATTCAGGTTTCCTAGCCGCAGGTATAGATTTCCGAAGGAAGCTGCTAAACTCTGCAGACAATGCACTCTATCTGGATGCCCTTCTGGGGTGAGCTCCACTGCTGCTTGGTTCAGCCGCAATGCAGCCTGGAGATCATCCAGATCTCCCAGCCTCTGGTATCGATCTGTGAAGGACACAGCAAGGCTTTTCAGACGACCTGGTCTACTTGGATGCCTTTCTGGGGTGAGCTCCACTGCTGTTTGGTCCAGCTGCAATGCAGTCTGAAGATCATTTAGGTCTCCCAGCCTCTGATATCGAGCTGAGATGGACACAGAAAGGCTTTGAAGGCGACCTGCCCTACTCGGGTCCCCTTTTGGTGTAAGGTCCACTGCTTCTTGTTTCCTCTGCAATGCAACCTGCAGATCATTAAGGTCTCCCAGCCTTTCATATCGATCTGAGAAGGAAACAGCAAGGCTTTGTAGAAGACCTGCCCTACTTGGGTCTCCTTCTGGAGTAAGGTCCACCGCTTCTTGTTTTCTGTGCAAAGCAGCCTGCAGGTCATTTATGTCTCCCAGCCTTAGGTATCGATCTCTGAAGGATGCAGCAAGGCTTTGCAGATGAGCTGCTTTACTTGGGTCCCCTTCTGGTGTAAGATCCACTGCTTCTTGGTTTCTCTGCAATGCAAGCTGCAGATCATTTAGGTCTCCCAGCCTTTGGTATCGATCTCTGAAGGACACAGCAAGGTCTTGTAGATAACCTGCCCTACTTGGGTGCCCTTCTGGTACAAGGTCTACTGTTTGTTGGTTTGTCTGCAATGCAGCCTGCAGGTCATTTAGGTCTCCAAGCCTTTGGTATCGATCTCTGAAGGAGACAGCAAGTGTTCGCAGATGAGCTGCCCTATCTGGATGTCCTTTTGGGGTGAGGTCGACTGCTTGTTGCAATGCCTTTACTGCAGCCCCGAGGTCAGACAGATCTCCCTGCTCTCTATATCGCTTCAGCAAAGTTATTCCTAGCTTTTGGAGATCACTTGGTGTCTGTTCTTGGTTTCCCACATCTGGAGCCTGGAATTCAAAATCAGGACTCATTCACAATGTATGCATTCTATATACTCACAGAAATCTGAACACCGGATCTATTCTCATTTGAGACAGATGCAGAAACATCATCAGTAGAAGAACTCTGTCTCGAATTAGTGTGGTTCGAGTCATAGAAAGATCGACAGCTCTTACGGTTTGGGCGGACATATTTAGAATCTGGGCAAATAGGAAGCATTCTCCTCGGCCTTATATACAAACATTTAGGCGCCGGGTAAACATCTGGCTATTTAAAGACCTGTCAAACTGACCGGCTTGGCCGGCAGCCTCGGAGCAAGCCCTTATTTCACTTAATGCCTCTCAAACACACGTAGAATCAGCAACGGTGACAGATCAAAATGATTTTCTTTAAATTGGCTAGTGACGTTGGATACACAACCAGCTGTCCGCAAATAGAATACCTATTTATTTAAAGACCTATCAACTGTCACCGATGGCTCGCAACTGCGGATGGACGGCTGGGGCTCCAGCCCTTACTTGTCTTCTTCTTCTTGGGATTATAAGACTTGGTCTGCAGACCCCTTCCGAGCTCATTTGCTGGTGTTTTTGGTCTATTGGATTACCAATCGATGCCAACCAGTGTGGCCATCCGGCACACTTTTCAAGCAGATTTTTGCTCGCTGGACTGAACTTGTCTGTGCCCTTGTGCACTAATCACTGCATTCCGTGGGGTCGTAGGCACAGGGTCTGCCTACCCCTGTAGGCAGAGGTAGACCGACCTCGCTGGTAAATCAACCATGTCAGCTCTGTTTCTGGTCCAACACCCATTAAAACATCCGCGGTGCAATCACTGAACGTGGGATTGTGGTTATATTTAGTGCCACAGCCCACAGCTGTCAATTTTCGGCGCACTCAGCCAACTTACGGCAATCGACGCGGCATGTCCCGGGTGTCAGGCAGAGCGATCAATTAATAAAAATAGGCTACGTGGGAACATGGCAACTGGTGCGAAGCAATATTAGCTACGTGGGAACACGGCAACAGCAACACAACGCACGGGGACCAAGATAGGGGGGCCTGGGTAGACCTAGGTAGGCAGACGGTAGGCCAAGGTAGGCCCAATTTGGCCTACATGCCGTAGGCGGGGTCTGCCTACTGGGGTCGGCCGACATAGACCGACGTCGACTCACGTAGACCGGCCTTGCCTACTGGGACTCGGAATGCAGTGAATATGAGAAGACAAAGGCTTCGCACCATGTTATTGTTATAAGACACTTGGAGCGGCTTAGGGCGCAGCGTGTTTTTTTCTTTCTTTCTTTGTACGTTTTCACGAGACTTGCATTTGCACTGGATGAACATTTCGATTTTTCCAGCAATATTTTCAGTGAAAAATGTCGTTTCAGACATTTTTCCACTACAAAACCAGGTGAAAAATTTACAGCTCTTTGCAGAGTTAATGGCACTCGTCAAAAATTTTATAATAAGAACAGATTACATAAATACAACATTTGATGTTCCACTTTGCCGTCGACGCCCAGCGCTCAATTCCCGACGAAATTACTTGATTGTAGGTCTGTTGGAAAGGCCTTCATGAGCTCTTTCTTCTTGTACCCTACTCCACTGGTAATTTTGAAAATAAGGAAATCAACTCAATATTTGCACAGACTTGCACTCACTCAATGCAAATTTTGAGCACACCAAATTTTGAGTATAACGCATGGTGTGGGGTCCTGGCTGAAAGGGCTCATGAAGGCCTTTTGAACACACCTAAAATCAAGTTGATCTGATCAGAAATGCGCGCTCTTATTATAAAAAATTGATGAGTGCCATTAGGGACAGTCAGAGTCACTGTGGAACACCAAAGCCGTGAAATTCACCGGATTTTTCATTGCTAAAACAAGGGATTTTCACACTGAAAGCACCATGAATTTCACGTTGTCAAAGAGAATTTCACTGGCAAAACAGGTGAAAATTTTCACGTACAAAATGAAACTTTTCACCCCAATATTTTTACCTGCTTTCGTCGTGAAATTCACGTCTTTCCCAGGTGAAAATTAAGTCAGTTTTTGTAAAAAAGATATCTCCCTTCCTTCCTAAGGAAGCCAGATGCCCTCAACCTGAGGGACTACTACATCACAGACCCTAACTACGCCTTAGTATTACAGCCACTAACCTACTATGGACTCAAAACTTATTTGGACATACATATTTATAGCAATAAAATCTCCAGTACTGATGACCAGAGTTATGTACCTTGCTCTGAGCATGGGAAGGACTACGTGAAAAAAGTGTTTCACTCTCTTTTGGGGTGAAACAGGTTTTTCACCTACTTGCCTCATCTAGGGCAACAGATTCACTGTGTTTTCACTGTGTATGTGAATATTTGCTTTCACTCATTATCTAAGTGACAAGCAAAGTTCACGGAGTTATACTGTGAAATTCACCGCTTTCATTTTCCACAGTGAGTAGACGATTGAGATGCGATTACAGCTCTTTGCACATCTAATGACACTCATCAAAAAAATGTAAATAAGAGCAATTTTGATGTCCTGACTTGCCGTCCACGCCCAAGTCTCAATTCTCAACGGATTCTGTTGATTTTAGGTGCGTTGAAAAGGCCTTCATGAGCGATTTCATGCCATACCCTACATGGCTGCTGATGCTCAAGATTTGGTTTGCTCAAAATCTGCACTGAGTGATGTCGAACCTTGGTCGAAACTGGAGTTGATTTTCGAAATTAAGTATTAGGAGCCGAGTGGGGTATGACTGGAAAGAGCTCAAGAGGGCCTTTCCAATGCACTTAAAATTGACCCAATCCGTTGAGAGTTGAGACCTGGGCGTGGACGGCAAAGCAGGACATCAAAACTGTTCTTATTTTACTTTTTTTTGATGAGTGTCATTAGTTGTGCAAAGAGCTGTAAGGAGTGATTCAGACAACGATTATCGAATTTATTTAGCACCATAATTACATGATAATCGTTGGATAATCGCGTGTTACTTTTGACCGTCCCTTTTTAAAAGTGATTCAGATGCGCTTTAGATGTGATTATTCATTGATTATCATTTGTTTGATGTGAATCACATCTTACAGCTCTTTGCAGAACTTAGGGCGCGACTCAAATTTTTTTTTTTTCCTTTTTTGGCACTTTTTTGATGGTTGGACCAGGACAGCTTCCCTGGCCTCAAATCTGGGCCGTTCGCCTCAGGAGTATGCTCAATCGTTTCGTATCGCGAATACGCAGTTAACCGCCTCCTCAGAATTTTTATATGACACTGAGAACTGCTTTGTGAGAGGCGAAAGCAATTACTTTTGATCATTTTTGATCATTTTTCAGCAGGACAGCTGTTCTACCCTCATTTGTCGGTCTTTTTCTTTGGGAATAGGCTCAATCGATTCCTATTTCAAGTGCGCAGTTAACTGTGTCCTCAGATTTATGGCCCCACCTCCAATACGGCTTCCTGGTAGACAAAATCCCCGGTAGGTCATCACTTTTGATCACCAGTCAGCAGAACAGCTACTGCGGCCTCAGTCCCTGACCTTTTTCCGTGTTTATAGGCTCATTTTCCTCGTCTTGCCCCTGCGCAGGCAACTGCCGACTCAGAATCCAGAATTACAGATTTAATATAATTTCTAGTTTTTCACCTTCTCCCAGTGAAAACATACAGTGAACGTCCTATAGTGTGTATTATCCTAATACAACTGTATAGTAGACTGGGTAATAGAGTAAAGTCCGACATTTCAACAAAATAATAGTTTGTAGGTGCCTCAAAAGCAGCTCACAGCTGTCCTACATGAAAACCTGCTTAAACGCAAACTCCTGTACCAGCAAAACGCCGTGGGAGCCAGTTGTGAAATATAAGGGTGGTGTGCCCTGCAGATTCAATAGGCGAAGAGATTGAGCCTATAGGCCAAACAAATGATTAAGATCTGAGGCCACAGCAGCTGTTCTGCTGACTGGTGATCAAAAGCAATGACCTACTGGGGATGTCGTCCACCAGAAAGCTGTACTGGAGGTTGAGCAGTAAATCTGAGGACGCAGTTAACTGTGCACTTGAAATAGGAATTGATTGAGCCTATTCCCAAAGAAAAAGACCGAGAAATGAGGGTAGAACAGCTGTCCTGCTGAAAAATGATCAAAAATGATCAAAAGTAATTGCTTTCACCGCTCACAAAGCAGTTCTCAGTGTCATATAAAAATTCGGAGGAGGCGGTTAACTGCTTATTCGCGATACGAAACGATTGAGCATACTCCCGAGGTGAACCACCCAGATTTGAGGCCAGGGCAGCTGTCCTGGTCCAAACCATCAAAAAAGTGCCAAAAAAGGAAAAAATTGAGCTGCACCCTAAGTTCTGCAAAGAGCTGTAATCACCAAACATAATTGCCCTGAAGCGCCTCCAGAGTCGCTTCAGCGATTCAGAAGCGATTATGATTCAAGTGATTATCCCATGCTTTAAACCAATCATAATCATTTCTGAATCGCTGACCTTAATCGCCCCCTAATCGTGTACTCTGACTGTCCCTATTAACTCTGCAAACAGCTGTAAAACATTTTCAGCACTTTCTCGATTCAAGGTAAAAAATCCAAAATAAAATGAGAAAGTGCTGAAAATATTCGAATTTTTCACTTTCTTTTTCAGTGAAAAATGTCTGAAAAATTAACGATATTTTTCAGTGATAATATGACTGGAAAAATTGAAATGTTCATCCAGTGAAAAGAGGGCCAGGTCGTGTGGTCATATGCTATAAGAATATATAAGTGTCGCAATATGTATGTAGGCACTTACGCTCACATTGAAATGTCCCAAACTTCACTTCAGTGTTAAGCAGTATATGGCGATGACGTGGGAGGATTCGGTTGAAGGAGGGGTATTGGGCAATGGTGAGAACGGGGGGGAAAAGTGGGTTGCACCGAACTGAGGTACTATATTTTTTCATTCAATTCGACCGTCACGCGTCATGCATCACGCGGGGTCTGGTCGAATTCGCCCCATGGTTTGCCAAAGCCTTCCAAATCCTTTCTTCTCACCAAATAATCCTGCCTGAGCCTCTCAGAACCTCCGGGAGCTCATCTGGGGCATTTCATCGGAAATTTTGCCACAATCTTCGTTTTCAACCTTGTTTTCAACTTTTATTTATGTGCTGCATCGAAAATCAGGAAGAAACAAATTGTAGGTCTGAGCCCTGGCTGGCGTGCACACCTCAAAGTCTTCCAAAGTCCCAATGTGTTTCCCGATAAGATATCCCAATTTGACTATGGTTGAATTTTTCGAGGGCTGTCACGCAAAATTTAGGCGGTGGTCGAATGGTCGAAGCTGCTTTTATACTGTAGGTAGAGTCCATATGGAGTTATATGAAACATGCATAACTTGCGCGGCGCATATGTGCGCAGTCTATAGAAGGTAGTTGTAGTAGCGTGGCGTATACTGTATTATTTCATTCAATTCGACAGGGGGGGTGACGCGTGACATCCGGAACCTATTCGACACTTCGACACGGCCCAGGTTGGAGCGTGACAGTCCCCAAAAATTCGACATCACCTGAATTGATACAGGATATCATGGAGTGATCTGGTTCTTTTTGTGGAAGCACAAAAAGCCAGGCAGACATTGGTTTAAATTAATTGCTTTGGGTATGGTTCCCCTATTGATTTTGTTGAGTTTTGACTGATATGAAGCCAAAATTTACAAAAGATAATACATGTGGCCAGTTTAAATGCAGGAAATACACGTGAGATTTATTTATGGCTTCTCACTGCTGAAAGACACTTTTTTTAGAATAGCGTGACGTCGAACCTATTCGACAACCACCCCTGTGACGCGTGACAACGAACTAAAGTTCGTAATCGACAACCCCCCGCGTGACGCGTGACTGTCGAATTGAATTTAATAATACAGTATGGGCGGTAACTGTAAATGGAAGTTGTAACCCAAGGTCGCCGACTCATCACTAGGTGGGTCATTTCGGTGTCGGCCTATTCTGCCGCTCCTCTATTGGGACTTTTATTCCCACACATCATACTGGCCATTAACTTTCTCATCGGCCTTTCTTGCCGCTCGCTTGCACTTGATATATTCCAACATTCAGGGCCAACTATGTCGTACTCGGAAGCATATGAGCATCCACACGATCCTTCATAACGGCTGATGGGCTAGCAACTAGACGTATCTGGTGCTATCTGGTGTGTATTGATGCATTGATACATACATACGACGCGAGCCAATCGAAGGCCAGTTGTTACGGCTCTTCAGGAACCAAAGTATGTAATTCAAAAATATTCAAAAAAAGTCCGTAGGCACTGCCAGGCATCTAGTTTCAAAGGATGGTTAGTGTGTTAGCTCAATTACGATGTTGAACTTCCTCCACATCGATTCCGTAGGCACCGAAATGATAATTTCTCTTGCCATCCTTGGGCATGGTCAGCGGTTTCGACCTACGTAAATAGTTATTACTGTCTGATGTGATCCCTGAAAGCCTCAGGCGTAGGGATAACGACAAAGGAGTCTATGAATGCAGCGAGTCCTGTGGGATGAAGATTCCTCGGGGTTGCACCACAGAATCCCTGGCTGAATAAACACCGATGCGCGCCCGCTGAACTTGGCGAGAGCTTTAACAACTGGCCTTCAACCGACTCACGCGTCGTGTGTGCCGATACACGCCGGATACGCCTCAACATTGGCCCAACAGCCGTTAAGAAGGATCATGTGGATGCTCATATGATTGCGGCAAGTTTAGTGCGCACTATCACTGCGAGCCGTAAGTGCCTACACTTGTATACTTATAGCCTTGATGTCGAGCCAAAGGACCCAAGCAACCCCATGGCACATTCCATGGACCCCGCTCTGGTGACTGGACTTGGAGCAGTAACGGGCCTTGCAATTGCATTCATCCTGTACAGTCTCCACTCAAGGAACTCCAAATTACCTCTGCCTCCCGGACCGAAAAAGATGCCAATTGTGGGGAATCTGTTCCATCTGCCTCTCGCCTTTCAATGGGAAACATACAAGGACTGGAGCCAGCAATTCAGTGAGCTCACCATGCATCGCGGTTATCGTTGTTGCTGACATTCATGTTCAGAGTCTGATATTATCCAGTTCGATCTCGTTGGGACGTCTGTTGTCGTGCTGTCGTCTTTAGAAACAACGGAGGCCCTCCTTGATAAGCGCTCGTCCATATATTCGGACCGGTGTGTTTCATTTCCCTGTGATCCTATGGCGTTCTATATGATATTAGACCGAGATCGCCTATGTTCGACGAGCTGATGGGTTGGACTTACAATCTTGGTGCGCTGTTCCTCTTATGGTTAACTGGATTGAAACATGTTCAGCGATCATGAAATATGGTAATAATTGCACATTACGACGTTTCTCATGTGCATTACAGGAGACATGTGGTTCATCACAAATTTATTCACGCGGGAGAAACCTAACGACAACATCAGGCGGGTGCATCGGTGTTTATTCAGCCAGGGATTCAATGTTCCAGCCGCGCGGAATTTTCATCCTAAAGAACTCGCTGCCACTCATGGACTCCTTCGTCGACTTCTCCATACACCTGAGGATTTCAGGGATCACATCAGACGGTAATAAATATTTACGTAGGTCGAAATCGCTGACCATTCCCAAGGATGGCAGGAGAAATTATCATTTCGGTGGCCTACGGATTCGATGTATTACCTGTCAATGACCCCTATCTTGCTGTGGCTGAACAGGCGGTGCACATTGGTCAACAAGTTGCGATCCCTGGGCGATTCCTCGTTGTAAGTTTATGTGTGGCGGGCAGAGCGGCCGAGATTCTCATTACTATCAGGATTCGATTCCGCTTTTGAAACATATCCCCGACTGGTTCCCTGGTGCTGGGTTTAAACGACTGGCCAAAGAGGGGCGCGAAGTGGGACGAGCGCTCGTAAATAAACCCTTTGCCGAAGTGAAGCGTCAACTTGTGAGTGACAGAACCCATCAACACATCTGTTCGTCCACTTATGTGACCAGGCGGCTGGTAAGGTCTTACTGCCAATTATTCATTCACCTCGGAAAGCTTGCGGATTCTCAGTGAATCTGACGACAAATATTATGGCGAGGACACCGTCAAGGAAACTGCAGCGACAATGTATGTCGCAGGGGCTGATACGACGGTCACTGCTCTCGCCATGTTCTTCCTCGCCATGCTGGCCAACCCCGAGGCGCAGAGAAAAGCCCCAATGGAAATCGATGCGGTACTCGGGAAGGAACAGCTACCAAGTTTTGATGACGAGCAGTCCCTCCCATACGTTTCGGCGCTGGTGAAAGAGGTGTTCCGATGGCACCCTGTTGCCCCGATCGGTTTGCAATTCATCACTGCCTTCGTCATCCCATCCCGCATGTTTTAACAACTGAGGACGAGTATCGCGGATACAGGATTCCTGCCGACTCCGTGGTCATTGGAAATGTCTGGTGAGCATCTCCATTAATCAAACTGATGTATTTGTGTATTTCTTTTAGGGCCATCCTCCACAACGAGGTTCTGTCGTTGCACAGTCTTGATAATGTCTCTCATCTTCTTTTATAGGAGATGTACCCTGAGCCAAGCGCCTTCAATCCCGAGCGGTTCTTACGCGATGGAAAGCCAAATCCAGATGTTAGGGACCCGCAAGCTGCGTTTGGCTTCGGACGCAGGTGTGTTCGTTCGCCCGCGGTATACCAACTAAATAAATCATGGTCAGAATTTGTCCCGGCCGACACATGGCGATGTCCTTAGTGTGGATTACTATAGCCTCGGTTCTTGCAGGCTTCGACATTACCAAGGCTGTCGGGGACGATGGGCTGATCATCGAGCCAACTTATCAGTATTCTCCATACCTCATGAGGTAATTCGCGCGCGCTGTCGGAGATATGTTATTGACGTTTTCAGTGCGCCTCTCCCGTTCAAATGTTCGATAAGGCCACGATCTCCGGACGTTGCGGCACTGATTGAAGCCACAATCAACGGTGGGGTATGAGATCAGATCGGAGGTGTTGAGTACAAGACACTGGCAACTTTCGGAACAGTCTTGACTGGGCGTCGATTTTGTTTTGGCTTATGTCAACATTTGGGCTGTGAGGTATAGTAACCAGTAAATGTAAATGTTGAGTGAAATCCATGCATAGAGCTGAACCAGGTTAATTTTCGACGATGTACAACAAATCTGCACTAAAAAAAGGTTTCAACAGAAATCTGTGCGGATAGATCTGTAAACTCTTTGCCACCTCACAAAAAAAAAAAGACTCGAAGGCAACGTAGAAAGATCCGAGTCCTGCGGGGCTGGGGTTACTGTGTTTCATTAACTTGACCTGCTATAGTACCTGTAGCTCGAGCCGCGAGACGTAGTCGTCACCGACTATCAGTGTCCTCACTTTCGAACCGGGGGCTCTGGAAAATGAAAACGAGCGTGAGCAATCCACAGAGACATTGCGGAGCCTGAGATAGTAGCAGCTTGAGGTGTTATATTTTTCAGAGGAACCCGAACCGCGGAGTCGGGCAGGAATCTGTCACGGACAGTAAGCATCCAATGATCCACATCCAATGATCCAATAAGTATTGGGTGAAGCAACTCCCGTATCTTTGAGCTCGGACCAGGAGTGTTGGAGCGAAAGGGTGCAGAGCTTGAGATGCTGAGTCTGAGGTATTGTTTCTGTTGGGGAACCGCAGTGCTGGAATAAACAATCTGTAAAGGTGGAATAATGACTGTCAGGCCAAGAAAGTCGCGAATGGACACCTAGCGCGAATGTCGAATTGGAAAACACCGCGGCTAAGTTGTCCTATGGACACGCTCGCTCACCTGTCTCAAACATTTTCCTCTGGGACGACGGTGAGTATCGTACACCCACATACCGGCAGGGTATCTAGCTGAACGTGCACACGTTAGCTATCGATACTCCCGATGTCTCCAACAGGAGTCCTGGGAGTGGAAGCGGGGAAGTTCGTGTGAGTGGAAGTGGGAGTACTCACCTGTGCTATCTGCGAAGATGGGGATGGATTGGATTGGATTGAATTCGATAAACAACAAGTACTCACCGAATACGGAGGGTCGAATGCTGCTTTGAGGAGCGTGCGAGCCAGTCCGATGCCCGGTCAGATTACTATATAGGATGGTCAGGGACAACAGCACAACACTACCTACCCACTACTACTTGCGCCAAGACTCGGCGGAGTACTAGTTGCGCCAAGTCTCGGCGGGTTAGATAACTGAATCTCGGTCTGCAGGGAAAACGAAAATCACGCTTCGATGAGCGTTGATTGGATTGGATTGGATTTCGAGGGAATAGCGCGTCCCGTTTCGTACGGCCCTCGATACTTGATAGTGGTACTTGATACTTGATACTTGATTCTTGACAATGGCGGCGAGGGCGAGGGCGAGGCGGAGATTTGGAAGTGCGATAGTTCGTGGACGGTATCTACTAGATCTGTTGAGGGATGCGGATGCTGCAAGGTACGTCAGTGACTACACCATCGAGGCAGAAGCGCACTTGATTCATTGAGCACAGTGGGCCTCTCGCAGCTCGGCGGCGAACGTCTCGAACCAGCAACCAGAAAAGAGACGGTCAGGGTATGAAGTCTCGCATTGATATGTCGATGTGATCTTCCCATGCTCGGACCTGGAAGGATACCATAGGTGAGGCGCGATACTGGAGGAATAAGGAAGTAGGGGGAAGCAATGGGGTGATACCGTAAGGGAATCCTGGAGCGACGGGAAGCAAAGCGGGGGAGTCCTAGCACTAGCACCAAATTCCACGCGACCCGCGAACCGCAAAACGTAGTCGGCCATCTGCACATCTGCACTGAGCCGACATTGATATTCAATGGCTATTCTTTGGGTCAACGATCCGCCGGGAGGAGATGAATTGAACGCGCGTCGAAGAACTAGGACGGGTCGGAGGTAAGTTATCGTGAGGAAAAGGAAAATCAAACACGGATAGGATTGGATTGGATTGAACGTCGCCGTGCCCGGATACAGGTAGCACTTGTCTACACCCGGGTTCGGAGAGACGACTCGGAGGCGGAGGCGGAGAGGTAGAAGGAGTGCGCTCGTCTGTTCAAGTTTGCGTAGATTGTAAACGGACTTAACGGAGTGAGGGGGGTCAGCTATACTACACCATCGAAGAAGCACTGAATCTGACGTACTTGATTTATCGAGCAGTGGGCCTCTTCCATGGCGACGATCGTCTCGCGCTGCAGCAGAAAGAGAGAAGCAGGATGGAATACAATGCGCGCCGTGCTAAATAGCGAATTGCATTATTGCAGTGCATTTCCGTTGTGGAAGAGCACATGTATTTTGATATCTTTACGTAGAGAGTCCGGGTAGGAAACCTCGAATGGCAGGGCGGAAGATGGATAGTCAAGCAGGAGAATGGACGTGGAACGAGCGGGACGGCGAAAGGGGGGAGGACGCGGGGTGAAAGCCACGCACGGGCAGGGTTAGGTGCGGAAACGCGGGACGACGAAGGAGCACCGAGTAGAAGAATGGGATAAGGCGTAGGGACAGTGGACGGAGGAGAGAGGCTGGGAGCGAGAGCGGGCGGGGCGCGGAGACGGAGACAGAGGAATGAGCCATGACACGGGAGAGGCGAGGACGGAGTACGGCGTCAGGAGCCGGACGGAGGCTCTGCGTGTCGATGAAACGTCGTGGAGTACCGGGAGATGTGCATGCGAAAAGAGTGAGATGACGCGATAAGGGGTGCGTGCGGACGGGAAGACAGAGAGGGGTAGGTGTAGACACGCGCGGGACGCGGGTACGAGGGAGCACCGAGTCACAAGACGCGGAAAGGTGGAGAGGCAGGGACGGCGCAGGAGGTGTAGCATCCAATTGCAACGAGCAGGAGAAGCACGGGTCCGTGCGCGGGTCCGGATACGGGATAGAGGAGTTAATGTGAAGGAGGGCCCGAGAGGCAGCGCATCGAACGCCGGAGGGAGGGAGAGGCGAGGACGGAACCATGAGGTATTGTGGAGCACTGGAGGAGCTGATGCGAATGCGAGGATATGAGGAGTATGGGCATCCACGCACCGAAAACTCCCCTTGACCATCGTCGCATAATCCCGATACATCCCCGCATACTGCACCCGGCCTTAACTCCTTCCCGTCGCTGGACTAGACGTTCCGGTGCGCAGGTCATGCCACAGTAGAGCGCGCATCCGCCTTCGATTGGCCTTCGGCGCAGCGCGAGATTCGAGTCCTTGCGGCCCGGCCCAGGGGCCGGCGGTCGAGGAGGCATTCCGCCTCAACGTGGCAACCCAAATCGGGTAATTAACCTCGGCAGACTTCGGCACGTTCGCGCAAACATTTGAAGGTATTCCAAAGGCAGTTTAGTGGAACATTCAAGTAAGATCTAAGAGAGCTCAATAGTGATTGAATGAATATATTGACAACACAGCTACATTTACAACCTCCTTGCTTCGTGTGCGTGAAGAGGGCCAACCATTCGAGGCCCCTCCCCTCCCTCGCGGGGGGTCCCCCGAATCGGGGCCTCTCAGGTTGGCACGCTAAAGCCTCGTTCGCGCTTTTTACCATATCCTCACCTAACTCTAACCAGCACGGCGGGACGACACGGCTTATACCCAGAGTTAGGGCGCGCTGCGCTTGCCCTAACTCCTCGGCAGCGGGACGCAGGCGTCGTCAACAACGTGCTTGATCCGAGTAGTGGGGGTAGGCGAGTGGCGGCAGGCAGGGTGCGACGGTAGGGAGGGCGTGGGGGGTAGGGTAGGGTGTCAGGGTGGAGGTAGGGTGTCAGGGTGGAGGGAAGAGAGGAGCGAGATGGTGGCTGACAGCATTGCTTGTTTGGTTGGTAGAAGCCCATCAAAGCATCAAATCTGCCGAAACCTGCCGAGGTTAATTACCCGATTTGGGATGCCACGTTGAGGCGGAAAGTCAGGAGTGTTGACGGAGGCGCGTCGATTGAATGCGCGAGTGTAGAAGAAAGGCGTTGACAAAGAGCGTTAGAAGTGTGTCCTTGTTTGGCTGCAGCGTCCGAGTGAAGCCGACCCGCTCTTCTCTCTGGACTTCCATCTTGCTGCACGCAGGCCACCTACCGCTGCTGTCTTGCCCGCTCTACGCTCTGTCACTGGAATCTCTCTCTATGACGCTCCTCCCGCAATTTCAGCGCGCCTACGTGAGACACAACACCACTTGTCTGGGCCATCTATGGACTCCGACCTCCTGTACGCCACGGCACGACTGCTTCGACTTTCGAGCGCTGCCTACGCCAAACCAGACCTGCAAGTTCCATTACCCTCATAAGAAGCGCACAAGACGCTCGGGTCAACGCCGTCCTCCTTCCTGACCGGCTTTGGATTCTCCCATGGCCCAAAATACAGTGTATTATGCGTGCTGCTCTGGGCCCCTCGCCACGCTCCCAATTCGGCATCCGCGTCTCGATTGTGCCGCAGCCATTATGCATTACGAACGTCAGCGCCGAATCTCAAGTCAATGAGTGCGCACCCAGAACCTCACCTGAAACCGGACGAAATACCGCCACAAACGCCGGTTTGGCAATGCTGAACCTTTTTTCCTTCTCTTTGCACCGCAACTTACATTCGAGAACGGCCTCTGTAGCTGGACCCTTCCCAATTTCAATCTGCGCGATCGTCGTATTAGTCTCGCCGAGTCGCTTTCTTTCGTGATATCACATCGCCTCAGACTGAGTACCAACCCGATACCGCTTGTACTCGAGAACGCGATACCGTTTGTGCTCGAGAACTCGCTACCGCTTGGACTCGAGAAACCGATACCGCTGGTACTCAAGAACGCAATACCCGATACCGCTTGTACCAAGAACCCGACACCGTTTGTACTCAAGAACTTCGCACCGACCTCACAATGTACGTACGCGCGCCCCAGCTGCAGAGTCCTTTTCTTCCAAGACTTCCTCCGGGTCGGGTGCTGACGTACATTACACTCGGTCGGGTGCTGATTGACGTACGTTATATAGCCAGCCATGCATACCACCCCGCCGCTCATCCCGCTACCGCCATGTTGAATCGCTCAGCCCCAACTCATATCTGCCGCAACAATCCCGCCCATCCAATCTACGCACGCCATTCCCCATCTTAAATCTACGCACCGCAATGCCCCAGGAGAACGGCAGATACCTCCAAATCGCGCTCCCGTTATGGGTTCACCGAACAGCACGACGATGGGTGGCCATATTCTCCCGAATCATGCTGCAGTATCCATAACCTGATTTTCTAGCCAACAGGGAACTTTGGCAGTCGCAGAGTTTGGCGAGAATTCTGTCTGGTTCGTTCCACTTTTATCAGTAGCTCGGGACCAAATCGCATTTCTTCCAAGGCCCAATTCAAATTTGCCGCAAAGGGTCCTCCGCACCCAAACCCCCACCTCAAATCTGCACACCCAAATCCCCAACTCAAAGCTACGCACCGCAAATAGTGCAATCGGATACAGAAAACTCGTGGTGGACGTCGTGGATATCAATTCCAATGGCGGCCAGCCCTATTGTTGCTACACCTAACCTTCATAGCGTCACGAATCAACGCCGCGAATCCACTCAAGCAGAATGCCATTGAGTTCCTCCGCGTGCGACTCGGCCCCCCAATGATCCCCGCCGATCTCCTTTCGTGTCACCGGCCCCTTCGCATACTGCGCGTGGATGCTCTCCGCCGTGGATGTCGACGCGAGAAGGCTGCCGGTGAATGCGACGAAAAGGAGCGGTTATTTTGCTTCTACCGCCGCGGGAGAGATTTCTATGATCGAACGCGGTCAATCCAGATGCCAGAACGCGGAACCAGTGGGATAGAACGCACGCGCATCGTCCTCCGCGGTGATCTCCTCCAACGAGGCCCGGTACCAGCACAGCGGTGCGGTCAGGCCGCCAGCGAGTAAGGCCTTCTTGAGGTGCTCTTTCTCCTGCTTGGTGTGAGTTCGACTTTCCATGTATCAGTTTGAAGATACCTCGGGCGTCATGTACCACGGGAGCGGCGAGATAATGTTGTTCTCGATATAAGCGCGCGCCCTGCCGTCAACGCACAGATGCTCCCTCCATAGCTCTATTTTCGCGGGATAGACGAGGCTGAGGAATGAGTCGATCTGTGAACACACTGAATTAGGATAGGAGTCTACATGGTATTCCCGAAGCACGAATGCCAGCTTACATGCTCCTCGATAATTGCGGGCGCGTCCGGTTGGACGAAGAAAACGCATGTATGCGAAGGGATCGTACCCGAGCGTCGCTTTCATCGCCTCATAGCGGGAGATACGATCCGCAGCGTGGGCCTTTGTCTGCGGCGGGCCATAACCTCCCGCGAGGAAGGCTCAGGCTGTCACGCGCTGCGGGTGGAAGTTGATCAGGCGGGACACCGGGTAGATCCCCCTTCAATTGATTCCTCCTCAGTAAACAGTAAACCGGATAGTGTAGCTCAATGGAAACATACCAGTCATGTCCAACAGCTATAACCTTCTCAATTCCCTCCGCGTCCAGGATGTCGACGACATCCTGGGCGTGGCCACTACCGATATAACCTTGGGGTCGGTAGGCTTGTCCGTGGCGCCGTAACCCAGAAAGTCCGGAACGAGGAGCCCGTAGCCCAGTGGCTCGAAGAAAGGCACCTGTTTGCGCCAGAGGAAGGAGCCGGCGGGGAATCCGTGCGAAAGAAGATGACGGGTTTACCGGGTGCGGGGGAAGACCAGTAGTATGAATAGTTGAACCCGCGCTGTGTCCTCAGTTGCTTGTAGCGCGTAGGGTCCATTTGTATGCTGGGTGTGTATGAGTGGAGATGCGCGCGGTTCGGCTCTCACTCAGTGAGTCATTGCTGGTTCGGTAAATTCCGTCATCAATGATCTCCCACGGTTTGGCTCTCCTGGTCACATGGCAATTGTTAGTCCGACGCACGGGCAAAACATCTTCGGTAAAAACCAGCAACTGACCTTTTAGTTGGGTCTGTACTTTTGAACGAGTTGAGATCAGTTTTGTGTGGTGGCTCATTCTATATGATAAGTTTTTATTGTCTTTGTTAGGAAAATGGCTCTTAGGGTAGCCAAATCTAAAGGTTCAGCGATTGCAAAGCACAGACTACTGCTTTATATCTAACTACTTGCTAGGCTGTGTACACAGCCAATGATTCAAATCTTGCTCTTTCTGCGAGAGTCTGAAGAAGGTTCTTCAACCTTCCGGCGTCCGAGTCCTTGAAGGTTACAGGAATAGAATTTGGTCTTAATCATCACACATATACAGCGACAGGCCGCAGTTGGTCTAGATCTTTGCTGGAGACTCGGGGCTCAGGCTGTGGTTAGGACGGATCCGAATGCTTTGAGCTCCTGTTGTGAATTCTTATGTAGATAGATATTTGGAAGGCAGTCGAAGCGGCTGCCGATGAACTACACCAAACACGATTTTTGAAGGACAGAACTTGAAATCATCACAGGGCGGAGGCCGCCTCATTTACAAGTATTCAAAATACAAAGCACAGGATCAACTAGAGAGGCGAGCAGCTGAACGAGCTCGTCAAGTCGTTGAAATTGACTGTGCCCGCGTGTCCGGGGACAGCGGCAAAGTTCCACTGCCCCTCCTGCAAATCAACCTCGCTGTCGGTGGGGTTGTTGCCGGTTCCAGACGAAATGCACCCAAAGTCCCTGTGAATCAGACACCCAATAAGTTCCTTTCGAAATCATCTGTGGGAAGGACTGACTGGAAGAACGTGCAGATGAATCCACCCGACACTACCGCGCTGGATATTTCCTTGTTCAAGAAGGTGAGCCCGCCGGTCAGGTTGACGCAGGAGTCGGATACGACGGGGACGTTGACGCATCCGGACGGCGGATTAACCGCCCCGGTGCAGACCTCCACGGTGACGCTGGCATCCTGAACACCAGTGGTGGGTTAGAGCGGCGAAATTCAAGCACGATTGACAACGTACAATCCCTGGCTGTTGGACGGGGGTGGCTGAGGCGAGGGAGACAAGCGCCACGAGGGCGAGGGAGAGAAGAGACTTGGAGTTGAACATCGAAGTAGTTGTCAGTGTGAGTGAACTGGGCTTTCCAGGGCGAGTTGCTCACCCTTTATACACTGTATTGGTAAGCTGGTATATTAAAAACTCATACGGCGGCGGCAGGATCTTATTCATCGTGGAAAGGATGCATGAAAGCGTTGGACCGAACAGCAGTTGTCCCTCAAAGAAGAGGAAATTGCTTCGAGGTAACGAAATGATTTCAATCCGCATCAGTCGCCAATAGGGTCAAACATTGCAGTGAATGATCGCACGATGCGCAATGTCATCGCCCTCACAACTTGTCTGAAGAAGCGCCTGCCAGCATCTGAAGAAGCGCCTTCCCGCACGGAGCTCAACGCCACACACACTATGATGGGGAGACGGTAATAGACACATTTGGAAATCGAATTTAAGCCCTCTCGAAGGCCACGGTCAGACACAGATTTCGTTTAACAAAATATATCAGTCACCCCAGCTATCGTTTCGAACCAAGTGATGTAAAGTAGCATGGACTTGTTCCCGTCATGTTTCCAAGAGACCTAAATGAGTCAACTTCAACAGCTCGCCTGGTTGCACGTGTGGAAGCGAGGAAATGAAATGTGTACACCAGCGCTAACTGCCGCCACGGTTGACTTACGCAATATTGTCTCGGAGCGAAGTTCAAGCTCCGTTCAATGGCGTAAATGAGGTCGACTTGCCGGCGACGACCTCGCAAAATGCGACTGTTGCAAGACGTGTGCGCATGGCGCTTTGCGGAGGAAACTTGGTTCAGACTGAGACTGGCTACACGACTAATGGGTTACGATGAGAGGACGCAGAGGTACCTCGCGAACTGCGTACTACTAATTACAGCCGTTTGCAAAATGGATGACAGTCGGCATAAAAATAAAATAATAACAATTTTTGATCGGGCCCTTTGTCGAGGGCGCAGCCCGGGCAATCCTGCCCCGATCTGCTCATTTTTGGCACCGTTCGAGAGGGATTAAGCAGGGCTTTCGACTAGTGCCCTGCAAGGCATGTAATTTGCGAAATTTGAGGTCGTCAAACTTTGCTCCCAGTGATTCCAACCCGAACTTGTTTCTCTCATTATTCAATGAAATCGAAACTAAATCTCTTGAGGTCGGGTGCACTGGGAAGGGTATCTGGTGACATATGCTCGCACCAGGAGAGAAAATGGTTTAGCTCCGAAATGACCGTGGTACGTATAATTACCCAAATAAATCAGTGATTCACTTGACGGAGAGAATGAAGACCACTGCGACACAATTTGGTTGGCCGAGGATGGATGCCAGGCTTACAGCTTTCGATCCCACCCAGAAACTACCAGATCCAATGAAAACTGACAGAGCATTGAGCAGAATAAGATTTGGTTGGAAACACTGGGCGCAAATTTTGAGCCCCCTAATTTTCGAAATTACACGCTGCGCTGGGTACGAATCGGAAGCCCTGGTTACGCCCTCTAAAAAATTGCCCGAACTAAACGAATCCATTAAGAATTGGATGAGATATGCGGTCAGAAAAAGGTCCCATCAAATGTTGTTCTTTTATTTATTTTGGGCCCACTGTCATCAATTGTGCAAACGGCTGTAAGCGAGGTGTGTCAGAGCTCGGACTGGTACCTCCACCGAGTCCACGTGGAGAAACCCTCCACCGTGAACACAATTGATGAGGGTGGGCTTTAGGCGGAACTCGTGACTTCGGTTCAGGCTTCGGTACCATTGGGTGCATTGCGGCCGACTTAGATGAAGCAGTACCGAGTAGATACAGCCTCCTGTCGTCGGTAGAAGTCCGGGATCGTTTCCAGCTGGCATTCCCTGGCAGCCAGGCTAGAAAGGGGCTGCTATCTTTCCTTTCGCGCGCTCATTGGACGCTGAAATGATTCTCATCTGCATGAAATGCTCAACGGACATTCCCAATGGCGCAGGCTTCTTAAAAATGATAAAAAGACCAGTTGGTCAGACTCACAGGACGTAATCAAAACGTTGTAGGAAATGCGCGCTTCTGGTGGAAGCACTGCACCTGCCCGGCCAGGAATCTGTTCGACGTCCTTACTCGTCGACAAATCATTAGGCGCTCATTAGGTGCGGATGCATCTGCTCCATCAGTCATCTGTTCAAGTTACTCTTCCATCCGTCCTTATGTACTCGTCGGAACTGCAACAAATCATTAGGCGCTCATTGGGCGCTCATCAGTAAAGATTCCGATGCACGTCGGGACTTCGACAAAGCCGGAATTCATTCGGCCAAGCGCCACCTTCAATTTGTTCTGATTCCATCTATGCCTTCGTTCACTCAGTTAGAGTCTCGATTTCCAGCCCCCAACTATATAAAGGGATTCCGCCGTCGACACATTCACATAGACTCCATTCCAATGCTCAACTCCAAGTCGATCCCCGCTATCACCGTCCTCCTTCTACTCTCCATGGCATCGAGAGCCTCAGCCCAGGTGCGTTGTGAAGCACCGTTCACGGGTTTCTGACTCCGAGCCAGACCAACCTTGTGCCAACCAGGACCTAAACATCACTGTGGAGGTCTGCACCGGGGCGCTAGATCCACCTACTGGATGCGTGACCATCCCCGCTCTATCCGACGACTGCATCAACCTGATCGGTGGTTTCACATTTTTGAACAAGGAGATATCCAGCGCGGAAGTGCCCAGGGGGATCTTCTGCACGTTCTTCCAGTCTGTTTCTCTTGCGGGGTTAATCAGACCAAACTGATCGATGTACAGGGATTCGGGTGCGCATCTGCTGATCCCAACGACGGCAAAGTTGTTTTGCGGGAGGGCGTGTGGGATTTTTCGAATATTCCTGGGAAAGACGATACAGTGGACTTCAATGATTTGACGGGCTCCTTCAGCTGCGTGCGTAGTTGCTCCGAGCCTGCAATAAAAGGAGTTAGGTTTGCAGCTAGGGTAGCTATACACTAGTGTACAAACACGAGACTGGAAAAATTATACACTCCCTTGCGCAAGTATCCATTCAATCAAGCGAATCCAAACCATATCAGAACGCTGTCGGGGATACATGAACACGAAAAAGATCGCGAGCGGATGGAAATCGAGCGGACTGCGGGGCCTTGAGATACCTGTCCGAGCTATTATATTATGATTGAACCGCGAGTTGTAGCGAAAATCTGTAACGGCCGATATTCGATCAGTATCATGTGAAGCGAGCATACTGGGATGCGGGAAACGAAGATGAGGGTGGGCGAGATGGAAATTGAATGCGGCCGCTCCGGGGCTGGGTCGGAGGTATTGTTGACTTGCACCTCGAACCATAGTGGCGAACCTGAAAGAGTCAATAATGACCTGGAAGTAAAAACGTACGATGGAATGTCTGCTGGTGTTCTGAGAGCTGAGTTTGCCGGATTCTGTATTACAGTATCTGTACTTCGGAGTCGAGAATCCATATGATACCCACACCCCCTCGTTATTGGGTCCAGCAAATCTCAATGCGAACGAGCGCCATGGAAATTAAATCGAACGAGTTGCTGTGAGGTTGAGGGCATTAGATTATATTATAGTACCTGCAACGCGGCCCGCCAGGGATCTGCAAGTGATTCAGCCAATGGTTGTTTGTTTCGAATTCAGGGAATAGCGCACCAAGGATGTTAGGAAAAGAAACACGCTGAGTGCGATGGAGCTCGAGCGAGGCTTGAAATTGAAATGTGCGAAGGATGGGCCCGTCGAGAGTCGGTAAGAGTGAACCAATTCTTATGAAGTCAAGCGAAGTCGAAATCGAACCATGTGGGGAGATCACGAAAACGACGACGAACTGAGACTACACCGAACGAGGTATTACATCACGATACCGTGGAGCCGCGAGTCGACCCCGGAATCTCTATCGGGCATTAATTAGTTGGGCTCACTGACTAGGTGGGAAGCAAACACGCACGACGGGACCCGAATGGGTCGCGCGGAGGCTCGAGACAAGTCTGAGGTGTTACTCCCCTTAGTACCCAACTCGAACCGTGAATCGAACTGCTACGTTACCGGACTCAAACCGCGAATTGAGTGGACCGGGCCACCGATAATTAGTTCCATGGAATCGCGAATGGAACACAGGGGTGTTTAAATGAAGATGAGGGCGATGTCAATGCGGAAGGACCGTGCTGCCGAGCAGCCGTTTCGTATCCGAGTCACGTCCATGCAGGTGGAACTGGAACTGGAACTGAACCGAGCTATACTTGCCAAAGATCCAGTACTCGGCGGGGGCGGATTGGGTTGAGTTGGACGCGCAATACTCAAGGAATACCTAAGTACTCGAGGTTGGCGAGGGGGATACTGGGAACTGCCCAGAGGCAGTAGGATGCTCTGTTGAATTTGATGTAAATTTGAACTGAACGGAATGAGGGTGAGCTATAGTGTCAGCTATAGAGGAATAAAGAAATGGACCACACTTGAACCAGTCCTAGTTCAAAGCTCGGCGGAGATATCCAGCCTCTGTAATTAGGAAATCAGGAAATCAAACGTCGAATCCGACTGTATTCAATGTGCAATACTCAAGGAGCACTCGACTATAGGGTGGCGAGGAACAATGGTCAAGCGGTGGGTTGAAGTGAAGTTGAAGCATGCATGCGGATGGACGCTGGAACGCATCAGCAAAACCGGATCCACTTTAGAGCATTTTGGAGTGCTCCAAAGTGACCCAAAGTGACCGAAAGCACCCAAAGTGCCAAAGCAAGGGGTACCCTCTTTTGAGCACTCCAAAGTGCTCCAAAGTATCCGAAAGTGAACTAAAAATAGCCGAAAGTAGCCGAAAGTGTCCGAAAGTAAACCTCCAAAGTGATCTGAAGTGGTCCAAAGCAACTAAAGTAGTTCAAAGTGGCTCGGAGCCATTGCTTTAGGGCACTTTGAGCTACTTTGGGTTACTTTCGGCTGCTTTCAGACACTTTGAAGCGCTTTGAACTATTTTTAGCTGCTTTAGAGCATTTTCGGCAACTTTGAGCAACTTTGGAGTGCTTTCGAGTGATCGTGGTTACTCTGTATCGTTCGAGAGTGCTCTGGGGCACTTTCAAGATGTTCAAAAATGTACACAATGAAATGCCATTCTAATTCTACGACATCGTACTAGTACTACTCTAACTTCTCCCGGCACAATGCACCTCTGTTCGAGCGAGTCTGCTGACGCACGCGACCGTACTACATACCGGCGCTGCTCGCATCACACCATTTATGCGTGGTCCGATTTCAGTTCGAGGGCGTGCACCAAATTCTAGGAAAATTGAGTAGAGAATCTGCTGCTTGAAACCACTCACCTCGGCACTGCTTGCGCACTACAGCCGCCATTACAAAAAAAAAATTTGTCACTGGACAACATACTATATGCTGGGAACGCAAGAGCACCGCATCGCTGCGTTACAAGTACAGGGATGCTGACGAGGTTTAGGTTAGTTTTGTGTATTCAAAAGCAACTGACAGAGACTCGGCTTGCTGCGACTATCCGTTCGCCTTTAGACAGTTTGCACGGCGGGTCATACAGGAGTGTGCACTAGCGTGCCCGTCTGCGATTGATTTACTGCTATCAAATAAGTGAGCATAGCCGCACCCCGCAAGCTAGCATCGCACCGTCCGAGACACCACAACATGCAACGTACATGGCGGCTCCAAATGAGCTTCACAAAGTTCGAACGGCATGCCCTTGCGGCAGAGACCGTTGCGGCGACGTGACCTATTTGCGCCACAAATTTACGCAGGCTCAGCATGTATCTGAGAAACTTGTGCATCAGCAAGGTACTCGTTCGGTTGTAAGAGACTCACGGCCCGATCGCAACGGCGCTCACCAGCTATGCGAGATGTACGAGTGACACTCAGCGATCAGCGAGAATCGGTGCCTAATGGGAGTAAAAGTTAGTGGATACCAGACAAAAGGACAGGATGTGCACATACGGTTAGCTCACGCGGATGGAGAAGACAACTCATGGCATGCACGATATTGGGGTGGAGAGCGTAGAGAACGCAGACTTCTCGATATGTGCACGGAAGCCGAAATCGCGGAGCCATGGAGAACGTGTATGTACAGAGAGGCGTACGGCCAGTTGCGAGTGGGACCCTGGCAGAGAACGCTGCGGTATGGGAACAAGCGGCCCAGAGTTGCAATATCGGTGAGAAATGAGTAAGCCGGTGTAGCGGCGCGTGGTCATCGAAACCACAGAGTATCCAGAACATCTAAAAAATAGGACGGGTTGGTGCAGGATGGCGAGACGGGAGACAAACACGTACTGCGGACACACCCAACGCGTCCGTCGGTGCCACAGCGTGTCGAGCACCATCCCGATTGGGCACGTCCCCGCTGGATTTGGAGTGTGTACGGCTTGGACAGTATCGGGTTCATACACATTTAGATCTCTGCACACGGCGTCAAGAGCACTCAGATCTAAAGAGGAGAATGGGAGACGGTACCGACAAGCTTCGCCTCGAGGTCCTCCACACCCACGGTCGCAGTGTTTACCGTTGATCCAGTCCGTGGTGTCCTTGGATCGTCTTGTCCCCGTTAACACTCCTGGTCCACCAAAGGAAGTAACCGTCCTCGTCCCCGAGCTGTAGCTTGAGCCCGTAAACGACGACGACAGTAGGTTCAGCCACTCGATGTACTGCCGCTGGATCTCGTCGTCCGAGGCTCCGAGCTAGAAGTGTCAGCTAATATCGAATAGAAAAACGGGACTGGACATACGCGATCAGCTCCACCTCAGTGACTATGCGGCTGATTTCCCCCTGGCTTAGACTCCACCTCTGGAGACGGGTATGTACTGCGCGTATCCACAAACAAGCTGCACATAAACGTGGAACGAGAACTGGAGGCGCACGTACGGTGAGTTGGACTAATCAAGGTTTCCATGGCAAGACTTTTCAGAGAAAGGGATTAGAAGATTTATGCAGGAGACAGCTGCGCTGCGTACCTCGACCCATCCCCAAGCATTGGCTCGTCCACAAAACCGTCAGGCTATGGACAGGGACTTGAAGGCAAACCCGCAAGACGTGATTGCGCAAACGGGAAGGGAAGAAGGCGCCGCGGTATGCCAGATGACGGGTTCGAGGCTGTGGCTCGGGGAGTGTGAAGCGACTGGCGCCAGACACTCTGGAACGATGATGAGCGTCGAAGATGAACCACAAACAAATATCTGCAAATATTTGTTCCATCAATCTTAGTTTGTCTAAGTCGGTCGCGTCCTTGCAGTCTGGCGTCTTTCCGCTATGGCGCCACTTCTCTCTGCTGCTCCCTCACGGGAATTTATCTCCGCGAACTTCATGACCGCACCGTTGGTCACCGAGGGCCCCCTTGCTTCCCGAACCGTGCTGGAGTCTTTCAACTGACAACACTTAGCATCTTCAATCCTCATGTTCGATCCGACCACCATGCGTGCTGGCGCGTATGTTAATCTCGACGTTTGAATGACAGCCCGACTCGTGTTTTTCCACCACTTTCAAGTCGGTAAGTGTTAGTGGCTAAATACGTCCAGGCACGACTGTCCCGCACACTTGATCTGGGGATACTAGCTCTGCGAAGCTGCCACACAATCAACGCAACATTGGTTGGTTCGGTTCAGTATCCTATGAGTTTTCTCTAGATCTTGAGCTTTCAAACCGCTCTGTATTTCACTTTTGTTCACTTTCGCTTGTCACAGCTGGACTCACGTTTACAGGTTTACCTCGAGACTATTGCTCATTAACATACGTCGAGACTATTGCTCATTGACATACGGTATGGTATGCCCATGTTCTTCATTCATTGAATTTAAATTGACTCGAGTCCACCGTAGACTTCAGTTAGCCACGGTGTTTCGGCGAGAGTCAGTGTTGTATTCCAATTAAGATATCCCGAGTCACTACTGCTCGAACTTGACTAGGTCCAACGTCTAGTCCAGGTGCTCTGGTTTGTATCTACTTGCTTTTATTTTACTTTCATTCTCACCGCTTCAACTAACCAGTCGATTGATATTGGCGTTCAAGGTTTGTCTTATCTTTCCCTGATCTTATCTCAGACTAACTTTGCTTCACTCGACTATAGAAGGTTCATCTACATTCATTCAATAAAGTACTTATTTTCAACTCCTATTCAAATCGTTCCAACATTAACTTCGGTTCAGATAACTGGGACTCGTTCATCAGTACCTCATGTTCAACAGGGTAAGTATATATATGTCCGACCCGTATCCAAATTGGTCATCTCGGGCTAACGTTATACCTTGAACTTAGATGACTTGACTCGTACTTCATCTATATATACATTTGCATCCAACGTTCAACAAGGTATGTCTGACTCTATTCAACTAACCTCATCTCGTACTAACATCAACGCTCACCCGGATATCCACCTATATCCAACCTTTAAGTTCAACCACCAAAGGCTCAGCTTCGTTCGTACCATTAGATCCCATATTCATCTGTGCATACTAAAATTTCCACCAGAGACTCGTCGTGGGTGCATTTCGACTCCTCGGACAGCTCGGCCCACCCACAGTTTTACATCGTCGCGAGTTTCAACCTTCTTCTTTGTGCGGGATACTTGGCTTATATCATCTTCAAGGAGATTCAATGTGTTCCAACAAAATGATGCAAAGTTCGAGTGGTGTTGTGGGCGTTGTGGTAACATGCCTTTCTCTCATTTAAATCCACGAACCCTGAGGTCAATCGTGCCACTCGGTACTCCAAGTTATCCTGTACACTTGAGCCGTCAATTGCAAATTGAAACTACAGGTTTCTGTCCTACTACATCCTATTCAAGTCTGACATGCTTCGCACTTTCGTAGACTTGACTCGAAAGCCATCTGCGCCGTCTCAACAGATGCATCTCGGGCCGAGGTAAGTCTTCTTCACCTTTTCTCTTCATTGATATTCGTATTGCAGACTGACTCGTCGAATTGGAGCCCTTCACCTGTGAATGGTGGTCTCAGTATCCCGTGTCTTTACTGGAGCGCATTGCTTTCAGGTTGTTACTGCAAGTACCTTGCTTATTAAGTCGAATATAATCTTAGTGAGTCTGGCTGGAGGATGCCAAATCAACCTGCGAATAGAGTTGCGCGAACCGAGTCTGCGTCGGACGGGGAAGCGCGGGCCGCACCTTGCATTTATCAGGTCAGCGCCTATTGATATTGACCCAGTAATGCCGTATCCGTGCTCACCATTTTATAAGCCTCGAATCACCGAGTTCGAGTCTGTTGGACGCGTCCGCGCGGCGCTGCGGTGGAGCAGGCCACGAGGCATGCATGCTGTCGACTGTATCTCGCACACAGCCTGCTCCATCCCGCCCTCGACTCACTCGAAGACTCCGCATGCCGTCTTGATCGCACAGCTTCAAAAACAACCTTGATGGTTCGAGAGGTCCCTGATCTCTACGAGCGCTAACCCGAATGCCGTTTTCTTTGTCGTATATAACTCAATTTGGTCTACTTATTTCTAGCCATTGAATTTACGATGTCCATGTTTCAAAGTATTTTTTCCGGACCAAATGCTGGAGAAGACCCAGATATGAAAATTACACCATTACTCAAGAACTTGTCCACCACCTGCTCTGGGAGTAAACGGTTTACTCCCGCAGTAAAATGGTCTACTTTGGAGTACTTTTGAAGAAAGGTTCTACTTTGGACGAACGGTCCAACTTTGGAACACTTTGGCGCACTTTGGAGCGAGATTTCCTATTTGGGAAAAATCCTGTTTTGCTGATGCGTCAGTCATACTCCACTCTCGAAGGGGAAAATTGGACGCACACGAATCGTCGACCACAGTCGGCATCTCGTCCCTCAACCCGCGCTAGGGACAGAATGCGTGGAATAGGACTTGGTGCTATATATGTAGCGGTCGCTGTACGCGTAGGCAGTCTCGAGTATCAGTTGGGAGTCTTGAGTATTGGCGTAAGCATAGGTATTCTTGAGTATGAGTTGTAGTCGTTGGATTTCGAGCTGTTGTCGACGTGTAGATAGACGAATCGCGATCTTCCGTGTAGATAATCCTGGCAGGGCGCCTCGAATTGCGATATATTACCCGGAGGCGCGGGGAAGAGTGAGGAGCGCGATTCGGACGGGGGCGGAGATCGATAGACGCGAGCGTGGGCGGAGACGATGTAAAGACACTGCCCAACAATGTCGAGCATGCAGCTACTGAGAACGGATTATTGCATTGAACAGTCGTAGACGAGTTCATGGATTGCGATGTCGATCTCTTCGTGTAGATATTGCTGGCAGGGCGCCTCAAATCGCAGGGCGGAAGATAGATAGTGGAGGAGGAGAATAGACGCGGAGAGTAGGATCGCGGGACAAGGGAAGCGTGAAGGCAGGAAAGAATGGCCGTTGGTTACGGGCAGGGGCTAGGTACAGACACGCGGGAGAAGCGGGGACGAGGGAGCTTCGAACAAGGGAAACGAGAGACGGAGGAAGGAAGAGGCGGAAAGGTGGAAAGAGGCGGGGACAGTGCAGGAGGTGGACCCTGTCGCAGACGAGGGTGCACCGTAACGCGATATGAAGGAGAGCGCGAAAGGCAGGGGATCATGAGCAGCAAGGAAGTGGTCCGTGTAGATGAACATCGTGCCGAGAGATGCAGAACGCACGCGGAAGGAGTGAGACAGTGCGATATGGGAAGCGTACGGACGGGAAGGCAGAGAGACGGGAGAAAGGTAAGGATGCAGGCTCACAGCCGAGCACGGTTAGGTGCGGAAACGCGCGGGACGAGGGAGCACCGAAGAAGCAGCACGAAGGCGGAATGAGATGAGGGGTGGAGACAGATAGGCAGAAAGGTCCAGAGGGGACGGCGCAGGAGAAGTAGTAGGCGGTTGCAACGAGCAGGGGGAGCACAAACTTCTACGGGTCCGACACAGGAACAGGCGGCATAATTGCGCGGGCGCAAGAGGCATCCCACCGAACATCGGAAGGGAGGAAGAGGCGAGACAGGACCATGCGCTGGACGGATGCGGATGCGGGACACGCGGCGAGTAGATTCGGGGAACGCAACGAGATAGATAGACAAGCGCGGGTACGGTGTAAAGATGACGCCCGGTATAAACAACAACGGGAATGCAGGCATTACGATGAGAGCAACGGTGGGGACTAGGGCGGCAAGGGGGCAGTGAGAGGGGCGGGCGGTGTGGGTGGAGGTGCGTATGCGGCGAGGACGTTAGATGGAGGGAGATTTTTTCGTGTGGATAATCCTCGCAGGGCGCCTGGATTCGCAGGCAGTTGCAACGAGTAAGAGGAGGACACACCGTCTACGGGTCCGGGCGCGGGTCCAGACATGTACCGGCGGGTTATTGTGAAGGAGGGCGGAGGCGCGAGAGGCAGCACACCCAACGTCGGAGAGCAGGACGGATGCGGAGCCCTGGTAGCAACAACAGGAGCATGCGACTGAGAGCAACGGTTAGACAATGGGGAGGATACGCACGACAAGGGGGGAGCGTTGGGATGCGGATGCAGGGGAAAATGACGAGTATGGAAATCCACGCACCGCAAACTCGTCGCATAATCCCTACACACTCCAGCATCAGCTTCGCGTACTCGATGCACCCAGCTCTAACTCCTTCCCGTCCGAGATGTCGTTGTACCCGCGTTAGACTAGATGCCCCGGACCGGGGCGGCTGAGGCTGAGCCTAGTGTTTCTCTGGCCTTGGCTTGGCCTGAAAGCCATGGCTTTGGCTTCCCAAAATCCCGAGCCAGCCCAAAAGCCAAAGCCATGGCTTGGCCTGGCTTTGGCCTCAAAGCCAAAAAGCCACGGCTTTTGGTGGATGATCTGGATGATATTTGGCTTTGGCCTGACGAAATTCCAGGCCAGGCCATCGGATAATCTACCAAAGCCAAAAAGCCAGGGCTTTTTGGCCTGAGGCCAAAGCCAGAGAAACACTGGGCCTGGACGGATTCGAACCGCCTACTCTCCCTGAATGTCTTCCCAGTTACTCCACCGGAAGGGAACGAGCTGCCACACTCCACGAGGACTTATTTAGCTAAACGACGAACACTAATGTAGAATTGAGCTCAGGAGGGTGTTTGCAAGCAAGAGGTAATTGCGAGGCAAACCAGTGAAGTAACTACGACAAGTACTCGAGCTTTTATATGTAGGGGAATATCAAATAGATAAGGAATATGAAATACGGTAGTCAGAAGGTCAAGTAAAATCTTGTGGAGGCATGGTAGAACGCAATGGAGCACATGGATAGATAACAAACCACATGGTGCCAAGCTTGTATTTCCAACAACTAATACCCTGGCTTTTCTTGCAGCTGCGAGCCTCACCGGATACTACGGAAACTCATAAAGAATATTGGTCAACCTATCTGTTTCTTTGATTGATATTTGCAGGGAAGATTATCGTGGAGGGGAAGCCCGCTCTCATTTTGAGACACCTTAAACCCCACTCATGCCGTGCTTTGCATTGTGTCGTTTCAAGTTCCAACTTCAATTTAAGCACATGACGCGCGTCGCGGATCACCCGGATCACTGCTATGCCGGTGGCAAACAGCAGCACACACACCTTCCCTCTTCTCGTCGTGCATACGTGTCTCCCTTTCTGCTCTGTAACCAACGCCCCCCTTCGCACCTCTGCTCGATACTGCCGAATCCCGATGTACACCCCGCTGGTCCTCGCACCTCAACCTCAGTTCCGTCAACCTCATGGCAGCCACGCGCGAATATGTCTGCATTGCACCCGCCTTCCTGCTTTAATACCTGTTATTCCACCTCTTCGATTCTGGCGCCAAATCTGTGGCAGCTGGAAGCTTGGAACGGTATGGATCCATTCAGAGGTGAGCGCTAATATAATGGAACCATTTAGAAATGTCTTAGCGCTCGCCGTTCTCGTTCTTTCGAGTTCTGATGCTTCTGTGTAACTACCGCAATGACCGTAATCGCGAGGAGTTGAACTTGGACACCGTCAGCGCCAGCACGGCATTGCTTGCATCCTGCCGACAACAGAACTCTCGACCGTCCATCTTTGGTTATATTCTTCCATGCATCTGTCGAACAACGGTGATTGAAGTACTTCGCGCCGCGCCTACCTGTAGCATCAGATTCTCTATCGCTATCAGCGCCGATGATCCATTCCGCGGTGCACCCTTCCCGCAAAATAGACGCCTTCGGCACTCGCTGACGTATATTTTAGGTTGTGACTCCGCTCCCAAGCAAGGCCCTAGACGCTGAAAGGATGTGTATCCAAGGCCTTAAGAGGTGCCTCGGTTGCTTCACCCTTCCGCGCGCCCTCTCTAGTGGTGCACTACCTTGAGGTGGCGCACGTACGTCCAGAACCTGCGTCATGTTACCTTCCATCCGCCATACCTGAACTGTCATGAACGGCGTTGCTGCCATTCCGCATGTCGCCTGGGGATACCCCGACATTCCCGGTGTAACGCCGAGCCCGAAATATTCAACCGGCATTCTTAAAATGGCTATATAAGCAGCTCGAGTGCGTATTTCAACCTCATTCGAGATGCTTTCGGCCCAGAGCTCTGTTCGTCCTCTCCCTGTGACACCTCCTGCAGTAACTGAAACTTGTGTAGCTCCTGCGCTTCGTCACCCTCGCCCTTGTGGTCACCCCAAGCCTTACTCAGATGTCCACTCAATGCTTCACCAGTGGTACTGTGGGCGACTGCTCCGCCTTCATTGCCAAGTTCTGCGGTAATATTGCAACACTCTCAGTAAGCTCTATGCAACCTGTCCGTTTTCCCACTCATATTCCCCGAGATCGACGCTGGGGACGCGAGGTCTCAATGCTTCAACACACCCGGCCAGACCTTCAGATGTAAGTCCATCGAGCTTACTCGCCTCCAGGACGTGTCTGAGCTCTCACAGGCGACCTCAGCGCCGTGAATCGCGTTGCTACCACCGAAATCCCGTCTGAAGCCAATTGCCAAACTGTGCTTTCGACTGTGACTGCACAATGCTCCATGGTAATATGCAACACCTCGTTTATTTGCAAAGTTACTCATGCAATGCTGTCTTCTCTAGGGCGGTGACGGTATAAACAATGTGCCGACCTCGGGCTTCATATTCGGGATTGACCCGAACAACGGAACTTGTGGGCTGCCCTGCGGGGACTGAGTGCTGAGGAGGTACCATTTTTTGTTTGTCTCGTATATGCCATGATTTGTACGAGTTGAACAGTCGGAAGCATCGACGAATGAGGCAAAGCCGCGAAAACAAAAATAGAATGCCCGCTACAATTCACCGCTCTCAAGCGGAGTCGGACGGCCGATGCTTCCTTCATTTATTTGACCCGAGAAATTGTATTGACTGATTTATGGGCCCGAGTTCAAAACGAGACTTTGCCCAGGGACACGCGGCATTGATGCAATGACAAGTAATGATTTGCATTTCCACGAGCTACGAGCCAATGTTCTCTGCTGCTATACAAGCCTTAGTCAAAGACCGGACTCCCATCTGCAAGGGAATTTCCCCCCCTGGCCCGCCCTGAATCTTTGAGATCCTAGATTTACGTTACTCCAGGAGTAAGGGAGGACGCAAAGGTAACTCGCGAGCTGCGTACACTACTAATTGAGCAATGTGTGTCAGAGCTCGGACTGGTACCTCCACCGAGTCCACGGGGAGAAACCCTCAACGGTGAACACAATTGATGAGTGTGGGCTTTAGGCGGGACTCATGACTTTGGTTGAAGTTTCGGTACCATTGCGGCCGAGTTAGATGAAGTACTACCGAGCAGTGGAGCCAGTGTCCTGTCGTCGGTAGAAATCTGGAACCGTTTCCAGCTGGCATTCCCTGGCAGCCTGGCTACAATTGCATCAGCAATCCCTGATTTTGGCTGTAGTGACTGTAGTGAGCTGTAGTAGTGCTGTAGTATATCCAATCGTCCCTGTAGTTGCTGTAGTGCTGCATAGTGCGGTGTAGATGTCGGCCCAACTATGTAGTGCTCTGTAGTTTGTCAATGGGTCTACATAGTTCATGGTAGTATTGGGGTTTTGTGTAGTCCTCTGTAGTGTGCAGGCCATGATATGTAGTGTGTGGTAGGTTTGGCATCTTTTTATGAACTTAGCCTTCAAGGAGCTCAGAAATATGTGAATGTTAAGTCTCAACAATTTGAACAGGCTGTTGGGTGGCCAATGATCTGATATTGGTTCCAAAACCGCCGGCTCTGGGAAAGTATTTTGCGTTTTGCAAGGGAACAAAGCCCTTAGATGAAAATTGACCCTAGACAACTCTTGAGGAGCTTTTTGAGCTCTACAACTTTGGTTTTGGGCTATTTTTAGACATCTGACCCACCCATCACTTGCCGAGAGTGGTATGAGGACATAACATTTTTGGGGGCAAGAAAGGGCAAGAACACAAGCCCAACATCTGCTTGAATCAAAATACACGAGGTCCAATGCCATAGACTTTAGCAGGGTAAATGGCAACAGGCCTCCAACCCAATAAAATGCAATTAGTTTCATGGGCCTATATGGACTGCATCGTAGAGTGGTTATTTTGTCAAGTAACCGTATTTGCCTCGTTCGCGCGAGGTTGTGAGTTCGACTCCCAGTTAAACCAACCATTTATTTCAACTTGTAATGTCGTTAGTCCTAGATATAATCTGGTAACAAATACCTGATATTTGACACTGATACCTTGTGAGTCTCAAGTTAACACTTCCCTGGGTGCTAGGTAGGTAGGTAGGTATTATTACATCGCACGGTCTGAATCACGAACACCGGTTTCCAGGAGTCATCCCAGTGTACAAAGCAAGCTCAAAATACACCTTCGCCCACCAATGATTTCTCAACCACCCATGATCTGCTGTAGAACCCAGTTGACGCCTGAAAGCAATTAGTTGGAAGCTTACTGTGCCTGGTAAGAAACACTAGACGAGGAAGGGGCCAAGAATAAAGATGACTCGAGTATATTGCGGAAAGAGCGAGCTATCAGTAGCAGGTGATGGTGGTAAGAGATAAGGAAAGCGTGGTTATGTAAGTATGTCATGTGAGTAAACAGGCGGGTTTACACCCTTCCCCTCCCTGAAAAACAATCCCCTTCCCCTTCGGAAAAGAGCGGAGCTTGGAGAGAGGTGTTGCGATTTGAGGGCCAGCCAGCGGTCGAGAGCTTCGGCGTTGGCGACTTCTCAGCCTGGGAGCCACCTGTCGCCTTCGGGACCGTATCCAGAAAATTGAACCAGGTATTGCATGCCACGGCCGCGGACGCGTTCGTCGATAATGTCGTCAATAAACCATTCCTCGTCTCCGTCGCTGTTGATGATCGGTGCAGGCTCAGCGAGTTTGCGGTCGGGGAACAGGGAGTCGTTGTTTTCGATGTAAGGTTCGAGTTCGGATGAATGGAGGATTGGAAAAATGTTCGGCTGGTTAGGGAGATCCAAGGTAAAAGTCGAGCACTCAGCGTGCTTCGCAGTGATGATGTAAGGCCCGTCGAACCTGGGCATGTATATAGCGACCTGGTTGTCGCCCTTTTTCATGTATGCAGATCTGCGGTGTACAGTAGTTAGCTTGACACGGTCCCCTACCTTGATGTCATGGTTGGGGCCGCGGAGTTTGTTAGATTGTTCTGCCTGAGAGAGTTTTGCGGTCAAGAGGTTTTCCTGAGCTTCGATCACATCGATGGCGAGTCAAGCGATGATCTCTGCAGCAAGTTTCTCCTCGCAAGTGTCGTCGGGGTTGGAAGGAGGAACGATAGGAGGAATTACGCGAGGTGAGCGTCCGGTCTTGAGCTGGAACGCGGAGAAGCCGGTAGAGGCATTCACCGTGTTCAGCATATCGAACCGTACACGGGGTAGAGCACGGACCCACCCGCGCTGGTTGCGCGCGACATGGTATCTGAGAGCTTGGTTCACGGTTTTATTTGTGTGCTCGCTCGCGCCGTCGGTTTCAGGGTGGAAGGAGGTAGACATTTTGAGTTTGACGCCGGTAAGCTTGTGTAAAGCCTTCCAGAATGCGGAGATGAACAGCTTGTCGCGGTTGGAGACGATGTCCAAGGGTAGTCCGTTTTCGCAGTACCAGTGGTTGAAAAATAGGAGGGCCAGTGCGGGAGCAGAGAGGTTCGTTTGAGTGGGAACAATTTGGATGTCGGACCCCAAACGGTCCGTGAACGTCACGATACAGTCGAAACCTTGATCGGGCGGTAGCGGTCCGATGAAGTCAATTGCCACGGAGTCGCAGCAACCGTCAGGATGGGCAAAGGGTGTAAGGGTCCAGTGCGGCGAGTGGTCTGGGATTTATTACGTTGGCAGTCGGGGCACATGGGAATGTACGCCTCTTCGAGATCACGTCGCATGTTCGGCCAGTAGTAAGCATCACGCAAGGACTTGTATGATTTGCCGAATCCAAAGTGGCCCAGGGCGTCGTGAGCCAAGTGGAACAGCGTCTCGCGCAAGTTAGAGACCCGTGGAATGATAAGTCTGTCGCCAATGTACCATAGATGTTCTGGTTCGCGGAAGACCACACCCGGCATGCCTTTAGCAGCGGACTCGAGCTTTGAGCACCACTTGTCGGTAGCATATCCGGCACGGATGCGGTCCAGCAGTTTGGCATCCGTCGATATCTTCAACACGGAGGCAATCATCATGTCAGTGTGGGAAGAGAATTTGATCCGTGTGCGTGCGAGAGATTGAGCTGAAACAAACGGCGAGTCAGGCTGCGCACAGATCACAGAAGCAATCGCGGCTTTTCCATTCTCGTCCTCGTCTACCCACAGTCCAGTCGCAGCCAACTCGGCCTCGGAGCTGTCGTCAAAGTCGGTGCAGGACAAGGTGTCCGCGACCGTGTTGTCCTCCCCCTTGACGTAAACGAACTTACAGTCATAGACGGAGAGGAATTCCATCCAGCGAGCTTGTCTGCGCGACAAATCCTTCTGGGTCTGGAAGTTTTCGAGGGTCCGGTGGTCAGTGTACACCACGAATTCGGACCCAACGAGATCTATACGCCATTTCTTCAAGGCACGGATCATTGCTAACAACTCCTTAGGGTAGTTGAGCTCCGCTCCCTTGAAGCTTTGCGAGTCGAACACCACAGGCTGCGCGGATTCCCAGGTGAGCCCATAGGAAAGAACCGCTCCTGAGCGCTTATCGCTAGCGTCTGCTGTCACATAGATGATATTATCGCCACGATTGTCGTGGTCGATGGAGGTCAGGCAGTCACGGCTAACCACTAGAGCCTTAATCGCGTCAAAGGCGCCCTGGTGCTGTTCAGACCAAGGTGGGAACCTTTTGTCGCACTCCTTTGTGGTTAATTCTTCCAGAGTTGGGGTCCATCTGGCAAGATCCGGCAAGAACTTGCAGATATACCTAACCAACCCTAGGAATGCACGGACGTTCGTCGCTGACTTCGGCTGGGGCCAGCCGACAATCCGGTCAACCTTGGCTGTGTCAGCCTCAATCCCACGTTGTGAGATGTGGTGACCCAAGAAATCAATCTCGTATTGGAAGAGTTTAGATTTCTTGGGGTTACAATACAGGTGAGCCTTTTTCAGCACGTCGAACACCATACGGACATGGTGTTCGTGTTCGTCCACGCTGCCGGACCATATCACAATATCATCGAGATATACGTGACAGATCTTGCCGATCAATTCGCAGAGCGCTGCAGTGACGCGCCTCTGTTGCACAGAAGGAGCGTTCTGGAGCCCTTGCGGCATTACGAGCCACTCGTATAACCCGAGTGGAGTGCTAACTGCAGTGAACTTCACGGAATCAGGGTGCATCCTGGTTTGGAAAAAACTATCTGTGAAGTCAATTATTGACCAGATTTTGCCTTTTGAGCAGTCCGCCAAGATGTCGTCAACCCGGGGAAGAGGGAACGCATCCCTAACCGTAATCGCGTTGAGGGGCCTGAAGTCATTCACCCAACGGGGTAGTACCGTTTTGTCAGACTTAGGGACCAACATCGCGGGCAACGTGTGTGGAGACGTGGACGGGCGGATACGTCCCGCATCAAGATGAGTTTGGATCAGTGTCTGCCAGGCCTCGCGATATTTCCGCGGGCTGCGGTATGTTCGGTTTTCAATGTTTCTATCAGCGCTTTTGACTTTAATTTCACAGAGTACGTTGTCTGGGAGCTCGTTTGCGTGAGGCATAGGTTCGAAGAGTTGGGGGTAATCGTCACAAATCTTGTCTCCCTTCTTCTGGAGTTCGTCCCAGTGGGCTAAGATTACTATTCGTTCGCGGACGGCAGCGATGACATCCACAGGTCGCACATCCTCAAAGAGGTTCAATGCTTCTATTGACACACGGCGTAGGTCGCAAACCGAGGTGAGTTCTTTCATCATTGTTTTCTGATCCGCATCCGTTTTTCTAAGGCGTTCCCTCAGTTTCATTGGAGGCGGCGAGTGAACCTTTGGAGGAGGGGGGTTCAAGATGTCGTAGCTTACACGTTTGTCAATGGCCGTACGAGCGGCATGGTCGATCATAATTGAATTGCGAGTGAGCCATGGTAGACCCAAGATTACAGGAGAACACAAGTTGGGCGCTATCAGAGCGCGTACAGACTTTGAGTGATAGGACTGGTCATGAGAGAGAAGGGGGAGTTTCACAAATTCAGTCAAGTACGTAGGAGTATTGTCGCCGTCGTTAGCCGACATTGCGAGGCCAATGGGTTCAGGTTTGTGTAGCAAGTAACGTCGTAACCCCAACTTCTGAACGAGGTCCTCGTCGATCAGGGCTAAATGAGCGCCGTTATCAATGAGGGCTCGTATTGGAAGGGGAAGGTTCGTCATCGGTCCCTCTACCAGGCAGTCCCAGTAGAGGTGATCGGTGCGATGGGGGAGGTGGGAGGAGGAATTACTCACGGAGGACTCGAGAGCGTCATCGGAATCGTCGCTATCGTCCATGTCCGCAGCCGGCATGACGACGGCGACGGCCTTGGAAGATTTGGGCTTGCGAGCGGCGTCGACGTCGGCTTGGGTACGCACGCGGTAGCCTGCGTCCGAGGGGAAGTCGTCCTTGCAGTCCGCCGTACGATGGCTGCAGAAAAACTTGCGGCAGCGGTTGCAGCCGTCGTTATCTGCGAGCAATTGTCGTTCTTCAGCGGTCAAGGGCGGGCAGTTCTTCCCGAGAGACGAGGTGGAAGCGGAGGTGGAGGGGGGTTTAGAGGGGGCAGCGTTGCCCTTAGCAGAGTCCGAGAGGACCTTCTTGTGAGGACGGTGTTCCGCCTCGTCGACAGCCTTGCGTTTGTCCGCTTTGAGCTGGGCGGCGATACGGCGCTGCTGCTTTTCATCCTCGTAAACACACTCCTCGTCGAGCTCAATGACTGTGAGGACCCACGCATCGAACTGGTCTTCAACGATCGCGTTGCACGCCTTGTCCTTTGAGTAGTCGGCGGCGAGGTCAGCGACCATGTTTGCCTCGAGGGTATGGCGGAGGCGCGTGTCGTCGACGGCGTGAGTGGTGCCGATGAGGAGGGCATGGAGGGACTGAAGCACGACAACCCAGTCGCTGAACGTCTCGGTGTCCTTCATGCGAGAGTTGAGAATTGATGCGCGAGTCTGGATCTCCCAATCGGGACGAAGGAATTTCTTGCGTAACTTCGCCATGAAGTCGGTGAGGGTGAGTTTGGAGAAAGCCTCGCAAACTCCGGACGGCGAGAACCAATTGCGGACGCGCTGGTCCAAGAAACAGCCGAAGACAAGGGCGGTGATCTTGTCGGCGGCGACCTCCTTCGCGGGGGCGTAGTCGAGCATACCATGCTCAAACTGGGTCGCGACGAGCGGGGTGATTTCGCCAGGATGGACGGTGGGGAGTTTACCAGTGCAAATCTCGACCGTGGCGAGCTTGGACCGTGGTGGTAGGGCGTGGGGGAGAGGAGTCGGAGTTGGATGACAAGACGGTGCGCCTAGTCGGAGGAGTAGGCGAGCGCGTGGGTGACCGCGAAGGGACGCAGGAGTGGGCCGGTGAGTCAGAAGGGGATTTGGGGGGTGTGCGTGAAGGCGGACGAGATCCCGGCGATGAAGGGTTGGATGGCGTCAGCGGAGGGAGCGAGTCGGTGGGAGACCGAGCTTGGATGCCCTTGGCACCGCTGCGAGTGAGGAGAGTGGGGAACCGAAGGTTGGCGAGACAGCTTGCAAAGAGTGGCTGTGTATGTGACGTGGCGGTCTGAAAGAGAGTAGTTGTGAGCACGGATGTCTCAACAACTGAGGAAACCGCTGGAAGGACGGTTTGGATAGTAGGAAGACGCTCCTTGCGGGGAAACGTGGGGAAACGGAGGAATCAAAGAAAAATCAAAAAGATCGTGGATCTCTTGATTTCTCCGATATGCGTATACTGAAGTGGATCTTTAAAAAAAAGTGGAAGCTTACCGTGCTTGGTAAGAAACACTAGACGAGGAAGGGGCCAAGAATAAAGATGACTCGAGTATATTGCGGAAAGAGCGAGCTATCGGTAGCAGGTGATGGTGGTAAGAGATAAGGAAAGCGTGGTTATGGAAGTATGTCATGTGAGTAAACAGGCGGGTTTACATTAGTAAGCACCACTTTGCCGGTTCAAACCCTCTTCACGCGACAATCCCTGCTCTTGCGCCTGGCTGATAAACAGGAACAGAATAAAATACCTCGAGTACATCATGCACAAAGTTCTCTACAAGTGCAATTGTGCTGCGTTGGTAGATGATAGCTTTCAAAAATGAAATGCTATCTACATCTGCCATTGTCTGTCGTAAGTTTGGAACAGCTCGCAGAAATTTGTCCAGGAACACAGTGTGCATATTTAGAACAACTGGCGATGCGCTGCATTCCAATAAGGCATGTTCTGGGGTTTCTACTGCGTCCAAACAAAATCGACAAAGATGCACCTCACGGGTACGGGTTGATGTGCGTGATCTACATAGCAGAGCTTCTCGACGGCTAGTAGATGTGTGGAGAGCATGACAGAGGTGAGAGCTTCTCTATGCCTCTGAGTCTTCACCATTGAAAGGTAGTGCCGTATGTAGAGTGTAATCGCCATGGGAGGTTTATCTTTCTGTGGTTCACGACAGCCATGTAACAGGTACAATTTGTCGGAGGAGTCAACTTGACGCTGGAGCCATTGTACTGCAAGAGCTTCAACAGATTTAGCGTACGCCTTAATGCTCTCGGGCGTGGCATTCACAATTTCTGGAGGCTGGCATTCAAATGGCAATTTAGTTGCTGCTGTACGTAGATCTCCGAACCAGGATTTCTTCCCGAGGGCTGCCAGTTCAATTGAACTATCAAGACATGCCCGTGCTAGGTGAGGGATCTTGAGGCCCAGGAGATATTGAAGATATACGAGCAGAACTAGATAGCGTGGGACCCGCAGAGGCATGATTCCGGTTTCGGTGAATAAGGGTGCGAGCATAGACTGGACTGGGAATGGACATTCAGAATTTGGCGTAGGAAGCTGACCTGTACATCACAAAGTTCTTTGACATGGACGTCTTCGCTATCTGGGGACACCTCGCATCCGTGGATCAGATGGCAGTCAACGCGAGCCATGTAAAGTTGTTTGTACTCTTTAGGGGTCAGTCGGCCAGTTGAATCTTCTAGGCCCATGATTTTAGGCGCGCAGTACCGAGCTGTGCTTGCTTTTTCCTTGTAATGAGACTCGAACATATTTCGTGTATCTGTCCGGATGTGAACCCCGACGTACTTCTCATATTGCGTTATGGAAAGAACATTACTGCCCAAATGAAACTCGGGTATGGGCCTCGGTATGGGGCCAAATATTAAAATCACTGTCTTGATTAAATTCATGACAATAAAATTTATGGAGCACCATATGCACAAGGCATTCAACTTGCGCTGCAAGCCGGCGGCCGAGAGCGAGATCAGTAGAACATCGTCTGCTTGGGCCATGATGGCAATTCGAACCTGTGATAGAATAGGATCGTCGGTGTCTGGCAGCATGACAAGGTCAGCCATGAAGAGATTCCAGAGGATGGGAGAAGCTGGGTCGCCAGTGAGCAGGCCAATAAATGCCTTAAATTCGGCGGAGTGCAAATCTCCATGTCGGACATAGTATTCCATTCGGCGGTATAACATTCGCAGCCAGTCGAAAATAGTGCCGCCCATACCCATTTTGAGCAGCTTCAACCATAAAGTGGGGTGGTCAGTTGAAGGGAAGGCATTAGTAGCATCCACGGCTGCAACGTACACAGTTGAGCCTTGCGCACACGCCCATTCCTTTACACAGCGCAGAATGAAGGGATTATTGTTTGTTCTGTACCCTGCTCTGAAGCCGTTCTGGTAATCAGGGATGAGTCCGCGTGCATTGGCCCAGTCGGTGATTCGCATACTATCCTTGACTGGGACCTCGGACACCTAACGAAGAACTATCAATAGCTCTTTACCCGAACCATCTCATAGAAATCTGAATAGACCAATCGTTTCCAAATCTGCCCTTATCCCCGGGTACGTTTTTGGTTAAAGCCTAACGGCCCATTCCCCGTGAAACGATGAAAAAAACTCTGTTGAGTCGTGTTGTCCGAGCAGTAGGTAAAAACATCAAACGTTGATTGCCGGCGCTGCGCCAGAGGCATAGCTCAACTGAACGGCTCAGGAGTTCGTGTGGAGAATGATATCCATACTGTACATTTCCAAGAGGCACCACTAGTCCAGGATGTCCTTGGAAGGATGGCTATTTGAGCTATTTTTCAAGACGTAGATAACACACCGAGACTTCCTATTTTGGCAGGGAAAACCGACATTTTGAGTTATGGCAAGAGCTGTAGTGGACGTATGGGCCTGAAATTTTTCATGATCATATTTCTATGGTAGATTCATGTTCTGAACACATTCCAACAGCTCCATGACTGCAGGATGACTGTGGCTGCAGCAATAGACAGAAAAATCACGAAATCCTCAACTTTTTTTAATTTTGAAACAAATACCTAGAGCACATAAGTGGCCAGTTTTTATCACACATATCATGGAGCACATCCTAAGGAATATATAAAGCCAAAAACCTCCAAAATCGGTCCAGTATTGATGGAGATATTTTCGTTTGTCCGAGTAGTAGGTTTGTCCGGGCCAGCAGTCAAGGATAGTATGGATGAGTAGCGTCAATACTTTGAGAACGCAGCTTTCTAGAGCTATTATTCTGTAGCTGTCCGGAATTGATGCTAGCTTTCCTTTCTTGAGGAGCCCAATTATGGCCGTTCTGAACCATGTGGTCGGTCCATCTTGCTTGTGGATGCATTCATTACACAGGAAAACCAGATCATCGTTTGGGATGTCCAGAATTTCTGCATAAAGAACGGCATCTTCTCCTGTTGCACTGTCCAGTGAATTCTTCCGTATATGATCTTTGAGCTTCGCAACATCGTCCTCTGTCCAGTCCCTGGAGAAGAAACCCTCTGGAGTTGAGTCTTCCGTAGTTTCAGGGATAATATCGGCGAGCAGAGTATTTATTGTGTGTTGAGCAGCGTCAAAAGAATCAGGCAGTACTGTTGGAGGGTTGAGTCGAGCTTCAAAAACCTCCTTTAGGTCGTGTGCGGTCACGGAGACTGGAACAGGTGCCGGGTCAGACAGGCGTTTGACCTCCTTCCAGAAGGCACCAGCGGATGGTGCGTCCATGATGCTCTTGCGGTTCCATTCTTTGATGTCGTTCAGCCTATCTCTCCCACGATGCGCTGTGGGATAAGCAGCGCGTTCACGTACTTCCTTGATGGATTCCTCACTCATTGCATCGTTGGAAATATTTGCAGTTACTTTCTCAACTGCTAGTCCTGACGCATTCATTTTCGCGTAGTTCGGTATTTCCTGAGGCTCGAGTTCCGTGTTAGCGGGAGCTGGAACGCGAACAGAATTACACCCGACAGTCGCTAGCTCCTTTGCTGCTCGCAAGTGCCCGTTAGTCGAGTCCTTCTTGAGGTGAATGAAGTGTATCGGCGCTGTTCGTGCATTGATCCACTGGAATATGAGCTTGAGAATGTCTCCGTTGGCACATCGCCAGCCGCAAGCTTCGTTCTTCGCCGCATAATATACCACAGAGCGAATCGCATATTCTGATCTGGCCAATATCTCCAATGTCTTGCCGAGAGATGAAGACTTGATGGCCCAGAGGAGGGCTGCAAGATTTGCCCGCGCATTTGACTGGAGTCCCCAAACACGCAGGGAGCAGTTTTTCGCCGAGTTGGGCCCAAAATACACTCCTCCACCAGCGGTTGCAGTATGCTTCCCGGGGTTTTTGCATGCTCCATGGATTACAATTTTAATTGGCGGAGTATCAACAAGAACTGGACCATAAAGTCGAAATTTCTTCTTCGCCTCGTGCCAACAAAAGGATTCGCGCGCTCATTGGACGCCGAAATGATTGTCATCTGCATGAAACCTTCAACTGACATTCCCTAATGGTCACAAAGACAGTGAGAATGGTGAAGGCTTCTTAAGAATGAAAAAAGGACGAGTTGGTCAGACTTGCATGACGTAATTACATGTAGAAAATGCACGCTAATGCGCGCTTCTGGTGGAAACACTGCACCTGCTCCGCTATTCAAGTTGCTCTTCCATCAGTCCTTACTTGTCGGATCTGCATTAAGCGCTCATTAGTCGTGGATGCATCTGCTCCATCAGTCATCTGTTCAAGTTGCTCTTCCATCCGTCCTTACTCGTCGGAACTGCAACAAATCCATTAAGCGCTCATTGGGGCGCTAATCAGTAGAGATTCCGATGCACAAAGCCGGAATTCATTCGGCCAAGTGCCGGCTTCAATTTGTTCTGATTCCATCTATGCCTTCGTTCACTCAGTTAGAGTCTCGATTTCCAGCCCCCAACTGTATAAAGGGATTCCGCCGTCGACACATTCACATAGACTCCATTCCAATGCTCAACTCCGAGTCGATCTCCGCCATCACCGTCCTCCTTCTACTCTCCATGGCATCGGGAGCCTCAGCCCAGGTGCGTTGTGAAACACCGTTCACAGGTTTATGACTCCGAGGAAAATCTCAAATTCAAACGAGCAGACGAAGATGGAATGGAAGGAGTGGCTGCGGCGGAGTCCTAATTTGTGAAAACTGCGTATGTAAGAATTAAATCAAGTGAATTCAAACCATACCAGGAACGCTGTCGGGGACGAACACGAAAAAGATCCGGAGCGGATGGAAATTGAGGGGCTTAGAAATACCTGTCCGAGGTATTATATTATGCTTGAACCGCGAGTTGTAGCGAACAATCTGTAACGGCCGATATTCGATCAGCATCATGTGAAGCGAGCATACTGGGGTGCAGGAAGCGAAGACGAGGGTGGGTGCGCGATGGAAATTGAATGCGCCCGCTCCGGCGCTGGGCCGGAGGTATTGTTGACCTGCACCCTGAAGTGAATGATGACTTGGGAAGCAAACGTCCTATGGGCCTGCTGCTGGTGCTCTGAGAGCTGAGTCTGACAGATTCTGGATTAGAGTACCTATATGTACTTCGACCCGCGAACCCGAGTCGAGACTCCATATGAAATCCACTTATTACTGGGTCTCGCAATCTCAATGCGAACGAGCCCCATGGAGATTAAACCGAACGAGTTGCTGTGAGGTTGAGGGCAGAGTATAGTACCTGCAACACGGACCGCCAGGATCTAAAAGTGATTCAGCCAATGGTTGTTAGTTTCGAATCGCGCATGGGTCCCTACCAAGGATGTTAGGAAAAGAAACACGCTGAGTGCGATGAAGCTCGAGCGAGGCCTGAAATTGAAATGTGCGAAGGATGCCGTCGAGAGTCTGTAAGCGTGAACCAATTATTATGAAGTGCAGTCGAGCCATACATGGGACGTGGAGAGATCAAAATGACGACGAGCCAAGATTTCTTAAACCGAACGAGGTATTATATCATGATACCTTCGAACGTATATCATGAAACCTTCTAACCGCAAGTCGAGCCCGGAATCTATAACGGGCACCGATTAGCTGACTCAGTGAGAAGCAAACACGCACGACGGGAATTGAACGAGTTGCGCGGAGGCTTGTGACAAGTCTGAGGTGTTACTCCCAACTCGAACCGCGAATCGAACCGCTACGTTACCGGACTCAAACCGCAAATTGAGTGGACCGGGCCACCGATAGTTAGTTCCGTGGAATCGCGAATGGAACACAGGGGTGTAGAATTGAAGATGAAGGCGATACCAACAATGCGGACCGTGCTGCCGAGCAGCCTTTTCGTATCCGAGTCAGTCGTGGATTCGTCCGTGCAAGTGGAAGTGGAATTGAACCGACCTCGTATCCGCGATACGTGCCAAAGATCGAGTACGGCGGGGGCGGATTGGGTTGAGTTGAATGTGCAATACTCAAGGAATACCCAAGTAAGTACCTCAAGGAATGCCCAAGTACCTCGAGGTTGGCGAGGCGCATACTTGAGGCAATAAGTAGGATGCTCGCCGGATATCTGTTGAAGATTATGTAAATTGAAATTGGAACTGAATGCGGGTGAGCTAGAGTGTCAGCTATGGCGGAATAAATAAATGAATGGACCACCCTCGAACCACCGACCGTAGTCCCTAGTTGTTCAAAGCTCGGCGCCGGGGAGATATCCAGTCTTGGTCCTGTACTTAGGAAATCAGGAAATCAAGCGTCGAAATCGAGTGTATTCAATGTGCAATACCAATACTCAAGGAACACCCGACTGTAGGCTGGCGAGGTACAATGGTCGACCGGTGGGTTGGAGTTGAAGCATGCAAACGGATGGACGCTGGAACGTCAGCTATATATACTCCACTCGAAGAAGAAGAAAATTGGACGTACTCCGATCATCGACCACACTCGGCCTGTGCTTTTCGAGTCACTCCGTTGGAGTGCTCTTCAGGCACTCCGAAATAAATCACTATATATGAGTGTTTTTCCGTAAAACTTGCCCCAACCGCCCCAACCCCGCAGGATGGTCTTCGGCCATTCCCGCCATCACTTCGGAACAAACACGGCGTGGCTGTGTTATCTCATCTTGCTTCTGGCACTCACAACGTCGCGGCTTTTTCTTTGGGTCTGCTCGTGGGGCTGCTCGTTGCTCTGACTCTCAAGGCTGGTAGCTTTCAAGACTCTAGATCTGGGTCTGACTAACCTCAGTTCTAGTTTGGTTCCAATCTTGGCGGCATCTATTCAGCGCAGTTAGGTCCTTACGGCTTTCATGTTCGACGACTTGGGTTTCGCTGGTACCCCTGCAATACCAGGTTATCTTTGCTAATACATGGGGTATCACCATTCCCAGCTTTCCTCTTTTTGGATTTGCAGTAGGCTCGTGAGCCGCACATAACATACTATCATGCCAATTTCACGGTATTATATTCTGTGCGGCTAACTGCTACTGTTCATCTGAATCCTTCTTCCCGACTGCCCTTCCGCCCTGATCCTTGCATGAGCTATCCCGCTCCGGAAATCCATGGGCAGGTCTTGCGAATTTGTCGCAATTACCTGACCTTGAGCCTTCTCGCTTCCGACCTATGCCTTCCTCCCAAAACAACGCAAAGCGGAAACGGATTTGCCACTGCACAACCCTCTGTGCAAAAAAGTGCTCATCACGTTCGAGGCATCACCACTATGCCTGTGTGCAGGATAACATTCCTTCCGCAAATATTCCTGCTTCCGAGTCTGGATCTGATATGGACTCCGTCACCGAAATGGACCAAACCTCTGAGCAAGATGATGACTTGGAGCGTCATTTCACCTCCCCCAGAACCCCCCTGCGTCTTTTTCGGAGCAATCAGCGTCATCGAGCCATGTGGAAATGGATGTCGACAACTCGGACTCGGGTCAACTCAAAATCGCATTTCCGTTCTAACGATTTTCAGCTACGGTATGAGGTTATACAGTAATCTCCGACACACTCAGGTCGCCCAGCATCGAGGAGGACGTCGAAAATGATCTCTATGCTACACTACAACAGTTAATGGATACACCGCAAGAATGGGATACCTAGAACGACAGCTCCAACCTCATTTCCCAAAACAATTCACAAAATATGTCCTCATTCTTCCTGTCGCGACAGCCCTGATCTCTGAAGATCTCGAGATCAGTTATGAAGATGCTTTGAAGGCTCTAGATGCAAGTGCTGACTACGGGTGCTATGCGAACGCCGACGCGCCAGAGGATCTCGATCTCGTGGTGACGCCGCCACCAAAGCAAGAACCCAAACATCCTCCGCGCCACCGGAGCAAAGCGACCCTTACAGTGAGTGCTTCTCACCGGTGCTTATATCTAGTTTAAGATGGAACACCAGCTGCCGAAACAAACTATGATAACCTTGGCTGATTATAAGGTGGTATGTCAACGAACTCCATGTCCACGTGTCTTACCCAGATTTTAGCCTACGGTTAAATAGAAGAAAGTCAGTGTATCTTTTGCCAGTTTATGTATGATTGCAGCCAAAACTTCATGACAAGCCGGAATTTTGACCCAGGGCCTTTTAGATTCAGGATTAGGCATGAAGGTAGGTATAGTTTGTAGGTAAAATTTTCGTTTCAAAAAGATCGGGGGGTCCCATAGCGTGGGAAAAAAAAAACGCAAAATCTGGAGCGAAAATTTCGAAATTCAGTGTACCTATTTGGCCTTTTGCTTGCCCTTACCCCTGACCAGAACCACCCCTCGTGCCATTGCCTCCGCCCTGGCTTTCCACTCTGTCATTCCATCAACCAATTCAGTTGCACGCACTCCGCGATGTGATCGGTATTTCTTGACGGCAAACTCGGCGACCGGTCCCGTGGCACCCAGGCGATAGACACTGGCATAGCGATGTGCACGTCGATAGAACCGGCGGATGGTTGGGAGGGGGCAGAGCCGAAGTCCTTCATCAACAAGGTCCTTGGCTTTTTGCCAAGTGCCGTTAGAACGCTCCCGGAACCACCGCTTTACCCAAGCCCAGAAATATTCGATAGGATTCATCTCTGGGTGGAACTTCGGAAGGAATGGCACACCATCCCTGGTGCGGCTGCGATGAGCTACAATTTGAATGAGTAAGTAAATTGTCAGTCGAAAGTCAAATGAATTGCACCAGCTCGAGTTGAGATTTCTGCCCAGCGAAATCCGGTTGGAGCGAGAGCAAGCGCTAAATTATGGTGGCCTCCACACCATGGCTTTGTTGCATGCATTGGGGTGCTAGGGTCAAATTCAGCGGTGGCATCTCGGTATATCGAAAACCTCGAATCGGTTTCTTCCCCCGCACCTTTTTACACACCTATGCTGCCCCTCCCCTTCAGCCATTCCTCCACAATCATCCAGTCAAAATCACTCCCATTTTTGCTGCACCCCAATACACTTCATGCAATCAACATACATCAATCTTGTCCAAACACTTCTTGCCCGTCCGATCTGGGCCCGGGGACCTTTCCAGACTCGTAGATACTACTTATAACTCTTTCCCCCCAAATATTCAGCCCGAGCCCACCAGGGTTTCACCTCGGCCGTCGGGATTCCCCTCCACTCCCCAAATGTAGTAAATTTTCGCTGTTGCGGGCAATTCTCGATGAGAAATAATGGTATCAATAAAGTCTATTGGAGAATCATGTAGCCCTGTTGAATGTGGACATTTCCGTACCCCACCTGAATTTTTATACCAGGTAATCAGCGTCTGGAACCATACTATCCTAGACCCCCCTGTGTCCACGCACCCCCATGTGGAATTTTGGCTGATGGCAAGGTTATTTCCATTCCATTTGCTTCCACAAAGATCTGGGAACCGCATTCATCTCTAACCTATCAGTGTACAAGATATCTAGGGGATCAGAGGCCTAGAGCCCACACAATAAATCGAATGGAAGAATTTGTGACATTTTGTGACACAGCCAAACGCCTGCCAAAACTCGCTTCCACATGGTGTCCCATTTCGGAACACTTATATCTTTCCACAAACGTCGTTGAAAATTCTGAAAATTTGAGACACTACGGAACAGATGTCCGAGAGCTTAAGTTTGCGTGCCGGAGGAATTCCGACCCCGCGAGCAACTTGCTATTGCTTGTCATCACGGCCGTGGACACAGGGGGGACAAGGATAGTATGCTGTCCCGGGACGTCCGCGCGCAGACGCGCTGTGCTCTGATTTCCTATTTAAAATCACAAATGATGGCATGATCGGCTTGATCAAATGCCTGTTTTAACGCCCCGGCGATCTCGGAGACAAGGGCCGCACCATGTACGCACCTCTGGTACAAAACCCCCAGGTCCCAACGTTGCAATTCCCATAACGGGTCTCCGGAGGTTAGTTGTTTGGTCCCGCATCAATCGTGATCTGCGTGCTTCTTTGACACGTCTACCACCCCATCCGCCGCATCCTCTCGTTATGCACCCCATTGCACCCCTTCGCGCACCCCAGTGCACCCAACTGCACAACGCCGCCGCCCTCCCCCGCCGCTGCTGATCCCCACGCCCATGCTACGCCGCCGCCGCCGATCTCCATGCATGCGCCCAGTGCGCACCCCATTCCGCCCCAATCCAGCCCGCCGTGCGTTCCTGTGCACCCCACTGCACACCCCACTGTGCACCCTCCCCGCGCCGTCGCCGATTTCCACGCCCACCTGCCGAACTTCGCCGCCGCTGCCTAACCCCGTGCCCACGCTGCTCGTGTTCGCGCCCCCACTCCGCCGCACTGCCCACCCCATTCCGCCGCGTCGCGCACCCCACTCCGCGCCCCAATGCACGCCCTCCCCGCGCCGCCGCTGCTTTTCCCCGCCACCACTGATCCCCGCGCCCACGCTACGCCGCTGCGCCCATCTTCGCCGCCGCCGCCGATCTCCGCGCCTGCTGCCGTTGCGGCCCCACCGCGCTCCACACTGCACGCCCCACCCTATCCGCTGTGCCCCCCGCCGCTGCCGTTGCGCCCCCACTGTGCTCCACACCGCGCGCCCCGCCCTAGCCATTGCGCTCCCCCGCCGTCGCCGCGTCGATCCACGCCGGCCATTCTTTTCTCACTGCCCTGCTGCTCCCGCCTTCGCCTCTGCCGCCGTCGCCCACCCCATCGCACCTGCTTCCGCCTCTGCCTCCGCCTCTGCCTCTGCCTCCGCCCCCGCCGCAGAAAACGGCAAAACCGCGCGACCAACATCAGCGGCGAAATGACGGCGTGGTCCTCCTAGGTATACCATGACACGACACCACAAACACTCACTACAATTGGGAGGTGCGTTCATGCTCCTTCTGCGTATCTCTCGTCGTTTTTTTCCCCTTGTAGTCCCCGGGCTTTGCTTCACCTCCTCTCGCGCTCTCCTTCCTACCTTCCTTCCACTCTCATTTTATTAGCTTTGCCGTCTTTTTCTTCTTTTTCGCGCCCTTACTAATCGATCTGCGCAGCCCAGAATGAGCTGCTATTTTGGTCCGGTGCAGACGGAGACGACAGCCTTTGGAGGCGGACCTCGACGACGGAAACGTGTCGCATCTGCCAGAGTCGAGTGTGGGCCCTTTTTTCATTTTTCATTGTATACCTTTGTTCTTCACCTTCATTTCCTGATATATATGCCCTGTATCCATACCCGAGCGGCAACTTGAGCTTCACCTTTCGCTATCATGATGCTGGTCTTTTACATACGGTACTAGTGAGTTACTTTGAATTACGGATAATGGAGTCAAGACAGGTTTTCATAGATAGCAGGTTGGTTTGACCACTAGGACTCAAAAGTGAGTTTAATCTTATCCTTTTACTCCAATATGGGTCTATCGCGGCTGCTCTCTGAGCACTGGCAAATTTAACTACGCCCAACTTGCCCTCGCGACTCCCGGTCGCCTTCTTTCACGTTACCGCGACCAGTTAAGGCCACAGACTCGTCGCGCAGCCATCGCCTTCCTTCATAAGTCTTCAATTCTCAACACGCATTTCATGCCATTCTGACGCTTTTTTTCAGCGCTTTTTGCAAAATGTGCCATGACCAACGTGCGGTCTTGCTCGAGGACCATCCTCAAATATATTGCGGTACGTTCTTTTATCTTTCCTCAAAATTTTACTGGCTTCCAGGATGTTATTATTCATATAACATCGAGACTATTGTTCCACAACACAGGTGTGTTCACGCCGATCTCATCTCATCCCAAACTTTACTGAATTATGTCTATCCTTGCTATACTTGCATTATCCTCGAACAACATGCGGTACGTTCTTGTAACTTTCCTTCAAACTTTTACTAACTTACTAACTTTGAACACTAGTAATGCCAACCGCTTTCAAGTTAGTTCAAGTCTTGTTCAACTTTATGTACTGATTTCGAGGTAAGTGAAACTTCTCAATACACGTCTATCGTCGACCTTATATAGTCTTCAACTTGCCTAGACTAGCTTTTTTTAAAAAGGTTGGCACCACAGCTTACATACTGCGGACTTGACATGTCGCGGGCATCTCGGGCACACTCCGCGGTAAGTCGTTGCCTTGCTCTCTTATTCATTTAGATTCAACCCGGCCTTGTGGTGTCTAGCATCGCCTTCCGGTTTGGATCTCGGATACCAATTCCCCCGAGACTGTCGTCAGATTGTATTTGATTTCTTCGCTTTCTGACTTCACTGGCTTTACATTCTAGCATTCTAGTCAGGGGATACAAGTTTATTAGGGCGGGAACTGGTATCAGGTATGTCCCTCGTTCGATTATCCATTGGATATTACTGACCTGAGCCTTGACGCAGGTCTGAGGGAGGTATACAATGTATTGCCTTCACGTGAGCATACGCTTCCGCCTTCCAAATTTTCCTGGTACGCAATCTGCTTTATATATTTTCCTTTCTGACTTGATTACCTTTAAATCCCCGTTTGCGGCGGATACGATGGCACTGGACACGGAAACCATGTTCTTTGTTTGATTCTTCATTGAATTCTCGTTGACTTGCAAATTAGACTAGAGTCGGGACTTGGTTTAATTAGGTACGTTCAATCAGTTAAATACCCAGTGTCGAGTTCACTTCCTGAATTCACTCACAGATTATGCTGTTCATCCGTCTGCGCGTCTGCGAAAGGCCGTGGTGATTGTTGAATAGTGCCAGGTTAATCTTGCTTCATTCCAGGATAGTATATATCTAATGCAGGTGCGGCTTATCGGTCGTGATTAACAACACCTAACTCACTCTGCTTATCAGATCTCCAAGCCTTAGTGCTGGAGGCAAAATCACAGCACATCAGACTTGTTTTTTGCAGTTAATCTTGAATACTGACTTACTCGCAGAAACACCGAGACTACTCCGTTCGCAACCAATCCCGAACCGTAACGCCCTGCGTTCAAGCACCGAAACTATCATCAAATGACTACGGGTATAAGCGCTTCACCTTTGATCCAAGCTCGTACTGACCGCATCAGCGATGCAACTCGGGGCTGCATATTAAATTTATCATGGCTTTAATGTCGCGGCCGATACTTGACTAACTTCATAATGAGCCTAAAACATGTGCCGTTGTCAAGTCTTCAACTGGGTGCCATGTGATCCTCCAACTTCCTAGGTAGATGAAATCTACGACAGGGGAGGGGTTGTATAGGACATATTCCTAGCCTTAAAGAATTTCTGAAACCAGGCCAGATCTACCCTATTTCCCAGGTTCTGCCAAATTTCCCGGGTTCTGTCAATTTTGTGCTGAAATCCCTCTTTTTTCACCCAAAGGCTTCTTTAACGCATGCAGGGCCTTAAAATTTTTCAGAAACCAGGCCAGATCAACTCTGTTCCACCAAAATTCCCAGGTTCTGGCGATTCGTGCTGAAATCTGCCAAATTCTGTCGGTTTCGCCTTGTTTTCCCTATTCTTTAAGGCGATTCGCACCTTAAAGAAGCCAACCTGGGCCCAGGTTGCGGGATCAGATACATAGGGTCGATTATCACGTTCTCTGGTTGGCTGAATGCATACTGCGGAGCTCTGCGAAGGTAGTTGCTCCCTTTACAGAGTATTCATTGGTGCTGACTACGAATTTCAAGGGACTTACGTCCGAGTGGAACTTTGGCTTGGCGTTGGGCATGCGTAAGATTGATTTTATACGCGAAATCGCTCCCCTGGATCCGGCGCGTCAACCACACGACTATTTGACTGGACTCGGCGGTCGTCTGTTCCTGTATCACGGTTTGGATCTCCATGCGTGTCCCTGATCCCGATCTGGCAAGAATCGATTATTCACTTATCTTTGCTTGTACAGAGGTGGCGCAGTTGATTCGGCCGTGGTTCACGTGTGCCGGAGCACTGCAGGGCCCTACTCAGATAGCTGCCGCACTATACCCAATTGAGCATTCTCTTGCTGGACCAATGGATGTGGTGATGAGCACTGGATTCAACCGGATGGAGGATGATTCGGACGAGATTCTGGAACGACACAAGGAGCGGGGAATTTGATCGTCGTGAGTCGAGTGCCGGGGGGCTATGTTATGGATACATGCAGTTAGCATCTTGGCACACAACTCACTGACAATCTCCCGCTTTATCATTTTACTTACCATGCCTATCCTCTCTCACGATTTATTAGGAATACGACTACTTACGATTATCTTGTGTTACATAACTCGGAGAATATATTTTTATCTGCGAGTATGTTGACTTGTTTCAGTTGTTGATGCCGGGCCGGTTCAGCTGACAATCGAGATCAAGAACCACAGTTCCGGAAACCTGCCTCAGGATGATTCATGAAGAGTCATGACTCGGTAGCGTAGTGACTCAGTAGATTAGTATATAAATAGGAAAACCTCTCGGAAGAGAGGGGCATCTTTACTCAATACCATCTTGTTCCCTATATCTCAGTGTGAATTAAGTGGTACATTCTAAGCAAGTTGCACAACTGCTTAGTGCGTTGAACTGCCTGAACATTAACTGACGCAGTAGCTCAGTTAATTGCTCGGAAGCTGTCGTAAGTGAAGTAAGCCTAAGCGCTGCTCACATATTTTGCGGTGTGATTGACCCACCCAATTTGGCAGATCATCTTGAGGTCGAGACAAGCGTCTTTTTGTTAAGGATAGCTCGAACTCGCAATTTATATTACAGTTGACGTAAATTGCACATTCTCATAACATTTGCGTTCGGAAGATCGCCGTGTATTAATCAGGCCATAGAGCCGATGTAGCCAGAGGGAGAATGAGTACGGGGAGTACAAAGACATTCTGCGTCGCAGAAGCGGTAAGAATGGCGGGAACTATCTTGTGAGGACACAACGGTGAAGCGTTCGCGACACTGTGATCCCAGGCCGCAGCGTATCGGTTAGAAGAAGTGAGTACGCGAAGGCGGGTGCGAGAAATACACGCGTCACAAGCGATTTGTGCCCAAATTGTGCGCACCCGGATTGGCGTAGTGTAGATTACGCACACCGGACGCGCAGGTCGGGAGAGGTGTTGAGGTCGAGAGCAACCACATAGCCGAGCCGATCTAGTGATCCAGTGATCCGTCTCTTGCTCTCGCTCCACCACCGTTTTCTGCCTGATGGCGGGTGCCTCTCTGCATCTTTACACTTTCCGGAAGGTTCATTCTCTGCGCCAAGCCTGACGGCCACCTTTCCCTCCGCCCTCGTTCTCTTGAAATTCCAAAATGACGTTGGGACCTACCAGTCAGCAGCGCATAACGCCGACCTCGAATCGGACGACGGGCACAGATACACAGATCTCGTGCACCGCATCTCGCGAGCAGAGCACGACGCATAACGTGGCGGCGCGGAACCGCTCTGCGGACACGGTTATGCGCCATGCATAACGCAGAATCCAGAACGATAGCCGTGCTTGCCACCCACATCACCTCCGCCGCCATTGCTGCCTCCGCTCCCCGCCGGCGCCATTGCGCCCTCACTACACTCTCCACTGCGCTCCCCATTGCGCTCCCCCGCCGCCGCCGTTGCGCTCCCCTGCCATCACCGTTGCGCCCCTACCGCGCTCCACACTGCACGCCCTGCCGTCGCCGTTTCGCTCCACATCACACGCCCCGCCCTAGCCGCTGTACTCCCTGCCGCCCCCGTTGCGCCCCCACTGTGCTCCACACCGCGCGCCCCGCCCTAGCCATTGCGCTCCCCCGCTGTCACTGCATCGATCTCCGCGGCCACTCGTTTCATGTATCATGAGATGATCAAGGTGTATTTTGCTCTAGCTTTCTCTTCCTCCTTTGTATTCCTGAACGCTGACGCCCTCTTTTTTAGATGCTATAAACCTTCCCCCTGTCAGTCGGCATCGCGGGCGGCCGCCCCTCATCATCGTATCACTTCATCGGCGTAGTCATCGGTCTGCAATCCAAACGGCCGCAAACAGCCGCTCGCGTCATTCGTCCTTTGCTCTAAAATCCAGCGGGACCCCTCGCAAAGCCCCATTAGCCATGCCATCTACAGCCAAATCAGCATCGCCAACCTGCTCTTGCTGGCGTCTTGCCATACGCCTTCCCGCTCGATAAGGTCCTCCTGCGAAATCCGTGATTTTCCCCGGCGTCAAGGAATATGCACCCCGGCGATGCATGTGAATCCATCAGTTAGGCGTAAATGCGCTGGCGCGAGGTACTCAACTAGGGTATTTTATCATGTGCATGCGATTTGCTCCGTCCACCTCGGCCCCTACTCACAGCGTTTCCAGGCGGGTCGCCCGTCCTGCGCGATCGACACATGCGGAGGCTAGGCCAACCCATAACGCAGCACTTTCCTCAATTCGACGATGCTGCCACGGAGACTCCGCGGAATTTCTAGTGCTTTCGCGACCGCCCACACCCCCTCCCTATCCTACACGCGCAACGCAGGGCAGTGCAGCATCCACTGCAAGAGCATCCACGCGCTCAGCGTCACCAAGCGGGGCCTTCCCGGACTTCTTCCCAGCCCGGTAACGGCAGAGTACGACGCAGCCCGCGAAGATAATGAACTCTACGCCGCACACGCGCACGTACACAACGTGGTCTCGTCGCTGCCGCCCTCTTTTCCGTCCAGCGCAGCATCTACTGTGGCTGCTGCATGGAAGACGACGCACCGCGTGTCCTCGTGCTCCCCGCGCCGTACCGCATCTTCGTGCGCCTCATCCGCGTGCGCCGCCGATCGACACCTTATCCCCGGTCGTAAACGTGCAACTGCGCCGGAACCGCCCCCCACCCCGGACCCTCGTCCCCACGGATGCGCGCAGCGGCGACATAGCTACGTTTACTCTCGTACGTCCTTTTTTCATCCTTGCTTTTAGCGTGACGCTTATCATCTTTGCAGCTTCGTCCTCGAGCTCCACGCCTCCCCCACCTCATCCACTAGCTCACCCTCGCCTCGCAGCCCTGCTCTCTCCTCCCTCTTCTAGGCGCAGGTGCCCGCGGACGTCCTTGACGTGGAGGAGTGGGAAGAGTGCAACGTCATCTATGAGGTGCCACTCTCCGCGTCCCCGTCATCTGCATCGTCGTCCCCCTTCGATGAATCCTCCACCACCGATACCAGTACGTGGCGCCGCTCCAATCTGTCGCCGGGTAAAGTCGTACGTTCCCTCTCTCCTCCGTCCTGGCCTCGTACTGATTCGTCCTCCAGTTCTGCAACAAGTGCGGCCTCTTCGAGTGCACGCACTCGTGCCCACGCCCCGAGCAGTTCCCGCACAAGCGTGGCCCGCTCGCGCTCGCCCCCTGCACAACAAGCACAGGTGAATCTCGTTTTGCTTTTCGTACGCTTTTTCCTTTCACACCACATCATCTCCTATTTCCTTTGTGGATTTGCGCCAGGTTTCGTCTTCCCTTCGTCGTCCTTCCTCCTCTCCTACACTCCTCCCACGTTCATATCTTCCCGCCCCCACTCCTCTGTTGCCCGTGCCACGTCTTTTTCTCCCTCTTTGCGCTCCTCGTCACACGCGTCACGTCACACTCCACACAAACCCTCTTCGTCGTTTTGTGCGACGCCATCTGCCCGGGCTACCTGCGGATGCCCCGACATTCGCACGTGGACGTGTCGGGGTCGTGTACCCGCGATTGACTAGGGAGCCGTCGCGATACCTTGTGTGGTCGTTCATCACCTTCTTTCTCGTCCATCCTTTATTTTCGCTGTACAATGCCAATTTCCTGCGTAACTTCCCTTCGAGGCTCGTGATTTCGTGCGCGGGCAGGCCAACGACGAAAAATGAACGTCCGTTTCTTCTTATAGTCCCCCTCTCCTCTCGCGCTCTCCTTCCTTCCTTCCACCCTCATTTTATACGCTTTGCGTCCTTTTCCTCTTTTCGGCGCCCTTACTAACCGATTTGCAGAGCTAGGATGAGCTGCTATTGTGCTCCAGTGCAGACGAAGGCGGCAGCCTCTGGAGGTGGACCTCGACGTGTGTAGATCGTCGGGGATGCACCATCGACAGCGTCGACAGTCTATCTCCGGACTTGGGGTCTGTGTCTTGAGATCGGCGCTCCGCGTCAAGACTGGGGGGGGGGGTCTGTCTACATCTCACAACGCATGCAAGACTCCGCGTCTGCATTTCACGACCTGGCGTCTACATCTCGAAATTAGTGTTCATGTCATGTCCGGACTCGGCGTCTACCCCAGTGCACGGCGCCTCGAGGGATAGCCAAGTACGTCCATCCACACTCCTTGCTGCATGCACCGACTGATTCGTGTGTATTAGGGCTTCACTCCCGCCGGCGCCGATGTCCTCGCCCGCGGCAATCTCCTCAAGTCCTTCCCCGGCACGCGATACCAGGCCGCGTCGTTGGCGGGCACCCTGCTGGGTGCGAGTTTGCGGGAACTCCGTCCGGCCCGAGGTTGCGGGCACCGCGTTGGGCACGATACCATCCCTCGGCGCCGCAGCCCGGAAAACGCGCTATTCTCGCGCTTCCCCCGTCACTGTACGCACGCCCCCGGTAGCGCCGTTGGGGTGCAACTCCGATATCTACGCGCGCGAAGTCCAGACCCCGCTTGCGCGGCGGATCCGACTTCACCCACTCCCGTCCCATTCCGATGTATGTAGATGGCGGATCCATACTTCTCGTTTTCGTGGCCCATGTATGTACGTATCCTGTAATAGCAAACATAATCGCTCAATTTTGGCCAGCGGTCGGGGCTAATGGATGAAGATGAGCCATACTTACCTACTTGCCTCGTTAACCACGTCGCCGATGTTATCCACGACCCCGCTATGCGTCGGGGCCTTCAAGCTCACCTCCGAGTCGCTGGCCGGGCCGCTCATATCAAGCTGAGCAACTAGTAAAACTACTAGTACTACACAATCACGCGACTACTCCTGGCTACACGTTCTTGTTTCCATAGTTCTTTGGCTCCATCTCTCACCATTACTTCAGTCCTCGATCCTCGGCTGTCGCACGGAGACCCGGAAAGGATTACAAGCCGATCTATTTTACACGCAATCTTAAGACGTCGTAAAATGCAACTGCAGCACATCACATCACACCGGCGGCTGTTTATTGCGCGCCGTAAGCTGGCATACTTACACGATACTTTGAAAACGATTACTAGAAAAAATAAGACCAAGGATGACTAAAGGCGAAATAGACCTTCTGCTGGGATTTCTCGTATCTCCTGTTAGCGCCAATATCAATGTAAGATCGCTGCAATTCTCGCAGGTACTATCAATCCGACAAGCCCCGTCTAAGTTAATCAGGGTCACTCCTCCTTAAGCTTGCTCATTCACCATCACATTGTCGGGGCGGACGTCGTGATGGTGAATCTCATTCCTGTGCAGAGTTTCTACTAGTTGACGTCTAGAACCGATTAGAACAGCCAGTAAAACAGTCAGGCGTATGTGGCGATATGATATATTGAAGGATTGGTGATGGCCTAATGTCTGCGGCCGAGCTCCAGCGGACTATGTATCTGATCCCGCAACCTGGGCCCAGGTTGGCTTCTTTAAGGTGCGAATCGCCTTAAAGAATAGGGAAAACAAGGCGAAACCGACAGAATTTGGCAGATTTCAGCACGAATCGCCAGAACCTGGGAATTTTGGTGGAACAGAGTTGATCTGGCCTGGTTTCTGAAAAATTTTAAGGCCCTGCATGCGTTAAAGAAGCCTTTGGGTGAAAAAAGAGGGATTTCAGCACAAAATTGACAGAACCCGGGAAATTTGGCAGAACCTGGGAAATAGGGTAGATCTGGCCTGGTTTCAGAAATTCTTTAAGGCTAGGAATATGTCCTATACAACCCCTCCCCTGTCGTAGATTTCATCTACCTAGGAAGTTGGAGGATCACATGGCACCCAGTTGAAGACTTGACAACGGCACATGTTTTAGGCTCATTATGAAGTTAGTCAAGTATCGGCCGCGACATTAAAGCCATGATAAATTTAATATGCAGCCCCGAGTTGCATCGCTGATGCGGTCAGTACGAGCTTGGATCAAAGGTGAAGCGCTTATACCCGTAGTCATTTGATGATAGTTTCGGTGCTTGAACGCAGGGCGTTACGGTTCGGGATTGGTTGCGAACGGAGTAGTCTCGGTGTTTCTGCGAGTAAGTCAGTATTCAAGATTAACTGCAAAAAACAAGTCTGATGTGCTGTGATTTTGCCTCCAGCACTAAGGCTTGGAGATCTGATAAGCAGAGTGAGTTAGGTGTTGTTAATCACGACCGATAAGCCGCACCTGCATTAGATATATACTATCCTGGAATGAAGCAAGATTAACCTGGCACTATTCAACAATCACCACGGCCTTTCGCAGACGCGCAGACGGATGAACAGCATAATCTGTGAGTGAATTCAGGAAGTGAACTCGACACTGGGTATTTAACTGATTGAACGTACCTAATTAAACCAAGTCCCGACTCTAGTCTAATTTGCAAGTCAACGAGAATTCAATGAAGAATCAAACAAAGAACATGGTTTCCGTGTCCAGTGCCATCGTATCCGCCGCAAACGGGGATTTAAAGGTAATCAAGTCAGAAAGGAAAATATATAAAGCAGATTGCGTACCAGGAAAATTTGGAAGGCGGAAGCGTATGCTCACGTGAAGGCAATACATTGTATACCTCCCTCAGACCTGCGTCAAGGCTCAGGTCAGTAATATCCAATGGATAATCGAACGAGGGACATACCTGATACCAGTTCCCGCCCTAATAAACTTGTATCCCCTGACTAGAATGCTAGAATGTAAAGCCAGTGAAGTCAGAAAGCGAAGAAATCAAATACAATCTGACGACAGTCTCGGGGGAATTGGTATCCGAGATCCAAACCGGAAGGCGATGCTAGACACCACAAGGCCGGGTTGAATCTAAATGAATAAGAGAGCAAGGCAACGACTTACCGCGGAGTGTGCCCGAGATGCCCGCGACATGTCAAGTCCGCAGTATGTAAGCTGTGGTGCCAACCTTTTTAAAAAAAGCTAGTCTAGGCAAGTTGAAGACTATATAAGGTCGACGATAGACGTGTATTGAGAAGTTTCACTTACCTCGAAATCAGTACATAAAGTTGAACAAGACTTGAACTAACTTGAAAGCGGTTGGCATTACTAGTGTTCAAAGTTAGTAAGTTAGTAAAAGTTTGAAGGAAAGTTACAAGAACGTACCGCATGTTGTTCGAGGATAATGCAAGTATAGCAAGGATAGACATAATTCAGTAAAGTTTGGGATGAGATGAGATCGGCGTGAACACACCTGTGTTGTGGAACAATAGTCTCGATGTTATATGAATAATAACATCCTGGAAGCCAGTAAAATTTTGAGGAAAGATAAAAGAACGTACCGCAATATATTTGAGGATGGTCCTCGAGCAAGACCGCACGTTGGTCATGGCACATTTTGCAAAAAGCGCTGAAAAAAAGCGTCAGAATGGCATGAAATGCGTGTTGAGAATTGAAGACTTATGAAGGAAGGCGATGGCTGCGCGACGAGTCTGTGGCCTTAACTGGTCGCGGTAACGTGAAAGAAGGCGACCGGGAGTCGCGAGGGCAAGTTGGGCGTAGTTAAATTTGCCAGTGCTCAGAGAGCAGCCGCGATAGACCCATATTGGAGTAAAAGGATAAGATTAAACTCACTTTTGAGTCCTAGTGGTCAAACCAACCTGCTATCTATGAAAACCTGTCTTGACTCCATTATCCGTAATTCAAAGTAACTCACTAGTACCGTATGTAAAAGACCAGCATCATGATAGCGAAAGGTGAAGCTCAAGTTGCCGCTCGGGTATGGATACAGGGCATATATATCAGGAAATGAAGGTGAAGAACAAAGGTATACAATGAAAAATGAAAAAAGGGCCCACACTCGACTCTGGCAGATGCGACACGTTTCCGTCGTCGAGGTCCGCCTCCAAAGGCTGTCGTCTCCGTCTGCACCGGACCAAAATAGCAGCTCATTCTGGGCTGCGCAGATCGATTAGTAAGGGCGCGAAAAAGAAGAAAAAGACGGCAAAGCTAATAAAATGAGAGTGGAAGGAAGGTAGGAAGGAGAGCGCGAGAGGAGGTGAAGCAAAGCCCGGGGACTACAAGGGGAAAAAAACGACGAGAGATACGCAGAAGGAGCATGAACGCACCTCCCAATTGTAGTGAGTGTTTGTGGTGTCGTGTCATGGTATACCTAGGAGGACCACGCCGTCATTTCGCCGCTGATGTTGGTCGCGCGGTTTTGCCGTTTTCTGCGGCGGGGGCGGAGGCAGAGGCAGAGGCGGAGGCAGAGGCGGAAGCAGGTGCGATGGGGTGGGCGACGGCGGCAGAGGCGAAGGCGGGAGCAGCAGGGCAGTGAGAAAAGAATGGCCGGCGTGGATCGACGCGGCGACGGCGGGGGAGCGCAATGGCTAGGGCGGGGCGCGCGGTGTGGAGCACAGTGGGGGCGCAACGGCAGCGGCGGGGGGCACAGCGGATAGGGTGGGGCGTGCAGTGTGGAGCGCGGTGGGGCCGCAACGGCAGCAGGCGCGGAGATCGGCGGCGGCGGCGAAGATGGGCGCAGCGGCGTAGCGTGGGCGCGGGGATCAGTGGTGGCGGGGAAAAGCAGCGGCGGCGCGGGGAGGGCGTGCATTGGGGCGCGGAGTGGGGTGCGCGACGCGGCGGAATGGGGTGGGCAGTGCGGCGGAGTGGGGGCGCGAACACGAGCAGCGTGGGCACGGGGTTAGGCAGCGGCGGCGAAGTTCGGCAGGTGGGCGTGGAAATCGGCGACGGCGCGGGGAGGGTGCACAGTGGGGTGTGCAGTGGGGTGCACAGGAACGCACGGCGGGCTGGATTGGGGCGGAATGGGGTGCGCACTGGGCGCATGCATGGAGATCGGCGGCGGCGGCGTAGCATGGGCGTGGGGATCAGCAGCGGCGGGGGAGGGCGGCGGCGTTGTGCAGTTGGGTGCACTGGGGTGCGCGAAGGGGTGCAATGGGGTGCATAACGAGAGGATGCGGCGGATGGGGTGGTAGACGTGTCAAAGAAGCACGCAGATCACGATTGATGCGGGACCAAACAACTAACCTCCGGAGACCCGTTATGGGAATTGCAACGTTGGGACCTGGGGGTTTTGTACCAGAGGTGCGTACATGGTGCGGCCCTTGTCTCCGAGATCGCCGGGGCGTTAAAACAGGCATTTGATCAAGCCGATCATGCCATCATTTGTGATTTTAAATAGGAAATCAGAGCACAGCGCGTCTGCGCGCGGACGTCCCGGGACAGCATACTATCCTTGTCCCCCCTGTGTCCACGGCCGTGATGACAAGCAATAGCAAGTTGCTCGCGGGGTCGGAATTCCTCCGGCACGCAAACTTAAGCTCTCGGACATCTGTTCCGTAGTGTCTCAAATTTTCAGAATTTTCAACGACGTTTGTGGAAAGATATAAGTGTTCCGAAATGGGACACCATGTGGAAGCGAGTTTTGGCAGGCGTTTGGCTGTGTCACAAAATGTCACAAATTCTTCCATTCGATTTATTGTGTGGGCTCTAGGCCTCTGATCCCCTAGATATCTTGTACACTGATAGGTTAGAGATGAATGCGGTTCCCAGATCTTTGTGGAAGCAAATGGAATGGAAATAACCTTGCCATCAGCCAAAATTCCACATGGGGGTGCGTGGACACAGGGGGGTCTAGGATAGTATGGTTCCAGACGCTGATTACCTGGTATAAAAATTCAGGTGGGGTACGGAAATGTCCACATTCAACAGGGCTACATGATTCTCCAATAGACTTTATTGATACCATTATTTCTCATCGAGAATTGCCCGCAACAGCGAAAATTTACTACATTTGGGGAGTGGAGGGGAATCCCGACGGCCGAGGTGAAACCCTGGTGGGCTCGGGCTGAATATTTGGGGGGAAAGAGTTATAAGTAGTATCTACGAGTCTGGAAAGGTCCCCGGGCCCAGATCGGACGGGCAAGAAGTGTTTGGACAAGATTGATGTATGTTGATTGCATGGAGTGTATTGGGGTGCAGCAAAAATGGGAGTGATTTTGACTGGATGATTGTGGAGGAATGGCTGAAGGGGAGGGGCAGCATAGGTGTGTAAAAAGGTGCGGGGGAAGAAACCGATTCGAGGTTTTCGATATACCGAGATGCCACCGCTGAATTTGACCCTAGCACCCCAATGCATGCAACAAAGCCATGGTGTGGAGGCCACCATAATTTAGGCTGGGACATGTGCTGGGCCAACAGCACCAGATCAATTTCTGCCATTGCCTGGGGTAAAGATGGGGAAATTGCAGACACACCATGCATCACCGAGGAACTTCAGAGTACTGGCGTTCCGCCAGGGCATTCATCACCCTATTTATAAAATTATGTGTGTCTGTCCGTCTGTCCGTCCGTCCGAAGCCTTTTCAAACTCTGCTAATCTAATCAATCATCTCTTTAGGGCAGGTCCCGGGAACTGGCGAAGTGGAGTGTCAAAAGTACTCGGCAAGGTCAGCTGCCTCAAACAAAGTGCCGGGGCGCGAAGCGCCCCGGCACGCTCTTGTATAGTATACACAATGCTCAAGACAAAAGCCCATGTTTGTTGGCCATGTGCTGCCCCAACAGTGCAGGGCCGATTTCTGCTGCAGTGAGCCTTAAACACATGGAAATTGAGGATGCGCCATGCATTCATTCCCCAGGGAATTATGGGTTCCAGTATTCTTCAAGAGCATTCATATACTATCTATCATGTCCAAGCCAAAAATCCATGAGGCTGGGGGATGTGCTGCCCCAGCAGCATGGGACTGATTTCTACTGCAGTGAGGATTGAATACAGGGAAATGGATCATGCACTGTGCACTCCCCAGGAAACTATGGGTTCTAGCAGTTTATCCAGAGCATTCATGTATTATCCATAATGTCCAAGCCAAAAATTCATGATGCTGGGGCATGTGCAGCCACAGCAGAGGACTGATTTTCGCTGCAGTGTGATACAAATACGGGTAAATTGATTGTGTACTGCATGATGCCCAGGCACCTCTTGGTACTGGTGTTCTGGCAGGGAATTCCGATGCAACCCATAGTGCCTGAGCCCAATTCCCAGCCCTATTGGAGATGTATTTGCCTTGCAGTGCACCAATATCTGCTGGGTGGGTGGTGTAAATTCGATGGTCTACCACTTGGCAACCAGGCACTTCAGGGTACTGGTGTTCCGGCTATCCATTCCTATCGGCTTAAATGTGCTTGGGCCAAAATTTCAAGACCCCAGGTGATGTGCTGCCCCCAGAGCACCAGGCCAATGTCTGCTGTAGGGGGGTGTAAACATGGTGCAGAGATACATGATGATCAATGAACGTGGAGGCCGGAACTGTGTGGGAACCAGCATCGGGGATACAAAAAGCCATAAGTGAACAAAGGATCCCGAAAAAAACAAAATTTAGGGCCTCGCTAACCAGATCGAGCCTATTTTGGCTTACCCAATTTGGAAGTGTTCCCACGGTTTATGGCGCAACTCCCCATGTCAGGGGATAGGAATAGGCCCGAGGACATCTCATAAAAAGTTTCATGACCCCCGGGGATGTGCTGCACCTGCGGCACTTGGACCAATGTCTGCTGACTAGGGTGTAAATACCATGGGCTGATGCTCCACAATAAACGGTCCTGGGAAGATGAAACTTGGTGTGAGCCAGTATCTAGCATACAGAAGGCCACGGGTGATCAAAAAAATTCGAAAAAGTAAAATTTAGGACCTCATTAGCCCAGATCAAGTCTATTTTGGCTTACCTGATTGGGTAATGTTCCCACGGGTTATGGCATGGCCGACTATGTCGGGCAGGCGGGGATAGGTGCCAGGACGTTCCAAAAAAAAATTCATGACCACAGGGGATGTGCTGCCCTCACAGTGCCATACTGAAGTCAGCTGCAGCTGGGTGTAAACACGATGCACTGATAATCGATGATCAATGGACCTGGAGGAATGAAACTTGGTGAGAACCAGTATGTAGCATACAGAAAGCCATAGGTAAAGAAAAGATTCCGAAAAAAAAAGTTTCAAGACCTCAGCAGCCGATATCGAGCCTATTTTGGGTTACCCCATTTGGACATGTTCCCACGGGTTATGGCACTACCAGGGTTGTCCGGAGGTAGGAATACAGTCCAAGACCCCCCCCAAAAAAAATGGGAGCGATCGGACCAGTACAGGGGTGTACAGGCCCGGAGTTCCACTGGGGGGGGTGAATGTGAAGCTCAAGTGAGGTAGGCAGATATGTCCTCTTCATTGATGTCCAAGATCCACGAAGCATTGGATGCTGGCGGGTGGCTGATGGTTTGTTGTTGAGAATATACCGCAGCAGCGTGCCATCCGCCGACATCTTAGATTTCGCGGCGGAAGTCCTCCCCGGTGGCGAACGAGTGAATATTGTGATACGAATGCGAAAGTTGGTGTCGCCCTATGTGTGCGTGAAACGACTGCGCCTGGACTTCATTTCCACGTTGTCTGATGTTTTGTTTCGATCCAGGTGTTTCGTCGAGGTTGCTACCTGGGATTTTGGGACAGGAATCACAGAACTGCTCTCAATGACTGAGTGCGCTGAATCGCGATTCCATGTCGCTTTCCTCCCTACCATTTGCCGTGGCTTTGCCGCGGTGCGGATGTACTCCCTGCCGTCGTGGGTGGAAATGTATCTCGTCATCGACTTCCACACACAAAGATGTTGCAAGATCCTGCTCTCCTCCCATATTGTGCGTCCCGTACGCACAGGCTCATTTCCGCTGCCTACTCAATATTTTCAGGGATCAAATTTCCGGATGGAACTCGTTCCAGAATACTTCATCCTGACCTTGACTCCTCCGGCTGGTGCGATACAAGAAATCAGAGTTTGCGCGATCGCTTCCTTGCATGACTTCTGGGCACCGGTGGGGCAATACAGTGCGGCCGCCCCCGTTGCACTCTCGAATATCTCTCATGTTGCGTCGAGCACGATCAAGCAAAAGGGTGTATTAATCCGTCGTCGAGCTCTGATGCAAATGGTAGTACTCGAAAATCCGCTTCAGAGTGGCAGTTACCGAGTGTGGCTCTACCTGCCATATTTTGTGACTAGCGTCCTCGGCCGTGTCATAAATCGTGCTCAGCTGTGCAGCTTCTGTCTTGCCCTCCCCGAGGCAGGAGGCCGCCAATTGATCTGGCGGAAACGGAGCTGCGTCCCAGCGACAACAGAGGCGCCCGATCTCGGAATCACGTATTCCGGGCACACACAGGCTCGAATGTGGAGGCCGGGAAGCCAACGAATCTACCCGCCGAAAATCCATCCTGTGCCGATTCTCGTGGAAGGTGTAGGGTCGGAATTCGCGGCGAATCTGCACCTCGCGCCATATAGCGGAGCGCTTGCGTCCCTCAGTAAACACGCGTTTGTTCTGCGCTACTTTGAATGACTTCCAGTTTCATTCAATGTCGCCGCACTCATCATATTCTGCACCTCAACTTCCGGAATCCGGTCCAGAAGACGGACGTTTTTTCAGCGCTGATCGTGCTCCTTCATGCGAGACGAGACCTTTGTTATTTCTCCCCCGTTGAATTTCTTTGTTGCACAACGAGATCTTGGTACATCCCGCCTTATCCCGTATACTCTATCTTTCTGCTGATGTGCATTTCTTACAAGCTGTAATGTGAACGCCCTACAAATAAATCAGCCGATGCCTTTCATTGATTTTGTGGATGATTTAGTGCTCAGGACAAAACGCACTTTCCCCTTCACCTTACGGGATGATACGTAGCAAGAGAAATATTATCCTTTCGGAGACAGCGTCGCGTTAATTTGAAAGCTAAATGAGATACGTACTATCTCAATAGGCGCCAACACCTACCAGGACACAACTGAAAGGGGCAGAAAAGATGGGTTAAGGGGGGAGGGAGGGAGCAGAGAATTAAAGATGCGTACCGTAAATATAATCATCCGGCCACTCCCTCCGCCTTATAATAGCAACGAACACGGAGAAAGATGCCGTGAGAGAGCTAGAACGGTGATTCGAGATCAGCCCAGAAGAAAATCAGACAAGTGTTACCCGCCCTCAGTGTATACCTTCCGTACACAACCAGCCGGGTGAATTCTGTTCACTACACTGGACGCATTATCCAAACGCATCTCGTGTCGGAGATCCAGGTCCCCCAGCTGAATGCATCGAAACCCTGCATGGGCAAATCAAAATCGATCTGGTTCCAAGACAAAACCGAGTACTTCCCAGATTGGGCGGGGGCATTTTCTATCACATAATTCGTTACACTTATAAATTCGCCTCCGGAAACGACGAAGTGGTTTGCGTCGGGAAAGAAGACGCCGGCAACAGTGCAATGAAATAGAGCGTTCAGTAACGTAGTGCTAAAGCGCGGAGGTTTTCATACGTAGTGGAGCGAGAGCTGGGGTCGCGGATCTCGACTGACGACATACAGGGCAGACGACAGAGGCTTTGTATTCACGAATGAAGGGAAGAGGTGGAGGAGATGAACGCCTAAGACAACAGCTTTCGAATGCTGTTGTACTGCTTCCGAAGATGATTACTAGTTTGCCGCTCCGTTCTGACCCCAGCCACCGGTGGTTATCCACCAGCACAGCCACCCATTCTGAGGGTCAGAACGGAGCGGCAAACTAGTAGGTAGAACGTGCCGTCGGTGGGGACACTGACGAGTCCGTAGACAGGGAACACATCGACGAGCATCCTGGAAAGGAAGAAGGCGTCAATGTGCGAAGGTGGGGTGCGAAGAAGATGAGGCCGGATAAGATAAGGGAAGGGAACAAGACCGGGCGACGCAGAGATCAAAGTGCACGTAGGGGTCAAAGAGGCGAGCATACAACGACAGAGGGAAGTGGAGGAGGGTGGGGGGGGGAAGGGAAGAAATAAGGTGAAGGAGTAATGGCGCCGGGAAGGCAAATGGGACAATATGTGTATATGTCAACAATCGCGCCCGCGAAAAAACGTATATCTCTCCCAAGGAGAAATGGAATCGTCAGTAGAGCATGCAACCCACCTAATAGCGCTCGCCGCCGAGCTCGGCCCGAACCACATCCCCACGTCCTTGCCCGCGGCCTTGCGCACGGCCTGCCCGCGGGCGCCATGCGGTGCACGCCAAACGGCGCGCCCGGCGCGTCGAGGAACCAGTATAGGAGCCGCGCGTGGGCGGCGGGTGTGGGCGGTGGAAACGGGAGGGGTTCTGGGGAGGAGAGTCAGCGTTAAGTTTGGCGAGGAGGGGGAGAGAGAGGGAATCGAAGAAAGAAAAAAGTCAAGTAAGAATGAAGAACGACAACGAAACCCAAGAATATATCAGTCAACAGCGCGCTCGAACCCACGCATTGGTGCTCCATGAAGGATGAGGGACCCGCGCCAAAACTGCGCCCAACGGAAGTCGCCGCTGCACCAGTCAGCGCCGACGTCTCCGCAGCCCCGACGTTATATCGCCGCCACACCCCGAAAAACCCCACCCAAACGCGTATGCCCCAGCCACCCTCCGCCCCCCGCAAGGGGTAACTCCTCCGCCCAGAGACGGAAGAGATAAAAGACAAGATGCGTGCGCACCCCGCACACCGCCAAACACCGACGTCGATATCCACGCCACACCCCAAACGACTGCGGGGAAACATGCACGTTATACCCATGGTCCACCCCCGGAGAGGGATAGCCCCTTCGTTCAAACCCGCAGGAGATCGACGACAAGGTGCGTGCGCGCGGCTCGCCAAACACCCACCCACGCCGATCTCGACATCACTCCAGACGACCGCGGCGGAACACGCGCGGCTCATCCACCCTCCACCCCCCGAGAGGAATAGGATTGAAGGTGAAAGACGGGCGAGATGAAAGATGGAATGTGTATTATGGTGGAAGGGGAATATTACATAATTAAATGAATTTTGTGGTGCGGAGTGAAGCGAAGCGAAGTCGGGAGGAGAGGAGAGGAGGAGGGAGGGAGAAGGGAGGGGGACGGAGGGAGGAAGAAGGGCGAGAAGAGGAGGGTAGGGAAGGGAGGCGTCAAAAGAGAGAAATGATTTAAGCGCCACAAGCATCCACGGCGTCCAAAGACGCGGGCGCAGGAGCACAGCGCAGAGCGACGCGGCCCAGGAACTCCCCGCGGAAAGCTGCGCGCCGGAAATGCCAAAGACGGTCACGAAAATCAAGGAGCGCAAGACGCGGCCCCCAAAAACGACACACGCAAGTGCACACGCGGGAAAGGACGCCGACGCACGAAAGCAAGGGAGTCGAAGGAGCGCGCAGCCTCGCCCAAAAGAAACTCCAAAAGATGGCGCAGCAGCACTCCAAAGAAGAATGCGAAAGCAAGAAGGGAACACCCAAACGCGAAGAAAAAAAAATCAAGCAAAACCACTCACCCCGCACCCTCCCCAGCGCACTCGCCAACACTCTGCTCCGTGCGCAGCAGACACCCCACCCCGCGTCGCTCGTCCAGCCCTTCGTGCCGCCGCTGCTTGTCGTCGAGGTGGAGGTGGAGTGCGAGTGCGCGGAGGCGGAGTGGCCGGCGCTGGAGACAGAGCTGGAGGGGAGGAGTGCTTTGTCAGAATGGCGTAAATAGAGAGGGAGGGACGGAAAGAGGACGAGGGTTAGGGGTGACGAAGGAGGAGAGGAGAAGATGCGCGCGGGGCGGGAGGAGGTGAGGAGGTATGCGGCGTCAGAATGGAGTGGATGTGAAGGGGAGAGATTTAAATGCCGGGATGACGGACAAGAAAAAACAAGCGAATGAAAAGTAGACAGAGCAAAAAACGCACCTATAAGACGAATTGCTCTGCGACAGGTTGTGACTCATCCCGGACAGCGGCGCATGCCCGTTGCTCTCACTCGCGCGCTCGCTGTTCTCGTGCGCCGAAGTCAAAGCCCCCGCTCCCATCCAAGCCACGAATCGGCTCGAACCCCGCGGTACGGCGCGTAGAACCCCGCGTGGAACGTCACGGGCCAGGCTCCACATCGGGCATCCAGTCTGCGGGCGCCGTCGAGGCTTCTTCGCCGCCATTTGAAGTGGCGGTGTCGGGATTTGGTGAGTGCCGCACTCTCGAGTGTCCGAGTCCGTGCCCGTGTAACGTCGGGAGATGATGATGATGGTGGCCGGAAGAAGAAGCATGCGCGGCAGCGACGTGCGCCTCGTCCTCGGGCCGGGCAGTTTGGACTGACGTTGGCGTTGGCGTCGGCGTTATCGCAGACGTGGAGACTGGCGCCGGGGTAATCGGGTAGTAGCGGAGAGAGCCGGGGAGCAGTGCTGCTAGAGGACGAGGTCGAAGCCGCCTGGGCGCTGGTGCGAGGCTGACGCGCGCTTGGGCTGCGCCGACGAGGCGGGCATCCTGAATCGCCGATCATCAGCGATGCCACTCACGATTCGAGCGAGCAACGAAAACAGAAACAGCGTGCAGAGAAGACTAGAATATAAAAGAGGAAGGAGAACGTACGGGAGTGCAGGCCAAACGCGACTCAAAGACGGGAGAAGATGAAGGAGGGGGAGTGTGCGGGTGCTTGGCTGCACCTTCCATCGGCTGTCGGCCCGACGCTTCCTTCCTGCTTTGAACCACCACTATTACTTGGGTTATTCTTATGCTGGCGCGCGAAATGCACATCTTCAACGTGCTTAGCTTCCCTTGACTCCCCTCGAAAAGCCTAACTCGGCCACCCGGCTCTCCAAATGGCCAACGATTTCCAACATCCTGGCGCTTTCAATCTGAATACTCACGCCGATTCCCTCCGGCTCCATAAACCTTGCCCAGATCGGCTGCGCTTGCTCTCCTCGGCCTCGTGCATTCAGCACGTTGCGCTCTCTGGGCAACCCTGCGTCAGTATTGTATTGCTTTCATTGCGATCGTCATCGAAGGGAACTCGGATTTCGCGCGGGGTTCTGGGGTCTGTCTTCGATCCTGGTTCTTACACTGCGCGAAGTCTGCAAGTTTTATGCTAAATCAATCTCTCGCAAGAGTAAACAAACGCCGATTCCAATTAAATCCGACTGCGAATATCTCAATCGCGGGTTGTCCGTGCCTCGTCGATCATCCTCGCCATCCGCTGTCCACGCACCGACGTCAATCCATACACTTCACAGCTCTCTCTGAAACAATAACTCCGGTGCTTTTTGAACCAACAAGTCCTAGTCAATTTCAGGGGCCAAAGTTCCCGTCAAATTTCTCCTTAATTTTTCGGTATCTTCGTCTCTCCCCAAAACATCTCCTTCCTTAAGCTTGACGGTGCGCTGTGGGAGATCCACATTTATTCTCTGTTTCCTTTTTCCACAGTATTTTCCTGTTCTGTCCCACATACTTGCTCTCTCTCTATTCATTCTTCTCCCCCTCCGTTTCATGCTGTTCCTGATATCTTCTCAATCCCCATTGTGTTCTTTTCAGAGTGAATCCATGCGGCCACGTTGAGACGTCCAATCCGACATCGTAGCCATCTCCATACGCGCACCGCCCACTGAGCCGGTTAATAATTCGTTCCGGTAAGTCTTTCCTTCCCTTTCTTTCCATGTCTTTTTGTCGCTAAAACTGAATTTCAATTTGAGGTGGTGGCCTGAACGTACGAATGACGCGTCGGAGTACGTTCCTTTGTACTATTCAACGGACCTTTGGCACACTGACCCTTGGTTGCATTCCCTTGGACATACAGCGCCTGAACAATCCCAGGTACTTTCCTTTTCAACGTCTATCTTCAAAATCCGTCGACGTGCACGTGCGCACGGTCCGCATATTTCCTCATACATATGGTGTTCATCACTGCACCAAAATACATTTCAGTTTATCTACATTGGAGCACATTCAACCTCGGTCGACGTTTTGAACTTCATCGAACAGGGACTCTCGACACGCGGCACACTAGTGTTATCCCGCAGACGGATCGCGGGGGCGTTCCAACGCCACGGGTCTTACTTTATTCTCACTCCCGTCCAGTATTTCTGTGCAATAAAATCCACTACAGCAGGTAATGAAACAGATAGAAAGAGGTAGAAGAAGAGCATTGCAGCCGGCTGCGCTGTTCAGGAGATGTGCACAAGCTCGTCCACTCCATCTGGAACTGGATGAAAGATGCATCGGTTCTGCCAGAAGAAGATTCAAAGAAGAATGGAGAGCTCTTCGAAATCATCTTGGAGGCATCGCTGGATAGGATCAGGCGACGGCTCAAGGATAAGGGTAAATTCGTGGGTCCTCTGATTGCCAAAGTACGCCACGTTTTTGTTGATCGACCTAGCGTACTAAATATCTCACAGGCCGAGGAAGCTAATCTCACAGAGCTCCAGAAGACGTTCCTCATGACAGCCCATCTTCTGCACTTCGATATACTTCAGCGATTAGGTCCTGACGTCGAGAAACCCGACTTTCGCATGGCTTCAAAAGCATTCCGCTTTCGGGTTAAGGCTTACGAAGCTGCAAAGTCAAAACTGGAGGACTTCTACTGGCTTCATCCGTTTGAAAGCCAGATGGTGAAGTGTACGTCATCCGCTCTTCAGGATCTGAAACGGCCCTCTCACACGAAGTTCGCAGCTGGAGCCAAATTGCCCTCGTTGGTGCGTTACGTGGACAAACTACAGAAGCCTTACAGTCAATACGTCCTCATCCGCAAAGCGGTTCGCAAGTCTTTCATCCGCGACGCCCTCTCTATCCCTCTCCATGTCAACGTGCTTCCCTCACCGGACCCTGCTCCGGGTTCTGCCTTCTAATCCATGGTCAATTTTGAAACTCGTGTTCGGTCGTATCTCACGGGTGCGCTGATCTCGTATTCAACGGATGCCGCGGGCAGTTCATTCGCCGAGGGTGCCATTGATTTCTTCTGGCACCGCATTCAAAAAGTCGTGGACGCGAACCAGGGTCAGCTCCCCCCTCTTCTCGCTGCCCATTGTGAATGCACCTTGTTGTGCCACCACCTCGATCTCCATCTTCACGATATCGCGTCGTCGACTCCGGAAGGACGGACCCCCTATCCATACTTCGGTGTCTCTAAGCTCTCGTGCTTCCAGTGCGCTCTTTACTTCCAAGCGTACAGGGCGTGCGAGCTCGGACCTTCCTTCCAGACACGCGGCTCTCATGCGGAGGTCTTTGCATGCGCCCTCCCTGCTTGTGATCGCGACCACGACAAAGCAGATGAAGCCATTGGGAACGAGATGGGCACTCAACTAGAGAACATCATTGGACAGCTCCTGGCGGTAGAGATAAACGGGTGGCGCAAGATGTCATTGAGCTCTGTCGATTCGACGGGTTCTTCGCCAAACTCACCTCCATCAGACGAGGAATACGTGGACGTGCTTAAGAGTATGTTTACCCAATTGTCACTTCGCGCTATTCTCTGACGGTGGCTTGCAGCTACAATGTACCAACCCTGATCAATTTGTGACGCACCTCCGATCCAAACAATTCGTATTTCGCCCCTTCGGTCGCCCCCGCCATGGACTTTCCCATAGTCGGTCATCGGGGAACACACTCGCCACCGCGTCATTCGACGCGAACAACGGACTTTTGCATCCCCGAGTGCTGCGTAGCCGTAGTGTTTATCAGTTTGTTTTTCATTTTTCCATGACATTCCATACTTCGCCATTTGTCTTCCTCCGAGCAGGATGGGGCCCATGTCCAGGGTCGATATCCGGTGAGCTGAGTTCCGTCTTGACAAGCCTAAGTGTGTTGCAAATAGCGCAACACTTGCACCTCGGCGTGAGTGGTTTTCGGGGGAGAAAAACCGGCGTGACCCCAGTCGGTACATCGGCAGCTTCGTCCTCGCCAGGTAGCATGTCGGTCTCTTCTTATTTTCTTCTCACATCCTCATTCTTCATATTTCTTTCCTTACCGTCAATATATTATTATATTATTATATCTACCTACTGGGTGACTTTCCATAAGCATAGAATACTCCCCGAGCTTGTTTGAAAGTGCCAGCGATGGGATCACTGCAGGAAATATTCAAATATTCTGTAGACGGTGTTCATTCCCATAAGAAAGAATTTAAAAATCAAAGTTCCATTCATGGCCGCCGAAGGGCTGGGGGCGAGTCCAGCAGCAAAAAGGAGGTTGTTCAGGTGTTGGGAATTAATTTGGCTGCTTTACCATTCCAAGGGAAGGCACAAAGTGCCCATCATCCACCAAAAACAGTTTATTCATCTAATAAAATCTGTAGGGGGGGTCCTTACCCCTCGAACAGATTCGAATAGACTTGGAATAAATCTTGTACGTTTTCGTGTCTCCGAGCTGATGGGGTCCTGACACCTGCCTCGGCAAGGCTTGTAAATACTCTGGACGATTTATCTATGCTTATGGAAAGTCACCCACTCTCGCAGGCATATTCCCAATACCCACAATTACCTACCTATTCCATGGCTATGCATTGTTCAATATATAGCGTGCGCCCGTTCCTCTTTCAAGTTGGTGGTCTTGGATTCTGCCAGGGTGTCTCGTTTATACGGGTTGCTTGCACGTTATTCTTGTTCTTGTCCAGTGAATTTTCTGAAGCACCAGCTCTATGGTGTCAATGAATTCAGGGTCGCGATTTTGGTCACTGGAAAGTCAGATCACCCGCACCTTTCGGAGAGCTATTCGGTACCACTCTTTAAGGCGACCGTGTGGTTAAATAATGGCTCATATCGCCTCGATTGTCGGATATTCGTCAAAAACACCAAGTTCGACCGAAATCGGCTGGAACCTGGGAATTTTCATGGAACTTGGGCTTTTTTCCAAGTTCCGTCTCGCTGCGCAGGTTATTTAATGCTTGGTCTACGTTAAATAAGCTCCGAAATCGGTGGAACTTGAGAATTTTCGCTCCACCTGCGTTAAAGAAACTCTCGCGCACATGGAATCTGGGGTGTATTCTATATGATTTATCTGGTGGCGTGATTTTTTTTAGTACGTTGATTTCTACAGCCCGTAGGAACGTTGTCTAGTGTAATTGTTCACTGACAAACTAATGATCTGCTCTTGTCAAGAGGATAGATGTACCTAGTCACACTCATACAATGATCTAGGATTTATTTCGTATTCGATTGGGGTTCAGGGGCCTTGGTCGGTGTGGGATGAAACGATATTTATCCGTATTTGTTTTGCATCAAAACCACTACGCTTTCGTCCGAAAAAGGAAGTTGGGGGGCGATCTCACATCCCTGGCGTCATCGGAGTGGGTATCGAGTTCCAAAAAAATCACCACAACTCCGAACGCAAAATAAATACCCTAGGAACATTCTGAAATCCACATGATCTATAAATCTTGACCTTTGTATATATGTTGTATGGGGCGGTAGCGGCACGATTGGATTTTAAATCCCGGCAAAATCATGAAAATTCTCAGTATATAAGACCACCCTAGTGGCGTGTCGCACTTGAATATATCGAGCTGAATGTTTGGTTCATTTGAGTACCCAAAAGTAGCCATATGTGTAGCTGCCAAGATGGGAGCGCGACGCTTGATTTACATAGCTAGTCTTCCCGGGACTTCCCGGGAGAGTCTAAATCTCGACGGCTGCGGAAGCCAAAGAGCGGGCGGTCTCTCCAACTGGAGTGCGCGCACGTCACGTTGGCTGCCAAGATGGGAGCGCGACGCTCGAAACGACGTGTATCGTCGCTTCGAGCGCAACAGTAACGGCCGAGGAGAGGGCGGTGTGCCGGAAGATAGCGACTGGCTCGGGATGTGGAGGGGCGGCGGCACTGTAGACGAGAAGATGATCGGGGGATGGGCAGGCGGTGGACAAACGCGGAATCAATGGGGGGGCAGCCGTAGCGATGTGGGAGGATTGTTGGAGGATTAACGAGAGCGCTTCGAAGGGGTAGCGGGAGAATTCGCGCTGGGCAACGCGGGTTAGATCCTACATTTTCATAGATGGCATTCTGTATCCCCGTCCACAATGGATCCCATTTATATTAAGAGGTTCCCATTACGATCATGAATACAAGACTAGGTAAATGGTGGTACTCGCAGACGGGCGTACATCAGGGAATGAAGGTGAATAATCTAGGTATGGAACGAAAAAAAGAGAGGGAGTCGACTCCGACATATGCGACACGTTCTCGTCGTCGACATCCGCCTCCGGAGGGTGTCAGCTTTGTCTTAACCGGCACAAAATACCGGCTCATCCTGGGCCCTACAAATTGGTTAGTAAGGGCGCGAAAAAGAGGAAAACAACATAAAGCTGATAAAATGACAATGGAAGAAGGGAAGGAAGAGAGATAGGAAGGAGAGCGTGAGAGGAGAGGAAACAAATCCCGGGGACTACAAGAAGAAGACATGAAGAAGAAACATAAACGCACCTCCGAATTGTACTGTTCGTGCCGTTGGTCTGGTCCTCGGCACGCAGACGTTCGTCCTCGGTCATTGGCGCCTGGCGGGGCACGCGGGCCCGGACCGGGAAGTTGCGCAGAGGATTGGCATGATATCCTTGAGTAAAACAAAAATAAAGAAGAGGATCGAGGATCGAAGAGAAGGAAGGCGATGGACGACAACGACGACAAAGGGTATCACGATGGTGCCCTAGTCGACCCCGGGCACACGCCCCCAACACGTCCACTCGTCAATGCCGGGGTATCCGCAGGTGGCTTGCACAGATGGTGTCGCGCAAAACCACGAAGAGCGTTTGTGAGGGAGCATCACGTGACACATGCGATGTGGGAGGAAAAGCAAGAATTGCGAGCGCGAGCGGAAAGTCGAGGAGTGCGGGCCGCGCTTGTGCGGGAACTGCTCGGGCACAGACGCGCCCGAAGAGGCCGCATTTTTTGCAGAGCTGGAAGGAAAATCAGTACAAGGGAAGGAAGAGGAGAGAGACGCCACGTACGACTTTACCCGGGAACGGATTGTCGGTGGTACCGCCATTGAAGCGCCAGCGGCGGACACGGTCGCTGGGTGGTCGCCGCGCACAACCTGGATGACGCCGCCGCCGTCTTGGGTCGGGGTGCCATGGGTGCGACCGAGGATGGTGCCTGGGAGCGGGTAGGGATGCAGCCCAAGTGCTGGCTGGTAAAAGGCGTAGGCGGGAGGTCCTGGTCGTGTTCGCAGCGATTGTGGTGGTACGCGTGCGGGGGCGGGGCCGCGTACATGTTAACCTCCGGCGCCGTAGCCGCAGGCATGTCATATGACGCGTACTGAGGGTGGTGGGGCGGGGAAGGTGTATTGTTGCTGAATGAGGCTGAGGAAGTGCCGGGCTTGAGCGGGCTAGGGCGCGATGTCGAGGACAGAGGCCAGTGCGAGCTGGGGGATCTATTGTCAGCGCGGAGTTGGGCTGGTGCTCGCGGTGAGCGCGATGTCGAAGTTGGAGCTCGGGGCCGGTACGGTGTCGCGGTGTAGGCTGCAGCGGAATCATTGTTCACGTGGGCACGGACACAGGCGCAGATGCAGGTGCTCGCAGATTCATCGTCGCGAGTAGCGAGGGAGTGGGTGCTTGTCTGAGGCCCGAGGCGATCTCAGGTGTATGCTGGGCATGGACACGGGCTGCAACAGATCGTCAGTACGTTGCAGGGCACGGAGAGGAAGATACATACGGTGGGGTGCACTCCTGGATGCGTCCTCGGGCTTGACCACTGCAAACGGCGCGGAATGCGTATATCTAGTGTAGAGGGCGAGAATGGCTGATGCTGGAGCGTTAGGGAGGCATAATGATCTGTGGTGGTGTGAGCAAGGAGGGATAGGAGGAGTGGTCGAGGAGGACGTACGTGGCAATGCACGAGTTAGCCTGCTTAAGCTTGACGCAGCAGGTCGAGGTCAAATCCGGCAGCGGCGTACAGATTGGCGGTGGGTCGCTCTGGCTAGGTGACAGCGGGGGGGTTGGTTATCGCTGGAGGTGGGCACGAACAAAGGCGGCGGCGACGCGTGCGAGTGCAAGTCGCGGATCGGCTCGAACCCGGTACGTGCAGCACACCTGCGCGTAGAAGTGTGCATGCATGGAAGTGCGCAAGCCACGCCCCCGCGTCGAGCTCCCTGTCGTTGGCGCTGGTCGAGTGGGAAAGGGTTGGGCGCGGGGATGGACAGCGACGGCAGGGATCGGCACGGCGACTGCGGGAATCTGCGGCGGGCAGGAAGCGTGCAGTGGGGTGCGCAATGGGCGCAACGGGTCGGATTTGGGTGCGCAGTGGGGCGCGCAACGGCAGCAGGCGCAGAGATCGGCGGCGTAGCGTGGGCGCGAGGATCAGCAGTGGCGGGGAAGAGCAGCGGCGGCGCGGGGAGGGTGTGCATTGGGGCGCGCAGTGGGGTGCGCCGTGACGCGGAATGGGGAGTGGCGTGGGCGTGGGGATAGACAGCGACGGCGGGGATCAGTGCGGCGACGGCGGGTATCTGCGGCGGCGCGGGGAGGGCGTACATTGGGGTGCGCAATGGGGTGCACGAGGCGGCGGAATGGGGTGCGCAGTGCGGCGGAGAGGGGGCGCGAACGCGAGCAGCGTGGGCACGGGGTTAGGCGGCGCCGGCAGGGATCAGCGCGGCGACAGCGGGGATCTGCGACGGTGTAGGGAGGGTGCGCAGTGGGGTGCGCAGGGGCGCACGGCGGGCTGGATTGGGGCGGAATGGGGTGCGCACTGGGCGCATGCGTGGAGATCGGTGGCAGTGGCGTAGCGTGGGCGCGGGAATCAGCAGCGGCGGGGGAGGGCGGCGGCGTTGTGCAGTTGGGTGCACTGGGGTGCATAATAGGGTGTAATGGGGTGCGTAAGGAGAGGATGCGGCGGACGGGGTGGTAGACGTGTCAAAGAAGCAGCTAGATCACGATTGATGCGGGACCAAACAACCAACCTCCGGAGACCCGTTATGGGAATTGCAATGCTAGGAGTGTGCGAGGTTTTGTACAAGAGGTGCGTACATGCGGGGGCGGTATGGGGAAGAGATTATTGGTTTTATTGGTTCCATATAAATTGTTCCCGCAAATTTGCGGGAACGGTTTTGGGGAGAGGGATTTTTTTTTTTGTTCATGTAAATTGTTCCCGCAATTTTGCGGGAACGATTTTTACAAGGGGATTTTTTTGGCGGGGCGGTGGCTGTGAAAAGTTTGTAATGAGAGTTGAGGGAGAGGGAATGGTCCTAGTTGAGTTATATGTATTCCACGAGTACAGGTTCATCGGCTCATGTGCTATGTCCGGAGGTCCTTTTCGGGGATATCGCAAAAAAGAGCCACTACAGGCCGCACACCTAAAATGGCAATCTTTCCGCCTTGTTAAGTGTGGGGTTTAATGTTGACTATTCAACTCACTTTCAGATCGTCGGAAAGTCCCTCTTTCAGTTTGACAATTAATGTGGCAGAATGTGGTAATTTAATCACCCCTTTCGGATCAACTGGAAACAAAGAAATTCCGTCGAAAGAGAAAAGCTGGAGGAATGTTAGCCTTCCAACTGAGATGAATGCGAAGATGAAAGGAGTATTTTTAGCACTCCTTTCAGTTTTGCCGGAATCAAAGACTTTAATCCTTTGCGGAATGTGTGACACACCAAAAGACAAAGGTCACACATTCCACAAAGGATTAAAGTTTTTGATTCCGGCGACACTGAAAGGAGCGCTAAAAATACTTCTTCCATCTTCACATTCATCTTGGTGGAAAGTATTACTTTCCTCCAACCTTTCCTTTTCGGCTGAATGTCTTTCTTTCCGGTGTAGTGGAAAAGTTTGATTAAATTACCACATTCTGCCACGCTAATTACCAAACTGAAAGAGGGACCTTCCGATGATCTGAAAGTGAGTTGAATACTCAACATTAAACCCCACACTTAACAAGGCGGGAAGATTGCTTTCTTAGGTGTGCCGGGATCGAACATAGCACCTATGGAGTAGATAATGGACAAATCGCACACCTAACCATTTAGGCAAGCAGGCATTTCCAAAGGTTGGAATGTATGAGCCATAGCATGAGGGGGTCCAAATGTGGTAAGAGTCTATTTCTGCCAGCTCAGATTTTATTCTTGTGTAACATTGTAGCTAGTCCAAGGCACAGAAATATTTTCCAACATTGTCTGAGCACTTTGGACGACATTCTAAAAATAGGGAAGAACTTATACGGTGCAGCATCTTATATGTACCTACCACAATCTCATTATCTGCTATTTCCGAAATATACAGGTGTATTTTTGACACTTTGCACCGCGTTGACCGCACAATCACAATCTTTCTCCTTTTTTTGGACTTCAATTCAATCTATTTTTGGCGGCTTTAGTGGCGGACTTGACTCGGTCACACGGCCAATTGTCAAATTTAGACATGCCGGAAATGCTATTCGACACCCAAAGTTTCGAATAGCACCTGGTCTACTTAAATTTAAGCTGACACCAATTATTTAAGTTTACATGTAGGTCGAACTGAAAATAGGCAGATCAATTTCAGCGTACCGGAAATACATTGGAAACACTATGTGTCGGAATGTAAGATGAACAAGCTGAAACTAGTACTCAAAACTTAATACATCAGGACTGAAATAAAGGCAACTGATATTACCTGTATCAGGGCAAGCTGAAATGTGAACCGCAACTATTGATTTCAGCTGCACTGAAATCCCTGCCAAACAGATTTCAGCGGGGCAGAAAGCAATACTTTCGGTTCAGATTTCCCCTTTCTCTGAAATTTGAGCTGATACTGGTAATATCGGTTAGGCTTATTTCAGTCCTGATATATTTAGTTTTGAGCACTAGTTTCAGCTTGTCTGTCTTACGAGGTTGGACGCCATTACAGAAATTGGGGCTGGTTTTGGATCAGCGAGCCTTCTGATTTCCTTCCAGAATGCGCCACTAGATTTAGCTTCCAATACCTTCCTTCGGTTCGATTCTTTGAGGGATGCCAGTTTGTTGGGTCCTCTGTGACCTTCAGGGAATTCTGGGCGCTTTTTGACGGCCATTCGACGCTGAGTCTGGTTGATTCCAATCATCAGGGATATCCGCCGACACTTTGGCCACATTAATATGCTTAACGCTTGAGTTCTGGTCACTTCTCAAGGCGGTGTGAGTCCGTGGAAGCGAGCAAGCTTTAGTGGCAGCAGATTTTGCTTCCAGTAGATGGCCGTTCTTGGCTGCGTCTTTTCTGATATGGCAGAATTGAACGGGAGCCCAGCGAGCTTTGATTAGCGCAATGAGAATTCTCTCAAGAGGTCCCCGTTTGCAATGCGCCAGCCACAGGCTTCATTTTTGGCAGCGTAATACACCGCAGATCTGATGGCGCACTCGGAGCGAGTGGAGATTTCGATAGACTTGAACCCCGGGCTTTGTGGAACACAAAGTCTATAAAGGTGAATTGTGGTCAAATCCAGTGTCCCAGGCAGTTTTTTGGTCTGCAACAAGGTAATTGATGCAAGTTAGCAAAACTTCAGGTCAAATAATGTTCAAAATATAATTTTGAACTGCATTCATGGTGGTTTCCGAATCTTTAAGGACACGTGATTGAACGCGTCGCGTCTTAGCTTCGAGGACGGACAAGCACATCAAACGCAAAATCAATATTTATTTACAATTACACTCCTCTAGAGATACGTGACGAAGCCACAAATGCAGGTGTTGATAAGTTTCAGAAAAATGGTGGTTTTGATGCGGTATATTTCCTGGGAGCCCAGAGAAAAAGGGAGAAATTTCACTGTGACTGTTGTTGGATTCCGATTCGTTTACATGTGTAAGCATTATTCAACCACTATGGCAGGGAAGTGGCACCCACTGCGGGGATCAATTTCGTTTTCAGTCAGGTTTTCTGGCTAGAAAAAGTGTTCCGAAGTACGAAGCCAAGGAACACTCGGTGAGGAACATGCATGATCTTTCTGTGGAGTTGTCTGCTGAACAAAGGACAGAGTTGACCAAGCAAAGAGACGCCATTCCCAAAGATTTTTTCGTAAA